>CM068367.1:1365939710-1366539710 GCA_034769895.1 Magicicada septendecula
CTGTTGATGTTATCCTCGTGTTTATCAATTTCTATTGCTTCAAGGATCAATCTGTCATAATACCTATTACATGACCTTATTACAGATGCATCTTCAAAGTTTACCATGTGATTAGTTAAGGCTAAATGCTCAGCAATTGCAGACTTTTCAACTTCTGAATTCTTATATGTCTGACATGTTCTTGGACTCTTGTGGAAATCAAGGGGCCCGTCTGACCAATATAAACTTTTCCACAACTGCATGGAATTTTGTAGATATCTTCAGTGTTGAACGGAATAAGGAATACAGTTTTAAAAATTGTGCCATCTTCAGTACCATTATTAAAACAGTGTTTTAACCACATAAAAAGCTGGCACAATTTTTAAAACCAATCAAAGTATCGCGTTCAACACGGAAGGTATCTACAACATTCCATGCAGTTATGGAAAGGTTTACATAATTTGTATTTCCAGAATTGTCGTTTCTTGAATTATTTTTCTGTTGGAACAGAAAAATGGGCAACATTTCAACAGGTGATAACTCAAACACAAAACATTTCTAGACCTACTTTAGATGACTATTTTTTCTTACTTTTAGCTGTAGAATAACTTCGTAAAATAGTTCTTTCTTCCCAGAACACTCTGTATATGCAAACAGTAGCCTATAATAAGTTGATATATAATTACCTTAATATCCACTTTAGCGATACACAGTTTCGT
Source organism: Magicicada septendecula (assembly GCA_034769895.1). Lineage (NCBI taxonomy): Eukaryota > Metazoa > Arthropoda > Insecta > Hemiptera > Cicadidae > Magicicada > Magicicada septendecula. The sequence continues at coordinate 1,365,940,409 of CM068367.1, forward strand.
CACTGATGACGCGTTTCGGGACTAAGTCCCATCCTCAGATACATAATTAATAAATTAAAATATTAAAATCACGACCATGATACTGGTCAAGTCAAAATAAATAAAATAAATTATAAATCGCATGTAATAAGTTTTGCTAACCACGGCTGGAGCTCCCGCATGCGTTCACCCGCAACCGCGATTGTCACGCGACTGGTCAAAGATTAAGACAAACTGATTGCAGTGTCGAACAGGTAATTTGACGCAAAATTTACCTGGTCATTTAATAAACTGTTTTTGGTGTTACTATCTTTTAAAGCTTTATAAATTTCAAATTCCTCCAGACTATCCATCCGTCTACCCTTTTTACAAATATGCAACGCTGTTAAATTTTCTTCGAAGTTCGTATATTTATGTCCGCTTGATATTAAATGTTGTGCAAAGTTGGACTTATTATTACTTGGCTTAGGAATATGTTCTAGAAATCTTTTATAAAAACATCTGCCAGATTGACCGATATAGAACGCATCACAATCATCACATTTTATTTTATATACACCACATTGCTTTTTTAATGGTAATTTGTTTTTGTTTTTGAAATAATTTCCTAAATTATTATTTGTTTTAAATGATAAAATATAGTTATTATCTTTAAGAACGGGTCTTAAAATATTTGGCATAATACCTGTGAAATTAGCCGAAAGATATTTATAATTTTTGTTACTTGCTTTTATAGAGTTTGAATTTTTATTTTCACGAATTTTCATGGTCGTGATTTTAATATTTTAATTTATTAATTATGTATCTGAGGATGGGACTTAGTCCCGAAACGCGTCATCAGTGACGAAACTGTGTATCGCTAAAGTGGATATTAAGGTAATTATATATCATATAATAAGTGATACGGTACGCAAACAAATAAGTAATTATAATAAGTTGTTTTTTATACATCTGACTTTGTTTAAATCAAATTTAATGTAATGTAATGGCCATTACTTTACGTTTCAAATGTAAAGTTAATGTTATCAACTATGATCTCATTGACCACAATATTCTGCAGACATTTAACTTTTCTGGTTGGCAAAGGAATACTATAATTTTTCATCATCATCATCTTCAAGGATTAAACCAAGGATGGTTTGTTCTGGTCTCAAACAGGCAAAGATTAGAGCTGACCACTCCAGCGCTTCCTCAGACGTCCCACACCCTCTCTGCCCCTCGGCTTATAGTTCCATAGTTGTTTGGGGATGCGGCAGTCATCCATTCGGCAAAGATGTTCCCACCAATTCAGCCAATACTGGGCAATCCTGTCGAGTATACTCATAATACTCAGTTCCTACTGTATATCTGTTTTTCTTCTATGATCATGGAGAGTATACCCTGCCAAGTGCCATTTCAGCCGCTTGGATATGACTGGCCTGGACTTTCATTAAAGTCCAATTCTCAGACCCATAAATAAGTGTGGGAAGGGCCATCACTTTGTAGAGTTTTAGATGTGTTTTTTTACTTGCTGACTTAAGAGTTCGCCTAATGGTCCTGTACATAATGTTGAACTTATTCACGTTGTTGCTTGTATTGTAAGACACACTGTAACCCAGCTATTTAAAATTGCTGACTTGTTCCAGGACAGTACAATCTATAACAGTTTTGCCCGTACAGGATCAGTTCCACAAAAAACCATCGCCTTGGTCTTACGTGTGGTTATTTGTAATCCAGACCTTTGCAGGTTCAATTTAACAAATGTATGTCTAACTAATTTTTGTACATAAAATTTTTTAAGCCCTTCCCAAAATTTAATTTGGAAACATGAAAACATTTAATATTAATAATATATATAAAACTTTCACTAATGAATTTACTGTTGTCACTTCCCAAACGTTTCGAGATGTTGTTTCTCTTCTTCAGTGGGTGTAATACTGACTGTCGATTACAGAATAACCGTTACGGAAAAATCGTTAACGGTTATTCTGTAATCGACAGTCAGTTTTACACCCACTGAAGAAGAGAAACAACATCTCGAAACGTTTGGGAAGTGACAACAGTAAGTTCGTTAGTGAAAGTTTTATATATATTATTAAATTAATAAAGTGAATGAAGAGGATGCAACAACAAGATAATTTAATATTAAGAAAATGATTAATACAATTTTTTCTGTTCTCTTGCACATAATACATAATAAATACATAATTCTTTTATATAGTACATAATAAATAACTACCTAGTATCTATAAAGGAATAATCAAATTATATGAACTAACAACCTTTGAATGTTCACCAACAGACAATAGCAGCAAGCAGCATTTTCTTGTCTGTTTAACCATTGGTGCATCCAGGGGGGGAGGTTGACTATAGCCCAAACCATACACTTAACCAATACTATTAGAGTTCACTCTCCTCACTGTGGCCACATGAAATATGCCATGTCTACCCTCAGAATCTTATATGTAAGAGCAAGGGTGTAATTGTGCAAAGTATTGTTGGTTCTAACATGATGCAATTTCCTACAGCATGAATTATCTCAAGTTAGACAGATAATGTGGTTTTATTGCCTTGGTGGTCAGTGGCAGAAAAAGTGGTTCAACAAGGGCAGTCCGCTTGGGTCCCTTTGGCAAGGGGTTCTAACAAACTTTCATTCATCCCTTTATCTCAGTTTTATTATATCCTGTAACTAAAAATGTTTGTTTACTTTTGACCCTGAGAAAGAATTACAGTGAAACTTCGATTAACCGTCACTCTTTTAACCGTCAGTTTCTGTTAACCGTCACTCTATTAACCGTCAGTTTCTGTTAACCGTCACTCTTTTAACCATCAGTTTCTTTTAACTGTCAGTCCATACTCTATGTACAGTAACCAGATTGCCGCGAAAAACCATCCTCGTTTTACTGCTGAGTGGCGGAGGCGCCGGAGTGGCGCATTATTGTTCTATTGTTGAGTCACGTTCTTGGCTCGCCTATTAATAGGCTATAATTATATTTATATTTAATAGCTATCGCACACGTGGTCAGTTTCAGTTGTGGCTGAGAAGCTGTTGTGCTCGGTGCTGTACATTATTTGTTGCGTAATGGTTTAATTGTTTCGGCATACGATAGTGACATTCACACCAGTAAGTTTTGTTGTTAAGATTTCTTTTCTTTTTTGTTTTTGTGCAACAGCTAAAGAATGGCTGAAAAGCATAAACGGGTTGTGTTATATCTCAACCAGAAAACTGAGATTATTAAAATGTTTGAAAAAAGGTGAAACTCCCACTAGTATTGCTCTCATTTACGGCGTTGGAAGCACCACAGTGAATGACATTAAACCCGATGCTGAAAAAATAGAACAACATGTTTAAAAAATGCAAAACATCAATGGAGAGCCTAAGACTCGTAAAACCATGAAATCAGCAAAATATGACCAACTGGACACTGTTATGTATCGATGGTTTATACAAGCATGGAGTCAAGGAATCCCACTTTCAGGCCCCGTAATAATGGCCAAGGCGGTTGAAATGAACAAAAAACTTGACGGAGATCCTAATTTTAAAGCAAGCATAGGATGGCTTGATAAGTTTAAGTGTCCCCATGGCATTAGAAACTAGACAATAGTGGTGAAAAACTTAGTGCAAATAGCGCAGTTATTGCCAAGTACAGAGAACAATTTAAAGAGATAGTGGCCAAATTAAACCTCGTTAGGGAACAAGTGAACAATTGCGACGAAACCGGACTCAATTGGAAAGCTTTACCACAAAAGACATTAGCATCACTTTCGGAGACATCATCCCCAGGTTTTAAAGTCCAAAAAGATCGGATCACTTTAATGGTTTGTGCAAATGCCACCGGCAATCACAGGTTACCCCTGCTTGTGATTGGAAAAGCAAAAACACCTCGCGCATTTAAAAATTTTAATTTGAACGCATTGCCTGCTACCTATTACGCTCAAAAGAGTGTTTGGATATCTCAAGATATTTTTTCCGATTGGTTCCACAAAGTGTTTGTGCCACAAGTTAGAGCTCATTTAGCTGAAATGCAGTTACCACAGGAAGCATTGCTGCTAATGGACAATGCTCCAGCACATCCCACTTGCGGAATTAAAAGTGATGATGGCAAAATAACATGCCTCTTCCTTCCAGCAAACACAACACCACTAATCCAGCCTATGGACCAGGGCATAATAGAAAACATGAAACATCGTTATAGGAAAGCTTTTATTGGAAGTTTGATTTCATCTGATGATGTAAAAGTTTTGGAAAACGTACAACATAAAAGATGCAATTTTCTATGTTGCTGCTGCATGGGATGATCCGCAAGTGTCAAATCTTAAAAATGGGTAGAATAAATTCTGGCCTGAAGCTAATGATGGCTAACCTACGGAAACTGGGAATGTTAGTGTCGACAAAATTGTGCAATAATGTACCGAAGACATAACGCCAGCAGAAGTAACAGAGTGATTGGGATGTGACAAATTGGACGGAGGCTTTGACATTTTGAATGACGATGAAATTGTTTCCAGTGTGATTGACAATGAAGAAGAAGAAATTGACGAAGACGAGTGTTATATTTTGAATGAAAAAACTATGTTAAGCCATACAGAAGCAGAAACAATGTTATAAAAATGCAATGAGTGGTTTGAGGGGCAAGAAGAGGCAAACGCAACACAGATACTTCTCCTACGTAAAGTACGGAACATTGCCGCTCAGAAAGCACGAGCCTTGAAGAAAGAAAAGAAAATGACAGACTATTTTAAAATTTGAATATGAATGTATGTCTAGAGCGTAAGTTCATGTAACAATATGTACAGTACATATGTTGTACTACATATACTGTACTTAATGTAAATTGTATAGTGTTGGTTTCTGTAAAGTAAAATACATGTATGTACAGTGTATTTCCAGTTTGTAAACGTGCATTTTTTATCATTCGTTCATATGCAATGGATGGGGGTGGGTTGTTGTTTAAGGTTTTTCTGTTATCCATCTATTCGATTAACCGTCACGGTCCCGGTCCTGACCCTGACGGTTAATCGAAGTTTCACTGTACTTGTAATTCGGAAACAATGATTAATAGTTCAATGTCTAGATAGGTTTATAGAAAATTATCACAAAGGTCTTCTGTCATGGATGTGACATCAGATACAATCAAAATTGTTGATTCAAGCTGCCATAAGGTTGATTTTAAATTAGCCATAAAAAGCTCAACTTTTTATATACAGTAGTACTTTCATAAATAACAAGTGATGCAAGAAGTAAAAAGGGTTCTACAACATGTACACACTATAATGCCACTGCAGAAACAACAGTGGCCGGCCATAGAATTTCCATTAGTTTATGGGATTTCCCTGACTCAGTTCCCAACCTATCTCTCATCTGACTTAACAACTTGTATGTCTGTAGCCTCAAGAGAAAGCACTTGGTCATAATTTAAATTACATTAAACAATTATCTTACACCAACAATGCATACGGAAAGACTCAAAAACTTGGCCATTATTTTATAGAAAGAAAACCATATTTTCTTTGAATTTGGTACTGCAATAGATAAATTCATTAAAACAGAGGCTCTAAAACATAATTTAATTTCTATGTAACTTAATTAAATGACTAAAACTTTGATTTTACTCATTTTAAACATTTTTTCTGTACTGTTAAAATCTATAAACAATCGGTAACAGATAACAGCAGCAGCATTCCTGCTTTGGTTGTCAACCTGGAAGGATCTACTCCACTCTGCTCTCCTGGACCTGCTCAACAATAACGGAAGCTCTGGAAAATTCTTCTCATCATGTGGCCTTTGATTCTCATTATTGTTGTATATTATTGACAAAAAAATTACAAAATACATCTATACAATAAAAAAGTGGCCTCAGAGTAAAAGGCTGCTCCAGCCTAGGTTAGCCTCTGTTGGTGATGCACAGTTTAAAAACCTACAAAGTTCTGATTTAGAATATATAAGATGCAGTGATCAAAATTTCAGTTCTCTTTAACATTGTTATAAGTGATTTCTGGTGTAATTTAATTAATCATATTATGCAATCTTAAAGCAATAGTACAATCATACTTTTTTTGTGATGTAAATTAATTATAATTTGCACTTGTTCAACCCCCTCCACTGCAGATTAGGCCACTTAATGGAAGATGCACTCTGTGTTAAGAAAATAGTATGTAAAATATAAAGGTGAGCCAAAATTCGCTTACCCAAAATGTATTTTTATAACTACTAGTGTCAAAAAATATCTACTAGTGTAAGAATCATTTTCTATATAAGTAACTCGATGTTTCTTGCAGTAATTAAAAAAAAAGAAAAAAATATACGAATTTATACTACTTGCAGAAGAAACAATTTGAAAACATCACAAATTATAGTGTAAGAATATACTATCTCCGCTTTTATTCAACATCTACTCTGAAGGTATTTTTAGAGAAGCTTTAGATGAATGTGATGTGGGAATCTCTGAACGGTGAAAGAATAAACAACACACGTTATCCAGATGATACTGTTGTAGTAAGGCGCAAAGTTTCTTTATTAAATTTATTATAATTTCGGTATTAGATTTCTTTCTTTCTCTTATCATGAGTGTGAGATATTTTATTTAAATTTGTCTCACTGTGGTCATGTGTCAGTTGTTAGTAAAAACCACGAAAACCATAACTTCCTATATTCCTAAGCCTGTACAGGAGGAAAGGACCCTTTTAACCTTTACACACGTCACATCGCCTTGAGTGATGTCTTCTCTCCTAATTGGTTGTCTGATGCTCCAGGAGACCCAGTCAGAACCCTGTGACCCGGGCGTCCCATAGTAACCAAAGTCTATAAAAACTGACAACACAGTGAGATCACGTTCTATTTTGCTCTTATTGTTCTTAGTCTGATATCGTTCGCTAGAGAAGTCCCTTAACATTGGGAAACGGGTCGGGTGTGTACCGCGTGCGTCTTAGATATGTGTTCTCCATAACTCTTCGTAGCTACTACGTCGTGTGCTGCATGTTGTAAGTACTGAAATGTAATTCTACAAGAGGTTAAAAAGTGTTTACAAGAGTATGATCAAACATCAATTTTGCTAAATGTTAAATAAAGGAATGTTTATTGTAAAGCTAGACTCTGTAACCAATCATTTCACACAACCTACTCACGTTGCTTAATAATTTGTTGTTGATTCACCGCTCAGTCACGACACTGTCATATTCGCAGATAGCTTAGAAGGGCTGCAACAACTAATGAATAGTGACAGGAAAGCAGCCGTAAATATGGTCTAGACATCAGTGTTAATAAAATGAAGCTAATGATTGTATCTAAGAACAAGTTCACTAACTGCATCCTTAGTATAAACCAAAGGCCAGTTGAATGTGTAAGCAAATTCACATATCTTGGTACTATAGTCAATGAACAATGGGACCACTCTCAAGAAATAAAGAGTAGAATTTAAAAGGCAAGAGCAGTGTACACTAGAATGAGAAGTTTATTCAAAAGTCAGATTTAACAATAAACACAAAGATGAGACTTTTATGCTGCTAAGTATTCTCAGTCCTCTTCTATGGCATAGAATCTTGGACTTTGACTGAACCCACAACTAAAAAATTAGAATCTTTTGAAATGTGGCTTTACCGTAGAACACTGAGCATTTCATGGACAGCACATATAACTAATGTTGAAGTTCTTAGAAAGATGAAGAAATAAAGGTAAGTTATTAACACAGTGAAGATAAGAAAACTTCAGTATCTGGGACATCTCATGAGAAATGAACAGAGATTTTATTTATTGCAGTCCATACTGCAAGGAAAAGTACTTGGAAAGAGAGGATTTGGGCGACCGAGAATATCATGGCTGAGAAATTGAAGGACCTGGTTTAGCATGAATACAACTAACTTATTCCGTGCAGCAGTACAGAGAGTTAAAATAGTCTGTGTGATATCCAAAATCCGAAAGAGATAGGAACTATCAGAAGAAGAAGTATCAAATGACTTATTACTCACTTTCTACAGTGAGTCTAAAAGTAAAACACAGTAAGTTGTCTCTTTGTAATATTTTTACTGCACAAATACTTGTCACTAAATGAGTTAAAACACAATGAAACCTAGATGTTTGAAAACAAATTTCTCTTAAAACATTTTTTGTGATTGTTTCTGTTCAAAATGAAAGATACTTTTCAGTTCTTTATTGATGTTTACCGTAGAAAAGTTTAAAAATGTGAGCTGCACAATTAATTTTTTGTCTTTTACTTTTTTCAAAATTTTGAAATTTGAGATGGAAGAAGCACACATAAACATACCGATCAAACAACAGAAGTATCAAACCAATTTTTCAGGCTCTTTCTCATCCAAATAAACAAATGTATTCAAGTGATAAGACTCTCAATATACAATAACATAACTCAGTATTCAGTAACATTAAAGGGACCATCCACACTTTTATCAATGTAATGTATAAAACTCATAGATCATTAATGCAGAGTTTTAATGAAGAAGACACAAACATTCTCAGAAATCCTTATCAGATTACAAAAGTACAGTAAGAAGAAAATGGAAGGGAATTTAATCTTTTAATGTAATTAAAAGATTAAATTGCACTTCACAAAATCAATTTATATTATGCTACATAATTTTAGTTTTTATCGATTTCCTAAAAGTTTATATTTTTTGATGTACATAAATTTTCTCGAAACTCTGAAAATAATTTTATGAAATTTCAGTGTATGTTATATTCATGAGTAAGACTAGAGGATTTTCTGCTAAATGATATTTACAAGATTTTATATAATGTTGGAACACAAAAATTTAAAGTTTTTGAAATTAATAACAACAATACCGGTAACTACAACAACAATGGCTTGTTTTGTACTATAAAAATACGTAGTTTAGGGAAAACAGGAAGGTTGCCTAATTAGGCTGTTCAATAGGCTGACTAAGATTTGTGCATATGTAATATATATTCAGTTCAAATCTTCTGGTCAGATGTTCTAAAAAGTTACATTTTTTCAAACTCTACAAATTTCTAGGTGATATGTTGAATGAGAATGCATGGATTTTATTAACACACTCACAATCCTTATATTAGTGAGGGAAAGCATAATATAAAGTTTGGGTACACAACTAATGCAATTCCATACATTCATTTTTGAAAATTAGTTATTTATACCGATTCTGCTGTTCATTTCAGGTAGCATACAAAATATGCAATTGACATCACATGTAAATTTCATGAGAATTAAGACCTAATCATGTTATCTAAATAATTACCCCAGTCACAAATTTTTTATTTTTTTGTACTCCTATAGTTTGATTTTGTGAACAACCAATCTTTTGTAAATCCAGTTATGATTTTTGTAATTCGCCACACTAATAACAACATTAGCCTTTTCTATACACATTCGTTTTTGAGGGACTGATCTAAGAAAAACACAGGAACTATTGGTACCCTAATAGAAATTATTGGTTCATGTACACAGAATTAAGATAATTTAATAATTCTATAAGGTAGGTTTTATATACTTAGTTTAATGAGTAAACCAATTTAAATACATATGTAACATAATAAATAAACACTGAAAATCAACGTGCTTTAAAAATACATTCTTAAGTTCAGAGCCAGCCAGTTACAAAGGGAAACATCTAGTATTTATGAAAAATGGGACTGTTCCTCGAACGCGCTGCATTTGTTCTAAAAAATTATATTAGTGAGGTTAATTACAAAGCAAAAATGAATATAAAGTATACGAAAAAAGGAACTTCAAATAGTTGTAGGAACAATGTTGGGAACATACCTGGAAGAGAATTCGGCAAGGATTTTGGTTTTTAATAAAGAAACCCATCTAAAATACCAAACTCAAAACATCAACTACAACTGCTAGAAGACTTAAATACTCGCGTAGTAATCATTACTTGAGTCTGCAGACTGACAGCGTGAAGCCACTCGGGCAACTTCGTTACTGTTCGTCCGCCGCTATTGTCTACTCTCGTCAACCCACACTCCATACTTAACGTGTATAATGAAATCCACGTATTTTTATCCAAATCGGGGTTTTCCTGTGTGCATAGCGGATGAATTGAATATTAAAATGAATATTGATTGTGGTCACAGTTAAATATTAATATAGAATTAATTTAACCATATCGTTGTACGCCATTTATTACCCTGAATTGTAGTTTTTGTTGTAACCTCCGTTTTCTCCAGAAACAAACGCAATTTCACTGGCTCCCCAGATAAATATGAACCTTTTGACTACATCATCGCATTAGTATATGAAATATACGTTTATTAAGAAAACTTATTTTATACTGTTTTGCCGGTTTGTAAGTTCAATTTTTTGTACTCACAATGTTGGTTTTGATATATATTGCTGTAATCAGTTGTGGTAATCAGGTGTCGAACTTCAACTCCTCTTTACCTGTGCACTAACTTCGCAGGTTGGTTTCGTATTTATCTGGAGTCAATTTAATCAATTATTTTTGTTTCTGGAGTGATAAACGCTGAAACAAAATATACAATTCAGTGTAATAAATGTAAGAAATGGTATGATATGAATTTATTCTCAATTGTGTTTATTATTTATCTTCCAGAATTATATAATTTACTTTTATAACATAGGAAGTTAAAATTTGTACAGTTTTCTACTAATAACATTTGTCTACTAGAATTATAAAAATGTTTTACAAACTGACCGAAATAAAAAAGGTTATTTAAAAATTATAAAAAATTTAGAAAATTATAAATTTTGTAAATTTATTATTCTAGTGCCATAACAATCTGAAAGTGTGATGACTAACCTGTACAAATTTCAAGTCTGTAGCACAAAACAGATGCTGAGAAAATGGCATTTTAACATATACGGTTCCCACCCCCCCCTTAAATTGACAAGACTTCTTTGAAATGTTACACGAACTTCACATCGAACACTTACAGCGCGTGTACCTAATAAAAACTGTTACACTAAAAATAAAATGACCAAACTTTAAAATGAAACATCGAAATGCTTACAGGACATGTATAGGTAGGTTAGACACGAATACACACAGACACTTGAATACACGAAAAATTTACTCTTGAGTTCACGTATTTGAAGCCGTGAACTTAATAAAATTATTGTGCTCAAATAAATACACAAACTTTAACCAAACATTTACCTAACTCACATCTGACAACAGAATATAGGCCACAGAGTACGAATATATAGGCGGGCATAGATGAGAACGAAGGTAGCCGAAGTTGCCCGAGTGGCTTCACGCTATCAGTCTGCAGACTCAAGTGTAATCATTCTACAATGAAGGTATGCTTATGCGCTATCTATCGAATGGAATTTGTACTGCAGTTTGCATACTTTTCATCATTATTGTACTTTAAACTAGGCGCAAATAAGATTTGTAAAAGATTAGATATTTGTATATAAAACTGAAAAAATTAAAAGTAAAGACGTTGTTACTTATTCTGTTGTAATCATCAAGTACTTAAAATTTAACAAAATCATGAAACCATAAAGACGAAATCTTAACCTTATAATATAAATAAAATAAACGATGCTAGGAAACTAGTGTAAATTTTCTCTCATATCCTGCAGACGCTGATAGTGTTAAATGTTTTGTAAGAATTATTTTTAAACTTCGCGTTACTGAGTATTTGTTTGTAAATATTTGCGGCAAACGGTTTAACTCGACCGTGAATAAAGAGAGCAAATGGAAATGTTCCTACTCACAAAACTAATTAGCTTAATTATTTAATTCGATTTATATGACTTTATTTTTACCAGCAGATGAAACATTCTTACCACTGGACATAAATGTATTATTATTACAACCGTGATTGCTTTTCCACGGATTATTTTTCATGTAAAAAGTATTTAATACAATTAATTATGTATTTCAGTAAAAATTTCATTTTTTATATTTTCCATTGATTATATATGCTACTTTTATAAACATATCTCAACCAATATTCAAAAATTTTAACAATTTTAATTGTGAACTTGTAAACACGAAATAGAATTTGAAACTATATAGAAAATAATTTTTCCAGTGTATATTTTTAATATAGTGCCGGTAATTATTATCAGCGGTTTTTAGATTTCGATAGAGGTTTAATTATTCAGTTTTACATTATGATGTGGCGTGTATGAGATACATGACGTCATAATTGAAACCAGGAATAAAACTGACATGTAGCAAAGTCTAGTTGAATCGAAACTGAGACGCAATTTTATTATTATTACTAATAACATTGTACGTCTTTTGAAATGAATTTTGAGATAAAATTTGAAGTTTGTCTATTTTTGACATGATGTCTTTTAGCTGGACATCGTTTGAAACTTTCTGTAACATTTTATTTACCGTCACGCTGTATGACGTCATCATTGCGTGACGTCATTGGGATTGTTATAAATAAAGGTTTGTTTTGATACGTCGCAATATATATATATGTATAAAATGTGTTAAAAATAATATCACTGCAAACAATTAAACCAGATTTATAAAGCGTCCTGAAAGTTTAAAATCAAGTGTTAGCACAATTTACCAGCCGGGAATCGTTAACTAAAACCGCGACCGCTAACATGCTAACGTCGTCGCAGATTAAAGACCTAACAAGCAAACAACACTGCATAGCTGTTGATAGGTTATTGTCTCTAGTTAATGGTTGTCTTCGTATGTGGTTATACTATTATGGTTACTGACTGACTGATTGTTTCTTTTGCGCAAATGTTGCGTTTAGCTGGCGGCTGAAAGACATTATCATGCTCTTAAGCTTTTACCATTTGGTAAACGGTACTGTATCTTTTTTATTTAGCAGATGTGTACATTATACACTGCTGTTTGTAAATTAATAAAATAACATTGCTTAAGCTTAAGATAGATTATGTAGTAAATGTTGAATGTAGACTATACTTTAGACGCTCAGACGTTTCTCGTCAATAGTAAATGTATATATTTATAAGAATAAATTATAAACTAATTGAGGAAATAAATATAAATTTATACATTTTGCTAAATTTATACAGTAATGATATTTATAACATTAGTATACTAGCCGATTTACCCAGCGTTGCTCGGGTTCATAATTTATTCATAGGCTCATAGGCACCTATTCTTGTTCTAACGTTATATTACTTGTATATTGTATAAACTTTCTTATATTGTTACGTTCGCATTCTCACTGGAGGGATACTCTGTAGCGCACCTGTTTAAGAACATGTCATAAACTTTATTCTTATATCTGGAGAAGAATTCTGTTGCGCGTGATGCTCCTGCTCGATTTATAATTCTGGGGGAGGGCGAACAGCTAAATTAGTTTTCAATAAAATGTCTACAGTACTTGCACGCGCTGCGTATTTAACTGTCGTTTTATAATTCATTTTGTTAATGTTGAAATAAGGTATTTGTTAAATTAGTGTCTCCTAAACTTATTCTAACAATACAGTACCTCTATAGATTTCAGCTTATCAATTTTTAAATTCAAACTGAAGCAAGCGCATTTATATTGTCTGAACACTATGATCTGAATACATTCGCTATCAAAACGTTGTTTTTATACTCGCTTATAACTTACTTCGATCTTAAATTATCCACTTTTAAATTCAAACTGAAACAACTCTGAATTCACGCACTATTAAGAAGTTTCTTAAGATGTATACACCACCTTCGATATCATAAACTATATCTTTATTTATAAGAACCGTGGACTCTGGCCCCGCCGTCTTTCGCGGGATCCGACCTAAGACTCCCCGGGTTCCGTGGACGGACTCCGGGGAAGGTCCGTCGGACGACTCCTGCGCTATTCCTTACGCGGGAGGCTTCCATCTATGCCGGGACACCGCCTGCTTTTTCCGGTATCCAGGCCAGTCGAACTCCCGCGCTAGGACTTGCTCAGAGATCTCCCCGGGGTACGGAAGGTTCTCCGAAGCCCGGGAAAGCCATCGACATTCCGGGCTAGGACGTGGGACTCTGGCCCGGCCGTCTTTCGCGAGATCCGAACTAAGACTCCCCGGGGTCCGCGGACGGACTCCGGGGAAGGCCCCTCGGACGACTCCAGCGCTATTCCCTACGCGAGAGGCTTCAACCGATGCTATGGTAACCAGCATGTATTTTATTGGGTTACCATGGTAACCAGATCTAATAGTTTTTTAAGACCCTAAAGGACCCCCAAAGGAGCCTCCAAAGGATCGTATCGAAAAAACAACTGTCCTATGTTGGTTCTCCTGTTGCGTAAAATATTTGTGCTAAGTTTGGTTGAAATCGGTCCAGTTGTTTAGGAGGAGATGTGGAAGACCCCAAAGGACCCCCCAAAGGATCGTATCGAAAAAACACGTACCCTATGTTGGTTCTCCCGTTGCGTAAAATATTTGTGCCAAGTTTGGTTGAAATCGGTCCAGTGGTTTAGGAGGAGATGTGGAACATACATACATACATAGATACAATGACTTTTATTTATATTACTAGCCGATTTACCCAGCGTTGCTCGTGTTCATAATTTATTCATAGTCTCATAGGCACCTATTCTTGTTCTAACGTTATATTACTTGTATATTGTATAATCTTCCTTATATTGTTATGTTCGCATTCTCACTGGAGGAATACTCTGTAGTGCACCTGTTTAAGAACATGTCATAAACTTTATTCTTATATCTGGAGAAGAATTCTGTTGCGCGTGATGCTCCTGCTCGATTTCTAACTCTGGGAGAGGGCGAACAGCTAAATTAGTTTTCAATAAAATGTCTACAGTACTTGCACACGCTGCGTATTTAACTATCGTTTTATAATTCATTTTGTTAATGTTGAAATAAGGTATTTGTTAAATTAGTGTCTCCTAAACTTATTCTAACAATGCAATACCTCTATAGATTTCAGCTTATCAATTTTTAAATTCAAACTGAAGCAAACGCATTTATATTGTCTGAACACTATGATCTGAATACATTCGCTATCAAAACGTTGTTTTTTATACTCGCTTATAACTTACTTCGATCTTAACTTATCCACTTTTAAATTCAAACTGAAACAACTCTGAATTCACGCACTATTAAGAAGTTTCTTAAGATACATACACCACCTTCGATATCATAACCTATATCTTTATTTACAAGAACCGTGGACTCTGGCCCCGCCGTCTTTCGCGGGATCCGACCTAAGACTTTCCGGGTTCCGTGGACGGACTCCGGGGAAGGCCCGTCGGACGACTCCCGCGCTATTCCTTACGCGGGAGGCTTCCACCTATGCCGGGACACCGCCTGCTTTTTCCGGTATCCAGGCCGGTCGAACTCCAGCGCTAGGACTTGGTCAGAGACCTCCCCGGGGGTAAGGACGGTTCTCCGAAGCCCGGGAAAGCCGTCGACATGCCGGGCGAGGCGCTGGGACTCTGGCCCGGCCGTTTTTCGCGAGATCCGACCTAAGACTCCCCAGGTTCCGTGGCGACCTATTTCCTACGCGGGAGACTTCCACAGATGCTATGGCAACCAGAATCTATTCTATTGGGTTGCCATGGTAACCAGATCTAATAGTTTTTTTAAGACCCAAAGGATTGTATCGAAAAAAACACTTTCCTATGTTGGTTCTGTCGTTGGGTAAAATATTTGTGCCAAGTTTGGTTGAAATCGGTCCAGTGGTTTAGGAGGAGATGTGGAAGACCCCAAATGACCCCCAAAAGAACCCCCCGAAGGATCGTATCGAAAAAAACACCTATCCTATGTTGGTTCTCCCGTTGCGTAAAATATTTGTGCCAAGTTTGGTTGAAATCGGTCCAGTGGTTTGGGAGATGTGGAAGACCCCCAAGGACCCCATCGAAAAAAAAACACCTGTCCTATGTTGGTTCTCCCGTTGCGTACAATATTTGTGCCAAGTTTGGTTGAAATCGGTCCATTGGTTTAGGAGAAGATGTGGAACATACATACATACATAGATACATACATAGATACAATGACTTTTATTTATATTAAGATTAAGATAAGATTAATGAATACTTAGCTTTAAATTCAATACAATGACTTTTATTTATATTAAGATTAAGATAAGATTAATGAATACTTAGCTATAAATTCAATATCTTATTGGCTCGAGAGTAAGAATAAGAACAACATAGTTTTTCAAAGTAATACAGATGCTTCATGATTTTCCTGTTCTAACACGTACATCGTGAAAGCGTTATTTTCTAGAAGCGTTTCGATTTGTGCGGATGTGTTTGAGAAGATATTCTTGCGCGAAGCGTGTTTATTGTTCGATTAATGCGTTTTTGTTGAATATAATAATGTATATTAGCTGTTTTCACTTTTTAACAATTATTCAGGTGCGATTTGTGTCTTGTAATGTATGAATGTGTTTAGATCATGTTTGTCCCACAGTGTTAAATTTTCGTCGCTACAATAATGGCTGCCAGGATCATTTTTACAAGGTAATATGTTCTTCAGAAAATAGCCAATAATGGGTTATTAATGAATGAGTGACAAAGCGTTTCAAAATTCAATCGTCACGAGTGCTTTTTAAATCAAAACAACGTTTCGGTTGCCAAAGTCTGTAAATGTCTTCAGGCTATGAATAAATTAAATCTATTCAACATACTCTCACAGCAGGGGCGTATTTTCGAGTGGTGGGATCGGCCCCTCCCTCCGAGGGTCGAAAGTTGACAAGAAATTTTCTTAGTCTCTTAAGCTGTTTCGTTAATTTCTCAGCTGTGTACCATAATATAGTAGTAACTCTTCTTTAATACAAGTCTACAAACAAATTTATTACACAGCATTTGCGTATACGTTTGAAATACGAAAATCAATTAAGTCAATAAGGATCTTATAATGTTTCAATAGCGTTTATTTTTACTGTGTTGTTATTTTAATGGGATTGCTTTCAGTATGTTATTGTACTGAAAAAATACAGCATGTCTTTCAGCCACTTTTAAGATGGTAATATTGATTAGTCTTAAGTTGTTTTCCTTTTGTATGAAGCCGACTCGACCGGACCTCCCGCAAGACCAAAATCTAGATTCGTCACTCGCAGTGCTCACAGTGCTATCATCACATGTGCTGCAGAGAATCGTACTGTCATAAGTGCATGAAAATTTAAAAGGTAGTACAGTACTTGAAATAACAAAAAAAGTAAGTCATGAGACTACACTACTACAAAAAATACTTGCATTAGTCGACCTTGCAAGTGATTATGTATTCCTTGTTTATGGGGCGTTAATAGGTATAACTAATTTGTAGCCTAAAGAAGGCGACCGATTTCAGCTACCAATAAATAATAATAATAATAATAATAATAATAATAATAATAATAATAATAATAATAACAATGACACTCTACCACCGAAATAGTTTAGAAGTTACACAGAGCAGGCCGCGTTAGTTGAACCGTACAGCTTACAAGAAAGGTTGGCGTGGCCAGCACTACGCTCATCCGTCCATTATTACCACAGCATGTTACCCCAGGTGCCCAGTTTTACAGGCTGAGCAGACCCGGGATCATTATTTTATGGTATTCCCGGGAACCTAACCTGGGAACTCTAGATTATTAATCAAGCGATTCTTGAAAAATATCTTCTTTTTCTCTCTTCATGCTTGAGGCATTTCTGCCTGTAGCATCTACATTTGGGCTCCTGTTGATCCGCCCGTCGTTTCCTCGCCCGACTGTGGAAATGCTTACTCCTTAAAAAACTTTAATTTAAAATCTTTATTTATGATCGGATTCTAAACGGATTTTACATGAGGTAGTAATAATTAAACCTCCTCGAGGATTGTCCTTCTCCAAATGATCTCAGATTTTTCTCTTTTGCGACAGCCTTGTGAGTTCCATTAAATGGCTTGTCTGAGATGCTGCCGCCGGGTTTTCTCCATACGAACTAGCCAACCCAATTTTCTTCTTTAAAACTGCTTTTCAACCGGTTTATGATCCGTTCTTCTCTAGAATTCTGCGTTGATGATCTAGTTTGGCTAGGCAACTAGTTTGGCATAATATTCTCTGCAGGAATTTGTTTATGAAGACTTGGATTTTCCTGGTCACAGATCGACAAAATTACGTTTATTGGGTAAATGAAAACCCATATGAATTGTTGAATTGTTTTTTGTTTTAAACAGTTTTCGGGGAAACCGTATGTAGTCGTTTGTAGTCATACCGACACGTAAGAATATACTGAGTAGTACAGAGTTACTGACCTGAAAGTGACGAATTGTAGGTGAATGAACGATACAAAAGACGACACTAATTGTTTATCAAATTACGAGAGATAACATTAAAATAAAGTGAATTTGGAATATAAAATTCCGGATGAAACAGGCTCATCACTATTCATCATTGCAAATTATTATTGTAAATAATCGAAGTTAATTTAATTGCTGAATAAACAATTAGAGTACATTACACATTGAATTACAATACATACATACATACGTCATCGGCTCTACAGCCCAGTCCGGGCCCCGCCCTCCAAAAGAAATCGTCCCCACTGGTCTCTACTCCCGGCCAATGTCCACCAGTTTGCTGCACCCAGCCTCACTGCCTCCTTACCAACCTGGTCCGGCCATCTTGTACGCGGTCTTCCTTTCCTTCTCCTTCCCATCGGCAAATAATTCATAACTCTTTTTGGGATTCTATCCTCCGCCATTCTCTGCACATGTCCAGCCCAACGCAATCTGTTAATTTGTATGAGTTGCACGATCGGAAGATCTTTAAACCTTTCGTACAACTCTCGATTATGCAGTCGCCTCGAAATGTCGTTTTCCTTCACAGGGCCATATATTCTCCTCAGTACCTTCCTCTCAAACACAGCTAGTTTCTGCTCATCTAGTTTTTTTAGCACCCAGCATTCCGAGCCATACATCAGGACTGGTCTGATCAAGGTCTTGTATAGGGTGGCTTTTGTCTCTTTACTTATTAATTTTTACTTAAAATGTTTCACCAGTCCGTAGTAACACCTATTAGCAGATAATATCCATTTTTCAATGTCTCTACAGGAGTCATTTCCAGAGTCCACATATGACCCGAGATATGGAAAACCCTGAACCTTTTCATATTCATAATCATTAATGCGCAGGGACAGGGCACGAGTGTTGGCACCTACAACCATATATTTGGTTTTGCTTTGCTTTATAACCAAGTCCATAGCCTTAGCGGACAACTCCAGTTCCTGAAAGGCTTCCTTTAACCCAGATTCAGACCTACTTATGACGTCAATGTCATCGGCATATGCCAGAAGCTGTACCTCCTTGTGAAATATGTGTCCGCTAGTTTGAATTCCTGAATCCCTGATGACCTTTTCTAGAGCTATGTTGAACAACAGACACGCTAAGGCGTCTCCTTGTTTCAGCCCATTCAATGTTTTTAAGGAGTTAGATAGATTTGATTGTATTCTGATTTGAATTACAATACACACACACTTATAAAAACTAGCACACACACACAAAATAATATCAAAACACATTGTATGATTTATAAATTTACTTTTACGAGTCAACAGAAATTAAAAAGATTACACAATTTTAAAAACGTTTAATGAAGAAATTTGTGTTAGTGGTTGAAATCACAATCATTAGTGGTTGAACTGTGATCATTCTGATTGTAATTTTAAAAACATGAACTGGAATATAAAATAATTAAAAACTTAATGATTACAAAATTACAAATCAATTTATACGAGAAATATTTATTAACATGTATTGTCAATTCAAAATATTAAAAAAAACCATCTGCGACTAATAGAATACAAATAAGAATTCTATTCGCTTTTAAGATAGAGCCTACGAAAATAATAAAGAATAATAACGAAAAAAATACACAAGATCTGCAATCCAGATTTTCGTCACGTTTTTAGTATTTTATAACAGATCTGGTTTGGTTGAAAATGTTTATATTACGAAGGATATCACGGCTGGAGTCTTCTTCTTCTTTAATTTCCTCTGTCCTGTTCTACAACAACGGTCATACTTGCTATCACTCCACCTCTTCAATGGCCGACCAATGCTCCTCGGTGTTCACGCTATGGTCATTACCGTATCATCCGTCCAATTCTGAGGCTGTCCGTTGCTTCTTTGAGCCATTCATTTTTTTCCAGTGGATAGGTGGACCTTCTCCATCACCCTCCTCCTTTATCCGGGCTTGGGACCGGCAGTGGTATCAAATGTGCTACTCAATCTACACATTTTCATTTACCACAAGCGGCTGGAGTCAACATTATTAAAAATACTGTATACTGGACTGTTGGGCCGTGGTCGATTGCTTACAGTTCTGACTCTAAACGTATCGGTCATGCCTTCGGAGCCATCCTCAATAGAAAAACGTTCGAAAACGAGCTGCTCTGTGATCGGCTCAAGTAGAGAACCATAGAAGTTATGTAGGGAGCCTCGGTTTCGGTGTTTGTACACCGTAGGGAAAGGGCGCTTCCCGTCCCGACAACCTCCGGCCCATTAGTCTACTGTCAGCCACGTCAAAGGTCATCGAAAGTCTCGTACAACGGCGAGTCTTAGACCAACTAGGAAACTTCGACGTACTAGTCCCCGAATAGTTCGGTTTCCGTGTTGATAAGGATGGTGGAATACATCACCAATTCGTCGGAAAGAGCAGACTGTCGCCTGTTTCCTAGTCGTGGAGAAGGCCTTTGATAGTGTCTGGCACGACGGGCTCTTGGTCAAGCTCCGGGAAATCCAGCTCCCAGATTGCTACCTTCATTTGATCGCTACCTTTCTGACGTAGAGGACTTTCTGAGTGAAAATAGACGACCACATTTCTTCTGAGAAACGTATCTCAGCCGGGGTACCTCAAGGTAGCGTCCTAGGGCCTCTTGTGTTCTCCGTCTACGTTAACGACGCACCCAGAGAGCCTGGAGTCCAGATCGCCCTGTTTTTCGACGACACAGCGGTATATACCGCCGATCGGAACGCCGACAGGGCTATCATACGACTCCAGCGCGCACTCGAAGCGTATACGACCTGGACGGAAAACTGGAAAGTTGCCGTCAGTGACACCAAGGCTCCGCGGTGCTATTCTCAAAGCGCCTGAAGGAACCGTGAGGACGAGTGAGACTCGGTCGAACATACCTGCCCTGGTCGAGAGAAGTTAAGTACCTCGGTGTCCACCTTGATCGTCGGCTCACCTGGCGTGCTCACGTCCAGACGATGAAAACTAGAGCGTCCGCTCGTCTGGCGTCTCTGTTTCCGCGATACTTGTCAACAAGGTTATGACCCGCAAGCTAGGTAAGTTGATCGTCAACGCGTATCTGTTGCCGTTAATCACCTATGCAATTCCCGTCTGGGGTTACCTTGCAACCGTTCATAAAAGACAGTTGCAAAGCGTTCTCGATAGGGATCTTCGGGTAGCGGCCCAGGGAAACCCCCTCATAGCCGGCCTTGGCAAGTACCGACCATGTCCAAGTGATTCTTGGAAACGGTCTCGGCAAATACTGTACTAGAACGACCTAGTACGAGCATGGGGTTGTAACGGCCCTTAAATTTAAATAAAATATTCCGATTGGGCCGGGCCACTAAGCAGGAGCTCCTTCCGGAAGCTCGGAACTAGTAAACCACAGGGACGTCTCGCGACGCGCGTCCCTACAACTCCCAAGCAGGCTGCAGGCAGGCTGAAAGACTACTGCTCACTTGGCAGGCATTGTTCACCGAGTCGGTGAAGTAGCTGGGTGTCCTAAAGTTCAACGAGCACGTGACCGAAACCCTGAACAAGGATCGTGGCGTCAGAGCCAAAATTTTCCCAATGCTTAAGTGGAACAACCGCCTTGGTGACCACACCACACTGATACTGTATCGACTGTTCTTTCGAACAGTACTTAAGTATGCTGTCTCCTCTTGTTGACCTCTCCTGTCGGCCACCAACAGGTGTAGGCAGGGCCGGCGAGAGGGGGGTGGTAGGGGGCAGAGCCCCGGGGCCCGGGGTCCCGAAGCGGGCCCGGCGCATATAAATATATGACAAGACTGTTTATTAACAGTGTAAAACCCATTTATTTACGATTAAAGTTAAGAATAACGAATTGTAGGGTCAATTAATAAATCCTAAACCATTAACAATCCAACAGTAATGATTTTGGTAAGCTTTTCTTTGGGGGGGGGGCCAAAAATGTTTAGCCCCGGGGCCCGTGATCGCTCTCGCCGGCCCTAGGTGTAGGCTGTCAATCTTCTAGAACCGAACCCTAGAAAGATTCCTCTCGGGGAGTCCGTGGCTTGTCAGAAATGAAGCTATCCACAGAGGTCTTCGAGTCCCTAACTTAGAGGTATTCGTTTGGTCCTTGGGGACTACTTTGTTTGCTTCTACCCGCATCTCCGTCGCCTAAACAATATGGACAATGATCTGCCACCTCGCCGCGTCTGGCGCCATCGCGCTACTAGACGACCCTCATAATAATTTTTTCTTCACATGAACCCATCTGAACCGTACCCCCCACCTTCTGAACTCCATGCATCCTGCCTGGTCTAGACAAGCACATCCATAGGCTGCGCCTTGCCGACACTGGGGTTGCACAGCGTCTGCCATACAGACAGCACAGAATTAATACTCAGTCAGCACCAGCTTTGGCGTTTCGGCTGAGGTGAAACTCAGAGCATGGGAAACCGCGAGGTGTGCAACGCCTAATTTCCATCCGCCATCCGCTCTGAAGTGACAACCTGTCGTTTCGGACGACTGGCCTCCGGGTGGTCAAGCCTATCGATCACACCAGCGCGCTTCTAAGCTCCTAAGCCTTAAGAAGGCCGGGGCCATGGAGACGCGCTTCAGGCCTGGCGACTGGCTGGAGAAAATCACTCTGAGATGCTCCCACGACATACACGCCCATCGTGTATTCTTGGACCGCACCATAACTTCTTGTGCCGAGCGAACGACCGTGCTCCACTGTTAGATGCTGGGTTCATCGGGGTCCGGCCATCAGAAAAAACCAGGGGGCGAGACGCCCCGTGCATCTTCTGTCTTCTGTCTATTCATTGCGTTCGGCTCAATAGTGAGGTACATTCGGCCTGTTATCATTCGAACGTTTTTCTACTGAGGATGGCCTCCGAATGTGTGACCGAAAAGTTTAGAGACAGAAGTGTAAGTAATCGACCACGGCCCAACAGCCGATGGGCCGCTTATTATTATTATTAATAACACTTATATTGTTCACAGCCTCCAGTTTTCAGTCCAGTCGTTATTGTCTACAGGCGGTATCTCTTCGGTTATTAAGTTTCCTGTGAATTCGTTTTAATTTTTGCTAAAAATTAACCGGTTTTAGAAAAGAGAAGCGGAACAGCAAACTCACTAACAGAAAACGTAGTACGAAGGCACGTACGAAGGGACAAAGGGACGTAGTACTAAGGGTGAAGGTTGGAGACTTCAATACTTCGTGTGGGTTAGGGAAAAACATACCGTACAAAAGGGTCCTGAAAAACGCATGGAAGTTGGCACGCACGCCAGTATGAAGGTGCAAAGTATTAGAAGGAATTTAAAATTAATTAGGATAATCAGCTGTTTGACGAGTACAAATATCGTGATGAATGCTAATGTCAAAATAAAGAATCGTGAATGACTCATGCAGTGTATGACTATGTAGGTAAATGTATGAATGATGTGTATTTGTAGAGCGACAGATGATGGTGATGATAATCGTGGATACGTTAGTAGACTATAACTTGTGAACGGCCGAAAATGGAAAGCTGTTCGATTGAGGATCACGATCAAGGCACTGATATCATCCTACAGCAATGTGCCTCAGATAGTAATTCACTATATTTACTGCTTCTCTCTTCTCGGAGTGTCTGTCTGTCTGTCTTTCGCTCTCTCCCACTATCATCATCATCATCATCATCATCATCATCATCATCATCATCATCATCATCATCATCATCACCACCACCACCACCACCACCACCACCACCACCACCACCACCACCACCACCACCACCACCACCACCACCACCACCATAATCATCATCATCATCGTCGTCGTCGTCACCACCACCACCACCACCACCATTATCATCATCGACGTCGTCGTCGTCGTCATCATCATCATCATCACATCTACTTCAGGGATTAGGCATTTGTTATGCTTGTTCTGGTTTCACAGGCTTGTTAAGTCTATCTTGCTTTTGGGTGAATCGGATCTCTTTTACCTTTTACTGTATATTGCCAAGCTTTTTTTTGGCAATGTCATCTGGCTGGATATTTAAATTCATCATCATCATCATCATCTGCAAGGGTTAAACCATCTGACTGGTTTGTTCCGGTCTCAAACAGTCAGAGTCTAGAGCTGGCCACTCCAGCGCTTCCTCGGACGTTCCACACCTCTCCGTCCCTTCGGCTTATAGTTCCATAGTTGTTTGGGGATGCGGCAGTCATCCATTCGGCAAAGATGTTCTCACCAATTCAGCCGATACTGGGAAATCCTGTCGAGTATACTCATAATATTCAGTTCCTGCCGTATATCTGTGTTTCGTCTATGATCGTGGAGAGTATACCCTGCCACGTGCCTGAGAAATCTCATTTCAGCCGCTTGGATACGACTAGCCTGGCTTTTCGTTAAAGTCCAATTGTCAGACCCATAAAGAAGTGTGGGAAGGGCCACCACTTTGTAGAATTTTAGGCGTGTTGGATATTTAAATTGTCTCTATTTGGTGCGGTAATTTATCATTTATTGAAAGTATACTTAGTTGTTTCCTGATATCATCATTCCTCTTACCATCTCTTAATGTATATCCTGCTGCCACTGAACGAAAAAATTACATCTCTGCAGCCTGGACACGTTTAACGCATATTTATCGTTAATGTCCAGTCCTCACTACCACATAACAGAGTAGGAACATCCATTACTCTACAAAATTTCAATAAAGTTTCACTTGGCACCTTTCTTTTGAGTGTTCTTAAAATTGTACCACACACGAATTTTGAAATCTAGATATTTTCTTTGATAGATCATAATTTGAATTGTAACTCATATCGCATCCTAGATAATTAAAGACTTTCAACTGCACTATAACAAAATTATTCAAGACTATGTTTCCTCTTATTGGCTGTTTACCACAAAAAGAAATTAATATAGTAGTTTCGGTAGATATAATCAAATTATAGCCTTAATTAAATACTTGAATAGATATACGTAAATTTATCATTTAATTTCCATGTTCCGTAAGGAAATTGAAGTATGGTGATCGCGAGAAAATCGTGTTCGAGATAAGAGCTGATTCTGATTATACTACCCTCAAAACATGAAGAAAAGTTATTTTCCGAAAAATGTCTCTGTGTGCGTGTGTCTGTCGTCTGTAGAATTGTTTCTATGGCGAACGATAACTGCCGCAAATTCAAACAGAATCAAATAATTTTTTGCTTATGTGCCCGAGTAGCAGAGGACTCAAAGTCTACTGATTTTGGTGAAGATCGGTTAAGGGGAAGGGGTAGTTTACCTGCAACGTTTTACGTTTTAACGAGAGTAAAGTACTTAATTTCGATAAATAAAGTATCCTTAAAAGAAGGTCACAATAATTCACTGCAGAAATGTAGATGAAATATCTATAAATGAAAAGGGTAGTTGAAGGGGGAGGAGGTAATTCTGTATAAATATTTAAAATGATAGTTGAAGGGGGAGGGATAATTTTTTGTGTACTACGTTATCGGCAACAAAGAAGTAGTTTCTATGGAAATATTTCATTTCAATTTGTCAAACATAAAACTTGATTTACAAGGAACACACCTAACTTGTTAGAAATTATCGAACCGAATTCAAGTGAATGATTTTAAATGTAAATCTTAGAACATGGAAGTCATGTATGGTTTTCCATACCAATATTTTGTGAAGAGAGTAGAACGCATTTTCTGTCTCTTTTAATAAGCATAATTGTATATACGTGGTATTCTGTTATTACATGTGTCTGTCAATAAGTTGGTTGCGTCGCAGACTCGCTGCCTGCCAGTCAGTCAGCGTCTTATTGTGGCGACGTAAACAGTGGTGTTTGCTCTACTCAGCGTGCTGACGATGTATAAATTCTAAGAAACAGCTGTGTGGGGTTGAGAGCCGAGATCAAGACGTTACGATATCACACTACTTCGGTCTCTTACTCAACGTTGTAGCAACGATGTTCTGCTTGTCTATACAAATTATGTCAGTTAACCCACTCAGGCACTCAATATATTTGGCTCGCTTCGTATACGCTTTCTGTCTCTCTCTGTTCCTGTCTTATTCTCGCTCCGATCTTTCGGGCAGATAAAGTTTTTCACTACGAAAACGGTGTTCGCTTCCATTTCTGAACTACCGAAGTATTACTACAGCGACAACATTCTAGAGTTATATACCAAATTTAGTAGTTAATTTTCTTTTTTTTTAAGGAGGAGGAAATGCATAAAGGGACTTGTCACCCGCCCCTTCTGTGACTGTTTGACTAAAAAGAAAATAACTATGGATTTCATTCGTTTTTGCTGTGACACGAATTCCACAAAATGAGTTACAAACAATTAAATACATACCTTACATACATACATATATATAAATATACATATATATATATATATATACTAACTCTTTTTGCTACAGTCCGTTTCTTGAATTATATAATATATTTATTATTTATATTGAAATTACCTCAAGATATTTTATTTTCCTTACTAGGAACATGTTTCGAGAGCTATTGTGCTCTCATCTTCAGCCTTCGCGATTCTGCTTCTAGTGAAGTACCAATGGTCGAAACATGTTCCGAACGGCTCTCGAAACATGTTCCTAGTAAGGAAAATAAAATATCTTGAGGTAATTTTAATATAAATAATAAATATATATCCCTTATATACGCGCACGCGCGCGTGTATAATGTGTTGTAATTATATTAATTTTAATACGTATAATGCTAAGACAATAACGTGGACAATATTAATTTTGCATACGAATACCAAAAGTTCACTCATGATTATAACTTCAAGGAAATACAATAATCCCCCGTTATAACGGACCCCGCTTTATAAGGGACAGCACTAAAACACATGGAATGGTGAAAAATCAAAGAAAATCGGGCTCAAACATTTAAAGATAGCGAAGTAAAAGACTACTTGAATTTAGTCATTGGGTATGCTCAGGAATCATAAAATGAAAATATGTCACCCTATTATGATCACTTGCGACACCTTTGTAAGTTAACAAAGTTAACTCTAATCGATCTCAAGCAAAAATTAATAATTTTTTTGGTGATTAACTAGTAATTTTTAAGCCAGTAAACATGGAAAGTGATTCTGACACACAGCCATCTTCTTTATGAAAGAAATAGACATTGGACAAACCTTATACTATAAATATGAATATTTCGTGTAAATTATAAACCGCTCTTTAAAAGCTGTTTAAAGTTTTTATGGACTAAGTTTTTATTACAGTTGTGTAGGCTTTACAGAATTTTGTATATGAAATTTTTTTTTTTTTTTTTTTTTTTTTTTTTTTTTTTTTTTTTTTTTTTTTTAAGTCTGTGCTGTATGAGTATGTTATATCAATATAGTAAAATAAATAGTTTCTATTTTTATTCACGTAGTTTAAACGAGCCATATCCATAAAGGCCTACTTGGTATATACAGTTACAACGGACACCTCAAAGCACCTATTAGTCCGTTATACGGGGGGGGGGGGAGATTACTGTACACACAGGGAAATACGAGGATATATAAATATACAAGGAAATATTCCGGTAAACTAAGGCTTAATACATCGAGTGAAGACGACGACGACGACGATGATATAGATTACATATATGCGTCACAATGAAGTACTTTTTAATGTTTTGTAGTAATTCAAATATGAATTAAAATTACAGTAATCTCCCCTTATAACGGACTAATAGGGGTTCTGAGGTGTCCGTTGTAACTGTATATAGTAAGTAGGCCTTAAAATATGGATATGACTCATTTAAACTACGTGAATAAAAATAGAAACTATTTATTTTACTGTACTGATATAACACAGATACACATCAGTACAGAAATAAAAAAAACAGTTGTACCTTTTACAAAATCCTGTACACACAATTGCAATCTAAACTTGTTCCATTGTAACTAATGAACGATTTATATTTACACAAAATATTCATAATTATAATAAAAAGTTTGTTCTATGTCCGTCTCCTTCAAAAACAAGATGGCTATGCGTCAGAATCACTTACGATATTTACTGGATTAAAATATTACTAATTAAAATAGGGGATTCGCTACTGGAACATATGAAAATGTTTAATAATTTGAATATTCACTTGATTTTATTTTTGTAAGCTTGTATTAGTTCAACTTAAACAAACATATTTTTTAAATAATTTTTTTTACATTATATATATGTACAAAAATGTTTGTTGTTGAAAAATGTTAACGTTACTTAATTTGATATTCCTAAAAAACTATAGGTCCAATTTTGGTAAACGTGGTCTTGAATGAAAGGTAAAGAGATGCTCTAAACTCTCTTATATAACCACGTATATACATAAAGGAGATCTGTGACAAAAAGTTATGTAAATAAAAATTTTCGAAAATTAAAAATATTTATTAAAATAATTTTTTTTTCACAGACAATATTTTGTTGAAATCACTTCAAAATACATGAATATTTAAATAATACTACGGAGAACAACCACAAAAAAATTCAGCATCCTGGGTCTCCTACTTCTGGAGTTATATCAAATTGTGTACCTGAAAACACACAAATTCATTACTTTCGGGAAATGACCGCCAAAGTTTTACAACAGTTCCAAAGCAGAATAACTTCATAAGCAAACAACTCTCCACGTTTCTTAGTAACAACTCTGTTTTATATGAATAAATAATTATTTGCTGTTGAACTTGGCCAAGAAAAAGTTGTAAAAATTATATCTGATTGCAAATATAAGTCTATGATAACTATTGCATGTATTACTGTAGTATGCAAGAAACGAATATTTACATTTAGGCCTACCTCTTTTAAAATTCTCCGGGTGCATAAGTAGTTCCTTCTTTTTCTTTCCTTCTTTCTTCTTCTTGTAGTACCGCAAGCTTTTTCTTTTTCAGAAATAGTTGATATTTTTTGTCCCTCTTTTTCTCTGCAATCGGCAATCTAATTTTGTCAAATCTATTGGCTATTTTTGTTGTGTTAGTTCCTGGACTTGTAATAAGGCCACAGGCTTGTTGAGTCTCATAAATTGTTTTTAAATAACCAGTATTATACTCACAAATCCCTTCACTTATTCTCGTTGTGAGGGTACATTTAAATACGAATAAGGTTTTGGGGCACTTAGACCAAATTAGACTGTGCAGAGCTTCGTTAGCGTTCTGGGTTTTTCCTTCCACACACTTTGACAACAAGGAGTCTGATCCCAACCTTTGGTATACAGGCACAATTTTGGAAACAACTTTTGGCTTTAGAGGAGTTTCGATGGCCACTGTATGAGCAAGAGGCTTTTCATTTTTTGTAGTGGCCCGTTGATAGAAACACCATGACTCATTACCTGTCGGACAGCGATTATGCAGTGGTTTATCATCTGTTGACTGGCAATGATCAAGAGTTGCAAATATTGCTTTTTTCATGTTAGCTACACTGCCAATATTGTTTTGGATGGCATTGCGATAATATCCTGTGAGTTTGTTTATGGTGCTGTCTTTTAGGCTACCGTATTTTTTGCCACCTAAAGGATTTTTGGTTTTGGTATTCTATTGAACAACCTTTCTAAGGGCTGTGCCTAACCTTTTAGCAACATGATTGGTGCACTCAACCTTTTCAATGTCTTTATTATACAATTTCAAAGAGTTCAGATGAATATGCGTTTTTGAATCACCGTCAGATATCATGCTTGTGTACCTGAATCCGTACTGCTATGAACGCCTCCAAATTCTTTCTGCTGCCTCCACCTCCATCATTGGGGAAGATCCTTCATAATTACATTCACAGTTTGGTTTGTGACCTTTTTCCAATCTTCAAGCTGCTGCGGCTGATATTTTAACTTTTCCTTCATTGTTTCGCATAAACGACAGTACTTTGATAAGACTTCTTATCAAACCTGTTGTCACTTCTATGCACCAGCCTACACCATACTTTGATGTAAAGCCCCTTTTGTGCCAGCTCCCATCATAACAGACAGTAAAGTCTATTATAGGAGTATCATCATCTGATTCATCAAGAGATTCTAAAACCTCGTACACTTTGCGAACCTCAACACGAGCCTGACCCAAGTTACGTTGAACGTTCGCTTCAACAATTTTATAGAGAACTTTTTATGTAAAGTATATGCCTCGGTTTGCATAGGTTTCATGTTGAAGTGCATACTAAAGTTTCTAAGCCTCTGTGGCCTTTTCCCAAAGCACTGAAAGAGTAAACAAACCGTCTATTCACATCATACGGAGGAGGCTTTGGGGAATTTTTGTCCTGAGATATGCGTGGCGATGTCTCAAACGGCGTAGAAAATTCACAATGAGATCATGAAATGGTAAAAGTATTGGCATATCCCTTTAAATTACCATCAATTAGTGTCATGCTTTTTTCAGATAAGCAGTCAGGGCAAGCAAACAGACCTACTAGATTTGTCAGTTGGCTTTTTTCGACTAAAAGATATTTTAACTCATTTTCATCAGTCGGTATTTGTTCATTATAACTTTTGTAGAAAGCAAATCCAGTTTTCTTCACTTGTCTTGTATTGTTCTGAATAGTGTTACTGGTAGAAGGTACACTATCATTTACATCAACAGACATAACCTCACTCACTCCCAATTCAACATCATCAGTAGGCCTACTTCCACTAGCCTCTGGTTCACAGTTATTGTTTCTATTCCATCGTGCTAAAACACTTTTCACATTTCTCTTAGATATAGATAACTTACACTTCTTAATTCTTCCATTTTACTTCAATAATCACCATCAACACAAATTCCACTGTAAATAAGCACTTTGTAAACAAATCAAGTCAGCTGTTTATTGTTCTGCTGGTAGTCAGCTGATTATATTATCATATGTTATACTGTTGTATAAACTATGACCTACAAGACATAGATGTTTTTATAGGCTACATTCTCATATATTGTTTTTATGTAGGGCTATGTATAATTGAAAATACGGTATGTATTATCATGTGAAAAAAAGTCATAGTAAAAACATGCACACTACCTAAATTGGCAAATCGCGAACATTGCATGCTCGCGAAAAAAATTATTTTTACCCCATAAAAATATTGACAAATATGGAAAAATATATATATTTGTGTTCAGAAAATAATGGGGAACATTATTAAATAATAAAAAATTGTCAAAAATTACATTTTTGACAATTTTTCCGTAGCAAATCCCTTTAAAATACTAAAAAATTACAAATTAAATTTGGCCTACTAATTTTTGTTTGAGATTGATTAGAGTTAATTTATTTAGTCAGTAACCTACGAAGCTGTCGCAATTGATCATAACAGGGCGACATGTTTCCATTTTTGATTGCTGAACGTACTCAGTGATAAAGTTTAAGTGGTCTTTTACTTTGTTTATTTTAAATTTTTGAGTCCGATTGGCTTTGATTTTTCATCGTTCCATGTTTGTTATTGCTGTCAAGTATAAGCGGTGTCCGTTTTAACGGGGTCTGTTATAACGGGGAATTACTGTATTTATTTAAAGCAGATAATGGGTTTGGGTCTTGCATTTCTTTTTTTCTTGAAATCTATGTTGTGACAAGAGCTTTCTTCCTGACTCTGGTACATAGGAGCGCGCCCGCGCGCGCGCGCGCGCACACACACACACACACACACACAAGGGTTTCTTCTTCTTTGACGCCAGATCTTGTTATTGCAATCAGAAACTTCTGTCCGTTCTTTTCAGTACATTATATCTTCTAATTACCATCAGCTGTGCACAGTCGGGTTTATTTTCCTTCAAGAAATATCACAGGTTTCATTCTTTACTCGTGCTTGACCTGTTTTCTTCGGAAACAGAAAAAGAAAACAATGGTGCGCCAAACCGACAACAGATGGCGTATCAAGTACTAAATTTCCGAGCGCACCGACTTCGATCGGTCGCCCCGTCGTGCGCGGGAGCTATCTGGCGGTCGGCCGCGCAAACGTCTAGTTGCGAGCATCTATCGTCTGCAACGCGGACCAGTCAGGGCGGGTTGTCGTTTTGGTGTCGTTCATGATAAGCGGTATGTCGTTTTTATCAAGTACCGGCCAAACAAAGCAGGATTATAAAATTTTCAATTAGCGGTCAATTAAGGTGGCGTTCATTTGATTCGAGTGGTTTGTTGTGCGTAAAAGAAAGTAATTGTAATAGTTTTATTCGGTATTATTTAATCATTCAGTTCGGTTCCGTGCGGTGTTTTTGATTTTTTTTGGTTATTTTGTGTTGTAAAAACCAGAGAGCAAGAAAATTAATAAGAAGAAGGGGTTTGTTATTATTGTATCGTGTAAAGAAAGAGATAGATAGATAAATAGAACCAACAAATCGCGATTAACGTGCGCGTATTAAAGGGGGTTGGATTACTATATAGTATATTGTAGCGTTAGATCGTTAACCCCTACTATCTGTCGTGTTTGTGTTGTGTTGTATTTGTATCAGTGTTGTAATATCCTTATTGGCTGTAGTAGTTGTTGGTGGATGTCGTTTGTTGTTATTCAGTGAAAGTGATACTCATTATCAACATCATCGTCAACATCGTACAATGTCGTTTGTCGGAAGGAAAGTCGCCGCTGCAAAAATGGTTTTTACACGACATTATTTGGTGCAAA
This sequence comes from Magicicada septendecula, assembly GCA_034769895.1. NCBI lineage: Eukaryota > Metazoa > Arthropoda > Insecta > Hemiptera > Cicadidae > Magicicada > Magicicada septendecula. Next base: position 1,365,972,973 of record CM068367.1, read on the forward strand.
CGGTGTTTCTCTTCAGTGTTGTATTTATTTTGGCTGAAGCCGTTAACGACGTGGACAAAACACAGTTTGAGGCCGCTTTTCAAGGTAATTAATTACCCGTAGATAATAATAATAGATTTATTTATTTTCTTTATTAATAGGTAATACGATAGTTTGTTATTCGTCGTGCTTCTTTTCCTAAACCTCCTGAATACGTAATAATTATCTGTCTTGGGACTGTTTCAGCGTACAAGAATAGTATTAATGATTAATTTAAAAACTATGGCATTGGATTTTTATTCGTGTTTGATTTACATTAAACTACAAATTGAAAATTTAAGTACTTATACGAAAAGATTTTAAATACGTGTTTAGTACAAAGTTTTTCAAATAATTCGTCTTATTTATTGTGTTATGAAATGTTTTTTAGTAGCAATACTGCTAAAGATCATTTTACTGAAGTGTTTTTAAAACTAATTTCGAAGGTAAAAACTTATGTTTTTATGTTACGTTCGTGAACTTATGTTTACTTTAGACTGTTAGTTTTTTTAATAATTAAATTCACAGTATATGTCTGTAACAATAATTGTAGCAATAATTGTTTTTCTAAGTGCTCTGAACATATGAGAATCCTCTGTTTTAGGGCTGTTTTGAGCCAACAGAAATAGTATTCATGATTACTAATACGACGTCATTCGAATAATTTTCATTAATCTGTATTTACGCCAATATTAAAATAAATAATATTAGTTTACCGTTACAAATAATATTCTTTTAAGATACAAAAATAGTATTAACAAATTCTGAAACGAAAAATATTTGAATTTTCTTTCTTTGTCGTGAATATTGAACTAACCTCTCGACTGATCTACCAAATAAAAGTTTCTATTATAGTATATAACCTCGTTTTGAGAAATGATTTTCAAGTAACAGCGCCAAGACATAAATTTAATTCAGTGTTAACAGTTTAATGTAATGGCTTGTCTCAGGATTGTTTTAGATAACAAAATAATGTTTAGGAAGTTTAAGAAGATACCGTAGGGAATATTTTCAAGCTGAAATGCTTTTATGTATACGATATTGATAAGTAAACCAATAATAGACTTTTTCCGTATCAGTAGAAAATATATTATGTCTCACATGTATTACTCCTTCATTCTACGTTTTCGTTTTCTGAATACGTAAATAGTAATTAGTTAACTGAAAACGAACGTTAGCCATATTCTTCTTCTACTGGCGTTACAAGGCAGTATGGGTTTTAGCCTCTTCAACGATTGTTCTCTATTCAGCCCTCTCATTACATAGTCTCCTCTATCTTGTTATCACCATATTCCTCAGATCCTCTTCACCATCCCCAAATGATTTCTTCTTTGGCCTTCCTCTTGATCTCCTACGTACTGGTCTCCATTCTAGAATTTTTCTCGGAATTCTGTGTTGTTCCATTCTCATTGTGTGTCCCAGCCAGACTATCGTTCTACTCCTTATAAAAGTTACTGTAGGCCTATCAGTTCCTTGTATTAGATTATTTATTTCATGATTCCTTTCTATTCTCCATGAGCCGTCGTTATTTTGCACTGGTCCAAAAATTTTTCTCAGTTTCTTTCGATCAAATGTTCTTAGATAATGTTCGTCTTTTGAATACCCAGGTTTCAAATGTATGTATTACAACTGGGTATTATGTATAATTATGCTTTTGTATATTTTTAATTTTAATGATTTATTCAGTGCTTTCGACTTCGACATCACTTTTGAGTAGGCGTAGTAACATCATCGGTTACCACTAACAAGGATTCCCGCTTGGATATCATTGCTTGTGGTGTTAGTATAGTTTATTTGTTAGCCTACATAGAAAAATTCACCTGCGAATTCAGATTCATGATTTTCGAATTGAAGAGGTTGCCTATTACATGATGTATGTTCCTGTTAATTCCATGCATTTGTTTTTTTTGTATCGGCCATCTGAGGACCACAGCCAATTTCAATTCTTTATTCCTTGTTATTTTCTTTTTCTTCAATATTCTTTCATATTTTCACTGTGTGTCTTCTTCCTGTCTTCAGTACACTTTGAACCTGCGTTTTTCTCTCTCCTACCCTGGACTCCTTCCATTTTTAACACTTTTGCCTGAAAAACTTCTCTTTCAGTTGCTTCTTCTGCGTTTATATTATTTCTTTCTAAATACTTTTTGACTTCTTTAATCCAACTTGATGTTGACTTCTTTCCCCACAGATATTTGAAGATCTGTTTTGTTAATCTATTGTCGTCCATTCTATATAAAAGTCCAAAAAATACTAATTGGTTTTAACAGTTATTTGGTTTTATTACAATGTATTTTTAGTCTTCTCTCCATTGCGTCGTTATCTATATTAATTCCAGCTTCTTTCAAAGAGTTGTTGTTGTTCTTCTTCTTTTCAAGTATAAGGCTCAAAACCTATTACGTCGTCCGTTGTTACAACTGATCTCCCCATCTTTTCATCGGCCGTCCCAGACTTCTACCTTTAGGCATGTGTTTGCACTTACTTGTAGTACTGTTAATGGGTCTATACATTCTACGTGATCAGACCATTTCTGCCTGTATTCCCTCACCATGGCATTCACTGGACGGACAGCTAACTCATGACGGATGCCCTCGTTCCTTTTCCTATCTAACCTGGTATACCCGGGTACTGACCTAAGGAACCCATCTCTGCACTTTACAGTCGACTTTCGACATTTAAAGGACTTATCCCTCTATGGTTCCTACAGTCCGACCTACTTCCTTTTTTCATAAATGTGACAAATAACAGCTACTGTTCAATCTGATTATATATATATATATATATATTAATATTTAATATATTATATATATTTTAATAAATATATATAAAATATATTTTTAGCTTACCAAAACCTGCACGACGACAATCACATTGTTGTCTGTCCTAAACGATGGTGACATATTGACATTAAACTTTGTAAGCATACTAACTTACTAAACCGTTGAACGCAAAGAGGGCCAACCTCCCAGAGGCCCTAATTTCATGCAACTCTTCAATTAATCCACCAACAGCTAACATCTACGTATCATAAAATTTAATACGAATAACCAATTACTGTAACGTTTGCAGAAGTATTAGTATCTACATACCAGGCTTGAACAAAAAGTTTGTCCATTTGAAAAATTATGCCTCAATTCATCTATATTTATACTGCCCTCTTCAAAGTAGTTTCAGTAGGATAAAAAAGGATTATGTGGACGTTACTTTCAGTCTTCAAAACGTCTCTCGAATGCAGTGTTTAATATAGGCCTTCACCTTGGCCTACTACTTTTGTTTTATGTCTTCAACTGTCGCGAAACGTTGTCCTTTAGTGGTACGTTTCATTATTGGTTAGACTAAAGATCGCATAGGGACATATCTGGCAAATCTAGCGGCGGTTACTGTGATGACGATTTTTTTTGCTCAAATTATCGAACAAGCGGGAGCGTATTTACGGGGGGGAACGGGACCCCCCCCCGCCAGAGGGTCGAAAACGTTGACGAGAAATTTTGTTAATCTCTTAATTTTTATGCCTTTTTATTTTTTCCAGCTGTGTACGCCACTAATATAGTAGTAACTATTTTTTAAATATACAGACAAGTTTATTACGTAGCATTTACGTACATTTTGAAATAAAAAATATAGAAAAAACAATTCAATGACTCCGGAAGAAGGTGTTAATGAAATTGACCAAAAAATTAAGGCGGATAGACATTAATCTCTAAAACATTGTCAGACGGTGTGTGTTTTGTTGTGTATGAAATTTTATTGGCTTATCTTTATTTTTTTAAATTTAAACTGTAGTTATCAGTTTTAAATGTAAAACGATAATAAATATCTTGTAAACAATGTTTCAATAGCACGTATTTTTATATTTATATATTTTTTATATATTTATATAAATATATTTTACATATTTTAGCGTTTACTTTAATGGGATTGATTTCAGGATGTTGTCACACATTTTTCACATTGAAGATTTTAATAGTGATAGTCTTGTACTTTTTCTTTTGTATGAAGGAGACTCGATCGGACCTAATCCCCCTAGGCCAAATAAATACTACTACTAGGCTTATTCTAGATACGCTATTGCGAACAAGCAATGACATTGGGATACGATTTCCATTAATTACTGTAAATCTGGCCGTTTTCTACCAGCAGCTTCAAACAAGTGGCGTAAAATGCCCGAAAAGTACTCTTTACCTACTGTTGAACCGGGCGATGAAAAACCGTGGGACAGAAAACCACAATCTCCATATCACACGATTTTGAACTCATTCACGTTAGCCTTTGAAACTTTCGAACAATTTGTAAACATCTTATCAGAAGTTTAATGAAGAAAGATGTGTCGGTGGTTACAATCACAAACAGAATTATTACTGTTGCACACCACTAATTTTTCTATAGTGGTGTGCAACAGTAATAATTCTGTTTGTAAATTTGTAAACAGCCAAAATATTTTTTGTCGAATTTTGTTGTTTCTCTGCTATGTACAATTTTCCCTCGAACTTTGTAAATTGTACAGGGAAAATTGTACATAGCAGAGAAGCAACAAAATTCGACAAAGTTGTTATGAAGACTGCTAACACAGAGGAAATAACTGATGATCCAGAATATTGTTGGAACACATTCATCACGATAGATCAGTTTAGCTCATTACGCTAATTACTTAAAATTTAATCCATGTTCTTCGATCTTGTATTTTATAACGTAAAAAAAAAAAAGAAAATCGGCTGATACGCCAAATTGAAACTGACTCAATCAGTAAATATAAGCTAATCATCCAACAGAGCTAAAATTTTAGGCGATTGCCATTACGATGTGTACCAACATCGCATATTGTAGCGCGAGACATTCACGAATTGCTCTTAACGTTTTGGTCAAACCTCGTATTTCTTATGAACTTGGAATTTGTTTGGTACTGAAATACTCGTCTGGGCTCTTCTCCGGTACCATCGTATACTTACTTACATGAGTTCAATATCTATTAGTAATTTTTCTAATTTGTGTTAGAAAATATTTAATTTGCTTAATAACTAAACATGTGAGTTTTTGTTTGGATTTTATTATTGTTGAATCGAGTTACAAACTTCGCCAACGTTTTGCTGTTTCCAATTTCCATCTTCCTCGGTTGTTCAGTAAGTCATTCTCAAACCCCTCTGCGTCTTGTCTTTGTCCCGTGCCTTCTCTCCTGTTTTTCTTTGGTTTGTCTCGCTTTCCACTGTCTTATTCAATTCCTTCATTTTCCAGTCCAATCAGTCCAACACTTGTTTCGAGATTTTGTGTGTGTGTGTGTTTTTTTAACATTCCATACCAAATTACCCGTTTATTCACTGTTGAGATTGCTTTCTGCCGGGGTATTAGGAAGTGGTGTACTGCTTGTATTGTTCACAGGCGTTTCGGCTCCACCATCGGAGGCCGCATTCAGTGTAAAAAACGATCGAGCAATTAGCACGGTGTTAGCCAATTCGCCCCAATAACGAGGTACACACTATTCTGGATCTCGATCGTTTTTACACCGAAGGTGGCCTCCGGTAGTGGGCCGAAACGTCTGTGAACAATACAAGCAGCAGACAACGGTCTAATAGACCGGCAGAAGAAAGCAGTCTCAGCAGTGTTGAGGCCGGCCTCAGGAATTCCTTAACTGTTTATTCCTTGGGTTATCTGGAATCAAGTGCATAATTTCTATTAGCCTGATTGTTATCATGTCTCTTCTGGACCTTCTTCGGCGTCTCCAAAAGTTCGTTGCGGTTGCTCTTAAAGCTTTATCTATACCATCTTTCAGTGGCTATATCTCGGAATAGTTACAATTAACACCTTTTACTATTCAAGCTTTATCTATACCATCTTTCAGTGGCTATATCTCGGAATAGTTACAATTAACACCTTTTACTATTCGTATTGTACATTTTTTACTTTTAGTGTCTTTAACCCGTAGAATATTATTTGGTGTTCTGCCCTAAGGCAGGTCTTTAAATAGTAAAAGCCCTAACGTATACGCGTCTGTAAATATTGGGAGCGATGGAACTGAATCGGTTAAGCCTACAAAAGGGACGGACTTCTCCCGTCACTGTATTTTTTACATAAAGCAATGTTTCGGCTAGCAACAAATCTGTAAACGTCTTCAGGCTAAAACAAGCACTAAAACATGAAAAATTATTTGGTGTTGTGCCCTAAGGCAGGTCTTTAAATGGTAAAAGCTCTCCAAGCTGTCCTATCGCATGCCAGTCTTTTCGTTTCTTCGTAACACTTCCTCATTTTAATGCTATCTATTAACTTCATTCGTCTATGCCCTCTTCTTTTTTCTCCTTCTATGACACCCTCTATGGCAGATGTAAGCAAGCAGTCTCTTCTTAAACAATGACCTGACCAATTCCTTTTCCTATTTTCTATTACTTTCAGGATTCTTCACTCTTCCCCTATTCTTCTTAAAACTTCATCATTTCTTACTTTATCAACCCGCCTTACTTTTTCCATTGCTCGCCAAACCCACATCTCAAATGCTTCTAATCTTTTCTCATCCTCCTTCCTCAGCGTCCGTGTCTCTGCGCCATATAAAGAAACGCTCCACACGTAACATTTGGCCAACCTTTTTCTTAAATTCTTATTAATTTTGCCACACAGCAGCAGTCTTTTCTTCCCATTAAATGCCTCTTTCGCTATAGCTCTAATTCTTGCTCTGATTTCACGAGCGCAGGACATATCTTTACTTATCAAGCCTCCAAGATATTTAAACGACTCCACCTGTTGTATTTTGTCTTGAACCCGTAGAATAAATGTTGTTTAAAAGGACAATATAAGAGGTGGATAACCTTTACAAAATGAAGCAATCGCTATTGCAATAGTAAATTTGACATTTTCAAAGAAAGAAAGAAATTATTTCGGAATATGATACAGTAGAGTTATAGCACAAATATGTGTCTTATGCAACACAATGATAATTAATTAATTGAACTTAAAAAAAAATGCCTTGTTTTTAATTGATCCATGCAGCTATGCATAAAAATATGTGTTAACGTTCCGACGCTGCTCCTTTCCAAGAAACAAATTAGAGGCGTAATTTCCTTTTTATAACAACTCTGACCGCTGTCAAAGTGATGTTTCATTTAATGTTTTCCCTATCACTACTTTTGTTTCTAGTATATTAAGGGGACCAGGTCGCGAAAAAGTTCAAAAAATTTTTAATTTTTAGCATAAAAAAATCTCCTTTTCTTTCGGTTTAAAATGATATATATATATTGTTATACCAAACATTTTTTTCATATCATCTTACATGTTTATTTCATGTGAAGTCACCCAGGCGATGCCATTGACCTCTTTCAAACAAACGTTTCAATATTTTATGATAATATTAATAGCAATAAAATGAGGATTCTGGAAGCAAATAAGAGTGTTCTGGAAAGAAATAAGGAGAACTGAGTAAAAAAGAAGGCAGCTAAAAAGGAAGGGAAATGAGAGTAATGAAGAATAAGTGTATAGTGCAGGTGCATTTGAATAAAACATTATAAAAATTTTAAACGTGATTTCCCGTAACTCCATATTTTTCATGTTTAGGCACGCATAACTTTGTACTGGAACGTGCTGGAGACTTGTATTTTTTTATTATGTTTGCTTCATAACACTTATTATAATAGACCAACAATTTTGAATGATACCTTATATAAATATGTTTTCAAAAATAAGTATTAATTTAGTTTTTTTTTAAAGTGCTATATTTGAAAAATCACGCTAAGTATTCTTTTATCAGTACATGTATTTAATTAGGTTTCCATGCATTTATCTTTTAGCAGAAAAAAGTTCCATAAAAATATCTTGAATGGTTTTTGAAATATGTGTACCTAACTGATAATAGACACTTCCATTTAATTAACATGGGACAGGCCTTCACGACCTGGTCCCCTTAATAAGAAATATTTGACTGGATAATAGCAAAGCTGTACTGGTTTGTAAAGCCAAAGACTATAACGTGTGATACGAACACGTTTTACTTAACTAATTTTAAATTATTTTTGATACAAATTAAATATATTTTGTATTGTAAGTGCCGAATCATTGAGTACAATTATTATTATTACATACAGTTTCTCTAATCAGCACCAATTTTCCTGAGAGTATTGATCCATTAAAACGTGGGTTTCAAAAAAAGATTTTTAACAAATATTTATAAGTCATTGTACATTTCTTTGTTCTTAAAAAGTATATGCTTAAGCTGAGACAAATGGAAATATTATACATTTTTCCTAATTTTGTTTACCGCACTAAATTTTAGCAGAGTTTTATATAAAATAATCGTAATATCAATACAATATGAAAATCTCTACTATAAAAACAGAGGCAATGGCATTTCGAGGCAGGGAAGCAATAAGAACAAAAACAATGATTAGTGATCGAATTCTAGAACAGGGGAGTCACTTTAATTATTTGGGAAATGACATTGGCTGTGATAGGAATTATGACATTGGTGTTAAGTCAGGTAAGTTCCAGACAATCAACCGTATTTTTAGAAACAAGGTACGTCGAGGTACAAAATTAAAGTTCTACAAAGTTATTGTACTTCCTGTACTGTCCTATGGGTGTGAATTATGGACAAGACTCAAGAAACACGACAGTAAAATACAGGCCTCGGAAACGGAGTTTAAGAGGAGTTAAAAGGTGTTATAAACTTGACCGTATAACTAATGAGGTCATAAGAGAATAGTCACACGTTTTTGACTTGAATTAAAGACTAAAAGATTATAAACAACGGTGGAAAGAACACTTAGAAAGGACGTCAGATTCAAGACTGGCCAAAGAAGTCTGGAAATACAAACGTATAGGGGACAGGTGTGTGTGGGTAGACTCAGGGACAGATGGCTGGAGGATCTTTGAAGGCGGAACAGGAGCACCTTGTCTATGACGTGTTTTGAAGGTGGTGATAATTGCACTCTAGAGGTGACATGTGAGTAATTTTGTAATACATGTAATAAACATCACCGCGTCTTAATCTATTCTGTCTACAGAGCAGTTAATCTACATCTGCTCTGTAGCAGGTTAATCTACAAGTTACTGTCATCGGCTGTTGTCACTACATCATCATTATCATATTCTTCAAGGATTAAGCCAAGGATGGTTTGTTCCGGTCTCAAATAGGCAAAGATTAGAGCTGGTCACTCCAGCGCTTCCTCGGACGTTCCACACCTCTCCGTCCCCTAGGGTTATAGTTCCATAGTTGTTTGGGGATGCGGCAGTCTTCCATTCGGCAAAGATGTTCCCACCAATTCAACTGATACTGGGCGATCCTGTCGAGTATGCTCATAATATTCAGTTCCTGCCGTATATCTGTGTTTCTTCTATGATCATGGAGAGTATACCCAGCCACGTGCCTGAGAAATCTCATTTCGGCCACTTGGATTCGACTGGCCTGGCCTTTCGTTAGCCCATAAAACCCATAAAATTATTCTCAAACCCATAAAAAAATGTGGGAAGAGCCATCACCTTGTAGAATTTTATGCGTGTTCCTTTACTTGCTGACTTAAGTGTTCGCCTAAAGGTCCCGCACATAGGTGTCGTTGCTTGCATTATAAGACACAGTGTAGCCCAGGTATTCAATTTTTCTAACTTGTTCCAGGACAGTACCATCTATAACAATTTTTTCCCGTACGAGATCAGTTCCACGAAAAACCATCACCATGGTTTTAAGTGTGAATATTTGCAATCCAGAGTCTTTGCAGATTCGATTTAACAGATGTATACCCATCTGCAATCTGTTTTCAGAGTCCCGTTCTCATTAAATATTTTACTAAAACGTTATTTGTCAGTATTCTAATGTAGTCGAAAAATAGGACCAGTGGCGGATTTGGGCATTTTGTGGCTCTAGGTGTTTTAAGGCTTCTCCTTTTTAAACAGGAAAATTCATTATGCAATTGTAACACATTTTCAACACGTAGTCTATCACGACCGGAGTCAGTGATAAAAGGATTCATATCCGGGCTGTTTGGCCGTGGTCGATTGCTTCGTTCACTCATTTTCTGAACGTTTCGGCCACCCACCCACGTGAGACCTTCTTCAGTAGAAAATAACGTAAAAGTGTTCGACAAAGGATGCAGAACCGAACGTAGCCCTAACCGAAGGAAAAGCAATTGCTCGGCCACCTCTTACTTTTTCTACCCCTAACGTTTTTCTACTTCCGGTGGTTGGCCTAAACCAGGGGTCGGCAAGTAATTTTAGGTGGGGTCCGGATACTTTTGAAAATTTTTATCGAGGTCCAGAAAAAAAACTCATATTCCTTACTAATTTTTTATTTTAATTTTCACTCACAAAATAATATGAAATACAATAGATAGGTATATTTGTACTCAAAAATCAATGGGAGAAATTACATTTGCGGTCTTGAGCCAGTTTTTTAAACTTAGGTTCACGCGGGGAGCAGCTTATGCGAAGAGTGTCTTCAAGGTGGGCGGCCGTTAATCTTGAGCGATATTGGTTCTTCAAAAAATTCATTTTTGAAAATGAAGTTTCACATACATATGTGGAGCCAAACATAGTAGCCAGGTAAATGGCTAATTTTTTGCAATTTCCATATTTTTCTGGGACATGTTTACTCCAAAATTCTTCGGCGGATGCAGTTTTATACGTTTGCAAGGAAATGTCTTCCTGCAAGTCTATTATCTCCATTTGGAGTAAAGGCTTTGAAAGGCGGAACAACTTCGCAGCCACATCAGTCCATTCTCCCGCTGGAGAAACTTCAAAAGGCGATTTTAAGAATCGCGACAACTTCTCTATCTCTGCGAAGTCTTGGAATCTTGCTGTAAACTCCTTCCTAAGATCTGACATAAAATTTGAAAATACTGCAATGTCTATTTCATAATTATTTTTATATTCAAGAATTGTTGGAAAGTGAATAAATTCTTGACTTGCAATGTCTTTTTCAAAGATATCCAGCTTGCGACGGAAAGAAGACACACTTTGTATCAGATCACATATTAATTTTCCATTTCCTTGTAGCTCGGTATTGAGCGCATTTAAATGTTTCAGAATGTCTTTCAGGAAAGCCACAGCTAGCATATTGCGTTCGTTTGCTAGGAACTCCAAATGCTTCCTTGCTTCTTGTGTATCCAAGTTGTCTAAGAAGGAGGATACTTCTTCTTTTATTTGCCAAAAACGTTCAATCACTTGACCTTTACTTAGCCAACGAACATTGTTGTATTGCAGTAAGTCAGAATGCGCCCAATCACACTCAGATAGAAACTCTTTGAACTGTCTGTGCTGAAGAGCAGAACGAGACCTCATAAAATTAATCAACTTGATCAAGCTGTCCATTACTTGCTTTCAGAGTGGCACTAAGTTTTCCACAAAGGGCTGCCTGGTGAATTATGCACTGATAAGATAGTAGCCCAGCATTCTTATCCTTGATTCTCTTTACTAGTCCCTTTTCTTTGCCGATCATCGCTGGGGCCCCGTCAGTTGAAAGAGACACCATTTTATCATAACTAATGTTTGATTTTGTCATGAAGTTATCAAAAGTCTTGAATAAATCTTCTCCGCGAGTCTTGCCTTTAAACGGCAATATTGCTAGCAATTCTTCCCTAAATGCTTTACTTTCAATATCCAAAAATCGCACGAAAGTAGACATTTGTTCTTCATCAACAATGTCACATGATTCATCAAGTGCTACGGCGTAGCAAGGCGCCTTCTGCAGACGTTTGAGCAAACTACTTTTATTGTCAGCAGCCAAAATTTCGGCTCTTCTTGTATTGCTTCTTGCCGACAATGGAATACCTTGAATTGCGGCAACAACATCCTTTTTCTGTTCAAAAAGTGCCGCGGCCACTTTCAACATACATTTTTTTACTATCTCAGAGTCTGAAAATGGCTTCTGGTGTTTATTAAGCGTCCAACACACACGCAACGCTGCTTCTGCAGATTTTTCTTGCTCGCTCATAGAGCGAACTAGTAAGGCCGTGCTTTTTTTGTAAGAAGCTAGATATGCCTGGAGTTTTTCTTGACGAGCTTCACTACCCAGAGGAAAATTTTTATGGAACTGCTGATGAGTTGTTTCGTAGTGTCGCTTTAAATTGGCACTTTTAACAAGAGCGACAGTTTTGTTGCATATGAGGCAAGCTGGAACAGCTCCAGGCCTATCAGGCAGCGTAAAACAATATTGTTCAGTCCACTCAGTCAAAACTTCCTATTTTCAATATCAACTTCACGCTTTTTAGGATCCATATCGATGCAAAAAAAACGTTATAAGCCTCGACAATAACAAAACAAATTAATAAAAACTCCGTACGAGATCGCAACAACTACTGACGAAGTGACCATAAAATTTGTCTATTTTATTTAGATTCGTTCTTTATAAAAAATACCGCCGCCTGGCACAAAGCGCGTGCCGACGCACCGCAAAGGAGTTGCTTCCGTGTCAAAGTGTATGCCGACGCACCGCAAAGGAGCCGCTTCCGTGTCAAAGTGTATGCCGACGCACCGCAAAGGAGCCGCTTCCGTGTCAAAGGTCGCCGCCGCCGAGTACACCCGCCCGAAAGATAAAATTGTCATTTCACATCAAAGTTTCATAAAGTGGCGTTAAGCTTTCGTTCGAGTTACGAGCACAAAAATTGTGTTAAAATGAATCCGACTAAAAGAGGCTTCAGAGGTTGCCAGAGTCGGAGATCGATTTATAAAATTTCCTATTTCATTAAATAAAATTCTTGTGTTGCCTTCGGGTGTACAGAGCTTTTATGTGGATCGACATAACATGCTGTGCCGGCCGGCCAGCTTGCTCCCTTCCGCCCCCGCTCTCCAGCGCACTCTCCTGCGCTACACAGCATAGCAACTATGTATTTAATCTACCTACTAACCATTAAGAACTCAAATCAGTCACGCAATTACTTGTAAAATACTAGAAAAAATGATAAGGGTGGCGCTCAAACGTATTGTTATCTACAGAAAAATATTTTTTAAATAATTTATTTGAGTAATTTATACTTTCAAAAAATTTTTGGCGGTCCAGTTTTTGACCTTCCGCGGTCCGGACCTGGACCGCGGTCCGCCAGTTGCCGACCGTTGGCCTAAACGTTTACAAAATGAGTGAACAAAGCCATACAGCCCGGATATGAATCCGTTTATCACATTTTCAACAGTTTTGTACCACTCGCCTCCTTGAGACTTTGTTTTCATATTTTATTTCAGTGAAAATTATTTGACAATTATTTACTCAAAAAAGCATTTTATATTAGAATGCTTTTGTGAACTTTACGCATGATAATTTAAAATAAACCAAGGACAATATAATAAAATTAGAAAATTAATTAATTATTAAAAAATTAATCATAAATTTGCAGATGTGTATTTTCTGAAGTACAAATCAATACTACTTTATTATTACGTACGATTGCTTTTAAGTGAATAGTAAAACTAAAAAAAAATAAAATAGTTATTTCTGTTTATTTATAATGCTAATGCTTTTTACACAGCACAAACCTTGTTTTAATAGACTAGTATTTAATGTTTCATCGATAAATAGCCCATTTTTTTTAAAACAGCCCATTTTAAAGATTTTTAAAGATATGATCAAAAAATCTTTATTAAAAATACAAATTTTTAAACTACAGTTTGCTTACATTAGTTCATTTAATTATTTTTTAAAAATCGTCATCATTATCACCAATCCATGGATTAGACCTTAGGCCTGTTCCAGAACCCATCTCCTCATCGGTCTACCGACATCTCTCTTGCCAGTAGGGTGATAACTCAATGCATATCAGGCATACGATTCAAGTGTTCACACCATCTCCTTGTGTGGTCTTCCATCTTCCGGTACATTGGTACAATGTTTAAATCGGGTCTAATAGCCTCGTTTCTTATCCTATCCAAGAGATAACAACCTTGCATCCCTCTTAGACATTTCATTTCGTCTGCCTGAATCCTCTGCACGTCCCTTATACCAAGAAGGTATAAAATAATATGTTATAGAAGGCAGAATAGTATTCTGCTAAATTGAGTATTATCAATGGATTTATTATTATTATTCAAATGTCTTACGGTTTAATCCTAAAAAATTATTACAATTCAACTCGACGTGACTTTGAAGAAGCAAAATATTGAATTACATCATAAAATTCCAAATTTTGAACAAGCTCAGTGTTTGAAGCTTGAAAGTTTATCTTCCGTTAAAGAGTTTTTCAGATAATGCTTTATCCTCTTAAGTACATTAAAATACTTTTCACCAGATGAATTTGTAGTCATCATTCAGAGAAATATTCTCAGTGAAACTTCTGAGTTGGGAAAATTAGAGGATAACTGTTTTTTACGAATAAATTTCAGGAACTTTTCTGGACACGATGAGCTTTTTCGTCCAGTGCGAGTGCTTCTGCAAATTCTTTGGAGTTAACATACTTCTCATTTGGTTCTTCATATAAGTAATTTTATATGTTTCAACCAGGAAGTCACTTTTTTGTCGAATTTAATCTTCTGACATTTTAAGTAACATACAGGAATGAAAATTTTCATCGAAATTTTGGGTCAAGGTTTTAGGCTCTACAGCAGTGCTGGGGTCTTAGGCTGAAACAAGACCACTGATCCGCCACTGAATGGGTCGAGTAAACGAACTCGATCTGTTTCCGTGTATTCCTCGTATGTCTTGTTGAACGACCAGACTTTATGTGTTAAGAGTAGCCGAAGAAGTTCAGAATTTGCCTTTTCTAGGCGGTAGCAGCCGGTCTTTGCCGGTCGTTTTCGGTTGACTCAGAACCGAATCGTTAGTTCTGTGGACAGACCACGATATTCTTAAGCCTTGTCTTTACCGGCCGTTTTCAGTTCACTCAAAACCGAATCGTTAGTTCTGTGGACAGACCACGGTATTCTTAAGCTTGGTTTTTACAGGTCGTTTACAGTTCGCGCAGAACCGAATCGTTAGTTCTGTGGACAGACCGCGGTATTCTTAAGCTTTGTCTTTACCGATCGTTTTCTGTTCACGCAGAACCGAATCGTTAGTTCTGTGGAGAGACCACGGTATTCTTAAGCTTTGTCTTTACAGGTCCTTTACAGTTCACGCAGAACCGAATCGTTAGTTCTGTGGACAGACCGCGGTATTCTTAAGCTTTGTCTTTACAGGTCGTTTACAGTTCACGCAGAACCGAATCGTTAGTTCTGTGGACAGACCGCGGTATTCTTAAGCTTTGTTTTCAGTTCACGCAGAACCGAATCGTTAGTTCTGTGGACAGACTGCGGTATTCTTAAGCTTTGTCTTTTCAGGTCGTTTACAGTTCACGGAGAACCGAATCGTTAGTTCTGAGGACAGACCGCGGTATTCTTAAGCTTTGTCTTTACAGGTCGTTTTCAGTTCACGCAGAACCGAATCGTTAGTTCTGTGGACAGACCACGGTATTCTTAAGCTTTGTCTTTACAGGTCGTTTACAGTTCGCGCAGAACCGAATCGTTAGTTCTGTGGACAGACCGCGGTATTCTTAAGCTTTGTCTTTACAGGTCGTTTTCAGTTCACGCAGAACCGAATCGTTAGTTCTGTGGACAGACCGCGGTATTCTTAAGCTTCGTCTTTACTGGTCGTTTTCTGTTCACTCAAAACCGATTCGTTAGTTCTGTGTAGAGACCACGGTATTCTTAAGCTTTGTCTTTACAGGTCGTTTTTAGTTCACACAGAACCGAATTGTTAGTTCTGTGGGCGGACCGCGGTATTCTTAAGCTTTGTCTTTACCGATCGTTTTCTGTTCACACAGAACCGAATCGTTAGTTCTGTGGGCGGACCACAGTATTCTTAAGCTTTGTTTTTACCGATCGTTTTCAGTTCACGCAGAACCGAACGTTAGTTCTGTGGATAGACCGCGGTATTCTTAAGCTTCGTCTTTACTGGTCGTTTTCTGTTCCCTCACAACCGAATCGTTAGTTATGTGGAGAGACCACGGTATTCTTAAGCTTTGTCTTTACAGGTCGTTTTTAGTTCACACAGAACCGAATCGTTAGTTCTGTGGGCGGACCACGGTATTCTTAAGCTTTGTCTTTAGAGTCGTTATCGGTTCACACAGAACCGAATGGCTAGTTCCGTGGGCGGACCACGGTATTCTTAAGGTTCTTCTGAAGCTGGTCATATCGTAAACTTAAATATTACGTCGTCATGCAGCGTACAGAATTGCAACTATAGATGGCAGAGGGAGACACCTGTGCGTTGAGTACCTCGTCTTTGATGAAATCCCTTCACAGGTTTCTTAATTTCTTTACTGCTTATTTTCCCTTTCTAACCCGCCGCTTCATTTCCTGTCCACGACGACGTACTTATTTGTTATGCAGGCAACTAAGTAAATTAATTTCCTTTGTCTCTCGGTTTTCAGCGGCATCGAGATCAGTTTGAAATCTCCGGATTACAAATGTTACGCAACTAATGTTGTATAACAAATAATTAAATTGCCTGCTCTTTTCGCTGTAAGGCGTGGGAATCGCGTCTTCAATACGCTTTAATTGTGTGTTTATGATGCTATTTGATTGTTACTTAAATTGTTTCTTTTTAAAATTGTTTAGTAAATTGTCGCCAGAAACCATTGTTGTCCACAATCACAACGGCGTTTTAATGTCAGCGCAGTCAGGTTACCATGAAAGCAACACAATTAACGAAGACTTAGGTCATGCTTTGCTGGTTCCATTATAACTGTGCGAGTAATAATCATGGTAGTTTTCTTTTCAGTTGTAATTTATTCCTGTTTGTCGTCGGATTTGTTCTCATCCTTGACGTGTATTACTTCGTTATGTTTTTTGTTTTACTTTCTGATCTATACCGACTTTTTAGTTTATATTGTGTTTTGTTAGAAGTAGTCAACATCGCGTCATCTGGGAGTCAGCTTAAGTTCAACAAATATTTTCAATAATTCCTTTTCTTATTCTAAGTGCTAAGACTTTTTGTCAACTAATTCATTGACAGCGCTATTCTCAAAGAATCTAACCCCCCATGGATAACAGGGGGATTACCGTAACTAAGAATTGATGTTCTCATTTCTCTACCTGTCCAGTAAGGTATGGGCTGCTACTACGTATCTTTAGTCTGGTTTTTCGTGTTAAAAGTCTTCGTCACTGCAGCTTTGTCGTATCACTAAAACTGCCTGAAGATTATCGTTCGGAAGCCTTTGATGTACTACATGTTTTTAATTACGCAGTACTTCCCGGAACTGTCTCTGTGAACCAATCAGATTTCAGCGTTGTACGATGAGGTTACTGTTTGGAGTCCACGTTGCACAATTAGCATTCATCAACTGCAGCTTATCACTTTCAAGAGGACTTATCTATACATACTCAGAAAAAACTGTAAAAAGGTATTTTTTTTTTTTTAATAACCACACTGATGGGAGAAAAAATTAATTATCACGATGAACAATTGCTTTGACGCTGACGCGTAAGGCTTTAAATGAGGGAGGTATACCTTATTACTGAACTTTTAGCTGCTGCTGAACGAAGCCTGACTGTGTACACTTGATATTAGTAATGACATCGAAAGGGCTTGTTCACCACTAAGTAGCAGCTAGCTGATTGGCAACAAGGCACGACAAAGTTGGAATGCTACACATCCGTGCTAAATCTTATTTCTGCACTTTCTGTTATTTTCATTTGGTTTTTAGTTAATGTCCAGAGTCGCCTTTTTTCTTCATTCTTAGGAACCTCTCATTCCTCATTCCTCATTTCCCCTCAAGCCAGTGGGGAACGTAAACTTTTTTTTGACAAAGCAACTTTTTCCTTCTTCTCCTTTTATAATTCATTTTAATCAAAATAATATTATCCACGCGCACGGAAGGGCGGAAAAGTTCCTCAAAACAACAACAACAACAATACTTTTGTGCCGTGCTATCGTAATAACGAGGGAAACAGCACAGTCTAAAAAGGTTTCTACCAGAACGAGAGAGAGAGAGAGAGAGAGAGAGAGAGAGAGAGAGAGAGAGTACCCATTTTTGTTTCGCTTGTAATCTAATTCCATTTCGTGAACGACTAGGTACTACATGTGCATAATTGTATTTTGTTGGTCTAGTTTTCTTTCTTTAGAATCGCTCTGTTGTGTCTTTATCGCATCGCTAGCTGTTCTCTCTCTCTCTCTCTCTCTCACACACACACACACACACACACACACACACACACACACACACACACACACACACACACACACACACACACACACACACACACATTTCGAGTAATACTTAGTAGAATTATAAATAGTAGTTAGTTGAATGAAATCCGGAAATGTCAACAATGTGTAAAACCCGAGTTGTAATAATTAAATAGTTAATGGCACCCATACAGCCGGCTGTAGCAACAGTAAGACGGACGCTTTTGAAATGAAGTGTTACAACTTAGCACACTGAGTCTCCCCACTACCCCCCACTTTTCGCGCAGCTACGGAGAGGCAACCGTAAAGTAACGTGATTGTACTAATGCGTAGCTGCAGCTAGCTTCTCTTCTTGGCTGTTTCTTGTTACCGGCAGTGCAGGTGACAGGTTAACACCTTCAGTTGGCAAACAACCTTGCTGCCGGTGGAG
Source organism: Magicicada septendecula (assembly GCA_034769895.1). NCBI lineage: Eukaryota > Metazoa > Arthropoda > Insecta > Hemiptera > Cicadidae > Magicicada > Magicicada septendecula. The sequence goes on from CM068367.1 coordinate 1,365,991,473, forward strand.
CTAGGAGACTGCCAATAACGCTACTCGTAAGGCCACGTGTAAAGAGAAGGGCGCAGCTTGGAAGAGCTTCCCAGGCCCAAGAATCATTACCGTAACGTGCAAGCCATATTATTATCGTAAAAGTTGAACTTTACTTGCGTCTTGTTGCCCGTTGAGGCCCCCCCCCCTCCCGCCCAGGGATTCCACACTCACGGCAGAGGTACTTTAGAAAGAGTTCATTGTGAAGTCTTTACAGTCGAACAACACAACAAATAACAATCCAACTACACCGCCACTGATAAGAGTGATAAATCCCCTGACCTCAGCGAAGCCGTTGTTACCTAGTTTAGTAACAATGTTACTGTAACAACAACTTGTACACAACATTATGTGAAAGAGAGAGAGCGAAGGGGGAGTACATTTATTGAAGCGGTGATAAAAGTTAACGAGGTTACTATTAACTACCGTTTGTTACAGACTTACGTGAAGTTTATAATTTAAGTGTAACACACACACACACACACACACACACACACACACACACACACACACACACACACACACACACACACACACACAGAGTAGCTAACTACCAACTAACAAACCGCTCCCGCCGGTTGGATAACGTAATAAGGGAACACAAAACAAGACGTTTCGCCTTGCGGCTAACTACTTAATCAGGTTAGTGGATGTGTGTAGGTGCACGGACCAACTAGTACACGATGGTATTGAAACAATAATAGCCATTCCTCGTCCCGATAAAAACGACAGGTGAAGGTGTAACGCCTCAGCTGGAGTGAGACAACGGGATATTCTTTATTATTATTATTATTATTTCCGGCTGTACAATGTTTACAAATTTTCCGGAACCAAAGATTACAGAAGTGATTGAATTCTCATCTTCCGTTGCTGCTTGTCTATCCAAAGATCATCTTCAATTTCTCGTTCCCTCAATGTAGTCTGAATTTTTTCTATCCAGGTGATAGGTGGTCTTCCTCTTTTCCTTCTTCCTGGTGGGGTCCATTCCATAACTCTCCTTCGCAATCTTTCCTGTGCCATTCTTTTCGTGTGTCCATACCATCGTAATTTTTTTTTGTTGATAAAATCAACAATTGAATTTTTCACATTCATTCTGCCCTTAATGACTTCATTTCTAATTTTTGCACGTCTGGATACTCTTGCCGAATGCCTCCAAAAGCCTATCTCTGCTGTCATCAATTTTGTTCTTGTGTGTTTATTAGTAGCCCAAACTTCTGAGCCGCAGCCGTAGTTCTAACAATGCTTCTAATATTTTGGTTTTAGTTTCTGCTGTAATTTGCTTATCCCACTGGATTCCATTTAATGTAGATATCGCCATCTTTCCCAAATTAATACTGGATTGTATTTTTATGTCTTGCGGGGATATTCTTTAACCTTACCCTTTTGGTACAGATGAATGCTATTATCAAGGAGAGTGAACAAAGAAGTAGGAAGTTTAAGGTAGGCACTTGGAGGCTGCAACCAGGGTATTTCACAGACCTTGCTTTTGCCGACGACATCGTTCTGATTGGCAGGACAGGACAGAAACTGCAGCATAACATAAATTATGAGGAGGAAACGATGAGGAGGAAGAAACGATGAGGCGGAATTATTAGTTCCACCAAGGCAAAAACAACGATAATTAGTAGGAAAACAAGACAACACAGAATAGTAATCAACAATAAGGAAACTGAACAAATGAAGACGTTCAAATATTTACGTTAGGTTAGGTAAGGTTAGCTGCAAGCTGAGTTTAGGATCTCAGCTGGAAGCAAGCTTTACAGTGCTGTCAACAGGAAGTTTCTGAGAAAAAGCAAAGTGCCACAGAAAATCAAACTGGCAGTGTACAAATCTGTATGTGCTCCAACAATGACGTACAGTTGCAAGTCATGGACTCTGAACTACAGACATAAAAAGAGAATACAAGCAATGGAGGCGAGATTGCTGAGGAGAATTGAGAAGAAAACTCGTAGAGATAGGAGGAGAAACGTGAACATCCGGAAGAATTTGAAGATATTCTCGTTAAATGATGAAATTGAAAGCTCGCAACTGCATTGGTTTGGCCACGTCTGTAGGATGAATGAGGAAAGGTACCCGAGACGAGCATAGGAGGCAAAACCAGAAGGCAGAAAAGTAAGAGGATGGCCCAGAACGAAATGGGAGGATAATATCAAGGAGAGTCTAAAAGGCAGAGGAGCAGTTTGGGCCCGTGGCAGGGTTTCGGCACCGGTCAGGACGAGATGGAGAGCTCTCTCGAAAACATTGACATCCGACGGATAGAAGAGGATGACTAAGAAGAAGGAGGTGTAACAAGTACACAAGGAAGAACTGGAGTTGATCTAATCGATATGTTTAGTATGTTGTTATATTGTGAAACAAGCTTTGTATTGTTTGATTAACGCCATTGGGTCGGTATTATAGTGTCGCGCGACAAGGGTCGAATTCTAGACTCCGGTATTCCTCCTGTCTTTTTTATTGGGCCATACGACCTTTGTCTTAATTTCTCCGTGATCGCACTTTTTTGTTCTTCCGGGCTTTGCTTCTTTCTGGCGGAATCACTTTCGGGGAAATCCTCTATTCGCAGCGCTTCCATTTTAATATTTTTCGTTTGACGTTTCGACGCCTTCAATCTGGGATCGTTCTCAGAAGGTACAAATATTTTTCGCTTGGCGTTTCATAGCGTCCGGTTAGGCAAGACGAGCACCTCGAGATTTGCGGAACATGATCGGGTCGAACAGCATAGAATAAAGTGGGGTGCGTGTTAATATTTGGTAAAGAGTCTAAGATTGGACAACACAAATTGAAAAAGGCATCTCTCATCATCGTTAACGAGAACTGTTTGAGCCAAGAAACAGAGGACATTAATCAAAGTTGGTTTAAGAGAGTCAATGGACAACTCTTCATATCATGTATGTGTTTGTCGTTAAACTTGTTCAATGTTCGCAAGTCAAATACATTACAAATTTGTAATGAAAAAAACATTCAGAAGTGATTAATTTTTTTATATAAAACACATACAGACGCATTTTTGACATATATTTATTCCACATTTTTCCTTCAGTTTAACGAGTTAAATCATTTCCGAAATCTGGTACCTTCTTTTTTGGGAACACTGTACGTTTTAAATTCATGCTTTTAGTATCCAATCCACTTATACGTATATGGATAGAATAAAATTTACCTCTTTTATCCGTGTAGTGGCTTTTCCTATTTATATTTCACTACGCGTTTATCAAGACGTATATCCCATCCTCAGGTATAATCCTCAGGTGTAAAGTTCGTCAGATAAAACAAATTACGTATAATTTACACACAAGTCGTAAATAAATATAAAAAAAAATATGAACACGGAACACACGCGGTGTTGTTGGTGCTCACCACGGTAACACTATAATCGACTGTTATGCTTACGTTGTTATTGACCGTGCACTACGGACCTCGTCTTGTAATCTTATCGCTGTGTCGTATAGAGAATTGGACTGAAAGTTCAGTTGTTCGTTCAGCAGGACTTCTTTGGTGTTTTTATTTTAAAGGCCTTATATATTTCGAACTCCTCGACAGCACTCATGTATCTGCCTTTTTTGCATATATGGAGGGGTTGAAAGTTAGTCTCGAAATCAGTATAATTACGATTACTGTCCATCAAATGACGTGCGTAATTTGACTTTTTGTTTAAATTATAGACTACGTAATTTGTTTTAATTATCTGATGAACTTTAATGAGGGATTACACCTGAAGATATGTTCAGAAACGCGTACTGAAATATAAAAAAGGAAAAGCCACTAGACGGATAAAAGGGGTAAATTGTATTTTATTCATACTCTGTATGTTTTAACATTCTGTTTTGAATCATATTTATTTGATCGTTAATCAAAACTTCAGATTCTATCAGGATTTACAACCGCGTATTCTATTATTTTTGTTATCTGCAGATTGTTATTTCTGATATTCACGGGTAGAGCCAGTTTATCATGAATTTCAAGTCACCGCGAATCTTGTGTCAGAACAACTGTGCAGAACTTAAGGAGAAAAGCGTTTCTCTTCCTGTCGTTATGTAAGTATTCCCATATCGCCACTCCTGTTCCTTTCGGGTCTAGTAACATAAAAATATTACTGTTAAATAATAAAATGTTTTCTTGTTTCCCTAGAGAACAAAACGTACACGTATATTTCTCTATTGTATTCAAAATCAGTGCCATATATTTTCATATTTTATTTATTTATTATTATTATTACTTAGAGCTGGCGTACGTAGACGAACTCATTGCAGTATATATGTTCTACAGTGTACTACACCTTTGTGTATTTCTGTACGGTAGTGTGTGTGTCTAGCGACGCAGATTTATTTGTATTGTGTTCAAAATATGTTGGTTTTATAATACGTAGTAGGTACACTCATTCCAATTGTTGTCCCTACGAGACATGTTGCAGCACACAATGTCGTGTAAATTTTACGTGTCATTGCTGTGAATATGCAGACACTTACGTTATATGCTGCGCTGGTTGTAACATTTTTTTTTAATAAACAATTGTATTTATCTAAATAATAAAACACTATCATCACTAACGTTTTAAACAGAGAAGTATACTTCTATTTTCATTTTTGTTTTTTTTGTCACTATTGTATTCTTTTAGAATAATTTCATTCGTTCTATTTACAAGGCCGTTTTAGGATATCCAGGATCTCTACATCGTTTTCCAGGATCTTTGTAACGGAACGTCATCATCACCACCACCACCACCACCACCATCATCATCATCACCACCACCACCACCACCACCACCACCATCATCATCATCATCATCATCATTCATCTTCACAACACGGCATAGGCAAGGTGCTGGCTGTTCCGTCTTCAAAGATTCCCCACCCATCTCTTTATGGGTCTACCCACACAGCTGTGTCCTATACGTTTGTACTTCCAGGTTTGTTTGAATAGTCTGCAATCTGATATTCTTTCTAAGCGTTCTTTTCACCGTTGTTAGTAATCTCTTAATTTTTCATTCAAGTTAAAAACTTGTAACTCTTCTCTTATGACCTCATTCTTTATACGGTCGAGTTTATAACTCATTGTAACTCCTCTTAACAATGCCATTTCCGAAGCCTATATTTTACTGCCTTTTTTCTTGGTTGTCGTCCAAAATTCACACCTATAAGACACCACAGGGACTGCCATAACTTTGTAGAACCTTAATCTTGTATCTCGACGTACCTTGTTTCTAAAAATACGGTTAATTTTCCCACAGATCGTCTGGAACTTATCTAACTTAACATTAATAACATAATTCCTATCATAGCCAATATCACTTCCCATGTAATTAAAATGGCTCACCGGTTCTAGAATTTGATCATTAATAATTACTTTTGTTCTTATTAGCTCCTTGCCTCGAAATGCCATTACCTTTGTTTTTATGGAGGAGATTTTCATATTGTATTGTTTATAAATCTGATGAAGCTTAAATACAGTTTTTTTTTTGTAAATCAGATTCTATACTTTGAAGTACAAGCAAACAACAGCACAATATCTGATAACTTAATACCAGGGTTCCCTAGACGTTCACGGGTTCACTAGAGCAACGGAACGTGTTGCTCTTATCTGTATGATTGTTACTTCAGTTCGGAGTCTAATTTCTCTTCTAAAAGTATTCTACTCTCATTTTATCTGTTAAATTCTTCATCATTATTCATTGCCGATACAAAACAAAGTTTTGTGCCGTAGGCCTACTTAGCTAAAGATACTTTTTTATTTTATTCACGTGAGTTTTTCCCCATTATCCCATGTAATGTTCTGTTAATTCGTTTTCTTAATGCTGTTTTTATTTTAATATTTAAAGAGCATGTACCGTCTTGATGTAAAATCGTCCCAGTATTTTTGAATAACGGATTTTCTTCAACATATCGTTTATTGAACGAGCGAAGCGAGTTATCAGTTTTGACTCGACCGTTTGGCATTTCTCTGTCTGTCTGTCTGTTTGGGGTATGTCTGACGATAACGTTTGAACGCATCAGCCGCGACATTCGTGAAATTTGGCACATATGTCCAAACTTTTACCCTTTAGAACACTGATGTTTTTGAGATTGATCTTACCAAAAGTAGGATGGTGGGAGGCAAATATGTGAGGAGATCAATATTGTAAAAAATTGCAAAAGCTCAGGAGTTTATAAAAAATTCGTCTCTCTCCCTTCGTCTTCTTCTCCTCCTTCTCCAGCTTTCTTTCTCTTTCTTAAACAAAATGTTATTATTTGGTGTTCTGCCCTAAGGCAGGTCTTCAAATGGTAAAAGCTCTCCAAGCTGTCCTATCGCATGCCAGTCTTTTCGTTTCTTCGTAACACCCTCTGATTTTAATGCTATCTATTAACTTCATTCTTCTACACCCCTCTTCTTTTTTCTCCTTCTACGACACCCTCCATGGCAGTTGTAAGCAAGCTTTCTCTTCTTAAACAATGACCTAACCAATTCCTTTTCCTACTTTCTATTACCTTCAGTATTCTTCTCTCTTCGCCTATTCTTCTTAAAACTTCATCATTCCTTACTTTATCAACCAACCTCACTTTTTCCATTGCTCGCCAAACCCACATCTCAAATGCTTCTAATCTTTTCTCATCCTCCTTCCTCAGTGTCCATGCCTATGCACCATATAAAGCAACGCTCCACTCATAACATTTGGCCAACCTTTTTCTTAAATTCTTATTAATTTTGCCACTCAGCAGTCTTTTCTTCCCATTAAATGCCTCTTTCGCTATAGCAATTCTTGCTCTAATTTCACGAGTGAAGGACATATCTTCACTTATCAAGCTTCCAAGATATTTAAACAACTCCACCTGTTGTATTTTGCCTTGCCCTATCTTCATGTTTGCCCTATTCCCCCCTCTGCTAATCACCATACACTTAGTTTTTTACTTATTAATCCTCATTCCATATCCCTCGCAAACTAAATTCAAATCTCTTATCATTTCATTCCTTGTCGAGAAACACAATATAAAGTCGAGAAAACACAGATGATTCAAATAGACTGAAGCAAGTATCGACGTACTTCAGGCAGTCGTATTTTTGAGATAGACGTAACGATCGTTTTCAGATAGCATAAAAGGCAGATGTATAAAAGGCACAAGTAGTTACCATACTAATTTATTTGTATAAAGGAACAAGTTTTTCGGCAGCGCTCAGTACTATCGTCGTCACACTGAGCGATGTTTTGAATATTTAGACAAATTCCTGAATCTTAAGAACGATCAGGCGGTTATTTAAAAACAAATACGTTACCGGCATGACGACTGATGTCTTTTATTCCTAAAACAACATTATTCCTCCGCGTTAACGGTGTATTTTATTCGGGTAACCTACCCGTGTGGGCTTTCATCACTGGAGTTTTCTGTTGTTCAATAATTGTAATTTAGGAAACGTTTTACGATTATGAACTTTTAGAATATATACATTTTTTTTTTTACAAATGGCGACCCCAGGGGAAATTAGAAGTAGAAACTAAGTGGATTAAACATTGAGCTGTTTCGACTGCTAATCGTCCGGCGAGTAGATTATAAATTTCTCCGGTAGGACTAGGTTACACTGTTTGTCGTGTACTAAAGTTACGATATAAATAAGGTAGTAATGTTCAATATCAAATTACTTACTTACTTAATTAATTAATTATTTACGTGTTTACTTTCATGTCTACTTACATACTTACTTACGTATGTACATACTTACATACATACATACATACTTACTTACGTACTTACTTATGTATGTACATACTTACATAATTACTCAACGGTACTCCTCCATTCTTTCCTGTTCTCCGCCCTTCCTCTCTACCCTCTGATTCCCATGCTAGCAAGATCTTCTGTTACGCCATCCTTGGTCCTTGGTCATGCTCTGCGTCTAATAGTAGTATATATAATCTTCACTTCAGCATTCTTTTAGGCATTCTTTCCTCAGAGATTCTTTCCGCATGTCCCACAACAACCGGGCGCACAAGAGAATAACTGGTGCTTTAAGTTTTATACTTCTTGTAACAAGATTGTTTTTAAAGATGTTAATATATTTGCAAAGTAGGCTCAATTTCCTGCTTGTATCCTTTCTTTTATGCTCATCATGTTATTATCATTCGATTTCGAAACAACTTAAATCGCTGAAGCTGATAAGGGATTTATTAGTTACGCCATCCTTGGTCCTTGGTCATGCTCTAAGATTATAGTATATAATCTTCCCTTCAGCATTCTTTCAGGCATTCTTTCCTCAGACATTCTTTCCACATGTTCCAGCCAACGTAACCTATGTGATTTGATGAATTTCACTATGACTTTTCCATGCATGAGAGCCTGTAGTTCATTGTTATTGCGTATTCTCCAGCTGCCTTCTTCTCTTACTGCGCCGTAAGTTGTATGCAATGTTTTGGGCTCTAATGATTTTAATCCAGTTTTGTCATTCTCTGTTAAAATCTACACCTTAGGATATACAGTTCTTATTTGCTTTTATTTTTTTCTTTTGTATCTGCGACTTCGGCAATTTAAATTTCAGTGTAAAATTTGACGTACGCAAAGAAGCGAAACTGTCTCTTGTTTGTCGCCCCAAAACGTGACACAAACAGATTTCATTTAAAAGGACAGTTGAAAATCGTAATAATTGTCGAGTACACAAAGCATTTAACAAAACAATTTAGGTTTCCGTAGGGTGTGGCACCATCACCAGCCCTTTGAGGATGTTGTGTTTATTTAATGAGAAGCGGTTATTTGCCCTTATCGTTTAACGAGGAAGTGACTTTACGGTACTTAGGGGGTAAGGGAAGAGGTGGTGGTTTTGTACGCGTGGTTTTGGGGAGACGGCGGTGGTCTTTTTCTCATTGATGCGACGCAACAGGCGCATATGGCTGCCCTGTCATTGGCCAGATCCACTACTGCCATCCGCTTCAGTGGGTTATACTTATACCATCATAATTTTAGCATAATACTTTATATAATGGAATTAGCTGTAAGATAACCTCTGAAAGAAAAGACTTTGTGGGATATTTATGGAAATTTTTCCTGAATGCTGATGGTTTTCTCTGATTAAAATACCATTCATTCTATCATTCTAGAACGTAGGGTGTCAACTCCGTGTCTCCTGACACGGAGTTTCCTCTTATACATACATCATTTAATAAACATTTTTCCTCTTATGTACATCATTTACATATTTAAACAAATTTATACATATTAAATTACACACACATACTCAAAGTTATTTTAAACCCTTAATTCCTTTACAGATGAAAGAGTAGTTTTCTTCTTCTTCTTCTTCCAACAAAGTCCTCACAATGCCAAGATCAAGGCTGTTAACAATAAATGGATTACTTTTGTTAATAGTAATAAACTAATGTATCGTAATCAGGAAATAAGAACACAAAAACAAATCGTTATTTACATATCTAATATTTATAATGTTTTACGTTTCAGGTAAAGGTCGACCATTATTACGACCATTTATTTAGTTTCCATCTATTAGCCTGTTGCGACCTGATCAGTCTCTCTCTCTCTTTTTTTTTTTTTTTTTTTTTTTTTTTTTGCGGAGGGATCAGGGGACCCGTAATAATAAACACAAATTAAAATGTATAAATCAACTTTTAATGAACCATTTGCATTTATATACTACAAAATTTGTTAATATGACTTGGATCGTTTTATCTTACAATTTGAATATTATTAAATAGCAATGAGTTTTTTCTGACAGATTGAGTCACAATATTGAATAAAAAACATATATTTATCAAACAATATATAATCAAATGTTCATTTATTCGTTACTTGCGTAATAATCCTTCCGAAATGCGTAGTCCTGAAGATGTTGCACGTCGATGAGTCGTCAGCAGCCGTTTGTTGCGTGTTTAATCCTGGTTAAAGATGCACTAATTCACTTTATCACAGATGTACACTGCACTTGACATATTGGTTATACATATAATTATGTCGTATACTTATACACTCTGGACACAAAGCTTATTGAATAGACCTTAAGTGCATCTAACACAGTTCGCGTAGCGCGCGGCTCGACTATCTCACACCGTCGTGACTTTAATCCGAACTAATTCGCCTTCTTCCGTGATTTACCACAATGTATTGAATTAATGGAACTTTATATGTATTATTACTTCTTGCTGTTTGTTACTACTCCGATCATCCACTCATTTACTTATTACGGTTTATGAAACTTTATAACTTTAGTGTTAGTAATTATCGCGTTCCCGTACTTCGGTTACTTCTGCGAATTTACTTATTCTTTACATTACTTATTAAAATATATAGTTAACGCAAAACAGCGTACGCGAGTCTCTTCGTGTAATTTCGCCGATATAAAGAAGACTAACTTATTTCTCTCTAAGTTCATAATATATAATTGCTTTGAATTTCCCTTACCTACGTTCGATAGCAAAACGATCCTATAGGTTTAAACTACCGCTAAATACAAATTCGCCCAATCTGCTTACCGAAAACCTCCCGCGCAACCTATGACGCTTTTTCTGATTCGCCAACGTTTTTCCGTGTTCCACGTGCTTAAAAAACTAGCGTCTATAGTTATCTCTCTCACACATCTCTCTCTCTCTCGTCTAACGGTATCTATTGTTACATGCACTTAAGTTTACAACGTTGGCGAACACCCTTACTATCTTAGCGAATAATACAATTTTATGACAGTTCTGTCCCAAAACATGACAGCCTAAAAGTACATTCATTATAGTCGTCACCCCCAAAGCCGGCGTTATTAACCTACCGCTCTACTCTACTGCCTTTTTACAAGTTAATTTCTTTCAAGTAATGCCGCCTACGGTTCAGGCGTCTCGTCAGCTCTTCGCTTTCTAAAACACACCCATTTCTTTGCGTTCAGCATAGTTGATTGAGTAAAATTAGCAATTGATCAAATTTTGCGTTACAAATCGTTTCAAAGTCTGTAAAAACCATCACAATTGGTTACCACAGATTTGACTGGATTTATCACTAGTTTATAAAGGAATCTTTATATGTTAGATTCTTCTTCAGAACTACAACCCAAGGTGAACCATGGCTTCCAACACTAATCTTCTCCGAAGTCTCCTGTCCATTGCCGTTTCCGTGTAACCCCTCACATCCATTCTACTGAGGTCTTTTAGCACATCATCCAACCGTCTTATCTTAGATCTGCCCCTCTTTCTGCTTTTATAGACTTGCCCCCTCAGAAATTTCTTTGGCATACGCTGATCATCCATCCGTTCTACGTCAATTAGCCATTGTATTCGTTGATCCTTTATGAATTTTACAATGCCCTCATGATTCAACAGCTCATCTATCTCCTGGTTATTACTTATTCTTCATTCGTCATCTTCTTTAAACGGCCCATGAACACATCTTATGATCTTTCTTTCAAATCTTCTAAGTGTTTCTTGTTCCTTTATTATCAGCGTCCATGCCTCGCCTCTATAAGTAACAACCGGTCTGATAAGTGTTTTATATATATTTTTGTTTTAGTGTTACGACTACTGAGTTTGCTTCTCAGTAGTCTGCTGTTGGCGTAATATGCCACATTTCTTATTTGTAAGCTGTCGTGTATTGTCGTTTTTATATGTTAGCGATTGATTTTTTCTAATAAACCAGTACGATTCGAAATAATTGCCTTTTTATTTTCTGGAAATTGTTTTTTCATTTGACGATAAAAACAAACTCCATACTATCTTACCTTACACTATTCTCACTATTAGGAATTAGATACGGTGCCTGTTTTGGCGTCGTAAGGTTGTCTCCACCGCACCGTCTTTTGACCCGGTCAATACTTCTTTCTAGTAGTTGGTAATTCAGTATTTATTTTTGAATACCACAAGGTGGCATTCGTTCCATATGATCCGGCTACCGAATTTGTAACTCCATGCTATTGTGATTTTTGTATCAACATTCAGTTCTTGACAAATGATGTAATCCCGTATTGTATTCATAATTGTCCAACCACTTTAATCTTCTAAACAATTTCATTTCAGTAGCTTTAATACATTTCTCGTGCTTATTAGTAATGGCCCAAGTCTTCAAACATATAGCACCTGAACTTGATATTTTCAGTAAAATTATTTTCCGAGCTGTTGGGCTGTGGTCCTCTTTTTGTAGATCCAAAGGTTTGGATTGCAGCTGAGGTAGTCATCTTCAGTGGTCTTCTGTTCTGCTCCTCTGGCGACTAAATGACGATGCGATCCCAAACCGTCGCACTGATACCGGGTGCCTCAGAGTGCCGGACACCAGGACTTGTTCAGCCGCAAGTACTCTTCCTTCCTGTAGTATCCAGGATTCAGAGGTTCTAGGATCGCTACCACAGATATAACGTCTAATCCGTTGTTGCCACAGGCGAGAAACGGGATTAGCCAAGCTCTAGGCCAATCAGATAGCAGCCCGCACCCGGACGGCTATATAAGTGCGACGATTTGGGGTCATTTAGTTGCCAGAGGAGCAGAACAGAAGACCACTGAAGATGACTGCCGCAGCTACAGTCAAAACTGAAAGGTTCGGATCTAGAAAAAAGAGAACCACGGTCCGTAAAATAATTTTACTAAAGATAACTCTGGCCGTGAAAGCTTCAATGTTATACTTGTCGACATTATTATCTTACCTTATAGTGAACAGAAAAGTATTATATTTGACTATAAGAAGTGTAAACAATGTAACCTGTAGTGCTAAGTTTTTTTTTTGTGCGAAGAAAACGATTGCACTCAAGTATTCTCATAAAAGGAACGAAATAAAAAATTTAAATATAAATCTTTGTAAAATGTAACAGTGGAAAATGTCAGGCGAGGTAACAGTAAGTTGGCAGTAAAAAAAGCACATCGGACTGGACGTATTTATTATTGAATAAGGTTTTCCTCTTCTTCCTCCTCTTTGTTGAGTCGGCCTGTCTCGTTTAACGGTGACATGGGTTCGTTCTGTGCACGGTAAAGTTTAACTACCCGTATCGAACGCTGTGCGTCTTTTGTACGTCTGCACGACCCACGCACACATATACGCCGACTTAAACACAGCTTTTACTTTCCTTTCATGTAGGCACTGCTTTTTATTTAACTTTTCTTTTCTGTTTTTATTTTTCTGATCATTGTGTAAGTACAAGACGGTTTTCGACCCTGGAAAAGGCATTGTGCTTTGATAAATATAGACAAGACAGAATAATATACTGATAGGCGACAATAGAATTTTATTTTATACAGTTGTCAGTGAACAAAATGGCGCACAAGTTGTAATTATGTCGGAGTAAAAAAGACACAACACGTAAGTTTATATGCTGGCATTAGAGAAAGAAACCCTTGAGATAGGACGACTATAAGCGAACTAAATGGCATTTTGTAGGGGAACCGAAAATCAAAAGATGACAAAAACGGACATTCTACACAGTAGTAATAAGAAGCGTTGTGAATCGAGTAAAAATACGGAGGGAGCTCCGTAGTGTGGTCAATAAAAGTAAGAGCGGAAAGCCCCTTACATATTTCAGAAATGAAACTTTGGAGGCGATAATGTCTAGGAAAACTAGGGATTCTGAGTGAGACTGTCCAGAAGATGATTGTAATTTCAACACAAAGGCTGACACGAAAACAAAACGGCCGCTCTGTTATGCACATATTTTGAGTGCAAAAAGGATTATAATCAAATGTTCCAGTTAACACAAAAGGGGATGGGATATTATAATGGATAATATAATGCAATTGTTTATTGTAAAGTTACTTGCTAATATGTTTATTGGTTATTTTCTTTTAAAATTTCCAGAGTTTTCTACAATTTTACAATTAATTTTTACTTTCATGTTCCGTAAGGAAATGGAAGTATGATGATGGCGAAAAAATCATGTTCAAGATAAGGGAAGATTCTGATAGTACTACCCTCAAAACATGAAGAAAAGTCATTTTCTGAAAAGTAGTATACATTAGTGACCACAGTACTGTGGTTAAGGCTGAAGAAAGAAGTAGAAAGAAGTAGTTTCTATGGAAATATTTCATTTCTAAAATGAGTTGAAATATAAATCTTGGAACATGGAAGTCATGCATGGTTCTCCATACCGATATTTTATTTACAGGGTGTACACGTTTATATTATGATTTTCATGAACTATAATAAATTGGTTTATATACATACTAGCAGAATACCCGTGCTTCGCTACGGAGTTTCACGTTGTACGTAATGAAAATGTTAGTTTAATTAATAAAGTTCAATTAAAGTAGGCTTCTTAAAAACAAATAGCTGTTGCCCACAACTTCGTTCGCGTGGTCTTCAATTTAATGTGATAATATATTTAGAACAGAATCTATTCTATTGGGTTGCCATAGTAACCAGATCTAATAGTTTTTAAGACCGCAAAGGACCCCCCAGAGGATCGTATCGAAAAAAACACCTGTCCTATGTTGGTTCTCCCGTTGCGTAAAATATTTGTGCCAAGTTTGGTTGAAATCGGTCCAGTGGTTTAGGTGGAGACGTGGAAGACCCCAAAGGACCCCCAAAAGGATCGTATCGAAAAAAACACCTAACCTATGTTGGTTCTCCCGTTGCGTAAAATATTTGTGCCAAGTTTGGTTGAAATCGGTCCACTGGTTTAGGAGAAGATGTGGAATACCCCAAAGAATCCCCAAAAGGTCTCCATCGAAAAAACACCTATCCTATGTTGGTTCTCCCGTTGCGTAAAATATTTGTGCCAAGTTTGGTTGAAATCGGTCCAGTGGTTTAGGAGAGATGTGGAAGACCCCAAAGAACCCCCCAAAGGACCCCATCGAAAAAAATACAGAAACCTTCGCGGGCGTGCGCACAACAACTCACCGAAGTTTCATCGCAATCGGATGAATGGTATAGGAACGCATACGGGACAAACAAAGAAACATTCATTTTTATATATAAGATGTAAACTATACCACTTACTTGACGTAAACCGTGATAGCTAAGCTAATGTACAACATATATGTATTAATTATACACATAAATGTTCCTCGATAGACACTCTATCTATTGGCGAAAACTTGAATAAAATCCGTTCAGTACTTCCTGAGATTAGCGATTTCAAACACAGAGAGAAAACGGACGGACTTTACTTTATACTACGTATAGATAGATACCGATATATTACATCAAATATTTTAATATTTTCGTTTAGTGTGAATTATCGAATATTTCGTTTCAAATTTCAAAGTAATTAGCATATTTTGAATTACTTTGAATTTGTACTTATTTTTTACGTATGTAGACTACATTTGGTTCAACTGGTTCTTCCCTTCTTCTCTTGTCTCTTCCCCCTCTCCCATATCTCCTTCATTCTTGATCGATGTCTCTCCCTCCTTCCGTCAGCCCAGATGGCACCTGCCTCTTCTTGGGGTTTTACTGAAAAGCTTGGGCATTTTTCAATTTCTTTTTGAGTGGTAAGCGTTC
This sequence comes from Magicicada septendecula, assembly GCA_034769895.1. Classification (NCBI taxonomy): domain Eukaryota; kingdom Metazoa; phylum Arthropoda; class Insecta; order Hemiptera; family Cicadidae; genus Magicicada; species Magicicada septendecula. The sequence continues at coordinate 1,366,006,859 of CM068367.1, forward strand.
TTCAATGTCTTTTTGAGTAATCTGGAGATCTTCTGTGTCTTTTTCTGTTTCTTTGGACTACGTATTTTGAGCTTTGTGAAATAGTTAAAAAGTTTTCCTCTTAGTCTGTCAGGACTCATACTTCCAATATGTCCGTAGAAAGTAATTCTCCTTTTTAAAATTGCGTCTGTGTGTAAAATTTTCTCAACATGTGTGTACAGTTCATTATTGTGGCATCTTCTGTACTGTTCTCCATCTTTTATTGGTCTTGATATTTATTGGTCGTAATAATATTCTCCATTTTTCTTAATATTTTCTTTTCCGTGACTTCCAGTTTTTCCATCATCATCATCATCATTTTCTTGTTCAGGGCCAGACACTCAGCTGCATAAAGTGCTTCCGGGCGAATTACTGTTGAGTAGTGCCTAAGTCTGGCATTAATGAATATTGATTTCTTGTTATATGTATCGTTGGTTAAATGGAAAGCAACATTCATCTTATTTACGCGAGTTTTAATGGCTTCTTTCTGAAAGATTTATGTCAATAACTTCTCCGAGACACTTGAGTTTGTCAGTTCCAAAGATTTGCCCATATCGAGTTTTAATTTTCTTAGATATGGTCTTTATGTTTGTACTTTTATTACTAATTGTTATTTGTGGATTAAAAAATATGTATAAATTTTTACAAATGTTCATTTTTTACCTTTTGATATACGTTTGACTAATTTAACATTTTATTATCTACAATTGTATGTGAATTGTTAATGAATGTTGGATAAATTTGGCTTATATGTTTAAGGATTGGTTTATGCATTCTTGCGTTGTGCATATGTATGTGTTAATCACAAACAGAAATAACACCATGGACACCACTATAGAAATATTTTTTCGATTAGTACTTTCAAGTTCCACAGCTCATCACCAGATCGGGAATATTTCTGTGATGATGAGCTGTGAAGCTTGAACAATGATATGATGAGCTAATCGGAAACAATTTTCTATAGTAGCGTGCAACAGTGTTATTTCTGTTTGTGATTATAACCACTAAAACAGCTTTATTTATTAAATATCTGTTAATTGTTTCTTGTTTTTTTGTTTTCCATTTAACCCTTGCAGCTCACCGTGGGGTCTAGTAGACCCCAGCAGATTTTTGTTTTTGAAATTCTCCCTTACTAACTCTAATATACAGTAGGGAATTTTTGTATTCAATGCTCGTATTATTCTCAGCCCAGGTACAACCAATTTTTATCCACTTCACCTTGAGTAGGTGAGTAGTAAGTGTTTAAAATTTGTTTGGGGTTCTCTGGACCCCACTGTGAGGTTCGCGTATACGTTTTGTGCAGTGCAGAATCTGTTCTAAGTGTTGTTTTCATAGACATTTACTTTTCGTTCATATTTACTTAGTGTCGTTTTTAACTTTTTGTTAGTATTTCGTTTAGAAAATGTATTTATAAATAACCAGTTTTGATTTGGCTTTGTGTTATTTAACTAAAGATGAAATACGAATGGATATTTTGAAAGGTGAAACTGAAGACGATTTGGTGGTGACAGCTCTGATGATGATCTCGATTTCTTGAAGAGCCTTTAGATACAGAAGAAAGTGAATGAATTGAAGAAGACGTTACACCTACTTTACCTGAAGATTGTCTGGTGGCATGTCCACAAATGAATATGCTTCTAGCCGGAAAATCTGGCTACAATTGGCACACCATGGATCCCTCAAGGAGCCGAAAAACAACAGCTGAAGATACTGTGGTCCACTTACCTGGTTCGAAATGTTAGCACATAATGTGAAAACGCCAAAGTACGCCTAGGAATTACTTGATGATAATATTATTTCATCAATTACTAAACAAACAAATGAAGAATTACAGCCCAAGATTTCCACAGTAATCCACCGATAGAGTTACTGTAACAGCAGTGATTCTTCTGAAATAAGAGCTTTTTTGGCATTTCTTTATTTCTGCAGCGTAAACTAGGAAGTTCATGCTAGCCTAGAAGAACTATGGTCAGTAAAATTTGTAAGCTCATTGTATAGATCTAGTATGACGCAAAGAAGATTCGAGTGTTTATCAAGTTGACTCTGATTGAGAACGGATGTGTACTGAGTCCATTAATTAAAGAAATATGTTTATTTACAGTTCTGATATATTTTAATATTTTTTTAGTATATATTTAAACAATAAAAGAGTTTTTAGATCACAATTCTATAAGTTTGTGACATTTCTTTTAAAATAAAAAAATTGCTAGTTTTCTTTTTAGAAAAATGTGTGTTAATTTTTGTAAGTGGTTGCCGAAGGTTCAGGTTTTCCTCAAGAACAGTCTGAGAAGTGATTTATTTTTTTACAACTAGATTAAAATTAATCTTTTGTTGTAAAAAATAGATAATTAACATTTTTTAATGCCAAATTATATTTTTAATTTTTGGGGTCCAAAGAATTCCAGCGTGAGGTGCGAGGGTTGAGAAAAATTATTCTATTCACATCACACGTTGTGTAAACAGGACACACACAGACACACGTTATGTTAGTTTAGAAATGCATGGAATAGTAAAGTGTTGTTGTAAATAGTGTACCGGAGGCACTGTAAATAAGACACGATACAAACTACAGTGTGCAGTACAGTACGTGTGTGTCTCTACTGCTGCTAACTGGGTCACAATGATGGTATTGTTTTTTGTAGTGCCGTCATACGTTACTATTATATCCGCATGTAGTGGAGAAAATAACGACAGTAGACATTAGATTATTCTCTACAACAAACAGATTTTATCAAAATATATTTATTTCGAACAGAATTATCACTGTTGCACACCGCTATAGAACAACTATTCCGATTAGCGCTTTCAAGCTTCTCAGCTCATCGTCAGATCGGAAATAACAACAGAAATAAAACAAACTCTTCACACCCCCACCCGCCCCACTGTCCACACACACACCCGCAAACAAACTATAAGTCAAATGTCCCTTCCCAACCTCCGAGCCCTGTCACCCCCCGTCGCTACAGTTACACATTTTTCTAGCACATTCCTTGTGCATGTGTGTACATTCTTTTCAAAACCTAACGTTGTAAAGCCTTTCTCATTCACACTTTTGGCCGCGGTCACTCACCCTTATTTAAGAAACACCCCTATATGCAATTTAATTCTTAATCAGCTATTTTATTTGTGTTAGTAGTCTTCATAACAACTTTGTCGTATTTTGTTGCTTCTCTGCTATGTACAATTTTCCTCGAACGAGGCCTTTCGGTTTCGCAACCTTTCGGTTTCGCAACCGTTATCATGCTACAACTTCCTCCAAGTTGTAGGAAGAACTTGATAATGGTTGCGAAACCGAAAGGCCTCGTTCGAGGGATATTGTACATAGCAGAGAAGCAACAAAATACGACAAAGTTGTTAATAGTTTTAGTATTCAATTAAATTGTCTAACCCTTTCTCTCTTTCTTTCAATATTTCTAACTCCTCCCTAAGCTTTCTTCGCAAAGGTTGGGAAGGGTCATTTGACTTATAGCTTGTTTGCGGGGTGTGTGTGGACAGTAGGGCGGCTGTGGGGGTGTGAAGAGTTTGTTTTATTTCTGTTGTTATTTCCGATTTGAAGATGAGCTGAGAAGCTTGAAAGCGCTAATCGGAATAATTTTTCTGTAGTGGTGTGCAACAGTGATAATTCTGTTTGTGATTTTAACCACTAACACAACTTTCTTAATTAAACATATTGAATTCGAATCGATTCTTCTTCTCCTTATCTGGCGTTACATCCTTTGGTGGGCTTTAGGCTCCTCAATTTAGCACTCCTCCACAGGGGTGCTGAATATGTCCGAACGCGAGAACGTGATTCGGGGGAAATCTGGGTTGCACGGGGACATTTCTGGGAAATTTTTATCGGTGACGAAAAATAGAAATCACGACGAAAATATAAACTGATGTTGTATTCACATCATGTTTAAAATTATTAACTAGAATAATTAATCTTTAAAATAATTTTTGAAAAGAAACATTCATCCTAATGAGAAGAGACATAGCAACATCATTCCTAGCGAGCAATGACGTTGCGACAGGTAGGGACGGAGCTATAAGACGCAATATTTATGTATGCTTTAAAAACAAAACACGATAAATATGTAACTTCTCCGTATTAATTACTTTAATAATTACCATATTTAGTAATTAATATTTTTTAGCATGTGTCTTAGATTAAGCCTAAGACATTTATTTTATTTCAGTGCCCTCTTCAGTGATCATCTTCCCTTGCAGCCATCACGTTACAGACAATATTAGCCTATTGTGTTAGTCGAAGTTGTGATTATTAATGTATTTCTTGTTCATAAGATAATTTGTTGAGTAAATTGAGTGTCCGCAGCATGTATTTTTATTATTTCTCTTTTTTACCATTCATCACATGCAATAAATTGGTTGGTAAAACATAATAAACCCTTGCGTTAGTTTTGAGGGATATTTCCTACCAAGAAAATTTTGTTCCGGGGAAATTTCAGAGGTCTGAACATTTTCTGCACCCCTGCTCCTCCATGCTTCCCTGTTCTCCGCCCTTCCCTCCACCCGCTTATCTCCATGCTAGCAAGATTTTCTGTTACGCCATCCAACCAACTCATCCTTGGTCTGCCGTTACGTCTAGTAGTATATAATCTTCCCTTCAGCATTATTTTAAGTATTCTTTCCTCAGACATTGTTTCCACGTGTTCCAGCCGACGCGACCTCTGTGATTTGATGAATTTCACTATGTCTTTTCCATCTATGAGAGCTTGTAGTTCATTGTTATCGCGTATTCTCCAACTGCCTTCTTTTCTTACTGGGCCATAACTTTTAAGCAATATTTTACGCCCAAATGATTTTAAAGTAGTTTTGTCATTCTTTCTTAAAGTCCACACCTCAGATCCGTATGTAACAACTTGTCGCACCAGAGAATAATATACGTTAAGTTTTATAACAAGATTGTCTTTGAAAATGTTATTATTTGCAAATTAGGCTCTATTTCCTGCTTTTATCCTTTCTATTATACTCATGCTAATGTTATTATCATTCGGTTTCGAATCGATTGTAAACAATTTAAATCACTGAAGCTGTTAAAGGATTAATTAGTGTTTTTCATTTAGTGATTGTAATTATTTTACGGACGTGCATAAATGACAAAACACAAAGAAAACTTTTCAACGGACTGATGACAAGGACAAAACCAGTACTGATATCAGAAAGTACAAAATTGAAATTGTAAAGTATCCATACGATCAAAAATAGAAATTAATGATAACATTTTAAGACGAAACTAAGAGTTTTATGAAAAGTTTGAGAAAATCTCGACCAAAATAAAGAAAAATTGAATGACTTTCTATGGGGACGTTAGAAGAATTTAATCACAAATGATAGAAAACAAGCTACTTACCTTTCAGGAGAATAGAAATACACAGGTAGCATGGGTGAATAACATCCATTAGGATCTAAAAAATGTGATATCAGATATGGAGGTGTAGGAACGTAGGATGTAGAGAAGAGTGCAGAAGGAAAATTGCGGTGACGAAGAAATTTTCCGAACAGAATAATCCAAGGAGAACGAAAGGGGTATTGTTGGAAGAAGAACGAGGAAGAGCAAACCAGAGAATGAAGGAGTACTGGTGAAGAAGAAAAGAACTCGAGAACGAGGAAGAGTAAATCAGAGAACGAAGGAGTACTGGCGAAGGAGAAAGAAGTCCAGAAAGAGAAACTGTAAACCAGAGAATCAAGAAGTACTGATGAAGGAGAAAGAACTCGAGAACGAGGAAGAGCAAACCAGAGAATGAAGGAGTACTGGCGAAGGAGAAAGAAGTCCAGAACGAATAAGAGCAAACCAGAGAATGAAGGAGTACTGGTGAAAGAGAAAGAACTCCAGAATGAGGAACAGAATTTTCGGTTGCTATGTAGGGGAAAGAGTTTTGATTGACCTGTACTTCAATACATATCTGGAAAGGAAAGAGGTTTAGTGAGATCCCACAATTCTTGACTCGAAAAAAGAGTGCGGAACAAGCGGTAAACGGGTAACACTGGAGAGAAGTTGAAGAAGAAGAAAAAGAAGAAGACGAAGACGAAGAAGAAGAAGAAGAAGAAGAAGAAGAAGAAGAAGAAGAAGAAGAAGAAGAAGAAGAAGAAGAAAGATTTACAAGACGTATGGATATGTGATTTGTCTTGGATGTAGATGGATAACTTTGATAAAAAAACGAAGTCTTCGTCTTAAAGTAGAGGGAGGAAGACGTCAAGTGTAAATATATACAGGACACTATTATGTTCTACAGCATATACGTATGTACATGTGTGATACCTACTCTTGCAATATTTTATTCGTTACAGGATAGATTGTTTAAATGTCACAAAATTTTTACAGATCTGGACTCTCCTTAACAATGACATAAATTTGTTTAGAATGTTTGTAAAGAAAATAAATAAGGAATTCGTATGAACCAATGAAGAAGAAGGGTCATGTACGGAGAACAAGAACAAATTCAGAGTTTGACGTTTTGATAGGGAGCAAAGAAGTCACGCGTCAAATCAAACCTGTAAGAATAAACTGTTTTGGGTGTATTCATAAAATAAGGACTGGTACCAGAATGCTTAAACTGATTTTTGACAGTATAAGAGATGGTCTAAAAGTAGCGGCCAGCCCCCAAAGCAGAGAATTTTTCGTCTCTTCTTGTTCTTCTTGTATTCATCAGAATACGTAGTTTGATTTATTCATCTTCTTCTTTGTTAGTATCGTAATTCCATCTTTGTCGTGCTTACTTGTTGAACTGTTAACTGTCATGCTGCGGACGAGGTCTTCCACCATTAGTTGCAGAACCAGAGTCCATGGATTACGGAAGAAGAAATATGGAAGGCCTTATCCTCAATGGGAAAAAGGAAGCATCAGGCTATGACAATTTAACAGTCGAAATATGGATGAATGCGTTGAACGCCTTCAATAGGTGTTTGATGCGGGGAAGATTCCCGTCCGCATAGAAGATCGGTCATCAAAGTCCGAAGTCGTTTAGGCCATTAACATTGTTGCCGGTTCTGGGAAAAGTATATGAGAAAATTATTAATAATAGAGGTTTTGGACGCCTCGAGGAAGAAGGTAAACTACTTAAAGGAAGTATGGGTTCAGACCTGGAAGAGGTACTGAAGGGGCGGTAAACGAAGTTTTGGACAGGGTGAAGACTTCTGCGGAGAACTACTATTGTACAATAGAATCTTCTATTGTAGTGTATTCATTGTTCATAACCTAAAGGTGCCATACATACATTTATAATAAATCGTTTTACAATGTCGTTTTATAATATGGTTTTACAATATCGTGACCGCGAGTGCACAGTGTATATGTCCTGACGATGGTCTATGACCAAAATCGATCGAAATTAAGAATTTGAGTAATTCAAACTTTATTATAAATCATGTGTATGGTACCTTTAGGTTATAAACAATGAATACACTACAATGACGTCATTACAGGTGAGGTCGTGGTTTAGTACTTGATAATGGTGGAAACACTGAAAGGCCTCGTCCGGAGCATGGCAGGTAACAGTTCAGCAAGTAAGCACGACAAAGTTGGTAGTTTGATTTAGATAAAGCTCTGCTATTTGATTCAACCAGTACCCTCCAGCGCGCCCGCGTGTTTGTGGCGAGAGAGAGAGAGAGAGAGAGAGAGAGAGAGAGAGAGAGAGAGAGAGAGAGAGAGAGAAGGAGAGAGAATGAACAGTTGGTATTATAATAAATATAATAAAAACAGCCATCACACAAGGCTATGTCCGATTTAAAGACTTGCAGTTCCTAGTAAGCTTGCTTAGAAATTGATAGCAGGTAACATACCACAATTACTATTGAACTTTGTATTCTTGACCGTGTTCCGGACAGACCAATCAGACTACAGAAATTGAAGCACAGGGCCGTTTTAATGCGTGGTATAGAAAATCAGCGTCCGCTTACGCACAGCGCTTACGAGAGCTTCTTCACAGTACTTCGCTTTGTGTTTTGGAATGGGAAGCCGCTAACTAACCGACTTTAATTAAACTTTAATTAAAAAACTTTTGTCCCAACTACAATCACTTTGTATTAATTAATATTAATAGGGGTTTAGAACTTTATAAATTAAAACACTTTAAGTAATGTGGCATTTGTTCGAGTCTCGGGAAAATAAAGTAATATTTTTAGAAAGTTATATTGTTGGGACCTTGTTGGTTTTATGTTTACAATGTGCATGCTGGATTATTCGGCACGTTCTTCTGTCTTCTGTCACACTGGTCTCACAGAGCAATCGGTCTCCTCAGTGCACGTAAACAGATAATCTTCATGTGCTTTGTTTACTCCTGAAGTCTGTTTCAACCAATCTTTTGGTTGTTTTCACTATGCTTTCTTCTACTTTCTATTCCAGTACTTACCTCTTATTTATTTAAATTTCTATACGTCAATTTACACGTTCTCTTTGGTCTATATTATTACTTTTTCTTTGCTACGTAGTGTAGCAACTTGTGGGATTAGTTAGGCTTAAATCGAATTGTAGTTTTGATTTAAATTGATCTCTATGTGAATTAGTTAAAAGGCATTAAACGAAATTTATAAATGCACAAATTATGTAACAAATTATGAAGCAGTATCTATCACACTCTCGTACAAATAACAATTTAATTATTCAGAGAAATAAATGTAAAAGCACGCTGACCGTCGTGTATGGAACGAAAAAGAGAAAAAGTAGAGTCAGACATAAAATGAAACTCTTACTTTTCGGAGCTGAAAAGTTTTCTCTACTGTTGAAATAATTTACGTATAAAAATTATACACTTAGCTAAGTGCATAACTTATTTAGCATTAAATAAAACTACTTTTCGTGCCGATGGAGTCAACACACAAGCACTAGTGAAACTATGGTACAAATGAAAATTTAATTGCAGCACATAATAGAAAGAGAGAGGAGCAGTGACGACGAATGCAAAGAGAATAGCAATAGCAGTAGTCGGGTCAGCTGTCTGGAGAACACTAACTATAACTATAACTATAACTTTTATAACGTTATACCTCCGTGTTGCAAACAAAAACTACCTCTTTGCCGTTGAACAAAGCTCGCGGTGAAATGCAATTAATTAGTTAATTATTGCGAAAAATAAACGCCGAAACTTTTGCTAATGAAAGTTTATGGTTTGCAGAAACAAATTGTAGTTTGTATTGTTTGTTTTTCATTTTTTAAGTTCAACGGTTAATTTCGTTCTGTTTCAAAAATGGTGTTTCGGTGGTTACAATCTACAACTGTTGGTTGGACGGTTTGGCTTTGATCCCGGTTAACAGAATGTCTGGTTTTGGCATTTATCCTCTACTGTACCAGCATTTCTTTCAGAACTCCATACAATCCGTTATATTTAATTTGGTTGGCTGCATCTTTCTCATTTAATTGAAGCCACATTATTTAGCCAAGACAATTTTTGTTTTAATATCCACTTCTCCCTATCAGTAGTCGTTTAGATTATTCCTTAAATATCTGTACTTACAACTTGTACTTACACTTTCCTTGCCATGACTGTCTTCGTGTCGTCATGTTCTTATTGTCAGTTATCATAACTTTTCCCTTTACACTTATCTTTATCAAACATTCTCTGTCAGACGCTTTTTACACGTCAATAACATACAAATGTATTTTTCATCCTACATTGACTACGATGTAAAGAACAAATTATAAGTATTTGTGGAAGATTTCATACAGGTTTAAATGTAAACAAAGAAGAATACCCGCGACCTGATCAATTGTGGAGTACGACAGGGTGCCCATTGTCACATTCTATTTTATATATAGACAATATTATAACCAATTGACAAGTGAACCTTCCGGAGCATTTTGTGATTGTTGACACGTCGTTATTTGCTGATGACCAGGCTACCCTGTCGAACTCGGAAAGCGACTTGCAGATGGCTGTACACTCATTGAGTCGAATCTGTAAGGGTTTCGGATTACAGATCTCCACATAGAAGACCAAGGTGATGGGTTTGATCCCGTACGAGCAAAACGTGTTGTAGATGACACTGAGTTCTGGAGCAGATCAGTAATTCTGGGCTATAATGTGCCCGCGTGGAACTTCAAGAGAACTCTAAAATCAACGAGTAAAGAAAAACGCCTGAAGTTCCCTTTCCACGCTTCCCTGCGGGTCTAAGATTTTGATTTTAACGAAGTCCTAGGCCAGTCGTAGTCAAGCGGCCAAAATACGATTTCTCAGGTTCTGACAGGATATACTGTTCAAGATCGCAGAAGAATGTCGATTTACGGCAGAAACTGAATATTGTGAGTACACTCCACAGGACTGCTCAATGGGTGGGACATCTTAAGTGAATGGATGAGTGCCGCATTTCGAAACAACTATTCAATTATAAGCCGAAAGGATGGAGAAGTGTAGGACTGACCAACTCTAGTCTGTCTGCTTGGAACCGGAAGAAGCTATTTTTTTAATTTTGTCCTTGGTGAAGAGGCTGTTAGGCTGTGGTCGAAAATTGTTAACGACAAACTTTTCGGCCCCACAATCGGAGGCCATATTCTGTTCGTAGTCCTTCAGTCTTCGACTGGTTTGTACCCTCCCCGCATATACCCGTGGTGCGTGTGGTACTGATTCTCTCACAGGTATATGGGACCTACAGTTTAACGCCGGATCCGAACGGCATAGTTGGGGAAGGTTTATACTAAGCAGGATACCTCTCGCTGGTTTGCCATTGCCTTGCGAGGGGGAACGGTCGTATCTAAATCAGATGACCCCCGGCGGGAATTGAACCCGCGCCGACAGCGTAGCAGCGCCACACGCTGGCCACTACGCCACGACCGCTCCCCATATTCTGTGTCAGAGATAATGTTTAGCGGTTATTCACCAATTAAGCCCAGTACTGAAGTAGACAATTGTATACCTTAGATACACACAGGTGTACAGGTATACCTTAGGTAGGCTGAGGGAGTCTACATCAGTAGTGGGCATAATCGGTGAATAACCGCTAAACATTATCTCCGACACAGAAGATGGCCTCCGATGGTGGGGGCGAAACATTTGGCGTTAACAGCTTTCGATCACGGCCTTAACAGCACGGCTGTAGTTAATTTGAACAACGCGAGAGCTTAAGATCTAGTTTACCGACCCATCTTCGAACATTCCTCCGTCTATGTTTCACACAACCATTATTTTATTATTATGAGCATAAAGAAAAAATTATCAATCGTGCGGAAAGGTATGCTCCCTCAGTGATATGAATTTCAGACTCACGACGTCAACATTACAGTTTTGATAGAAAAAAAACAGGCATTATACTTTCTGTGCAAACTTCGTATAAAGTTTCAAAATTGCAAAGATTTGGTAAGTAAGGTCAAAGTCGATTAATGAGTGATTCTGGTAGGGGGTCATGGAATTGTTCCTTTTGTTTTTTGCAGCTGTTACGAAGGAAAAGAAAACAACAATTCTGAAGGGTGTGATCAACCGTGTGTTCATAAAAGTAGCAGTGAGTAGAGTGCTGAATTGCTGTAGAACGCATAGGTTTAAATTCACATAGAGCCTGTTAACACGTTCATGTCGTAAAAAAGAAAAAGATTGATAAAACTCTACACAATTCAGTTACACGCCTGCCCTACCTACGGTTCGGATTTTTAATATTGTAGTTACAGATGTTATCGACATCTCTCTGCTGGGCAATCAATCGAGTCTCGCATAAAATGTACTGTACCAGCAGCAGTAGTCGTAGAAGTGATTCCTTACAGCGGGTTTCAAATCAAACGTGACACGACTGTAACCAAATCGCGCGTGAACAGAATACAAATCGATAGTATTTATTCGCATTATTACGGCGACTGCCGCTGCAATTTTGTAGGCCGTGGCGTGTATTTTGTAATAGATGACGGTGAACTACTGAAATTACTGTTTCTATCATTTCGCGACCTTTATACTAGGCACCCCGTAGTGTAAACACACACACACACACACACACACCAATTTTTTTTTAATTATAAAGTGCGTTTTTCTTCAGTGATGATGGAGTTGGCGTCACGATTTTTTTTAATGTGAGTTATTTTTAAAAGCAACACTTTCTTAGGTTGACGATTACGTTTTATCTATTACTGTTAACACTAACGTTTCGTCCTTTCTGTGGTGTGCCATTCTCAGTCAACTCTAAAGCTGAGATTGGAAAGTAGTTTGTCACAACGTTTAGGTTATTTTTAGGTTGTTATATGATACACTGCCTCAGTAAGACAGTCAATTATACAACAAGCACAATCAGTGGCGTATCTAGAATTTGGCCTTGGGGGGCCTTGGGTCTGCTTCTCACAAATAAAAACAATTTAAGACTAATCAACATTACTGTCTTTAAAGTGGCTGAAATCGGTCTCACTAAAGTAAGTCATAATAACACAATAACGAGACACGTTATTGAAACATTGTTTATAAAGACACTTATTTCATATTACAAACGTAGGCCTGTAAGCTAATGCTGTGTGATAAACCTATTTGTATATATATATATATATATATATATTTAAAAAAGAGTTACTACTATATTAGCGTAAGCAGCTGATAAAATTATAAAACAGCCTAAAAATTACATTAAAAAAATTCGTCAACTTTTTCGACCCTCTGGGGGTGTCCGGTCGCCTTAGCCCCTCTCGTAAAATTTCCCGTGAGCACAATACATTTACCAACAGACAATAATGATCACGTAACAAAAATGAAATTTTAAGAATACTAGATATAATAAAATAAATTAAAATAACTGTACAAAATAACAAAAAGAACAAGAACAACAACAACAACGACGACGACGGCGACGGCGACGACGACGACAACAACAGCAACAGCAATAATAATAATAATAAACATAATAGAGTAAAGAAATATTATTTAATAATAATGTCTATAATCCAAATTAGTCGTTTATCTACAGGGCGGATGAGGAGACCAGTCCCCCATAGGTATTAAACAATTCGGCAAATTCCATAATTACTTAACGTAGGCCTATTTCTAAGCCAGTTCAGTGTGTTAAAATAAGGCGTATAATAATTGTAGAAATAATAGGAATTACAGTATTTGTAAATTAATAAAACAAAGTTTGAATTTTATTGATAATGTAGATCACTCAAGATTTGATAAAAACTTACGTTTTTGCAGCATTAAAAAAATTACTCATGCGTCAGAAAACGAAAGGAAAACCAATTAATCTACCTTTATCTTTTTTGCCCCGCACACTCTTCCCTTTACGGGGGCGTCTATGTCATGTCCCATCTAGTCTAATATCTCTATGGTTTGAAAGGTCGCGCGTCGTCTTTGCGCAGGTGAACTAAAGTGGAAAAATGATAAGATTTTATTGCTGGATTTTACATTAAAAATAACATATTTTAACACGAATTATAGATAGCTTAAAACATTCTTGTGAAATCGTACTTAAGTTAAAGTACGAGGGCTGAAGTAAAGGGGTAATAACACCGGGTATTTCAAAATGGCTTCAGAAAGCCTCATTTTGACAAGACTTATTTAGAATAAACATTTAGAATTAATGTGCCTTCTAATTACATGAGATTCATTCCCTTTAATTTAAGCAACAATTAATCTTTCCTTTCCTTTCATTTTCGTGGCGTTACAACCCACCTGGGTTTTAGTCTGCCCAATGACTTTCTTCCATTTCGCCCTCTCATTAATTATTGATGACATGTTGATGACACGTCCGTCTCCGTCCCCTCACGTTCATACATCTCAAATCATCCTCCAGTCATCCAACCATCTCTTTCTGGGTCTACCTATGATTATTCTTCCTACCGGTGTCCAATCTGCAAATCTCTTAGCCACTCTTCTGCATTCTTCTGTCATCCATTCGTCTTACATGGCCCAGCCACTCAAGCCTTCTACTCTCAATAAACCTGACTATGCCGGCACACTCAATCAGTTGGTCCAGTTCATGGTTCATTCGAATCCTCCAATAGCCGTCTTTATTTTGTAGAGGTCTAAAAATATTTCTCAAGACTTTTCGTTCAAATATTCTTAGATGTTGCTCGACTGTGCTGGTTAATGTCCAGGCTTCGCATCCGTATGTTATTATCGGTCGTATGAGATTTTTGTATATAGACAGCTTAAGTTGTTTGCTTAACATCCTGGATTTTATAAGCTTTTCATAGGAGTAATAACACCTGCTGCCACGTACGATGCGGGACTTTATTTTATTGCTGCAAGGATTGTTCTGAATAATTTATGAACCTAAGACAGAACATTATTCGTCTAGAAACAGGGCATGTTGAAATGTATAACTGATACATGCCAACTGATAGATATGCCTGGTTGTTTGTGACATTCCGTTGAAATTCCATGTATTTGGTCTTGGCTTCATTTAAAGCAACAATTAATCAAGATGGAATATTTTGAAATCCACCTTGCACAACATTGGTATACTCAAAGACTTTAGAGACGCAAAGAATTTACAAAATTATTTGGGAAGAATCCACGCACAGGAATTTCTCATTTGTCCTGAGGAAAATGTGTATGGGGGAGGTTTTACCTTCAAGCTAGTTCTAGGTATCCTATCGATAACCTACGATAAATACTCTTACGACATGTAGAAAATATCGGTACGGAGAACCATACATGACTTCCATGTTCTAAGATTTATATTTAAAATCATTTACGAAATTAAATGTTTCCATAGAAACTACGTCTTTCTACTTATTGTTTCAGCATTAACCACAGTACTGTGGTCACTAACGTATACCACCTCACGTTATCGCACTCGATTTTCACTGATGATGGCAGTCGACGGCACTGCCGAAACGTCTGGTTTTGCAGAAAACATTGGACTACGGCCAAACAGCCCGGGAAATAATGTTAACAACTAACTACTACTGTGTTGCCGATAACATAGTACACATATAAAAATTATCCTCTCCCCCTTCAACTATAATTTTCATTTATAGAAAATTACCCTCACCCCGTCCAACTAGCCTCTTCATTTATAGATATTTTATCTACGTTTCTACAGTGGATTATTAAGATCTTATCAGGATACTTTATTTGTCAAAATGAAGTACTTTACTCTTGTTACAACAAAAAATGTTTCAGGTAAACTACCCTTTTCCCGTAACCGATCTTCACCAAAATCAACAGGCCTTTAGTCTTCTACAAATCAGGCACATATGTAAAAACTTATTTGATTCTGTTTGAATTTACGGCAGTTATCGTTCGTCATGAAAAAATTTCTCTTGTTACAACATAAAATGTTGTAGGTAAACTACCGCTTTCCTTTAACCGATCTTCACCAAAATCAACAAGCCTTGAGGTCTCTACAGTTTAGGGATGTATGCAAAAAATTTATTTGATTATGTTTGAATTTACGGCAGTTATCGTTCGTCATAGAAAAAATTAACCTTGTTAGCACATAAAACGTTGCAGGTAAACTACCCCTTTCTCTTAACTGATCTTCACCAAAACCAATAAGTCTTGAGTCCTCTACAATTCAGGGATGCATGCAATATGCATGTGCGGCAGTTATCGTTCGTCATAGAAACAATTACTCTTGTTAAAACATTAAAGGTGGCTGGTAAACTACCCCTTTCCCTTAACCGATCTTCACCAAAATCAATAAACCTTCAGTTCTTAACAATTCAGGAACGTATGCAAACAATTATTTGATTCTCTTTGAATTTACGGCAGTTATCGTTCGTCATAGAAAAATTACCCTTGTTAAAACATAAAACGTTGCCGGTAAACTGCCCCTTTCCCTTAACCGATCTTCACAAAAAACAATAGATCTTGAGAAATCTACAATTCAGGAACGTATGCAAAAAATTATTTGATTTTCTTTTAATTTGCGGCAGGTATCATTCGTCATAAAAAATAAAATTACCCTTTTAAAACATAAAACGTTGCCGGTAAACTACCCTTTTCTCTTAACGGATCTTCACCAAAATCAACAGACCTTGAGTTCTCTATAATTCAGGAAGATGTGCAAACAATTATTTGATTCTGTTTGAATTTAAGGCAGTTATCATTCGTCATAGAAAAAATTACCCTTGTTAAAACATAAAACGTTGCTGGTAAACTACCCCTTTCGCTTAACCGATCTTCACCAGGTCTTGAGAACTCTACAATTCAGTACTGTATGCAAAATATTATTTGATTCTGTTTGAATTTGCGGCTCTTATCGTTTGCCATAGAAAAAAAATCTACACAGAGACAGACAGACATACACAGACACTTTTCGAAAAATGACTTTTTTCAAGTTTTGAGGGTAGTACAATCAGAATCTGCAATTATCTCGAACACGATTTTTTTCGCCATCACCATACTTCCATTTCCTTATGGAACATGGAAGTAAAACAGAAACAAATGGGCCGTTTTATGCACTGTCGTACAATAAATTTATCGTTCCGAACTCAAAAACATATCGTGGTGTCCTAGGAAACGCATCTATCGGACGAGTTGTCTAGAAACATGGGCCGCAATGGTTCCGTTTATGCACTCGCGTGAGTTTTGAATCGTATGACTGTCAGACATCAGTGCTACTAACTTTCTTGCCTAGCGTCGCGAGGCATCTGCGCCAAGTCATCAGTGGTATTCACGTGGTAGTGTGATTTTCGTAATTTGTATTGTAAATATGGAAGCCTTTAATACTGAAATGCTCATTGACGAAATCCAAAACAGGAGAGCACTATGGGATCCCGCTTCCAAAGATTACTAAAACGAACCTATAAACAGTATACACAACACGCACAGATTTATTTTCATTACTGATGATTTGGCAGGGCTGAAAGAGTTTAATCACACCTACTTCCGAAATTTTTTACGGACGACAGAAATCGAAGTCAAATCGGACTCTAAACTTATCGCACGGTATAAGTCGGATGTACAAAAGGGGCCTAAGTTACTTCACTGTGTATGCGTTAGCGCGTGTGAGGGGGACACAGAGAGTCAAACAGAGATTTGAAGTATAGAGAAAAAGAAGTGAGTCAGAGATAGAAAAAGAGGGAGAGGGAGCGAGTGAGTGCGTGTGAGGGGGAGGGAACATGAAGAAACCGGGTAGACTTATTTTCTAAAAAATCGTTGACCTTACATGGTAGCGCGCAACTCTGCAATGAGTCACGCTGCGGTTTGTCGTCGTCGTAGCCGGGCGACATAATTGCTTATTAAAGTGAAATAAATAACAACGACAGTAATAACTGTAGGTAGCGTGTGTTGTTGGTTTGTTTCCGTTATTAAGGTTCCAGTCGGACTGTCGTATTTCATTATTTATATATACACAATTAGTATTATGCTTGTAATTTTGAAAGCATTTTTCTTCCGATGCTTAACTGTGTAGCACGAGCGTGCGTCCCTCGTTGGTACACGACGCAATGCAACGTGTACAGTCATGCAATCGTTTACCACGAAGTGGTTACGAACGACGAGGCTTCGTGTGTTTTCGTTAATTTTCGGTTTTTAATAATTATTATGTTTTACCGGTCTGTAAGTAGCGTTAAAGCGCTTCAGTTCTACGAAGAACTGATTGGATATCCAAGCAAAACAATCAGTGGTTGCTATCGTCTAAAGAAACATCGAAGTACACCATCGATGGCTGGATCACCATCGGCTTTATTCTATCACTGGTAAATTAGTAAGCTTCCTGAGCCATAGAACTGCTTACTAATTTGAATGAAATACATTGATTGTTAGATGAATTTAAATATTCGATAATTGACTGTTGACAGATATTAAGCCTGGCAAATTATTAGAGACACCAAGATTGTATTTTAAATGAAATTCCTCATAACTTGATCACCCACGTAGACTTATACAATTTTCTTACAGTTTTTAGTTCTTTTTTGCTCATTGTGCCCTAAAATTTATTAATGTTCATACTAAATGCTACATTAGAATGGGGTTAAAATTCTTTTAGCATGATTTTCGGTTAGGTTTTTTAATTTTTTGAAATTTTTGGGCCGTTTTTTGGGGCTCTGGTGTTACAAAGTTTAAGTTAATCATTATGTTTAAGTTTAATATTCCATACGGACTTCCCACACGATTTCTTCAGAGTTTTGACCTCGCTCATATTTTAGCTTAGATTATTATTTATAATTATTATTATTCATTATTATCATCCATCCTTTTTTTTACAATTTTCCTTGCTTTACCCAAGGATTTGAAAAAAATTTGATACCGTTCTTTGAAAAACGGTAGCCCGATTACACTAAAAGTTATTATCTTTTATATGTGAGAAACAGTTAAAAGACCTCTTATTTTCGTTTTTAAGTCTTACAGCCGTTCTCAGAGCGTTTGTACTCGTTCGCGGGTGTTTGTGATCGATGTTCCCGTCCACTGAAGACATCCGTCACGGGTACTGACGAAACGTCTGCAGACAACCGAGACCACGGCCTAGAAAATCGTTATGAAAAGAATTATGTCTAGAAACTGAAATGTCTTTGGATATCGTCCAGAAATGAAGGTTTGCATTCTACGGATACTTGGAACGTACGAAAACCCTGAGAAATTAACGGTGACAATATTTGAACGTTCTGCTGAAAACCCCCAGGACGGAAAGATCGTAGAAACAAAGAAGAATCTAACAGAAACAAACATCTCCTCCCGGCCGGAGACATTTTAGACAGGGATACTTTTCGGAAGGAGATACAAAAGTCAGGGGTTTCAGTAAGAAGAGAAAAAAGAAAAAAGAGGGTTTGAGAAGAAAAAAGAAAGTGAGAATACGTCGAAAGGACGCAGGACTACTGAAAGGACAAAACAGTGAGGACAGAGGAAACATTATGAAAAGTTTTATCCATAAAACCTGGCCAAGATAAAAAGTACAAGTGCACCAAGTACACCACCGATGCTTATGGGACACATCGGCTTTATTCTATCAGCGATAATCTAGTAAGGTTCCTTAGCTGCAGAACTATTTTGAATAAAATACGAGGTTTGATCAGAAGTTCATGCAGTTCTTGTTTATTTTAAAAATTACGCCTTCACTCATCGACACTTATACTCCCTCTTCAAAGTAATCTCAGTCGAGTATAACACGATTAAGCCAATCGTTTTGCAATCTTCAAAATAGTTTAAGGATCCATTTTTTTGGTATAGCCTTGAGCTTGCTTACCGATTTTCGTTTTACGTCTTCAACGGCCACGAAACTTTGTTCTTTCGTGGAAATGATCATTATTGGGAGGAGGAAAGATCGCGTTGGGACACATCTGGTGTATACTGCAGTTGCCGTGTCATCATTATGACGTTTTCTTTTGCCTAGCTTGGCAAAATTCTTGACAAGCAAGACGTGCGTCGAGGCGCATTATCGGGCTGCAATTTTCGTAAATTATTCCTCCGTAAGGCTTGCCGACGTGAGGAGTACGGACGAAACGTCTGGAAATGAACACACAAAATCTAGACCACGGCGTAACAGTCCAGAAAATTGTGATGAAAAAGAATTATGTCTGGAAACTGAAAAGCCTTTGGATATTGTCCAGGAATAAA
This sequence comes from Magicicada septendecula, assembly GCA_034769895.1. Taxonomy (NCBI): domain Eukaryota; kingdom Metazoa; phylum Arthropoda; class Insecta; order Hemiptera; family Cicadidae; genus Magicicada; species Magicicada septendecula. The sequence goes on from CM068367.1 coordinate 1,366,026,277, forward strand.
GGTTTGCATTCTATGGATACTTGGTTACTCTTGAGAGATTAACGGAGACAATAGCCTATATTATCGTTTTGCTGAAAACCTCCAGGACGAAGATGCGTAGACGCCAAGAAGAATCTAAGAAAAACAAACATCTCCCGGAAGGAGAGAAATTTTAGGCATGGATACTTTTCGGGAGAAGATTAAAGAAGCCAGGAGTTCAAGTGAGAAGAGATAAAACAAAAAGAAAACAAAAAAAGAGTGCTTGGGAAGGAAAAAGAAAGAAAGAATACGGTGAAAGGACAAAGAACTACTGAAAGAACAAAAAGATTAGGAAAAAGGAAATATTATAAAAACCTTTTTCCATAGATGGTGTAACCCCTCTTTAAGTGTGACTTATAAAAAAAATTGTTTTTTGAAAATTTTTGTTTTTGTTTTTAAAGAGGGGCCACAAGATAATTAAAACTAGGCCAAAGCCTAGTCTCAAAAATGCGCTGGATCCAGTGAGACGGGACTTGCAATTAAAACTCACAAAATTAACAATCAATAAAATCTTTTTTTATAATTATATCTCCTTTAAAATTGTTACCTACAAAATCAATAAATATAACATTTAGATTCTATGTTCTCCTTAAAAATGTTAATTGAAAAAATTAATTCTCCTTAAAAAATATTAATTGAAAATTAATAGAGATAAAATCTATATTCTCCTTAACAATGTCAATTAAAAAAAATTAATTCTCCTTAAAAATGTTACTTGAAAATTATTAATAAATATAAAATTTATTTTCTATATTCTCCTTTTAGCCCTATATCTAACCCCCAAAAATACACACGAATATACAATACATATCTAACCCCCAAAAATACACACGAATATACAATACATATACACGTTCCACAACACAGGACAATTATAACATCTATCATTAAATCTTGCCACACCCTTTTCACTCCATGAGGTACATAATTAACACTTTATAAATCTCCTTGCACGTAACACCCATTGCAAGGTTTTAATACCTAATATGTGTATAACATATTACATGTGTATAACATTTTATATGTGTATAATAAGATACATGTTTGTAACACCAGTGGCCCCAGGACATACTACATTCAGGAGTTGGCATAGTGCCTGTTACTATTATAAAGTGCTCCCACATTGAGCACTTAGACTTGGAGTAATTATAATTAGAATCCAGTAATCACACAAGTGATCATAATCAATTAAGAGAATTTAAATATGATAAATTTTGTTGAATATTGAAAACAGTTACGTGTCATAATGCCTTATAACCTTTTAAAATTAATTTGGCCCAAAGGCCGACATGTTCCTAGGCAAGATAGTGCATAACTCAACCTGTCCCAAGAGCATGTTCAAGTCTGCATGAAAATGCACCTATACAGGATTAAACTGGTGACCCGACTTAACTACCAAAGAAACTTCTATCCCTATATGACCCAAACTGAATTTAAAATGAGAAATTAAAGCATAAAATGAAAACTAAATTTAACCAGTGAAATTACATGTTGATTGAATGAATTAATAGCACTAAGGTAACCCTTATACTGAAAATAAGAAGGAAATTTACACGCCTGAATGGTAAACAGCCACAGATACATGCCAACCTCTGGGCTCACAGATTATACAAACAGAGTTACAAAATGTACAAAAGATCCCCCCCCCCCAAGTCCACGCAATATTCTGTCCCGTTAACCGGGGACCCAATTTAAATGTTTAAAGCTTAAAGTCATTGGTGTAGAGTGACTCTATGTCCACTGGTTCTAGTGGGTTACATCTCACTGTGTAAAAGTAAATTGGTTTGTTGTCACCTTATTTATTCCATGGGTGTGAAGCGGTGGTCTTCTGGTCTACATGTTAGGGTGTTTGTGGCCCGTCCTCGCTATTCTCCTCCGGCAGATGAAGTTGAGAGAGAGTCTAGATGTTCGTTCAGGATAGAGCTGTTCCTCGACTTCCGGCGAGGGACCCTATTTATACAAAATATTATCAGCGATAAGTTCTCAAAACTAATTCCCCCAGAAACCTCGCACGCACCAAAATCCATATATAATATTAAACACAGCTTTAGGCCTACTTAAAATGATAGTTTGACACACTTTGCAACGGTTATACGGCCACATGGCCCTATCTTGAAAACATTTAGTTTTGTTAAATTTCATATTATAAACTTTACCCCTGTGGGTTAACATTATTCAATTACGGTTATATAATTATTCAGTTTGTTATACCATTAATAAAATTTACACATAGTCTTATTTGCCACGTGCTGTGAGAGGTTACCTGATTACATTCATTTCTGTACTTATTAAACAAATACCTTTTTGCATTTACATTATTCTCAATTCTGGTGCCTTAGTTAAGCCTTCTGAAATTAATATAGTATTACTATAATTACCAATAAAAGTTACATTTAAATTACTCAAAATTACGCATTTCACAACTTGCCACGTGGCGTGAGGTTAACTGATTTCATTCATATGTGGACTTATTAAACAAATTCCTATTGTATAACTTTAAATTAATGTATATAAGCATATTGCCGTAACTTACCGCAGATCTGTATTAGTTTAGCCTGCCATAGATGAAGAAGATGGTACAACTAAAAACTTCTTTCTGTCGGAGAAGCCGGCCAGGCGTCTGTTTTAGATGACCACCAGAATAAGACAGCTTTTAGAACGCAGTTTTGGCTATTGTTTGCTCGCAATCAGTATCGAGCACCAGAGCGCAGCACCAATCAGGCACAGCTTTTACCGCATGTAGATTGTATGCGTATGTCTACCGCTAAATACAGTACAGTATTTTTCGTCAGCTTTGGCGTTAAATGCCGAATACGCGCCGATCTTTCTTAGACTCGGCACAGTGGTCAAGACAAAAAGAAGTTATATGTATATAATATGTTCATCATCATCATCACCATCATTCATCTTCACAACACGGCACAGGCAAAGTGCTGCCTGTTCCGCCTTCAAAAATCCTCCAGCCATCTCTTCCTGGGTCTATCCATCTCTACCTGTGTCCTATAGGTTTGTATTTCCAGACTTGTTTGGCCAGTCTGGAATCTGACATTCTTTCTAAGTGTTCTTTTCATCGTAGTTTATAATCTTTTAATTTTTCATTCCAGTTAAAATCTTGTAACTTTTCTCTTATAGTGTTGTAACCTATCGAGTGGCTGCTAGGCTACAACTGTTTGTTGACGTGGTTCCGGAGGTTAATTTGAATCATAGATATGAACCGTTCTTCTCTGAAGACAATTTATTGATGATTAGCAAAATACAAAAACTTCTACAATTTACTTTACACAATTCTTCTTGAAATTAATATAATTCAATTAATTTAATTACTTTTAACTCTAAGTAGCTTTACTTACTAGTACTTAGTTCAACAAAATAATGTAACTACTTTTAGTTACCCTTTAAAAGTTACAAAGACAAAATGTCACCATCTCTGCTTAGAGAGGGTCTCTCAGAACACTTAACACAGATCAAAGTGAAAGTGAGAAACGACGTAAGTTCTCTCGGATCTCTTACAGTCAGATCTGGCTTCTCCAGCGTTTGCTTGAGTTTTTATAGTACACCATCATGGGTGTAACTCTTAGTTTTAGTGGTGGGACTGTTCCTTCCTCTTAATTCTAAAACCTTAACTATGGTAGGCTAATTCTAGTGGACGTGAGGGTAATTCTCTTATAATTTTATAAAGACTACCACTATTCGTCAGAGACTGCATCACGTGACTCTACGCGTCGTTTGGTGGGGTGTCCTCGTTTTAGATTAAAAGGTCCTCACGGAAATAGGACACATCTTTGTACCCTGGCCCATTACACGACTTTTGCCTAAAAACATATCAAATTTATGGCGACATTTATGTGCTCCGTCTGGGCCTTGCCATCATTAACTCTTACTTGTGTATCTCATTGAACTTTCTGTTTTTCATAAATCTGTCATCCTGTTATCCTAATCAGAGTGGCTTTTAACCTCCCACAGCTGCTCGTCAAGATAAAGGCTTAAGTAACCTGGGGTCGCCCATAAACTAAATTTTACAATTATTGCTTCCTGACAGTTGTTTTTAAGAAACAGGATCTAATTAACAAACCTTGGGAAAGTTCCATAAAACTATTTTTATGTACAAAACATCTGTTAGTCTCGTTATACAGACCTGGTCTGTGTCTATTACCAATTGACAATTCCTTACCTTCTCACTTCTAAGTACAATTATGATATAATTACAGTAATTACAATTGACAATTACAACAATAACATCATTCCTTGTACGGTCAAGTTTAGAACACCTCTTAAGAACGCCATTTCCGAGGCCTGTATTTTACTGTTTTGTTTCTTGGTCGTTGTCCATAATTTACACCCATAGGACAGTACAGGGACTGCCATAACTTTGTAAAACTTTAATTATCTCGACGTACCTTGTTTCTAAATAACGTGTTCATAAGCTAGTAATATGATGCAACGTTAGTTTACTTGAATATTATGTGGTGCGTGCAACAGTAAGTATTAAAGGATTCGTGTGCAGTATTATTATAGCGTACAACTTTATAAACAGTGTTAACGAATACAAAAACAAAGGCGACAGTAGCGCGTATCACGCACGCACGTGTATGCGGCAAAGATTACAATGCAGTATTGCGTGCAGCAGTTGCAACAATGGCTGATCAATCGACAATGAAATTAAGTAGAAACAATACCATTGGTCGTTCGTGTCCAACAATAACTATTTATTTTGTTTTGAATGTTATTTCCACTGTTGTGTGTTCTGTTAGCTGATTATTAAGACTAGCTGTTGTTCGTTAGTGCTGTCGCCGGTGTGAGATAATGATGGTAATAATGTTGATCATCATCATCTTCATCTCGTCGTTGTTCGTTGTCGTCGTCGTAGTCACGTTGATCTACCTACGTCGTCCTATGCGTCATGCAGCTATCTCTTTATTTGATTTCATCTCTTTATGACTATTTGTCTGTCTGTCTGTCTCTCTCTCTCTCTCTCTCTCTTCTATTATCATGAACGGTGTAATGTCGTTGAACGTTCATGTATCCTGCTGGCTTCCAGTCTGTTTGTGTCCTAATCAGCTGATGCTGAGAGACTTCATTTCAGGGACGTAGGCTATTTACAGGGAAACGAAAGGAACCGGACCCCTACCCCCAAAAGGGTCGAAAAAGTTGACGAATTTTGTTAATTCCTTCGTTTTTAGGCTGTTTTATTTTTTGTTTCAGCTGTGTACGCAAATATAGTAGTAGTTTTTTTTTTTAAATATATAAACAGGTTTATCACACAGCATTAGGGTATACGTTTGAATTACGAAATATAGGAAAAACCAGTTCAGTCAATATGTATGTTGTAAACAATGTTTCAGTAAAGCGTATTTTTATTGTAGTTTTACCGTAAGACTTACACTTTAATGGGACTGATTTCATGATCGTTAACACGCGTTTTTCAGCCAGTTCACAGATAGTAATCAGTCTTAACTTATTTTTTCTTTTGTATGAAGCCGACTCGACCGCTGACCCACTCCCTTCAAGACCAAAATCTACACGGGACACTGCATTTATCATACAGTTTTTTCCGGCTGCTAGTCCAATATGATTACCCTTAAAGCTTTTAATATTAGTAACAAAGAATATAAATCGAGGAAGAAGCAAAACTTTATTATTAATCTATAAGGAAAGCTGAAAAAAAAGTCTGTGTACTATTGCATCACACGAAATATTATTTACGTGTTATAAAGTGTCTGTCTAAAGTTTAAGGAAGTCTCTCAAATCCGTGTTATTGGTTCCTGTCCTTAAACTTTAAGATTCCGTACGAGACCATGTACTGACTAACTAGTCTGAAAATGGAGTTTCTTGCCAAAACCTTGGTCTCTCTCTTTCTTAAAACTGTTTATATAATAATTTTTCTTGTTTTAGGATGCATAGATGGCTTATTTTCTTAATAAAAAACAGTTAGTTCTAATGAATGACTGCATCTAGACCAGTGAATTTAAATATCCAGGTAGGCATAGCAGAAACCGTCTTTGAGCTACTGTCATTTCTTAGAAACACACTTTTAAGGCCCGGTCCCATTGGTCTGAAACAAGAAAAATTTTGTTCGCTTTGTTTTTTGGGAAATCGTACCACTTTATAAAATTTGCTCGAATTTGAAGTCGGGGCAAATCGATCCACAACCGTTTACCATCCATTCTTACAACTGCGAAGATCCATTCATTGTATAATAATTAAAAAGATTTAAACAAAAAAATTGTTTGTTTGACCCGTAAAAAAAAGAAATCGTAATGTTATGTAGCTATAACGATTCTAAGGAACACAGAAGGGTCAGGTTTTTTGGCAAAAACTATATTTTCAAATTTCATGAATTATTTTCGTGTATTCTGAAGATGACAGTTAACGTACTGTCGAAAAATTCTAATCATATAAAAATATTTGTTTGTAAAAAAGAAACAAATATTATTTACTTATAATAATAATTATAACAAGAATAATTGTGAAATTGTGAGAACAATTATAAAACACACACACACACACACACACACACACACACACACACACACACACACACACACACACACACACACACACACACACACACACACACACACACACACACACACACACACACACACACACACACACACACACACACACACACACACACACACACACACACACACACACACACACACACACACACACACACACACACACACACACACACACACACACACACACACACACACACACACACACACACACACACACAGTCATTCGTATCCACCCCAATATAGAAGGCAGAATCGTAGACGACGACCGGAAGCCTTAAATCTAGAACTACCTGATAAATGATATATGCGATAAAACTGTGGGAAAGACCAGAAAATACAGAATAAAAAATAAAAGAATAAGTACTGAAATAGAAAGTAAACACTTGAAACCTACGATTCTTTGGTAACAATGAAACCAACAAAACACCCATACTATGGGAGGATCAGATCATCATCAAAGAGGTAGCTAAGTAAAGGGATAAAGAACACAAAATAGATGTGAAAGAGTTGAAGGGAAATAGGAACGGATTTAAAAAATGGACCGAGAAGTCAACACCGTAAACCAAAAGGAGAAAGAAACAGAAAATATGTATACTTATATAAATAAAGAAAAGTAAAAATAAATAAATGTGTGAATAAAAGCCTATATTTCTACTGGGCATGCACAAGAATAGAACACTCGAGGTGGCAAAACAAAAGAGAGCTTTGACACTCGTTTCCAGTGACACAAAGGGAAGAGAAAAATAAACTCCACCACACTGTCACTGTTATACGCAGGTAAAAATACACTTTATCTCGTAAGTCAGGCAGGATACGTTTCAAAAATAACTTGTTTTTATTTTACACTGTCGGGAAAATCTTTTTTATGAGCTCCACGTGTGTGAACCAGTGTGTAACTGGCGAAATCAGCTGTTATAATGTAGAACAGATGCCGAAAAAAATTCGCTTCTTCTTCTTCTTCTTCTTCTTCTTCTTCTTCTTCTTCTTCTTCTTCTTCTTCTTCTTCTTCTTCTTCTTCTTCTTCTTCTTCTTCTTCTTCTTCTCCTTCTTCCTCTTCTGGGACTTAGTCTTACTGTTTGAGATCTTACAGTTGTATTTCTGGCAGATTGTATGTAAGGTATAAATAGACCTTAGTAACTCATTTTCACTCTTCCTTATAATTATTTGGTCATCACGTATAAGTGATTCTTTATCCGAGGTTCGTATACCTGCAGGACAGACGTTCATCCATTCTCGCAAAATTTCGTCAATGTACTCTGTTTAAACTGTTGATATTTATTAAATCCAAATTGACTTATAGAATTATTTATTTTGAACTATACAAAATATTATTATTATTTTATTGCCCCTGCAGTCTTGGTCATCGCCAGTGTTGCCGATCGACCTTCTTCTAGCCAAGGAGCGTAAGAGAAGGTCGCTGTATGAGAAGGAACATCAAGCAGGTACAGACGTGGGCGGAGAGGAAGCCCGGAGAGATCGACTATTACTTTACCCAGTATCTGACTGGACACGCGTGTTTTCGATCTTATCTGAAGAACGTTGGAAAGGGCGAGTTACAAGAGTGCTTGTACTGGCCGGTAGACGCGGACGATATCAGCCAAACATTCCTTGCCTGCACACATGGGAGCAACAAAGGAGATCGTTGCAAGAAGATATTAGGCATGAAATCTCCCCGGATAACATCGTCGAAACGATGCGTTGAGGGGGAGGACACCGGAACTGGGTGGCACGCTTCGCAGGAGAAATTCTTTGGGCGAAGAAAATAGAGTTGGGGGTCAGTTTTTCTAAAAAATATTTTCTAATCCTTTTTTTTCTAAAAAACGCGATTTCTACTACAGATGATTTACTAAAATTAATTTTTCTAATAATTTCTAATTCCTAAAAATTATTTTTCTAATAAATTTGGAAATCTAAAAATTGTTTTTCTAATACCTTTTTATTCCTACAAATTTGTACATAAAAGCAAAGTACATCTTAGAAAAGGTTTGATTATTGGAAGTAATTTACATTGTGGCCTATGCTCCGTAAATACGTAAGTATATTGTTGTTTTCAACGAACTCTTCAGAATTTTTCACTATATTATAGATACGTTCATCCGCACGGTTATGTTTCGGGTCGGTGGTTTTTTTCACTCTCTGTCCTAATTCCAATTGTCGCAACATGCTTTCTGTATCTGCCTGCTCCTTTATAATTTCATTGAAAAAGGCATACAGACTTGGGTGTTTACGTCCCACAATGACTTGAAGGCGATTGTGCCACCCTTCAGACAGATTATTATTCGTTCTCGCCGTACGTTGCAACACAGCATCATGCTGACTCCATAATGCTGGAAGATAGCGTAGAGGAATGGCTCTACGCCATTTATTTCGCCAATAGTATAATGGCTCTACGCATTAATATAGTAATGGCTCTACGCCATTATCCTCTTCGGTAATAGTATAAGAACCCATCAACGTGTAGAAAATTTGATTTTCGGGATGCTACTAATTCAACCACCATCGTACAAACTTTACTTGAGAATCTATTTTCCAGAAGCCTTGTTGACGTTAAAGGTTACGTTTGATAGAAATGAATTTTTTTGTTTAATAAAGCAAAGTTCACAACGTATTCGAAAACATATCCACAGAAATAGTTTTTAGAAATCACATATAGTTAGAAAATGATTTTTTAGAAATCACTTATTTATAGAAGATAATATTTTAGAAATCACTTATTATTAGAAAATAAATAGAAAATTATAGAAAATATATTTTTTAGAAAATTTACTTTAGAAAAACTGTATCCTAATAGAAAATAGACCTAGGTAACATTATAGAAGAAGTAGTATAACAAGCCAGACGTGAGAACTCGGGCTGAAGGACGAAAACCTAACCCGAAGTAATGTGTCTGACATTTCCAGGTTAGTGTCGTGGAAGAGGAAAGGGAGGTGGGTGTTTTTTTTTTTTTAGTGAGTCGGGTATAATACCCAGATCCACAGGCCCAGGAAGTGTGCACCCTTCCGGACATTTGTTCAGCAAATTTTTCTACTTAACCTCGTAAAAAAATCTTATTATTGTCTGGTTGTCTCTGGCGCGAAAATGGCGCGATTAGAGCCTAGTCTTACGTTTGTGGCCTTTAAATGGGAGTTGTGCCAGAACGTTAGTTGCACCTGGGGCGAGTCTTCAGGTCGGGCCGCTTCAGTCCGGTTTTGTCTTAGACCCTTGCCGCTCGTACGTAAAATTTACGTGCAAGTCGCCGCTCGGTGTCATCCAAGGAGCGCACCGACCGAGTCCACTTCACAACAAGCGAGAAGGGAACCGACGGTGGACTTTGGCCGCTAGCTGAAGCCCCCGGTCGAGAACACGTTGCAACTTTCTTTAATGTGATAGAGGCAAACGCGAAATAAAAGATATACCAGACCGGGGCAGCGTAGGCGATGGTCGGCAACAGTTAAGCGTTGACGATCAACTTACACCTACCTTATGGGTCATAGTCTTGTTGGCAAGTATTGGAAACAGAGAGCCCAGACGAACTGACGCTCTGGTTTTGAGTGTCTGGGCATGGGTACGCCAGGTGAGCCGAAGATCAAAGTGGAACCGACGTACTTGACTTTTGTAGACCAGGGGGACAGGTATGTTCTGCCCACATGAATTTTACGGCTTTGCCGCTCTCCTTTTATCATGTGTCAGGCTGGTAGTTGCCACGGACCTATCAGAGCTCCCGGCTTCTGATTGACTCCTGAATGTGAAACATTCCAGTTTATCGCCTTGTGTTTGCTGCGGACCTATCAGACGGCTCCCGGCTTTAGTTAAGCTCGCTGCGATTACTCCAGGCGGGCGCGAGAAGCTGGTGCCTGTCGTTGCGGTCATAATAGACATAATAAATATTTACGATATGTATATTATATGAGTTATATGCACCAAACGAGCAGATCATAAACGCACAAGACGGCCCGTGATAGAGGAAATTTGAAAGTTGTTACCATTTCCTTGCATCAGCAGCTGCACATCGAGTGAGTGAGAGCAATTAATTGTAAATTACAGCGAGGGAAAGAGAGAAAGATAGACAGACACACAGACAGGGATACCAACCACCAGTGCTGGCTGTGTCTGTCTGTAATCAATAACCAAGCAAACAGCGCATGACTCAACAAATCTATTTGCATTGTGCAGACACAGTGTACCTGCTGCTATACTGTTGGAATTAGCCGTCTGACCGATCACACACGCGCGCGCGGACACGGATACCGCATTTACGCATGCACCTCGGCACACACCACACTACGCAGAAATAGAACCAATGAAATATTTTTAGAGTTATTTTTATTAAAAAGGGAAAAAACTGGAAATGAAAATAATTTTTAAGTTAAAAAAATCTCGTATATTTTTTCGTGCATGAAACTGTGTTTTGATTTGTACGAAATATCGGTTGGCTAACTTCGGCCTATAATACGAGAAAACGGATGACGTTATATTAAAAATAAAAATAAATTTTACCAAATAAAATGTCGCTGCAGCGTATAAATTTATAGCCGATTCACGTTTTATGGTTACTGCAGGGAATCCGATTGTGAAGTTATGTCTTCCCAATATTTTTGTCATGAAGCTAATTAACCAGGATCATTAGTTAATAACACTGAAGAGCAAAAGTAAAAATAAATGTTTAACAAATCTACACTAAAAAGTACTTGAATTCTTAATGTAATCATTAATACTGTAATTTAATCTCTGAAAAATCACCAATTACACCATGGTTGAAAAGCATGGTTGTACTTTCATAAATTGTTCGACTTCTGTTCCAATATTTTTTCTAATATTTGCTATTGACTGTTTACCTACAGGTAATATTTATGAACATTAAAACAAATGTCTTGGGGCAACACGGAAGAAATGCACTTGGAGACAAAAAACGGTTATAATTGTGATAATATAATGTAATTTTATTATAAATGTATAATCTTCATTTTGTACGTAACTCTTCGATATTACTCCAGGTTTTATGTATTATGAATATTTCTTTAAATAATATATACTTTTGCAAGTAAAATTCTTTAAATTATATTAGTGTTTCTTATTATATCATTTGCTAAAATAATGAAAATAAAAGTATTACATATTTTTATGAACAGCTGACTTCGTAAACATTACAACAATCGATAACTTAAATCGAAATTTAATCGATTATTCGTCAATTTTATAATAATCATTACAAGTCGATTATTCGTTAATTCCTATAAAAACCTCTGAAGATACAGAATAATTCTGTGGAACGTGCGTCAGTTGAAAATACAATAATATAATTAAGTAAAATTACACCCAGAAGCATATATTATTTGAAGAAATATTCATAATACTACATGCGAGTGTGACTACACCACTGGCGTTTCTTGTATTCTAAGTAATTTTAGTTTGTCCGTCCAGTCTTCCTCGGGATGGTAATTTGTGATTGCCCATCGTCTCAGCCAGGCCTTCAATCAAAGACATTTGTAGTCTTCCCGGCCGTCGTTCCCATAATTTTCTCGTCCGCCGCCTCTGTCATAAGTCTCGTTTTGGTTAAAATTACTTCCCGGGCTGTTTGGCCGTGGTCCAGAGTTGATAGAAAAAACCAGACGTTTCGGCAGTGCCATCGACTGCCATCTTGGTACCACCTCACGTTAGCGTTACTCGATTTCACTGGAATCGATGGCACTGCCGAAACGTCTGGTTTTGTAATAAACTTTGGAACACGGCCAAACAGCCCCGGAAGTAATTTTAACCAAATTGACTCCGGCCGTGTAAGGCTATGTAACACACAAGTCTCGTTGTTCCGATATTGGTCTGTTACATCAATGTCGATGTTTCCTCTTGTTCTTATTTCACAGTTTCTTGTTCAATCACAACTCCGTTAGGAGAAATCCATTCCCATTGTTTCTAGCTGTTTGAGACTCTAGCAGTCAGTTCCCACACTTCTGTATGCCATTGGTACGAAATCACGTAACGCTCTCGAAAAGTCACAGCTGCAGTTACGTAAAAGTTCTACACGTTTCTCGGCTAGCCGACCAGGTGCAGTGTCCCTGTCAAGGCCGTGTACTCGTGTAGCTTCGAGACTGTTCGATCACTCTTAAACACGCAAATTATGCCAGCATGCCGCCAAAAGAATGGAAAATTATTCTGTAACCCTTGCGGGACCTATATAAGCAACAGCGGCCGGATTAGAAGTTAGTTACGCCTGGCGATGTTGTAGAGTGCGGATCAAGTGGTTGTTGCGGATTAGTGGAAAATGATTACTGTGTTATAATTAAGTGCGGAACTCTATTAGTTGACATTATTATTGCATGTGGATAAATTTGACTAGAATTATTGTATGAGAGTACCTTGTTAATTTCAAGTTGTTATTTTTGACTAATTAAAGCTGGTAATTAGTGACTTCATTGGTGTCTGTATTTTGTTTCCACAGAACAATACGATGATCCGTGAGACCGACGTAACAATATGCAGCAACAACAATAGCAGTTATAGATTTTCACAGTTGTCTTTTACACTTTTCGTAATGGTCGTATTGCAAAGTACTGAGGGCAGTTTTCGGAAGGCTCAATGAAACAATATGGCATGGAAACTTGACATTACAGTTATAATTAAATAAATAAATATATGAATATTTGTTAACATACATCACAGCACTTGATGATGCAGATTAACGTCCTTCAGGCAGCACAACAAAAAATATGTACGTGTAGAAATGATCTGAAAACGTGTACAGTTTAATTCGATGTCACGAGTTATAGTATGTAGGCCTATACAAGTTGTTAAGCAGGGATATATAGTGGTACTACATGGTGCGGCAGAAAAACCTCCCACATTTAAAAGGCTAACAAAAAAAACATGAGCGATGCTATTCTAAATTTTATTACATAATATGAAAGGATACAGAATGCAGTTTCTTTCACTTGGTTTTGAAAATGATATCGCCTGAATGGTGGCCTTCTTTCCCGATACACATTTCTAATCGATTTCTGAAGTTTTGCATCACTCGCTGGGTGAGTTGCGGTGTTATCGCTGCAATTTCTTGGCGTATAGCAGCCTTCAGTTCATCAATGGTTTGTGGTCGATGTAGGTAAACATTAGCCTTCAGATGGCCCCAAAGAAAAAAATCGCAAGGGGTGAGATCGGGTGATCGTGCGGGCCACCGAATGTCACCATGTAACGAGACCAAGCGCCCGGGAAACAGTTCTCTCAAAACAGCCATCGAGTTTCTGGCTGTGTGGGCAGTGGCCCCATCCTGTTGAAACCACACATTCCGATTTCCAAGTGCGGCGAGTTTTGGTTGCAAAAAATGTTGTAACATTTGCACATACCGAGCGGAATTCACTGTAACCGTTTGGCCTTTTTCCTCGAAAAAGTATGGACCATAAACACCACAATTTCCAACAACACACCAAACAGTAACACGTGGACTGTGTAGAGGCCTTTCATGAAGCTGTCGAGGATTTTGTTCTGCCAAATAACGGAAATTCTGCTTATTCACGGAACAGCATCGCCGCGATTAAGCTCGAAATGTATTCGAAAAGCTCTCTGCGTGGCGATCACAGATTCCTTATTTCGGATAAATGACTCAACAACAAACGCACGACATATACCAGTCCACGCCATGATGGCAACTGAAACGGCAAGGCACACGCTACCGGAAACCAACACCACGAACCCCCCACTCCACCAGTGCCGGTGCAATGACTCGGCGAAATGTGGGAGGTTTTTCTGGCGCACCTTGTATTTGTGAGCAGGAAAAGGTAATGAATGACGAATGTGACGAAACAGTATTAGTGAATGGTATTGCTGAAAATTCTCTGCACATTGTTGTGCTACGCTCATTGTTGCAGTTTTGACGTATTAAAGCTGTTTGTTAACGTAACACTATGAGCAGACAGACACACAGGCGAGTAGAGGTGTGTCTGTATGCGTGCTTAATGAAACTGTCGGGAACACGCATCTACCTTCATTTTCTATAATAAATTCAACTTCTTATAGAATAACTTCTGTTAGTTCATCAACAACCGGAATCAACTTCTGTTAGTTAAATTTATTCCCTTATTCGGTGGTTCGGTCGTGTGATGGTTAAAGTGTTGTAGCTCCACTTGTAAAGTCAAGCTTCGTATGTATGAATATATAACCGGGCTAAGGGTTAACAGAGGGTAAAGATTCTACTCTCGAAATTTACTCTTCAAAAATATTCTATATATATAATATAAAATATGCACATGCTTATATTCTCACTTAGGCTTCTGCGGCCGGTGTCCATTACGTTTTTGAAGTCTTCTTCCAGTATGGACCGCGCCATATCGCGAAGAATTCATACATTTTTAACGCGGTCCGTGCGGGAAGAAAACTTCATAAACTTTAAGATCACCCTTGTTAAATCTAATGATATCAAATAGTAAAGGACTTAATGTAGCGGTGTGCAACGGTGTTATTTTTGTTTAATCTGGATTTGTTAAGATATTGATTTATTATTTATTTTATGTTTAAATATTTCTAAATATTCACATAAGGTCATTTTCGGACCTTTCAAAATGGTTTGAATAAAGTGATATTATTTAAATTGGGGAATGTTTGATTATTTTTAATGGAATGAGTAGCTAAATTTGATTTTTATATATCGGGTTTTAAATATGAGTTACGGTGTTGAATAAATCTTTCTTTTAAACGCTTTTTAGTTTGATCTACATACACTTTTTACAGTAAGAGCATTGAATTTTATATACACCGCTTAAATTATGAATTAAATTATTTGTTTTAGGTCTGATTAAAAGTGTTATTAATTTGTAATATTCTAATGATGATAGTTTAAACTGTCGAAACACTGTAAAATATAAAAAAAAAGTATAATATATTCTTGTAATAAAAGTGTTATTTAATAATAATAATAATAATAATAATAATAATAATAATAATAATAATAATAATAATAATAATAATAATAATAACAACGTCAACATCAACACCACCACCACCACCAACAACAACAACAACAAAAACAACACAACAACACAATAATAATAATATTTATAGAATAACTTGTTCAGTTGTACGTGTGTTTGTGTATGTGATTTTTATAGTTGTCCGTGGTTTTTTTATCTCGGCTACAGATACCAATCGTCTCTATTTTCCATTCCCGTCTCTGATATCTCGCTATTCTATCGCCTACTTCACTTTGCCTCTCCAGGACCTTCGGAGACTTTCTTTTCAAACGACTCTAGTTCGTAAACCTTGCTATCCATCTGTCATTTCCAATTCTTCTTACGTTCCCCCGCCACATCAGCGGTACTATTATATTCCCAACTTTATCATCATCATCTTCACTCGCCATAGACAAGGTTCTCCACCTTCAAAGATCCTCCAGCCATTTCTTCCTGGGTCTATCCACACACCGTTTAAAGTTGTGAGTAAATTAAATTAATTTCCCCATTATAGGGTACCAGCCTATAGATGGGTAAGTTATGTGGAGGGGCTGCCCCAGTACGGGCCATGATACGCGGTACTTTTTATTCATGTTGTCTTCTCCTCGCCTCTGATGGTCCAACACCCAACTACAAGGCACCAGAAAAATATAATCCTTTAACAATAGGACGCAGTATTACAGCCGACTAAATCCAGCTAGATTCCCGCCTGTAATACTCCAAACATAAGCCGGTCCAGGATCATTTCCCTTACGCCCTAACTTGGTACTGGTGGCTACTGCTGCCCTCTACCAGCTATACCAGGAATATTGATCGACCTTCCGGTCTAGATCCGCACTGTTCTGCATCAACAGGGTCACCTCTTATAGGATGTGGCACTTTACACGCAGTACGGTCTTGGCTGGAGAGGGGCTAATGGCTCCTTTGGGAGATAACATCACTTCATTCAACCTTGTGTTATAATATTATCGTTAGTTTATTTGTTATTCTAAAAGTAACTGTTCGATTTACTAATTGATGTGTTTAGCTGTAAGGGAGATTTAGGACAAGCTGTGTTTGTTCTTACTTATGTAACGCTTTATATAACTATTCATGAAAATATTACTCATTCATATTTTTCTTTACTCTAGAAAGACCTAAGACTTGCCAGTGGATACTTTCTCATTTATTTTAGTAATCAGAATAGTAAACAAGTACACTATAAAAACTGACAGGATACAATGTAAAAGCATCGGTTCCAGCGAACTGCTTGGCTTCGCTTGGCTCGAGCTTGTGGCTTGTGCCGTATTGTACGTGTTAATTGTTTGTTAGATTTGAGTTGACTTGAAGTTATAATAATTGTTTTAACTTAGTAAATTCTTGAAGTATTAAATTTGTTCAAACTATAAACTGATATTAATTTACAAAAGTATAATGTTATATTCAATAAACCAATAATTCAGAGTATCTTGAATTTCTAAATTCTTTATTTAGGCAAACGTACCTCTAACGGTTACTTCACTTAGCCACTCGATTGAGTGATCGCGGTGTTTTACATTCAGGTAGAACAGCTGGGAATTTGTGAGGACCAGTGTCCAGTCAACCCGGTACAAAGGTACTACCTCTCCAACTTCCCTTGACCTTACTTTATGTTTAGGGAATTATAATTTTAGCCTAGTAAAATGGAATCCGACGAAATCTGAAAAGTTCCAAATTACGACGGCCTACAGTTCTCAAACGGTAAACTTTTTAAAACAAGTACTCGTGCATAAAATAGGCTTAAAGTTACACGTTCTATCTGCAATTGTATAGAAAGTAAAGGGATACTATTAAAAATCTTTAGCCGCCATATTAGAAAATGGCGACAAAAATTGAAAAAATAAAATCATTTTGAAAAGACACAAGAAAGTAGGGAAAGATCCCCGTAAAAAAGAATTCATAACTCTTACATTTTACAAGATCAAAGTGATGGCCTGTTGAGTTGAACATTCTGAATAGTGATAAAAATATTTGTAGTTACTAATATTGTTTAAGCTTATTTACTTTAAGCTTGAATTCAATTAATTAAATTGTACGTTTTGGATAGTGATATAAATTGCAATTGTGACGGTACGTAGTGGAGGAGGAGGAGAAGAAGAAGAAGAAGAAGAAGAAGAAAAAAAATAATACTACACTCCAATGTAGGACGAAGTGGTTTCGTTGATGAAACAATTTTCATAACAATAACTACATTTGTTTAGAATAATAATTAATTTTGTCTCATTGTAATGCGCGACAATAATACGATTTAATTAAAATTTAATTACACGTCTGCTGTATAATATTAATCATCGCCGCTGTCGTCTCAACAAAGGGAAATGATAATACTAGTAGTAATAATGACAGTGACAATAGTAAAAATGGTAATAGTAGTGGTGGTAGTTTTAGCGTTCAACAAAAATGTATTTTATTACGCGAATTTCTACTCAAACAGAAAAGCAGTAGTGGCGGTAGTATTTCAGAGCGAGCGCGCTCTACAGGTGCTGAAAGAAAATATTTTATTATTACGCTGTGTTCCTGCTCCTCTGCGAGACTCGGTGTCACCGTCCGTCCGGGGAGGGGGTTGGGGTGAACAAGGGAAGCAAGCAGACACGTTTACTGTAATTTCCTCGCTTGCCTTTTCCTTTTTGTTCTCAAACACCATCCCCCAATCCTTTCTTTCTCTCTCTCTCTCTCTCTCCATCCTGCCACCGGTAGCTTTCATTAAGGTATTTTTCACCGGACCGTCGCTGCCGACGTAGCAAAGGTATTATCCGTCGTCGTCGTCGTCGTCATCATCGTCGTGGAATATGATACGACGCTGGAACCGGGCGAGACGGTGTTTTGCTGGTGCCTCTTCTTCTTATTCGTCACCCGTCGCGGTGGTGGAAGGGGTGACAGCGTCGCCCCCGTCTATCTACCCCAACCCCCGTCACCAAATATACTACTACTGTAATTAGGTAGAAAATTAATTTTTAACGCAGAACACGTTTTTCGGAAACTATTTGGTAAAATGTGACTTGATGAAAATACTACAAATTTTATCGCGAGGTTACGACCTCGTAGAATTAACGAGGTTCGCACATTAATATAGATATTAGATGTTCGGCACGCCCGAGACCCGGCCATTGACGGTGGGGTAGACCAGCGTCCGTACGCCCGACTGCCGGGGGCCATATCTCCGGATATCTCAGCAGACTGAACGCAGAGTACAGGATGTAATAGTCGATCTCGCCATGCTTCATCTCCGCCCACGGCTGCACCTGCTTGATGAGCCTTCTTGTCCTGCGACCTCGCTCTTCTTACCCCAAGCTCTCTGCAAGCTCTACAGCATCTGGCTTCGTGCCTGTCGGTGTGCAGCATCACTACCTATCTCCTTCTTTCTCTGAAAGACAGTTTTATGTTCCTTGGCGAGAAGGTCAATCTCTATCACTCCGGCAACGACCAAGACAGCCGTCTCGATAATAATGATGATGATGATGATAATAATAATAATAATATTCACGGAAGAAATATCTCAACCGTTCAAAATAAATACAGGTGTAACACAGGGTGATGGTTTATCCCCAATTCTTTTCAACTGTGTCCTGGAGAAAGTAGTGAGAATTTGGAATGAAAAATTAAAAGAATCAAAATATCACCAATCATGTTGGGAAGAAGGAACAAACATATTGAAATAAAGTGTTTGGCATTCGCAGATGACTTTGCTATATTTTCTGAACATCTGAAATCTGCAGTAACACAAGTTAATATTTTAGAGGCAAGTAGAACAGGCCTAAGAATTTCTGCAAAAAAACAAATTCTCACGAACATTAAAAATGCCACCAAATTCCTGTTCACAGATATTGGTCGAATAGAGAGGGTTAGAAAATTTAAATATCTAGGGAAAATAATTCAAGAGAATGGTTTAGAGAAATCTGCTGTAGTAGAAAGGATTCATAAAATGGAAAGAGCATATGGTATAACTAAAGATATTTACAATATAAAGTCCATATCTAAAAATGCTAAAATAAGGCATTACAGTACAGTAGTGAGGCCAGAATGCCTATATGCAAGTGAATGTCTAGCATTTAGACAAACTAGAAATATTGGAAAGACGAATTATTAGAACAATATTATTCCCACGAAAAACTTTGGAAGGTTGGAAATTAAGAAGTAATGATAAAATATAGCAAATTATAGAAAATATAACAGAAACGGTGAGAAAAAGAAAACTAGTAGTCTATTTTTTGGACATTTATATAGAATGGACGTTAACAAAACATATCTACAAATATCTGTGGGAAAAGAAGCCAATATCAAATTGGATTAAAGGAATCAAAAAGGATTTAGAAAAAAAAGTAATATACACGCAGAAGAAGCAACCGAAAGAGAAGTTTTTCGGGCAAAAGTGTTAAAAATGGAAGGAGTCCAGGGTAGGAGAGAGAAAAACGTAGGTTCAAAGTGGACTGAAGACAGGAAGAAGAGACGTAGTAAAAAAATAGCATATTGGAGAAAAAGAAAAGAAGTAATAAAAAACTGAAATTGGCATGTGGTTCTCTGATAGCCGATACAAATAGAAAAAAATAAATAAAATCACCGTGTCCCGCCATTATAGCACTGTGATCAGGCCGTTGATCATGTATGGAATGGAAACAATGTGCTTTCAAAATTTGGAACCTCTTCTTAAAATTGAACGAAGAATTCTTCGGAAAATTTATGACTCCAAGAACACCTAAGATGGGTATAGGCATAGACGACCCAAAGAAGAGCTGTAGTACAGGGATCTGGAAGATCTGGAAAGGGCTTTCCGAAAGAAAAGTCCAAGATTCCTGGGACATATGGTTCGGATGGATCGGTCCAGATTAAATAAATAAATTTTCAACTATATTTGGAAACTTTCCAGTCTGAGCTGCTCAAGGAGGAAATGATGAAACTGGCTATTTCTTTGAACGACTATGTGGATAGAAATACATACAGAAACAAAATTCAAAATCTTGAGGTTCTCTGCGGTGAGAGGAAGACGAGAAAGGGGTGAAGAGTGGTAAGGAAGGCGGCCCATAGTGTGCGAATGAAGGCCTCATGGCAGGAGAAGAAAAGAAAATGATATTCGCGTGGTCCACGGCTGGCCTGTTCGTATAAAAACAAAAAACAAATCACCGTGTCTCACTATGATCTGATGAGCATATCATCGCGCCAAATGTTCCCCTTTCATTTACTAATTTTCAGTCCCTGTCTTTATTTCTCGTACCAAAAATCACTAACATTGTTTTTCTGCCTCATGTCTTTTTAATCCTTACTTCTCAGTATATTTTTTCTTTGTCTGCCTGCCTTCCTTCTGAGTTCCTAATTTAACTCTTCTTTTGTGATTCTGTATTCTGTCATTTATTGGCCAAATTAATTGTTTATATCTGATTCCGTCGGGTATGTTCATAATTCCTCTCTTTTATATTTTTTTTCTTGCAGTTCCTCAGTTAAAAAAACCCGTTCCGTTATTCTGATTATTTGATTATTTTTGCAGAGTTATGCTTAAATAGCCGTATCGTAGATTTTTAGGCTATGTGCACACATTGTATAATCTGTGTGTGTGTTGGACACAGTATAAAGCTAATGGCGGTGCGTAGTTTAAACAAATGAATCACTGCGCGCCGGGCCGTTTGTTCTAGTGTACGCGCACAACAAAATTTCCGTTTAGCTGTGACGATTAATTAATTAGTTTAAACGTAAACTGCTAGCAGCTATTACATCATATATATGTCACAGACTACGAGACTCTGCTCTCAGCCTCTGTGTGATAAATTATCCCTACACGTGCTTGCACATATAAATAGCATAACCGTCTGTCTGTCTGTCTAACTGACGAACTAAACGTGAATCGTGTAGTACAACAAAGCTACTTTCAGATTTAACCAATATACGGCGGATTACGGCACAATACAAATATTTTGGCAGTGAAAATTGGCTAAGCTGTAACGAAATTTTAATTAGAATTCTTCTTCTTCAGGACTACAGCCCAACGTGATTACTGGCTTCCAACACCAGTCTTCTCCAAAGTCTCCTGTCCATTGCTATCACAGTGAACCCCCTCAATTCCATTCTTCTGAGATCTTCCAGCATATCATTCAACCATCTTATCCAAGGTCGGCCCCTCTTCCCGCTTTTGCAGACCTGCGCCCTCAGAATTTTCTTTTTGTCATACGCTGATATAATCCATCCACTCTAGGTGACCAAACCATTGTATTCGTTGAGCCTTTATGAATCTTACTATATCCTCATGATTCAATAGCTCATCTATCTCCTGATTACTTCTTATCTCCATTCGTTATCTTCTTTAACCGGGCCATAAACTCGTCATATGATCTTTCTTTCAAACCTTCTTAGTGGCTCTTGTTCCTTTTATTTTTGTCAGCGTCCATTTCTCGCTACGTTTTTCTAAGTTAGAGTTGTAAATATAAATTTCATGTATTAAATAAAGACATTTTGTTTTATGAAACTAGCTAGTAAATATTTAGTTTCGCATAATATGTTATCTATAAAGGCTGCAAACAGCAGATGAGGCCTCTATTCAGCAGTGGACGCAAAGAGCAGGACGATGATGATTTTAGATTATGTCCTAACGTTACTGACTTTACTTAATCGCAATTAATTACTTTTTTTAATTCTGTTACAGGTAATTGTCACCTGTCTTTATGGAAGCTGTGACACAAGATTTGCGTTGTAAGTATGTAATAAAAATAATCAGGTTATTCGACTATACGTGACATTTAAAAAAAAAGAAAATTATCATTTCCGACCACTAAACAATCTGCGGTCGTCTTCTGGTGTCAGTTAAACTAATACATTAAATGCAAACTTACGCCTACACAAAATTAAACCTACTAACAAGCGTGACTCGTCAATAGAATAATAAACGATTTAACAATTATCAGTGTCTTCTAATGCATGCAACGACGCTGTGAATAAGTTGCATAAGGTCAACCTTATGTGCGGGACCATTAGGCGGACTCTTAAGTCAGCAAGTAAACGAACACGCCTAAAATTCTACAAGGTGATGGCTGAAGAGTTCCCACACTTCTTTATGGGTCTGAGAATTGGATTTTAACGAAAGGCCAGGCCAGTAGCTTTCAAGCGGCTGAAATGAAATTTCTCAGGCACGTGGCAGGGAATACTCTCCACGATCATAGAACAAACAGATATACGGCAGGAACTGAATATTATGAGTATACTCGACAGGATCGCCCAGTATCGGCTGAATTGGTGGGAACATCTTTGCCGAATGGAAGACTGCCGCATCCCCAAACAATTTTGGAACTATAAGCCGAGAGGACGGAGAGGTATGGGACGTTCGAGGAAGCACTGGAATGACCAGCTCTAATCTTTGCCTATTTGAGACCGTGACAAACCATCCTTGGTTTAATCCGTGAAGATGATGATGGTGAACAATTATCACTAATTATCATATTGATATAACTGCACAGTGTATTCGGAGAACACTCAAACTAAACTCAACTGAGAACTCGATTATTTGCTAATTCTCGTGTCTCCTCGCTGAATTGCTGACGCATGAGCAGGTCTTGTACAGACAATGCTTTTATTATTACACAAATCACTGAGAATCATCGCGAATTCAATAAAGAAACGCATATAGTTTTCGTTGATTTTGAGAAGGCCTTTGATAGAGTAGATTAAAATTTGTGGCAAATATTAGGAGAATACAGCGTCCATTACAACTCACACTCAACATCTTATACACATATTCCTCAACAACTTGAGGAACACAGTTACCCTCAACAACTTATAAGAACTATATAAGGCCTATAAAAAAGCAACAATAATAATAATAATTATAGGTTATCTCAACAAATATCTCTCAATCAAGGAGTTAGACAAGGGTGCAGTATATCACCTACTCTTTTTAACATTCATATTCACGATCTGGTTAGGAAGTGGAAACAACTAGTGAACCGTGGTATTAAGTTATCACGAGACAGATATTTAAATGTCTTGTTGTTTGCTGACTTGCTTGTATTTCAAAGTACATAATCTGATTGGCAAAAGTTTGTTTGAAACTTCATCAGATTTGCAAACAGTACAATATGTGGGTGTGAATTATGGACAACAACCAAGAAACAAGAGAGTAAAACAGTAAAATACAGGGATCGAAAATGGCGTACTTAAGAGGAGTTAAAAGGTGTTCTAAACATGACCGTATAGATAATGATGCCATAAGAGAAGAGGCATTCAAGTTTTTAACTTGAATGAAAAATTAAAAGATTACAAACAACGGTGGAAATAACACTTAGAAAGAATGTCAGATTCCAGACCGACCAAACAAGTATGGGGAAGTACAAACCTATAGGACACAGGCGTGTGGGTAGACCCAGGAAAAGATGGCTGGAGGATCTTTGAAAGCGAAACAGGCAGCATTTTGCCTATGCCGTGTTGTGAAGTTGATGACAAACAGATCAGATCACACGTTGCGTAATGTGGGTTGCGAGAAAGTTTCAGGTGCAATGAACAAACGGGCAGCGTCTCAGAAGGTGCAGCGTCGAACACAAAAAAGCGTCACCAAGGCCACCCCACAACATATGACAAGCGTCACGTAGGCGTGTACCTAATCGTAACTGTGCAACACTCTACATTATACACAAGCACATTACGAGTCTCTTTCAATAGACGATAAAAAGAAAGGAAAATAATTTCTCATTAGTTCAGCGACTAATACTAGTACTAATACTACTAATAGGGTCTACTAATACTAGCAGGAAGCACAGCATTAGCACTGAAAGATAAATGACGTTCGTTCGTTGACTTTCTGTTAGCAGGGCGCATTGTTAGTAACGAACAAACTCACTTCATTTAAGTCTAACCGGCTGGCTTTAAAAATAAAAAAATAAAATCGTTATGATGAGTCTGTGGTGGTGCAAATAACGAATTCCCCAAGAGTGTAATTTGTAGACATAATTTTCTTCTCCTCCATTCGTTAACGCAACAGAAAAGCGGCTTCATTAAGCGCTTCACCCCCCCCCCCACACACACACATCGATCGACTTGTTGTTCCGTTATTTGTGCAGTGAAGAAGAAGTGGAAAAAAGTAAACGAGAAGCAGCCCCTAATTAATTTCTTGCTTAACCGGTTTGTTTGTATTCATCTTCTCGTTCAACCCCGACCCCTTCGCGCCAGTTTCATATACATATCTCGCCGACTTTACTGTATAAATCTACGGTGGCGCGCCGGTGCTGGTGGTTAATCCCCAAGTCTGCGCCGAGTTAATTCTCACCCCGTTTTTTTTTTTTTTACTTTTTGTTTAATCGCGTATACCTACTACTACTACTACCTTCGTCGGGCCTTGTAAGCTTCTCGCTTTCAACCACCTTTATTAACGCTGTTATGTATTTTTGTGTGCGCGCAATTTTGTTTCTTTTTGTCTACAGCGTTTTCGTTTCCTCCAGGGAATTTTACATTACAAATCCGTGCTTCTGCTGCTCGGCTTAATCTCCGAGCGGATGCACCTTGATGCTTTGCGTTTGCCTTTAATTGTTCACTGTTTGAAATTCTCGTTGTGTTTTAATTGATTGTTATTTAGATATTCAAAATGTTGGCTATATAACACAGTTATCATCAGCGTCTAGAGTAGAGTGACTTGGAAAAGTACACACCAGGGTAGACGAAGGTTGGAGGCTTTCGAAATGAACTTTGCAAGAAGAATTATGCAAGACAAATTAGTCTATACGTGAGGAATTTTCTGCCGATTTTGAGTTATTGTCCATGGATCCTTCTGATTTTTTTGCAATGTCTTCATAAAAGGTTATAGAATAAAGTTAAGGAAATTTGTTGGCCCGCTTTTAAATTTAAGGGTTGTTTTACCCCTTTTTCGGGGGTTAAAAAATTTTAATTACCTCATTAACCGATAGAGAATTAAATTTTAAGCAAAAAGGTTGTATTCACTTTTTCGAAAAAAATGCGTTGTTTGGGAGTTACAAGGGTTCAAAATTTTGCAAAAAAACGCGTTTTTTAACATTAATCTGCAAATAACTAAAAAAACAACGCCATTTTGCAAACAATTTGTATACGTCAAAATTAAAGATTATTAACAGACGAACATTTTCCACTTTTTTTAGTTTCATTATACCAAATGATTCTTCAGATACAGCCAAAACAAGATGCCGATTCACCGTTTTTTGATCAAATCACATGATTAAAACTTATATAACTCGGCTAAACATGGTTATATCGTAATTAAATTAGTATCAAATGAAAGCTCTGTTAATTTCCTAAACAATGATGGGTTAATCGCTTGTCTAGCTTGAAAAATAACGACATTCTGTAGGAAAATATCATCATTTCTGCAAATTTTTTCCAAGAAATTTAAAAAGGAACGTCCGCCATTTTCTCAAATATGTATATTAAGCCCATATACTGTATTTTTCAGTTGTCTATTATATTAGCAATGTCCTCAAATGTTTTGAAGCATATCTGTATTGCTGTACAGTAACGCGTAACGTTTTAAGAAAATTCAAGTTTTTTGATTTTCGCAAAAATGCCTTTTTATTAAATATCTCAGTAACGGTGGGTTTATAGAGAAATTTATATGAACCAAAAATGAAGCCGATAGAACAACAAAAATGTTTAATTTTGTTTTATTCTTTTATGACTAAAATTCGATGAGTTACAGCAGTTTAAAGGTGTATTTTGCCGACATCTTGTAAATCATTTTTGACTTCTAGGCACAATATGCTGTGTGCAGTAGGTTTTTTGACTATAGTGCATAGAAAAAAAGTTGTAGTTCTTTATATTTTCTACAAAATGGATTTTGTTTAAAATTTTTCTCTTAAAAATTGACTGAATTATGACCAAACATGTAAACGCGTTCCAACAGATAGATTTTGTTATCGTACATTATATGTTCGGGTGGGGTCCTGAGAGCTTATTAATTTATACAAAACTAAATTGTTTTCCAACTGACAATAAAATTACGTATCGTTATTATTTTTTAATGTCTATTGTAAACAAAAGAATAGCTGTTTTAATCTGTCACTGTCTGTATTGCTGGTTCTTTATATATCAATCGAATATTTAATTTAATAAAATAATATAATGTTTATGGTTCGACTTTTCTTTGATTAAATTTTATAAGCATGGATGAAATATATATTTTCTTTACTGAATTTTAAATTATGACCGCTAAAAACACGGACCCTCTAGCGGAGACGAAAAGAGGCCTTATGCGCTCTCTGATGTTCACTGCTTACAGCTGGCACGTGTTTTTTGGAACATCAGCTGATTGTGGGAGTTGTTTGTTGTTGTGCAAGGGTTGTAATATTTTGTTAAATATTATTAATGTTGTGATGTTTAAGTAAATGTAGGTTAAACATCCCCCCAAAACCTGTAGGTACCCAATTTCAGGACTTCAAAATACATCCTCGCGTTGTTTAATGTTTTCAACCCTTTAGGGGTGGGTTTCAACCCTTGCATCGGATGTATCGCTTGACGTAAAAATTGTAATCAGCACCCCCAAAAACCTATAGGTACTCCTTTCGAGGCTTTGACCGGCATTCTCGCGAAGTTTAATACCTACTTACACCCCCTTATTATAGTTTTCTTCAACCCTTTAGAAACTACGCTTTGCGTCGAATATAATTTTTGACATCAGAATCGTAATCATCACCCCCAAAAACCTATACGTACCCAATTTCAGAGCTTCAAAATAGGATCCTCGCTTCGTTTCATATTTTCAACCTTTTAGGGGTAGTTTTCAACCCTTTAGGGGTGAGATCGGGCCAAAATTTTTCCTTAACTTTGTTCTAGAACCTTTTAGGAAGCGACAGCACAAGGAATCAAAAAATTACGTGGACACTAACTCAAAATCGGCAGATACGCCCTTTGTCACTCCTCACGTAATAGAGTAAATGGATGCGCGCAGGAGGACAAGTAGGACAAGTAGAAACTCAGGAATCTAGCGGTGGACCGCGTCAAAAGCAAACAATTTTCAACAAGTAACAAAAAAAAAAAAATTAAAAAAAATGGCAGTATTTATTTGCAAATAGCCTAAGTAAAAAGAGATAATGGCCAGAAGTAGTTAGTGGCACATAAGGAAAGCGTGTTTAACACACTCATGAAACGACTTTGACATCCGTGTTTCGCTATTTAAATTCCTGCGGTAATTATTAAAACAATATTTGAAACACTTGCCGACTGTGTTTTCCAGGGGCGTATTTAAGGGGGGAGACGAATGGGATCGGACCCCCCCCCCAGAGGGTCGAGCTTGACAAATTTTGTTACTCTCTGATTTGTTAGGCTATTTTATTATTTTTTAGCTGTGTACGCTAATATAGTAGGCCTACTAAATATTTTTTAAATATACAGGCAGGTTATTACGCAGTATTTCCGTACACGTTTTAAATACGAAATACTATATAGAAAAATGAGTTCAGTCAATAAGTATCTTCTAAACAATGTTTCAATAACGCGTATTTTTATTGTCTCACTGTTGTTCTCTTTAATAGGATTGACTTTAGTAGACAAGTATGTTAGATATGATCCTTAAATATTTTAAAGTCTTCCTTAAACAGTTACTGATTGCACGAACACCTATACAGGAAATATAGAATATTAATGTTGTGTATCGACAGAACAGTGAATAGCCTATATGAACAGCCTATACTTGTTAACAGGTATGTATATAACATAGTAATCACATGTTTATCAACCACTTTAAAGATAGTAAGGGTGGTTAGTCTTAACTTGTTTCATCTTTTGTATGAAACCGACTCGACCGGACCCTCCCTCCTCCAAAGACCAAATTATAGATACGGCACTGGTGTTTCCTGACGAATATACTCGTCTCTCATAATAGTACGTTCATTTACATCAGCACTTAAAAATTGCGACCCAGCAGCCTCCATACAATCAGCTTGGAGCTTTATCAAAGTCCAATTCTCGGAACACGGGAATGATCATAACCTTACAGCACTTGAAGATGAATCTGTTGTTAGATTTTTTTAAATGCGAGTAAAATATAATAAGTTACTCTTTTAATACCTTTTCAGGTTTTGGCGTGGATAGTTTAGGTCAGGCGACGTCACTTAAGCCGTGCTGTATCCAAATAATATTGGGGAAGTCCGTTGGAGGTTGTGGTGCGTACAGTTGGCCCGCATGGCAAACAGCGTACTATGACTAGCAGAATCACGGAAAGAAAAGATAGAAAATGAGAATGAGATGGATCAGAAGACAAACAACAACAACAACAACAACAACAACAACAACAACAACAACAACAACAACAACAACAACAACAACAATAATAATAATAATAACAATAAGAAGAAGAAGAAGAAGAAGAAGAAGAAGAAGAAGATGGAGAAGAAGAAGAAGAAGAAGAAGAAGAAGAAGAAGAAGAAGAAGAAGAAGAAGAAGAAGAAGAAGAAGAAGAAGAAGAAGAAGAAGAAGAAGAAGATAGACAGACAGACAGACATGTGAGATTAACAAAAAGAGAGGCTTTGGTAGATCAAAGAGGAAAGACGAATTCTGAATCAGATCGACTATCACCTAATGCTTGAAGTCACAGGCCGAGGGGTTGTGCGAGACGAATGGCGTGCTCGTCATCCACTCATATTCCGAGTTCCGAGCTTCCTACAGAGCTCCTGCCGCAAGGACCATAAAACTCTGGACTTTAAGGGTATGGCCTGCTACCAGCCGTGGGGGATACTTGGAGTGAAGAAGAAGGAAAAGGAAATATTCATGAGGTGAAACACCAGTTGTTAGATTTTGAATTTCAACTCACAAAATACCCTATGGATGACCGGAGAATAAGGGAAAATCATACTGGAAACTAACGAAAAGATACATCAGAGGAATACCGTGGAAGCGATGGTTGGACAAAGCAGAAGATGATCTTTTCAGGGTCACGGAAGTGGGAAGTTGGAAGCGTTATATGTGGTTAGAGGATGGAGTAGAGGAAAATCATTGATTCATTGGGCCATAGAGCCAATAGAAGAAGAACAATAAAAGGAAGAAAAACAACTACAAGCAGACGGTGTAAAAGGAGAATAAGTTTGGAAAAGAGGAGAAGGAGGAAAAAGGTGGGGGACTAGAAGGAGGTAAAGGTAAAGACGAGGATGGAGGCGGGAAAGGAACATGAAAATACGGGCGGAAGCAGCAGAAGAACGGAAAGGAAAAGAGACAAAATGAAAATGAGATGGAGCAGAATACAAACAATAAGAAGAAGAAGAAGAAGAAGAAGAAGAAGAAGAAGAAGAAGAAGAAGAAGAAGAAGAAGAATGGAAAGAAGACGAAAAGAACCTGAAATAATCCACGAAATGGCCAAACTCTTCTTTCACTGAACATATAATAAAAAAAGAGAGGTTATAAAAAAGGTTTAAATTTATACTAAAAGCTTTCATGCATGCAAAGTCATTCTCCGCCGTCAGACGGTACCAATTAACTTAACGTTATTAATGTTTTGTGTCACTCTAAAAAAAATACCGCCCGCGTTTCTCCGTACAAAGCGGCCGTGCTGTGTATAAGCATACGCATTTGCATATTAGGGGCCCTCTTTCGCGTTGATAATGGTAGCAGTTGAGTCACACCTTTGAAAGTGTGAAAACGTTCCTTTAATAGTAGTTGTAGTAGCTGCAGTAGTAGTAGTAGGAGGGGAACGAATTTCGTTAAAAAAAAAACGACCCCTGGACTCGCTATCATATTCTTAAAGCCCACCCTTGTGTAAAGGGGTTGGCTGTCACATAAGGGTTGGCGTTTAAATTACTCGTATCCCTTCAATTCGGTGTAAGTAGGCGCCGCCGCCGCGCGAATCAAGAGTGTAACGTTGATTGTTAATGTTGTGGACAACAATGCACGCGAATTTTATTTTTCAAATTTTGTCGCTAGTTGACACAGCATGACATAAAATGTATTATAAAATGTCTGAATCTAGAAACAGACTAAGATATGAGAAGAGTTTACCGGGCTGTTTGGCCGTAGAACGTAGGTTGTTATCGTCAGGCCCACAGTACTGTGGTAAGGGCTCTTGGAGGTCTGTTGTGTTCAGAAGGTCTTGGATTTCTTTGAATTCCACTGATGATGGCAGGCAGTGGTGCTGTCGAAACGTTTGGTTTGTCATTAAACCGTAGACCACGGCCAAAGAGACCGGCAAACTCTTCTTGTACGTACAACTGACACCGGCCGTGAAAGCCTTAGGACAATTAGACTAAGATATATTTCGGTATCTTAGGACCTAAAGAGAAACACTAATATTTCAGACTCAAAATTATTAAATATCCGGCTGTTAGCCTGTGGTCGGTTTCTATGTAATCTCGACATCTCGGCAACGTTTCATATCCCACCCTCGGGGGATCTTCTGCAGGCCGCAAAAAACGGCAGAGTGTTACGAAAACAGTTACGGTAGATCTTGGCTGAACGATACCCGACAACTTATTTCTAGTAAAAGCAACTTGTTATCAGGTATCGTTCAGCCAAGATCTGCCGTAACTGTTTTCGTAACACTCTGTAGCTTTTCCGGCCTAAAGAAGATCGCAGAGGGTGGGATACAAAACGCTACCGATGATGTTAAGATTTTACAGAAACCGACCACGGCCTAACAGCCCGCTGTTTAATATTTTGAGTATACTGACACCGGCCGTGTAAGCTCAAGACTATTGTTTCATGTTATTAGAGGATTAGCGGAACTCTAATCTTAGCATCGTTTACTTTCTCGTGCTGTCGATTGCTTGATATTCAGCCAGACGTTTTGGTTTAGATATGGTGAAAGGACAAAGAACTACTGAAACGCCACAAGATGAGGAAAAAGGAAAGATTATAAGAACGTTTTTCCATAGGTGGTCAAGATAAAAAGAAGTTTTATGTATAATATGTGCATCATCATCATCACCATCATTCATCTTCACAACACGGCATAGGCAAAGTGCTGGATTTCATGGCCGGACACTAATCTTGGCTTTGTTTAGTTTTCGTGGTGCTGTTAGGCAATAGTCAGCCAGACGTTTTGGTTAAGATTGGTGTAGGCCGTCTTCACCAAGACTGCTTTGACATTACACTTGACCTAACAACCGGATAACTGTACGAGGCCAAGCCTAACGTCACGTATCTTGTCCTTCAAGAATTCGATTGTTTGGTCCGTTGCAATTCGATAACGACTCGTCTTCTTGGCCTGCCAACATTTCTTGTTCCTCCCGGTCTATAAAATAGCATTTGCTTTGGAAGGCGTTCGTTCGTCCTCCATCCACAACACGTGGTCCTTTTACCGTTTTCCATGTTATTTGACATTTGTGTTTCATCGCCATCATCTTCACAACACGGCGTAGGCAAGGTGCTGCCTGTTCACAATATAACCTTCAAAGATCCTCCAACCATCTCTTCCTGGCTCTACCCACACACCTGTGTCCTATAGGTTTGTATTTCCACACTCGTTTGGCCAGTCTGGATTCTGAAATTCTTTCTAAGCGTTCATTCCGCCGTTGTTAGTAATGTTTTCGTTTTTAATTCAAGATAAATACTTGTAAGTCTTCTTTTATGGCCTCATTTCTTATACGGTCAAGTTTAAAACACGTTCTAACTTCTCTTAATAATATCATTTCCGAGGCCTGTATCTTACTGTCCTTTTTTTATCAGCTATTTTATCTGTGTTAGAAGTCTTCATAACAAGTTTGTCGTAATTTGTTGCTTCTATGTACAATTTTCCCTCGAACGAGGCCCTTTCGGTTTCGCAACCGTTATCGAGTTCTTCCTACAACTTGAACTTGCACTACTACAACAGGTTGTAGGAAGAATTTGATAACGGTTGCGAAACCGAAAGGCCTCGTTCGAGGGAAAATTGTATATAGCAGAGAAGCAACAAAATACGACAAAGTTGTCCTTTTTTTGTTTTTGTTTGTAATACATACCTATAGGACAGTACAGAGACTACCATAACTTTGTAAAATTTCAATTTTGTATCACGACGTACCTAGTTTTACGTTATTTGAAAGTTGTGAGAAAATTAAATTAATTTCCCCATTATAGGGTACCAGCCAATAGATGGGTAACTCATGTGGAGGGCCTGCCTTCTTAGGGGCCATGACGCTCAGATCCTAATCCTAATTTTTATTCAGCATCGTCTTCTCCTGGAATTTGATGCCCCAACACCAAACTGCAAGGCAGCAGTAAAATATAATCCTATAACAATACGGCGCATTATTACAGCCGTCTAAATCCAACTAGATCCCCCCCCCCGTAATATTCCAAAAAAAAGGCCGTTCCAAGATCATTTCTCTCACGCTCTAACTTGGTACTGGTGTTTACTACTGCTGCCCTCCACCAGGCACATTTATCGACTCTCCATAGTGTTCTGCACCAACAGGGTGACCTCTTGTAGGATGTGGGGCACTTCACCACGCAGTACGGTCTTGGCCGGAGAGAGGCTAAGGGCTCCTTTGGGAGCTAACATCACTTTATCCAACCCTGGGAACGTGTCAGGACCAGTGCCTATTCAACCCGGTACAAAAGTATTATATCTCCAAATTCTCTCGACCCGCATATTTTCCTTTGTATTAAATAAAACGTATTAGAATGTTGACGATAAAGTGATTTAGCGGTATCTAAGAGATTGGCGCCTACTACTATATGCTTTACAGCCAAAAAATATTGTAAATGAAAATACACGAAGAAAAACCAAAGCGAGTAATAGAGTGTGACTACCTCGGGCCAAATTGTGATTACCGAGTACTGAACGCTTGTGGCGGATTGTATTATGTCGTCTCCTCGTATATTTACTGACGTCGTAGTACAAAGAAAACCGGGGGGGGGGGGAAGGTTTCTTTGTGTTCTCATTTATTGTTGTGACAACAGCAAAAAGCACGACCAGACAAACAAAACAAAATGAGACCATTTAAATGAAAATGACAACAGAAATCCGTATAAATGCAAAGATAAAACCCATTCTCCAGACTAAATGATATCCAGCGTAAATATCTTTAGCTCACTCTTTCCTATATTCTACATAATGTAAATCTCTTTATTTTCTCTGTCTGTGTGTGTGTGTGTGTGTGTGTCTCTCTCTCTCTCTCTCTCTCTCTCGTCTCTGCGTCTGTCTCGTCTGTCTGTCTGTCTCTCTCTCTCTCTCTCTCGCTGTCCCCCCTTCTTCACTGTATGATTTCTCCTTTAATCTATCAGTTACGTTACTATGGATGTAATAATAGGTGAGATAATTTCTTTTCTATAAAATAGGTTAATTACCTTCTGTCAACGTTTCTTACAATCCTTTTCGGGATAACTCGAGTTTCGACACCAATCATCAGATCGGATATGAATAAAGTTAAAACATTATTGATGTATATACATCTCGTCAAATATTAAAAATTAAAAACAACACATACATTATACAAATAATAAATAACACATATTAAAACAAAATAACAATATAACAACGAAATATAAAAACACGCGGCTGCAACGAACCTGCACAGGAACGCCCCCACGGTAAGACTAATCAATGCCGGCTTGACCTTGGTTCAATTTTATCGATCTGATATAGCCGATTTCTCGTTCTATATGATCGATTCTATTAAATAAAATATTTGTATGTATTGCTAATTTTTAATATTTGACGAGATGTATATACATCAATAATGTTTTAACCTTATTCATATCCGATCTGATGATGACACCATTGGTGTCGAAACTCGAGTTATCCCGAAAAGGATTCTAAGAAACGTTGACAGAAGGTAATTAACCTATTTTATAGTCTTAACCGTTTCTGGAGGCAAGAAAAATGTTTACATTTCATTTCGTTGATATGTTTTTAAATCGTCGAAAGAGGTGATTTTTAACGCATATGTGTTTCGATAGTTACACATACACACACGCACGAGCGAGCGCGCGGTTTTATTATAATATAAAGTTCCGATTTAAGAATTTGTTCAGATTTAACTTTAATTGGAATTTTTATCTGAACTGTCGTAACAGAATATCAATGTTGGCGATGCTGAACAAAAAGGTACATTGGAAATGGAGACAAAAACTTGCATCAGAACTGTCACGTTAGAATATTGTAACAAAATGTATTATTTGTGTTTGTTAACAAAATAAATAAAAATATTTGTTTGTTTTTTGAAAATATTTTGAGAATGGTTTTTGTTGTTTTTATTATTTAGTAATTATTTTTCGTGATGTATTGGTGTAAAAATTTAAATCTGTTATCGCTGGTTTTGTCAATTATATCACCTTTTGATAACTAGAATTAAGTTCTGCGTTAATCAGATTGTCTCCTGGACTGATCGATTAGAGGTTCTTCTTCTGAGAGTATTCTCCTTTCAACTTGGTAATTGCCGCTTTTCGTATAGTCCGTTGTTTAAATATTATTTTATGTTATGCTAATTATAATTTTTGAAAGATATATAAGTCAAAATTATGAAATTCCAGTTTTTATTGAACAAATTATTAATTGATCGATATTAAATCGATTTTTTCAACAGTTGGTATCGACTCGTATCTCAGGGCGATCGATTATTTTTACATAAAGTATTAATATTAAATTTCAGTTCTTTTAACGGTTATATTATATAGTCAGAGAAAGGGTAAGTTTAGGAAAGTATAACACTTACAATAAATAAGTTAAGAATTAAAAATACAAAGATTCATTCAAGATATATAATGTTTATTAAAATAAAATTTCGAACCATTTGACGTTGACGACGAAACTAGCTGTGGTATACTTTGAATTGTGGGAGTTAAAGATGGCTGCTTCAGTACTGCATATGTTAAAATGACGACTTCACGACAGAATTCTCTTCAAATAAAAGTAGTTTTTTCCAGGTTTCCTCGTCTCGGCAGTAGTGATTATTCCTTCTGGTGTTAGTGGAGTTGTCCTTGTTCAGTGTTCTGTGATTCACCTCGTTGATTAGTGTTGTATAATGTTTGTAGTGCACTTTAGTCAATAAGGTCGAAAATGGCACGTTCCGTCTTTATATTCAGTATTATCGTTTTTATGTGTTTAAATTAATTAATTCACTTTTCCGGTTCAATATAAGTTTATTTTAGTATAATTGTTTGTTTCACTGAATTTAATTGAGTTTTAAAGTTTTCAAAATTTGCGATTTTTTACTGTGACTAGGCTAGATTGACGAAAGCCATTTTTTATTCCTTCGATATACGTTAATATTTGAGCTAGAGCTCGTCTCATGTGTACTCGACAAAGTCTAATAATCAACTGTTTTAACTTCCTTCTTCATCCGAAACGTCTTAGCCAAGTTAATATTAAAAATACATTGTTCTAAATTTTTAGCATTTCCGCTACATAATTGATTTTTACATTATACTACTGAATACATTTTTATTATTATTTAACTTTATTAAATATTAAATACATAATCTCTTTCTTTAGTTCATTATGCTTGATTTGATACCAAATAAGATATTTTTACAAAGTTTTTTATCTAAAAATGCCATATTTACTGTATTTCTAACCGTAGGCCTCAAAATTTTACTTCCTGTCCTCTTAAAAGGTTTGCCATTTGTATTATGTTATAATTATGATTGTACAAAATCTCAGATTGAAATAACATGTTTATTTTCCATTAATTCCTTGTAATCTTATTAATTAGTTATCCTTTTTAAATATTCTTTAATTTGGGACTCCCCCCTTTGATTTTTCAGTTATTACCTTTGCATTTTTTCCAATAATCTTTCCTACCTTTTTCTAATATTTTTCTAAAGTATAGTTTCATTTATAATATACTGTGTTTGAATTACCTTATAAAAATTTCATCAGTTTAACTAGTTTACTAGACTTATTTATCAATTATAATGTTGTTGTTTTTTACCATTTGGCCTAGATTTTATCTGTTTTTACATACAAAGTTTTTGGATAATACAGCTTGCTTATACCCCTTCTGACCTTCTATTCTAATACAATATTAATGAAAATTACCTTACTTAACTGCTTGAACATTTAGCATTGATAATAAGTATTAACTCCTAACAAATATTTCATAACAAAAATTAGTATTCAAACTCAGACATTTCAGCCTTGAGTTCATTGAACTTAACACAAACAAAACACATATGTCCTTTCTTTTTTTACTTATTTCTTAAATTTAATTTTGTGCAGTCTTAGCTGTTTTTATTTTATATTGGGGACGTACCCCTTGTCACTCCACTTATTTATTACCTGCTCTTATTCTATCTATTCCATTTTATAAAATGTTGTCAGATAAAGAGTGGCACTTTCTTAAAACATTTGTAGTCTATTTTTATTATAATATTCTACAAAATATTATTTCTGTAGTTGGTACATAAACTTTAAAGTTGGGTAAAGGCACAAATTTACTTAGTTTAAAATTTACTCACTTGCATAAATCAACGTGGCCATTGCAATTGTCTTCTAAAATTGAATCCTTGTGGTGTGTCTTGTTTTATTTCTAAGATTTCTATGAATTGCACCACAAATATTCCAAAATTTATTTATCTTCTTTCTTATATCATGTTCAGATTCATAAGTTAGTGGACAGCCGGGATATTTGAAACGGCTCACTTGTTCTAAAGTGCTGTTTTTTATAACCGTCTTAGTCCTCAATGGATAATTACCATTAAAGGCCATTGTTTTGGTCTTTGAATAAATATTATTAAATTTATTTAATATTAAAGTAATTAGTTACTAATAGTTATTCCAATTTACACATTAATATAAGTGACTTACATATAGTGTGACTCTTAATTAGCTTATTGTTGATTATCTTCACACAATTCGTTACGCGCACAACACTTATTCACTTTTACTCTACTCTGTACTGGTATTTTTTATTGTATATTATCGTCTTAAACTACGTTAACATGCAGTATTTATTCTAATAATAATAGTGTCTTATAACATTCGCACCTCTTTGCACAGGATTCCAAGTAAGGCTTACTTAAATATGTCCCCACACATATAGTGTGAATGTTTGTCTCATCGCGCGCGCGCACACACACACACACCACATTATACAAGAGCAATGTTATAATGTTATGATATATGTGTGTCTGTGTATTTGTTTTTTTTTTAACTTACGTAGGCTATCCTATTCTATTCGTATCTTTATATATTTTTTTAATTGCGTCCGACTGTTCTTCATTTCAAATCGTTTCGATTTGTACCATTCGAAAAATTTCAAAAATCAATACGGTTTAACTTACGATGTGAAAGGAAATTATTTTACAATACAAAATTAGACAATTTGTATTTCATAATTAAACAAATTAAAAAAAAAGATTTCGTTTCGAAACACTGAACTATTGTGAACTGAACTAATTTTAAATGAACTAAACAATTTTTAGAGTTTGTTTGTACACAAGACAGAACACAGGCATGATTCACTGTCTGATATTATTATTATTATTATTATCTGAAGGGGGAAAATAAAAACTTCCTTCCCTCTTATGGAAATATATTTTTGGACCCCTTCTCGCGGAGTAATTACACGGTTGAATCAAATCCACGGCAGTAGACGGGGATTGTAGCTAGGGAAGACGTCGGTGACGCTTGTGTGTATATATACGTATATCTATTATACTTATGGCTGTTGTAAAATTGCTTTTGTTTTTCACAAAAACGTTGGATACAACAAAGGGAGAAAGGGAAGAGGGATGAGTTAGTTGTGTGATTATGATCTGAAAACTGAGATAGAGCGGAGGGGAATTTCACTCTTCCCTTCTTCCTCACTAGCAAGTGAAATTACAACAAAAACGTAACTGAAATAATACAATTGTATCTTTATATACTTCTTCCCCTTTTTATTGTTTTCTGTTCTCTATAAACCCTTAGTAAACTCCTGGATAACGCATCACGTTAATAATAATAGCAATAATTTTCTACGAGGGTTGATGGAAGAATTTGCTGAACAAATGTCCAGAAGGGTGCGCACTTCCGAGGTATGTGTTCTATACCCGACCCATTGAAAGAAACACCTGTCATTCGTCTTTTTGGTCACTAATCTGGACTTGTTTGACATATTAGATCGGGGTAAACCCATTGTTCTTCGACCATAGTGCCAGCTTCTGGTTTGCTATTCTTTTTCCATATTAGTATTAATCGGGGTCTATCTTCTTCCAGTAGCAAATCTAGAATGTGGTCTGGGTGGGTTCCAATCGAGTCGGTTTCATATAAAAGAAAAAAAGTTAAGACTAATTAATATTACAGTCTTTACAGTGGCTGAAAAACGTGTAACAACATACTGAAAGCAAATCCCATTAAAGTAACAACACAGTAAAAATAAGTGCTATTGCGCATTGTTTATAAGATACTTATTGACTTAATTGATATTCCTACATTTCATATTTCAAACCTACACGCAAATGCTGTGTAATAAACTTGTTTGTATACCTATATTTAAAAACGTATTACTACTGTATTAGCGTACACAGCTGAGAAATTAATAAAACCGCTTAAAAATTAGGAGATTAGCAGAACTTCTCGTCAACTTTTGAGTCAATACTCCCGGTCCGGTCCCGTTCGCGTCTCCCCACCGTAAATACGCCCCTGTCTTCTTCACCCATAAAAAAAATCTCTTCTGCTGAGCATGCCACACACAGTTCCAGGTGTCTTCCCGTCGAAGCATCGCTTCGACGATGTTATCCGGCGAGACCTGCCTAATAAATGATCTCGTATATTGCTCCCATCTGTCGCAGACGAAGAAGGTATGGCTAAACAAAAAAAAAATAATAATAATAGTTATTATTGTCATTATTTTAGTAAAAGCCCCTTTTTGTATCACCGAAGTAGTTTAGAAGTCAGCCAGGATCATCTGCTTTATCCGAGCCGTTCTCATATAAGTAAAGTAGTGTGGCCAGCACTACGCTTCAGCCGCCCATTGTTAACACAGAGTGTAACTCTAAGCGCTCTTTTCCACAAATTAACTCAACCGGGGCTCTGAGAAACGCAGTTCAATTTTATGGTTTTCCCTCTTGACATTCGATTAATAGCAGAACCCATACACATTAGTCTATTGGGTCCCGCACACCATAGTATATAATAAATAGATAATTTGATAGTTTGTTTAATACAATTGACCAGGGGATCCTTTCTCCGTAGGGCTGTTCATATTTCTGCGAAATTCCGTAATGAATTAACGTAGATCTATTTCCAAGCCAGTTTGCTGTGTTAAAATAAGGATTGTAAATAATAGTCGAAAGAAACGAAATTATATTTGTAAATTATTAAAATAAACCACTGTATTTTAGCCACAGTACTGTGCTTAACTGGCGAAGCTCGTATCAGTTGGTGAATCGTTTTTGTACACTGAAGATGGCCTCCTGGGGAGAGGCCGAAACGTCAGTTAGTAACAACCGTAGTGGACCACGACCTAATTTCCCGGAGTTTAATTAGTTTGTTCCCAACACTAATAAGATTAATTTAGCGTTTCCGTAATAACGGCAACGCCTCAACATTTAGTAATTAACGTAGGCTACGTATCTGCAGCCTTAAAAAGCGAAGGTTGAAAACGATCGCGCCAGAAAACAAAGGCACGGCATATTAATCGCATTTGTCGCCTACATTTTCCTTTACAGGGCCGTCTATTTCATGACTTCTCTAGTCTAATACTTCTATGGTTTAAACCGTCGCCTTGCACAGGTAAACTAGCAGTTTACTGACTTTAGTTTGGAAAAATGAGAAGATTTTTTTGTAGGGTTTTACAAAAGATGTAACGTACTTTAACATAAACTATAAGTTGTTTACACCAATCTTGGGTTAACATCCATAAATTAAAGCGCACCCGGTTTTATCAAATATTTTCAGATAGGCTAATTTTTATAAGCTTAGTAAGTGTATAAATTTGTAGTTAAAGTGATTTCTAATGGCATAAGATTTGTTAACTTAATTTGAATAACAATTAATTAAGATAGATTATTTTTGGATCAGCGTTTTTCATATATTTATTTTTTTCCAACTCTTACATTTCACGTTGCTTTACTGGAGAACTCTGAGACGCAAGGAGTTTATAACATTGTGTGGGAGGAAATTCTGAATTTCTCATTTGTCCTGAGGAAAAAGGGGGAGGCCCAACCTTTAAGCTAGTCTCATTCCCCCCCCCCCCCGGAGCGGCTCCTAATTTCGCCCTACTGATTTAATATATTATAGTACAGTATAGATCTCTTTATATTACAGTATTTAATTTTACTGATCAGGTTGTATCTGGCGTGTCAAACGCCATTCTATTCCGTATCTTCGATTTTCATTTACAAATCACTACTTTATTGTTGATTTCGTCGTCGTCGTCGTCGTCGTCGTCGTCGTCGTCGTTACTTCACGGTGTAGGCTTGTAGCCTGTTTCGTCTTCACTGCAGCCATCTCTTCCAGGGTGTACCTACAGGTCTTCTGCCAACTGGTTTGTAGTCTACAGTGCGCTTTACTAGCCTCTGGTTGTCCATTCCGCAGACGTGCTCCATCCGCTGCTGCTTTCGTTCTTCTGTCTTATCATTGTCGGAGAACATACCCAGTTCGACCCTTATGTGTTCATTACGCAATTGATGCCTTACACGATAACCATTCACGTGCCTTAAAAAAATTCATTCCAGAGGTTTGTGTATGCTGCTTTCCTTTCCCAGTTATCATCCATGTTTCACTATAGTAAATCTAAGAATAGGTATCGCCATTACTTTATAGAACTACATTTTAGTATCGGTTCTTGTTTACTGCTGATTTAATTTTGCTAATTTATGCTAATTCTGATTTTCCACTCCGTCTAGAAATATAATTAAGTACTCTTCTTGACCTTTCCCAGTCCTTTTTAAATGTCCGTACCATATGGGCTATCTTGTATCTTTGTCTATTGTGCTTATGATTCCTTTTTCTTCTGTTGTTTTGTACATTCCCGAATTTGTAGACTTTCGTTTTTGTACTTCTTCTTCTTCAGCACTACAGCCCAACGTGAGTCCTGGCTTCCAACACGCATATTCTCCAAAGTCTCGTGTCCATTTCTATCTCATTGTAACCCCTCACACCCATTTTCTGAGGTCTTCTAGCACATCATCCAACCATCTTATCCTAGGTCAGCCCCACTTTCAGCTTTTATAGGGCGCCCTCAGAATTTTCTTTGGCATACGCTGATCATCTATCCGCTCCAAGTGACCTACCTATTGTATTCGTTGATCCTTTATAACTCTTACAGTGTCTTCATGATTGAATATCTCATTTATCTCTTGGTTATTTCTTATTCTCCATTTGCCATCTTCTTTACCCGGGCCATAAACACGTCTTAGGATCTTTCTATTAAACCTTCTTAGTGTTACTTGTTCCTTTTTTGTCAATGGTCTCACATCAATAAGTAACAAATTTTTGTACTAGTTTGTGTTATTTGTCTTTATGGTTTGTTTCCGTACAACTTTAAAACAAAATATTTTCTTATGTCAGTTTAGGTCTATATCAATGATCTCTCTTACTACCAATCCAAAAGAGTTTTTCTGTATTTTTTGAAATAATACCCATTTATCGTCTCTCTCTCTGTCCTCTGCGCGCGCGCGCGCACACACACACACACACCACATACAATAAAGCAGTGGTTAGGTTAAATTATTTTTTTTTAGGTAAACGTTAAAAGGATAAGGGGTGGACGGGGTGCGCACTGTGTGATAACAATCTGTAAACAGAGACAGACAGGGGAGGATTTCGTTGCCAAGCTACACAAAGAAGGCGTAAGTAATTTGGGATGACATAATTACAGCTTACGATAGTCGTGTTCTTCTCTTTCTTTTTTTTTTCGTTATTTATAAACTTCTTCAACCCGAAATTTCATATTTTGTTTACGCTTAGATTACTTGATATATTTTAAATTGTTTTTTCCCTTTACCTTTCCTGAATTTGTGGCGTACAAGGTGCAGGCTGTAGACGGCTTTTTGAAAAAATTAAATCTTTTTTCCCTGTTATGTTGGAAGGGAATATTTGTTTGCAGGAAACTCTTAGTCCGCTCATTTTCATTTAACTTTTTTAACCATGTCATGGTTTTATTGTCGTGTTTGTGTTGTTTTATAACATGTACATTTCTTTTGATACAGAGCTCTTTCTTTCTCTCTCTCCCCCCCCCCACACACACTAAAACTCATTTATCCGGATTTGATGGGACCGCGCCTGTTTCGGATAAACGAAATTTCGGATAAACCGAAATAATAATACATATCTAAGTACAGTAACTTTATTTAATAATAATAATAATTTAAAAGGTACTTCCAGTGAATATGACACAATAAACTATAAAACGGCACCACACTGTAAATTATGGTTTCTACAGTACTGGAACAGTCCTATTGTTTGTTCGTACAGTAATCAATCACAGTTTTTTGCCTATGCTTTGAAGCTCGTTTGCTGGCTGCCCGATCTCGAAGTCGTTTCATTGTTAGAAGTTCTGCAGGGGAACTCTGTAAAATGCATTTTTTTGTCATTTTACAAATTCAAAAGGGCAGGAAAATGCTTTTGTGTTGTATTTTTAAAATTTACTAAAAATTGTTTCGGATAAACCGGGTTTTCGGATAAACCCGATTCGGATAAACGAGTTGTGTGTGTGTGTGTGTGTGTGTGTGTGTGTGTGTGTGTGGCAACGTTACAAGTATTTTAAAATGAATACACTTTAGTCCATGTACCCATCGCAACTGTATAGTGTAAAACACTATATCCTAGGTCGTAGGATTTTTGTGTGTTCGTTGCGTGAAGTATATGTGGTTGCACAATAAACGTATTTTTAAAAAGGGGAGTGAAACGCTAATGATGACCGTAATAATGATGAAATGATGATGAAATTAGTAATTAAAACATAGTAAAAGAATCATTCAACGATTTATTAAATATTGCAAAGAAAATTAATTGATTATTAAAATTTGGAACTAGAAAATTCAATTATTCTCTTTTACAAGGTTACCCCCTGTAAAACATATCTTTGCTATTTAGCACACATTAATAACATACAGTCTTATATATCTAAACGTATATGATGAATAAATTATAAAATTCTGTTATATTGCATGAATGTCTGACTTTAAATCATTATTATCCAACAAGACTGTGCTTTCGAGGTCTAGTGGTGTCTTCTTTATCATTAATGTTATTTATGACAAATAATATCATTAATGACACTAGTGCTGTGTCATTAACTTTGCCATTAACGGAACTGCCGTTCGATCTGGTTTTGTCATTTCTGTCTTCCAGTTTATTATTGTTGCTGTACGCGCGCGTGCGTGTGTGAGTTTTTGTAATAATCGTCGTCATCATCATCATCATCATCATCGTCTTCTTCACAACACGGCATAGGCAAGGTGCTGCCTGTTACGTCTTCAAAAATCCTCCAGCCATCTCTTCCTGGGTCTACCAACAAACCAGTGTCCTATAGTTTTGTATTTCCAGACTTGTTTGGCCAGTCTGGAATCTGACATTCTTTCTAAGTGTTCTTTCCACCCTGATTTGTAAGCTTTTCATTTATCATTCAGGCGAAAAACGTGTAACTCTTCTCTTATGGCCTCATTCCTTATACGGTCAAGTTTACAACAACTTTTAACTCCTCTTGAGAACGCCATTTTCGAGGCCTGCATTTATTGTCTTGTTTCTTGGTCGTTGTCCGTAATTCACACCCATAGGACAGTACAGAGACGGCCATAACTCTGTAGAACTTTAATTATGTATCTCGGCGTACCTTGTTTCTAAAAAATACATCCCACTATCTGTAAGTTAACATCAATATCATAATTCATATCATATCAATTCCCAGATAATTAAAGTGGATCACGTGTTCCAGAATTCAATCACTAATCATTATTTTTGTGTTTTTCTTGGGTCCTTGCCTTGAAGTGGCCATCAGCTTTGTTTTTATAGTGAAGATTTTCATATTGTATTCTTTATAAATCTAGTGAAGCTTAAAAACAGATTTTTGCACATCAGATTCTTTATTTTCAAGTACAAACAAGTCGTCAGAAAACAAAAGGACATTAAAATATCTGTCTCGTGATAACTTAATACCAGGGTTCACTAGATGTTCGCACTTACCAGATCGTTAATATAAATCTTATAAAGAGTAGAGTTTTAGTACATTTGTCTAACACCTTGATTGGCAGACATTTGTTGATGTATCCTATAATTATGTTGAACAGCTATTCTTGTTCCATTATGTAGGCCTTGTATAGGTCTTGTAAGTTGTTGATGGGATCGCCGTTCTTCTAATATTTGCCACAACATCTACTCTGCCAAAGGCCTTCTCAAAGTCAACGAAAGCTATATGCGTTTCTTTATCGAACTCGCGACGCATCAATGATTTGTGTAATACTGCTCGTACTTGAACTCGCGATGATTGTGTAATGATTTGTGTAATAATGCTTGTACAAATTTGCTTGTATCAAATAATTTG
Source organism: Magicicada septendecula (assembly GCA_034769895.1). Classification (NCBI taxonomy): domain Eukaryota; kingdom Metazoa; phylum Arthropoda; class Insecta; order Hemiptera; family Cicadidae; genus Magicicada; species Magicicada septendecula. The sequence continues at coordinate 1,366,071,058 of CM068367.1, forward strand.
TTGCTTGATTATATAACACACGAATTGCGAAATGCAGAGTAAATCCAATTCAGTTTTGTTGTGAGCGTTGTCTACACTTTGTGAGAGATTTGTACAGTCTTGACCTTGTGTGTGTGTGTGTGTTTTAGTTAAAACATCCGTTTACGCCTGACCGATCATTGTGTGTGCGGGCGGATTCGTCGTCAGCATTACATAGAAATTAGTGTACCGTTGCTAAGTAATCTAATTACGTAAATGCCGGTCCCACGGCGGCTCATCGGAGCACAATTCCGCCCCGTCCCCCTCACTCTCACACCCTCCTAGCTATGATTACGTTTCAACTAATTCGCGAGTCTATCTCTCATTCTTTCTGTCTGTGTGACTTGTCTCTGTCCATCTCGTCTCGCCCTGCCTATCTGTCTGTCCGCGTCTGTCTGTCTGTCTGTCCACACACACACACCCCCCTTGCACCTCACTATTTTCTACGTATTTCTCTGTATATAAACACGCATTTGCACGAGCAAAAGCAATCTTTTGGCGTCAGATGGAAGTGAATACCGACTGGTTTATCACTCAGTCTGTAGGATAAATCACAATTTTATTTTATGTTTTTGAATGCTCTCTTCTTCTGATTCTCGCTTTCTCTCCGTACCTCTTTCTTTCTGCATGCTCGGGTTTGGTGTTTGAAATATTATGCGTATATTAACCACTTAATCTGCGTGTATTACTCGATACGTATCATTTCACTAGTTTGAAATGAGGCTTAGGTGAAGCTGCGGACCCACGAGTAAACTTATTGACGGTTATAAAAACGTCGAGTTCGGCCGTCTACGCTATCAACTGCTAACTGCGTGTATGCTATGCAACTCTCAACTGTACACTGCAATTATAATATCAATTCCCCCGTATTATGGTTATCAAACCAAATTAATTTACAATAAAAATTAAGCATCTCATACAAAACCTGCGTATTGACTGTAGATGTGTTTACATAATCGTGTACACGATTTGAAGTACATATGTATGAACAGTGTACACGACTACTTGCTCTCAGTTAACGAAAATCATTTAAGAAAGAAAAAGACACAAATTTATGAGGAATAATTAATTGATTATGACGTATTTTACCAATATTTTCAGTTTCAGGCCGGCGGTATAGTTTAAGGAATAATGTATCAGGACAACAAATACAACTGGAGTAGGTGCTGTAAGACTTACACTGAATATAGGGTTAAAAATTAAGATACAGTGGAAAAGAATCCAAGGCCGGTAGCAGGCCACGTGACCCGTCGTCCCAGCGACGGGAGGTCTATAAGAAGCTCGGGACGCGGCACAACAGTGTCCGACGGGGATGCCACCGCCTCGCACGACCACTGGTCATCATCAGTAGAAAGAATGAATGTATGGAACAATATAATTGGCACAAGGGCAGCGATATCAAAAGATCGTAAGGGTATGTGTGTCTTATGGGCGGTGACAGATGGCCAAGTAAATTACTAGAATGGAACCCTACTGAAAAAAAGGGGGGCACGAAAGACTTTGATAAAATATATAAGGAATATGTTAACTCAGAGAAATCTGAATGAGCGCGATTAGAAAGATTTTTATATTCATATATATATATATATATATATATATAGAGAGAGAGAGTATTGTTCCTATCTTCAGCCTTCCTGATTTTATGGAAGGCTGAAGATGGGAACAGTACGTTTCCCGAAACATGTACCAAATAAGGGAATAAAACATCTTGAGGTAAAGAATTTATAAATATCAAATAAATTATATATGCATCAAGAAATAGACTGTAGCAAGAAATGTTTACACACACACACACACACACACACACACACACACACACACACACACACACACACACACACACACACACACACACACACACACACACACACACACACACACACACACACACACACACACACACACACACACACACACACACACACACACACACACACACACACACACACACACACACACACACACACACACACACACACACACACACACAAATATACATATATGTATAGATCACACACACACACACACACACACACACACACACACACACACACACACACACGTACACGTACATACAAAAGGAGGGAGAGACAGACAGACAGACAGAGTTAGCATCGTAGTGATTATAACGGTGACGAAGCAATAAAAAGAAGTATATTTCGGCGAACTCGGTGTTCATTTCTGAATTTATACATACAAGCTGTAGGCGTACCCTCACGTATTGGTCATTAATATTCAAACCGTATTGCAAGAACTCGAGAAAGAATAAAGCGCTTTTGTTCGTTGTGTTGTGGAAGGAAGAGACTTTGTTGTGGTTACGTATAACAACATAAATATAATGTTCTGAGAGCGGCAGCATTATGCGTGTTGTTGTTTTGCAAAAGTGGATATCACGAGATTGAGAGAGGAAAAGTAACTAAGGATGAGGAAATACTGCGAGAATAGAGGAGGAGGAGGACCGTATGTAAATCTTGTGAAGACTGCGGCCGGGTGACACTTAATACTGGTTACGTGACCGGCATTAGGCGCACGCAACGCAGGATAGTCGCGACAGTAATGCCGGGGCCCGGGGCCCGGGGCCCGGGGCCTGGGGCCTGGGGCCTGGGCGTCGTCTGATGCTGGTGCTGATAGTTATTTGTACTTGCTCGTGTTATTCTTTACTATAAAAGAAATATTTTCATTAAACTTGTTGGCAATATTGGCAAAATCCGTTTCCGTCTGTCGCAACGTTTCCCAATTAGTAATAACGATTAATCACCTGTTAACTGCCAAACATGTCACGTCACTTGCACGTAGTTTTATAATAATTGCAACCAGTTTTATAAAGCCAGGTAAAAAATAATTTTGAGGTGCGGTCAAAAAGTTAGTTGCACTTGCCCGTATTTTTTTTTTTTTTTTTTTTTTTGTAAAAGAGGTATTTTGATAAAAGTTGTTAGTCACACTGGTAATCTTCCGTTTCCGTCAACTGTAGTAAGGTTTTCCACTTGGTAGGAAAGCAGGGTTGCCAGGTGTGGCGAATTGGTGGCGATTTCAAAGAACTAAAATTTCAAACAATGCAGATGTGACCAAACTGCAGTACAGAAATCCTGCAACGTTTACAAAACTTCAAAATATTTATGTAGGTGCTGTAAGTGCACTGTGATTTTGGAAAGTAAAAATCCAAATCTCTCACTTGAAGAAATACAAAATTTCAGAGTAAATTGCTTAAATTTTTGTGTTGAATGTGCACACCAAATTTACACCAGATTTCCTTTTAACGGTTCAAAGCCTAAAACATCTAGATTTTATAGATAGGAAAAAATTAATGATATTCAGTCACTGGCTTCAGCAGCAGCAGTCTTTGAGAAAGTATTGAAGTAAATATGGTAAATAGAGAGAGAATAAAGAGAGATCTTAGGAACAGAATTATTAACACTGGTACAGATAAAAGTTTATTAAGCTTTTAGAGAGAATTTAAAAATACAAAGAACGCGAATGATACTGAGGCTTTTCCAACTTAAATAATTTTGTGGCTTATCTATTTACTGTACTTTACCAGTTTAGTAGTGGGTGTGTTGAAAGGATTTTTAGTGCAACCAATGTTAATACAAACAAAACCAGAAGTAAGTTGGGTACTGAGACACTGTTTGGCCAGTTGCATACGAAAAACGTTCAAGCAAATAAAATAAATCCTATTTCGATTGTACTACAAATGATTCAATGCTGATGAAACACAGCAACTATATGTAGCCCTATATGAACTAAAAACAGGTGTGAATGAGTGTAAATTGTTTTTGCGAATTAAACTATTGGAAAGTTGTTAATTATAGTGTAATGTGTGAATATTGACTCAAGCCTATAACGAACTAAGTGCATAAAAAGGATTTCAAAAAGTACTGAGTCTGACCTCAGCAGGTGAGAACAATTTCTTTTACCGTACTTCAAATCAAGGTTTTTAATATTTATGTAATTCTTGTAATAGTATTTAAGTATTTAGACTATACGCAGAGTCTATAAACTCTGCACTCTGCATAAAGTACATGAATTGTGGCAGTGGGGATTTCGATGAAAAAGTGGGGGAAGTTTTGGGTAGCCATGTGGGGAAAAGAGGACTGATTGACCTCGCAACACTGTAGGATAGATTAGTTTATTGCTAAGCGAGAAACATGTCACGTCACTTGCACGTAGCGGCTGAATTAGATTTCTGCGCAGTGACTCGTTTTCTGTTCGCAAGGAGGGCTCAGTGTAACCTCTTTGAGTGTATGGTGAATATCATTTTCACGCAAGTGTTGTCCGACGAAAACGGCTCCACGGATATCAAGGACGATTGTCGTTAGGCATGTGCACCAACTTCGGCAACAGATGACAACGTTGAGCGCGTTTACCAATTGTGTTGTGGAGAGATGGGGGTTCTGTTAGAGCAGTCTGGGGGTATTCTGGGGCCTGCCCTGGCAGGATGGTGCACATTGGCAGCAGGATGTGCATCTAGTGTGGACGCCGAGGAGGCTATAGTAGCCCAACGGGTGCACACATGGGCTGAGTCAGTTAGCCTACTGCGACCGGGCAGAGAGAGCCTGTCAGCTAAGGTTGTTCTCTAGGGGAAGAACAACCTGAAATCAAAGTTTCTGGTCATCCAGGTTGGGGGTTGGATAGGAGAATTCACATATCCCATCTGTGAAACTCTTTTATGTGCAAAAACCTATCAGTTTCTCAGCCAGTCAGTTGTCGGACTTGAACCGGGACAACTGGCGGAGGCTGTAAAAGGAGGCCTTGACTTGGTAATTGGTTGCCGCTGAAGAAGAAGAAGAAGAAGAAGAAGAAGAAGAAGAAGAAGAAGAAGAAGAAGAAGAAGAAGAAGAAGAAGAAGAAGAAGAAGAAGAAGAAAATTCACAGTTGACAAAATTGCGACTGAGTTGAGTCTTTCGCATGGAAGTGCGCACTGCATCGTCTCTAAGCGCCTACAATGTTTCCGCTCACAATCTAGCACACGCCACGAAGGATCACCTTAAATAAAAAAAGTGGGAACACCCTCATTAAGCCCCACCATCGGAGGCCATCATCAGTGTCTAGATTGGCACGGTTTCCACCAATTTACGTCAGAGATTAGGTAGGGATTTGTGTTTTTTTTTTTTTGGCCGAGAAGGCCACTTTTATACAGTTTAGTACCAGGACGATCTAAGCTGGAAAGCAGCATCAAACAACCAACCAATTTGAGTCGGAGGAGTGGGAACTTCCTCCTTATAGTCGTGACCTTGCGCCGTGTGATTTCTATGTGTTCTGTCCTATATGAAAGTGATAACATCACACTGACGGAGAAGTCCAAAATGCAGTGCGTGAATGGTTACAGGATGTTGAACGGGATTCTTGCAGCAGTGACACCGATAAACTCGTGTCACCTTACGATAAGTGTTTAAATAAACTTGCGATTTTGTAGAAGAGTATCCGATTATTGTAAATATTTCGATTATTTTTTGTTGTGCTGGTGCGACTAACTTTATGACCGCCCCTCGTAAAACGGATATATATTACATTTCTATGTTAACAAAACATTTGGCTTATTTACCTTAGGTCTATAGTTATCAGGGGAGTGTTTACGGTGGTGGGGGGACGAAGAGAACCAGTTCCCCAGAGGGTCGAAAAAAGTTGACGACTTTTGTTAAGCTCTTCATTTTTAGGCTATTTTATTATTTTTTAAGCTTTGTACGCTAATATAGTATATTATATAGTAGTAACTATTTGTTAAGTATACAAACAGGTTTGTTACATGGCATTTGCGTATACGTTTGAAATATAAAATACGGTACTGTATAGGAAAATCAATTCAGTTGATAAGTAAGTTCTAAACAGTGTTTCGATAACGCATATTTTTTCTTGGATTTCGTTGTCTATGATGTGTCCGTTGATTAACTAAATACAGGGTGTCGCGGGAGGAGAGGGAAATAATTTGAGAAATTGTTCTATAGTGTAAAAGAAGAAAAACAGTTCATATAAACATATGTCCGGAAACGCTTTGTAAGCGAGTTACGGCTAGCGAAAGATTTCGCCCGAGTTTCGGTTCCCGGGGGTAAATGAAGACTTTCTGAAATTCTGGGAAGGGGCGAATTCTGTTGTTTCTTGTGGTTTTTGACCTGAAAAATCGAATAAAACAGGTCGCAGAACTGTATCTCCCGTAGGTTTCATGATATCCGACGTAAAACAGAAAAATCTTTGCCTAAAAAAAATTTTGGAAAATTGGAAACATTTGGAATTTTTTGTTGATTTTTATTGACTTCATTTACACCATTTTTCTCAGAATTAAATTCTTTACAAGTTTTGTTTTTAACTTTTATGCATTTATTAGTCATTTAACAAAGTTATTGTACTTCTAACCTAAAAAAAGCGTTTCCGGACATATGTTTATATGAACTTTTTTTCTTCTTTTACACTATAGAACCATTTCTCAAATTATTTCCCTCTCCTCCCGGGACACCCTATAATTATACCACTACCGACTCGGAACACAAAGTTTTTTATTGGTAAAAACGTCAAAGTTTTACCTTATAGCCTGAACCAGTTTTCGCTTATTCCAGTTATTTTGCAGTTTTAACTTCTTCAGAGCCTTTGTTCCTAGTCGGTAGTGGTACAATTATATTCGCATTTATTTATCGCGTTATTGCCGTTCTCTTTAATGGTATTGAATTTAGGACGTTGTACTACCCGTTTTTGAACCACTTTAAAGATAGTAAATGTTGATTAGTATTAATTTGTTTCTTCTTTTATATGAAGCCGACTCGACCGGACCCCCCTCCCGCGACCAAATTCTATTTATGCCACTGATAGTTATGGTTTGGATTGGTTTTGGTAATGTAAAGAAATGTCATATCTCTGTTACTTGTCCGAATTACCGAATTACTCTATGAAATACCAACGGATTACGAATGAAAGGGCTAATTTCTTATGTAATTAGACATTTTTTTGTTATAAGTACTGATTTTTGTAATATTTAGTATCAAACATTTCAACCAGCCACCAGTTTAAACATTTTTTAAGGTAATACTTTGTTTTACAAGTTCTTAATCTTTCACACGGCCGGCTTCAACATTGTTAACATTATTATTATCCACCGAGCTGTTGCTGTGGTCCACAGTTGTCGTTGTTGACAGGCGTTTCGGCCCCACCATCGGAGACGATCCTCAGTGTCTAGATTGGCACGGTGCCCACCAATTCACCTTAGCGGTGAGGTAGAGATACTGTGAGGATGGCATCCGATGGTGGGGGCCGAAACGCCTGTGTCAATAAATAACGACAACTGTAGACCACGGCCTAGCAGCCCGGTGGACAATATCAATTTTAACAATACTTTGATTTGTTTCGTACTTATAAGAAATGGTAAAAGTACCGCTTATTCCACATTTCAACTCGCATCTAATTTTGTTCGGCGGTAATTAATTTTTATTACTTACATGTTCCATAAGGAAATGGAAGTATGGTGATAGCGAAAAAAAATCGTGTTTGAGATAAGGGCTTATTCTGATTGTACTATCCTCAAAACATGAAGATAAAGTAACTTTCCGAAAAGTGTGTGTGCGTGTGTCTGTGTGTAGAATTTTTACTATGGGAAACGATAACTCCAGCAGATTCAAACAGAATCAAATAATTTTTTGAATATGACCCGAGTTATAGAGGACTCAAGGCCTATTGATTTTGGTGAAGGTCGGTTAAGGGGAAGGGGTAATTTACCTGCAACGTTTTATGTTTTAACTAGAGTAAAGTACTTAATTTTGATAAATAAAGTATCCTGAAAAGAAGGTAATAATAATCCACTATAGAAAGGTAGATGAAATATCTATAAATGAGAAAGGTAGTTGAAGGGGAGGGGGTAATTTTCTATAAATGAGAAAGGTAGTTGAAGGGGGAGAGGGTAATTTTCTATAAATGAAAATGATAATAGAAGGGGGAGGGGGTATTTTTTTGTGTGTACTACGTTATCGGCAACAAAGAAGTAGTTTGTTGTTAAAATTCCTTCCCGGGCTGTTTGGCGTGGTCCAATGTTTTCTGCTAAACCAGTCGTTTCGGCAGTGCCATCGACTGCCATCATCAGTGAAAATCGAGTGCGCTAACGTGAGGTGGTATACGTTAGTGACCACAGTACTTCTGAAGAAAGAAGTAGTTTCTACGGAACTACTTCATTTCGATAATGATTTAAAATATAAATTTTGGAACATAAAAGTCATGTATGGTTCTCCATACCGCTTATTTTTAAACATATACACAGACACACAAATGGCAAACGAAGCATATATTTATAGTTATATTTATATTTCGGTATATATTTATAGTATGTTTTCCTTCAGTTTAATGAGCAGAATCATTGTCACCATATGTTGGTAAAACCCCTGTGAATGTGTATTGTATGGAGACATGAGTCTAATGTTTTCAGAGAAGTTTTGTTTAGGATGGGGGGGGAGCGGAAGTCTCCAGAGAGAAGACAATTTAAACAGGAGGAAGTGCTATGAGAGGGAGAGAGAGTCGGAGTGGAGGGATTGCATGCAAATCTTGTACAGACTGCGGGCGAAACTTAATACTGGGAACGTGACCGGCATCGTGTATAGAACACAAGCATAAAGTAGCGCGCGACCCGGCGTAAGCCCGGACCGGACGTCGTGTCGTCTGCTGATGCAAATGCATGCATACGGCGTGTTATACGGACGGACTTTTGATTACATTCGCGCGACGACTAATTTAAACGATAAGTCTGAAAAGTAAATAAGTTGGTTTAAATTATAGGCTAAATGAATTCAAAAATCCATCATAGTCCTTGTTTCTTCGAGGACAGTTTATGAAACAACATAAAAATTTATACATTCTTCTCCTTTTTGTTGTTTTCCTTGTCTCCTCAAACTTCCATATGTTGTAGTAAACGCTTTGTTTTGTATAGCAGTTTTGTTACTTTCTTATACTGACATTACACACAAGACGAATTGAAAATTACTTCATTTTAAAGTACCAAGTTAGACATCGCACAGCGAAAGCACTCTTGGGCATTTTCATTAATATTTTCCCTACGAAGATAGTTGAAATATCTGTTCTCGGCTACTTTAAAATAGTTCAAAGAATTTACGATCTTATACGTTTTTAAACTGCTGGCGGGCTTTGTTTAGATTGAACTTGTTATTTGGAAACGATGCAACTGAAATCTATTGTTACGACGGTCTTACAGATCGTCGTCCATGTACAGTTGAAACAAAATACAGACACCAATGAAGTCACTAATCACCAGCTTTAATTAGTCACAAATAACAACTTGAAATCAACAAGGTACTGTGATAAAATAATATTAGTTAAATTTGTCCACACGCAATAATAATGTCAACTATTAGAGTCCCGCGCTCTACAGTTTCGCTAGATGTAACTAACGTCTAGGCCGCTGTTGCTTATATAGGTCCCACAGGTGTTCCAGAATAATTTTCCATTCTTTTGGAGCGCGTGCCAGGATAATTTGCGTAGTTACCATCTGCGCCGACCCAATGCATGAATTACCCCCCACTTTCAAGTATAGCTACTAAGTTATCTAGAAAGAAGAGAGGAGAGACAACGCTATAACGTTTACTGTCTCACTTCCATATTATTTCCTTCTCTGTCAAACATATGCTTCCGTTGTTCTCGCCAGTCTTGTTGCAGCCGATGTTCACGCTATGAAACACTGTAAAAAAGTGTTCTGCGCATGTGCGAAGTGAATGAAAATGTTGGTAGCCTCGCAACAAGGTGTTTGTCTACTGCGCATCGAGACCCGCGTGTTCAGTTTTCATTGTCCTGCCTTTACAGTCTGGAAGCTACTTGAGTGGACGGCCATGACACAGACGTCGCACGCTGTGCTAGCCGAGAAACGTGTAGAACTTTTACGTGACTGCACCTGCCGACTTTTCGAAAGCGTTACATAATTGTAGTAGCACTGTCTTCTTTAACGTTTAAACCCAGACACGTGTCTGGCCTTTCACAGTCTTTACTGTACACATCCGTGTGTCCACAATTGCTTTAAGTCGTCACCGTGAATGTGGATTACACTGATTTTCTAAAAACACATAATAATAAAATTCAAAACCGGGTTTTGATCCACTATTCAAACAACGTAGTCTAAAATTAACTGGTCTTGGAATTAGCAGACGCAACATTCATAGATTGACATGTTTCAGTTAGATGGCGCCTAGTTGCTAACTCGAATCTGGTGGGCAAGTTCTCGATGGCATGGATTGATTGCCTTGTGTGAACCTGTGGCATGGTTTACGTTAGCACGATTTAACAATAAAAATAAATTCTGTGAAACTACCAAGCGTTTTTAATTATTTAAATATTTTTAAGTGATACGTTCACCAGCCCAAGTCTTCAGTTAACAGTTCCAGTGACTGAAATTTTATATCAGTAGGGTTTTAACCTCTGAGCGAGTCCTTCAAATTACAGAAACATATACGAAAAAACATTAAAACGATTCAATTAAAACAGTATGCAAATTGTTTACAATTTCTGAGTAATAAATATGTTGAAGTAGTTTTCACAATAACTGACTAGGTACAACAGAACGGGGTAAGTAAAATACTAAAAACACGAATTAAACTGGGATAAAAATTACTTTATTTTTTATTTCCTGTTCTCTCATGGTTTGAGTCATGTGCTCTCAGAATTCTTGTGTCTTGGACAACGCCTTTATCTTTTCTACGAACTTTTCCTTCTTCACATGTGATATTGTAATGTCCCCTTATACTGAGTTGTCTTCATTTAGATAATACAATATAACATTTCATTTAAAACACTTTATTAGAGTGTTCACTACAGTCCATTAGTATCAGTTTGTGTTCTGCTGTCAGTAACTATATCATTGAAGTAACTACAGATCTACTTTTCCAAATGGTATCAGCTTTAAATCATCCGCAAGGAATTTGGAATTTCGTTGCTGATCCTACGTTTTCTTTCCTATACCGAATTAATAACTCAGTTTACCGAACTGACCGAATTAATATCTTTTAATAAAGGTGTTAGACAAAGATGGAGTATAGCATCTACTTTCCTAACATTTTATTGACGATGTGTTTAGGAAGTGGAAACGTCTAGGGAATCCTGGTATTAAGTTATCACGAGACAGATATTTGAATGTGCTGTTGTTTGCTCACGACTTGCTTATACTTCAAAATAAAGACTCTGATTTTCGAAAATCTGTTTTTAAGCTTCACGAAATTTGCAATCAATACAATATGAAATTCCTCACTATAAAAACAAAGGTAATGCAATTTCGAGGCAAGGAATCAGTAACAACAAAAATTTTGATTAATGATGGAATTCTAGAACAGGTGAGCAATTTTAATTACTTTGAAATGATATTGGCTGTGATAGGAAATGTGATATTGATGTTAAGTTAGCTAAGTGTCAGACGATCTGTGGGACAATCAATCGATTTTCAGAAACAAGGTACTTACGTCGAGATATAAAATGAAAGTTGCACAAAGTTATGGTAGTCCTTGCACTATCCTATGGGTGTGAATTATGGACAATAACCAAAAAACAATACAGTAAGATAGAGGCCTTGGGAATGACGTTCTTAAGAGGAGTTAAAAGGAGTTCTAAACTTAACCGTATAAAGAATGAGGCCATAAGAGAAGAGTTACAAGTTTTAACTTGAATGAAGGATTAAAAGATTACAAACAACGGTGTGAAGAACACTTAGTCTGCAAATACAAACTATGGCAAGAAGAGATGGCTGGAGGATTTTTAAGGCGGAAGAAGCAGCAGCATGTCTATGTCGTGTTGAGAAGATGATGATGATGGTTTTGTATTTCCGTGGTATTTATGTTAACGGAGTTTTATTGTACCTTTATATTCTTCTCTTTGGCCTTGAGGCCGGCTGCGGATATCCACTTTAGGCCCTGAAGCCAGATATCAAAACTAGAGTGGACATCCATCTGGACAGGAGGAATGAAATTCAAGGATAAAAGTTATAATTTTTCTGCTAACTAGGAAATTAATTAGTTTATTTTAGCAGTTTAAGGACATCGTCAAATGTTATGTCGGATAATGTTGTGTTGTAACGTTAAAAACACTATAAAAGTATAAACGACCAGAGTGAAAATTATGAACCACTTTCCAACACGATATTAAGTAAAAGTGTTTTTTTATTGGAACAAGAATCGTCAAGAATCGTTTGTGACAAACCTTATACGATGGGACCTAGCGTGATAAGAAAAACTGAAAGGCAAGAAAGGCAATTTGAAACGCGTCAGAGTGATTTTGGTGAAAGAGAAACGTAAATCAAGTGGTTGAAGGAGCCGAAAACAAAAATTAACATGAGAACAAGTGTTATATGGTGTAGTAATATGCCACTTAAATAATCACGCGCGCGCGCTGTTATTTAAGTCCTCAGGTGTGTTGATTTCTCAGTTTTCAAGTATTGTTACTGTTTCTCAAATTCCCGACTTTTGTGTTCACCGTATTTTGTAACTAAAGCAATTTAATGAAGGAAATATGCTGCGTCGACAGAAAATGTAGAGCATTGTGTAAAGAAACAAAACACGAGGACAAGTCAAAAAGTAAACGAAACATCTGAAAATTGTTATTTTTATTTCAATTTTCAGAAGTAAAACTTGAGTTGTTTTTTCTTCTAATGTCTTCCGCATTTATTTCATTTATTAACAAGCTGGTGGCGGGAATCGAATCCATGACCTCTGTGTGGTAATTAACCAAACGTTCGCGACCAATTTGATTCATAATCATTTATCATACGATAAAAATACAAATCGCATTTATGCTAATTTAAATGGAGAGATGGAATATTTTTAAAGTAAAAACGTATTTACGAGGCGGCAGGGTGCCTGTTATAGCAATTTCCCAGCACAATGCAAAGCGACAGTATTATATAGGTAGCAGAGGGAGAGAGAGACAAAGAGATAAAACTAATGGAATTTAAACAGAATTTCGGAGCTAAATGTGTGCATAGAATTATTATTTTTCGCAATTTGAGTTGCAAACATTCTACGAATTCTAATCGTTATTGTTATTACATACTACATATTAGAGTGGGGGTTAGTAGTCTCTTTTCTGGAGAAAAATTTCCATTTGATAGATCTTTTTTACTAAATTGAATTGTATAATATTTATGTGTAATGGAAAGTTTGTGTAGTCTGAGATGCCAATTTCACAGAATAGAATAATAATACCTAGCAGCATAATTGTAGTAGATCAAGTTAATCTGACATTTCTGTGAAACAATATTTATATTTTTTATTTCCCTAAATGAAATGAAATAATTTTATTTAATTTTACTTAACAAAATTTTAATATAGAATATAAATGATACTACTACTACTACTACTACACTGTTTGCTCTCCAGGATTATTCCGATTATATTTTCGGGCGAGAACTGTCCCACTACATTTTCTAGGGTTTGGCTCTCCTCGTTCCATCTATCACAGGTGAAAAACGTGTGATTCACATCGTCTAATTCCTGTTTACAGAAAATGCAGTCTGGTCTGTCTACTTTCCCCATCCTATGTAGGTAAGCCCGGAACAGGCCGTGGCCAGTTAGAAACTGCGTTATGAAGTAATCTCGCCATGTTTGGGGTCAGTCCACTCAGCTATCTGTTTCATGAGCTTTAATCAAATTAAATTATTATTAATAATAATAATAATAATAATAATAATAATAATGATAATAATAATTGATTTTAAATTTTGGTTTTTTGAATGAATAAGTAAGGTATTTTAAAAAGACAATTGAAATAGAATTTTACTTTTTATAAACAAAATTAAATTTTAATTTGTAAGAGAAATAAACTTAATTTAATCAAAATTAAATTCTTCCATTCAAGAAAATTGAAAGTTATTTGAAGACTATATAATTAACATGCTGCTGTGTATTCACATATTGACCATAGATGTTCAGTCAACGTATGCTACAGATGAACAGGTAATTCATCCTAGCAGGATAATTGTAGTAGATCAAGTTATTCTGATATATTTCTGTTCTTTCTACGCACTTATTTTATTTCTTAACGAGCTTTTGAGTTTCTTCCGAGAAGAATCATTTCCGTCTCGTGTGCACCATTTATATGACATCCACATTATTATTACAATGTTTACACATTTTCCGGCACCAAAGATTACGCAAATGATTGAATTCTCATCTTCCACTGCTGTTTGTCCATCCAAAGATCTTCAGTTTTTCGTTCCCTCAATATAGTCTGAATTTCTTCTATCCTGGTGACAGTTGGTCTTCCTCTTTTCCTTCTTCCTGGTGGGGTCCATTCCATAACTCTCCTTGGCAATATTTCCTGTGCCATTCTTTTTGTGTGTCCATACCATTGTAATTTTTTTGTTTGGATAAAATCGACAATTGAATTTTTTATATACATTCTGTCTTTAATAACTTCATTTCTAATTTTCTCACGTCTGCATACTCTTGTAGAAAGTCTCCAAAAGTCCATCTCTGCTTCATTAATTTTGTTGTTGTGTGTTTATTAGTAGCCCGAACGTCTTAGCCGTAAGTCATGATATTTCTAACAATGGTTTCAAATATTTTGGTTTTAGTTACTGCTATAATCTGCTTATCCTACAGGATTCTATTTAACGTAGTATGACATCCATATCTAGGGAAAAATATTTACCTCATATTTCTTCTTTAGTGGACAAAAAAAAAAGTTTGGAGACGAGTCAGTATTGTACGATGGGTAGTTTAACGTCTCGAAATCAAGATCTTGATGACAAACTCTGTTTTTTGTTGGAGCGTGCGAGTCGTGCGTACTTACAATCTAAAGTTCACGCGTTAGCGTTGTGAAGTTCTTACATGGCTTGATTAATCAAGGCTCTAACACTACACCCAGCATTAATTTTGCATTGAACCAATTCAAGTAGTGTCTTCTTCTTCTCATTTAAGTGTCGTCTTCTATGAGAAGCTCGACAACCGTCGTCACGGAAATCCGAATTTTAAATGCAGCTGTTCTAAATAAGTCGACTGAGGTATATTAGAACTATTTTCGTAGGTTATCTAACTAGGATGCTAAATAAGAGAAGCGACAATATGTGCTTACGCTGACGATGTTGTGAGATCTTGAAGACCAAAATGTTTTATACGGCTAGTTGAGGTATACAAAGAGCTGAATAAAAAATCCGCTTGAATGGGACTGCACCAGAAAGGAGAAGATATCTATATAATTTATTCATTTTCTGCTTTTATTAAGGTCAGTACCTGTGTAACATGATAGATAATTAAGGGTCCATAAACACGACAATACATGACAGGATACAAGTAGGAAATAGGGAAAATTATGCAAACAGCAGACTACTGAGAAGCAAATTCATTAGTTGTAACAAAAAAATAAAAATATATGACACTTATCAGACCGGTTGTTACTAATGCAGACGAGACATGGACACTGATAAAAAAAGGAACAAAAAACACTAAGAAGGTTTGAAAGAAAGATCGTAAGACGTATTTATGGCCCGGTAAAAGAAAATGACGAATGGAGAATAAGAAATGACCAGGAAATAGATGAGCTATTGAATCACAAGCCATTGTAAGATTCATAAAGATTTTACGAATACAATAGGAAGGTGGCCTAGAGCGAATGGATGATCAGTGTATGCCAAAGAACATTCTGAGGGCGCAAATCTATAAAAGCAGAAAGAGGGACCGACCTAGGATAAGACGGTTGAATGATGTGCTAGAAGATCTCAGAAGAATGGGTGTGAGGGGTTACACTGAGAATTTACACTGTCAATGGACAGGAGTCTTTGTAGAAGATTGGTGTTGAAAGCCAGGGCTCACGTTGGGCTGTAGTATTGAAGAATAAGAGAAGATATAAATAGGATATACGACTCTGTATTGTATTTTTTCATGTATTATCTACTGTGAAAGTTAATACTTTTCTCCTCTCATTACATGCCTCAGATATTGGAGTTTCCGTACGTTCACATTATTCATTAGTTCCATTTTCAAACAGTTTAGTTTTCTGCAGTGTTTTATTTTTATTAAGATTGCTATCTTCAACTAGTAGAATGTACTTAGAGTCGACAATTTTGTAGAATCTGTCGTCATGTTTAGCGACCAACCATTTGATCACTGTTGCACTGTCATCGATACCATGGGCGATAAAATGAATATTGCTGTTACGAGCGAGTGCCTTAAATCGCGGTATGTACTGACCACTTGGTATTGTTTTTTTATATATACAGTCTGTGGAATACGACCCAAAACTGGCTTCTGTAAGTCCTGACAGGCTTTAGAGTTCGTTTACTGAATGTTGACAATAAATGGAGAATTTCTTCCGAATGTCCGGTACTGAAACGTTCATCATTATCGTTATCATCATCTGTTAGGATTAAACCAAGGATAGTTTGTTCCGGTCTCGAACAGGCAAAAGTTTAGAGGTGGTCACTCCAGCTCTTCCTCGGACGTCCCACAACTGTCCATCCTTTCGGCTTATAGGTCGATAGTTGTTTGGTGATGCGGCAGTCATCCATTCGCCCAGATGTTTCTACCAGTTCAGCCGATACTGGGCAATCCTGTCGAGTATACTCATAATATCCACTTCCTGCCGTATGTATGTGTTTCTTCTATGGTCATGGAGAGTATACCCCGCTACGTGACTGAGAAATCTCATTTCAGCCGCTTGGATACGACTGGCCTTTCGTTGAAGTCCAATTCTCAGACCCATAAAGAAGTGTAGAAAGGACCGTCACCTTGTTGAATGTTAATCGTGTTTCTTTACTTGCTGACTTAAGGGTTCGCCTGATGGTCCTGCCCATAAATTTAAACTTATTGCAACTTATTCACAACGTCGTTGGTTGTATTATAAGACACACTATGGCCCAGGTATTCAAAATTGCTGACTTGTTCCAGGACAGTACCATCTATAACAATTTTTGTCCGTACGGAATCAGTTCCACGAAAAGCCATCACCTTGGTCTTAAGTGTGGATATTTGCAATCCAGAGTCTTTGCAGATTCGATTTAACAAATGTATACCCATCTGCAATCTGTTTTCAGAGTCCGACAGAGTAGCTTGATTGTCCGCAAACAACAAAGTATCAATTGTAGCGTGACCAATCACAAAATCTTCTGGAAGACACATCAGCCAGTTTTGTGTGAACCCGTCAATATATAAATTAAAAGGAGAAGGTGATAATAGACACCCTTGTCGTACTCCACAATTGATCAGGCCAACTCTAGTAGCTGTTCTCGGTTTTCCTGCTTCTATTAAGTTTTTATAGCAGATATTAAGCTTCTATTAAGCTTCTTTGCAGATTCGATTTCACTTTCAAAGATGCCGTTCTATTATAAATTGCATGGCTATGCGTTACAGAGTTCTCCTGTGAACGGCTCTTGCCAAAACACACATTGTTCAAAGATTGTGTGTGTATGTGTGCGGATTTGTGGAACGCACAACAACGTAGTTATGGCGCGGAGAGAGAGAGAGAGAGAGAGAGAGAGAGAGAGAGAGAGAGAGAGAGAGAGAGAGAGAGAGAGAGAGAGAGAGAGAGAGAGAGAGAGGGAAAGCACGGTTTGTGGTAAATGGATTCGCCAAATTACACCACCGTATTTACCTAATTAAATTACTCAGCGCACGCGCGCGCGCTAATTTCCATGTAATGTTTACAGGAATCCGCGGCGGACAGTTCGCCGGATGTACACGGATGTTTTAACTAATGCCCTCGTGTTATCTATACGCACACACACACACACCCGCGCGCGCGCGACCAGAGTAAACGTATCGTACAATCCCCAAACGTTTCGTATTTACATTTCAACCGGAATTTTGTAAAGTTTACATTGCAGAATTTAGACAGTTCACTCGTCGTTTTCTCTCTATCCCTCTCTCTCTCACCCTCTCTCCCTTTCTCTCTCTCTCTCTCTCTCTCTGAATCCCTTGTTTGTTTGGTTTTCTGAAAAATAGTTCGCTTGTGAAGGTAGGCTGAGAAAATTTCGAACTTGATTTTCGTTAATTGTTGAAGTTAATATCCGAACTATTGGGCCGTTGTCTACTATAGCTTTTGTTGTGACGTTTAGGCCGTACCTCTGGAAACACGGATTACATAAACCTGTTACGGTGATCGTCAGTGACCACAGTAAAATGTGGCAAAGAATATTCTTTCATATCTCATATGAAATGTGAATCCAAAGAAGAGTACCATTCTGATGCAAGTTGTTAAGGGGAGCATGTAGGTACCCTTTAACTTCAAAATTGTCGATTTTTTAATAATAGCCCTAAAAACATTCTCCTGTCAATTCTGTTTAAGAAAATATATAACATTACATACATTTATAGTAATTTACTTGGTGTAAAAAATTAATAATGACATGTCTGCACATCTTGGGCACGCGCCTGGGTAGGTGGCGCCGACGAATTCATGCAGTACAACTTCGTACGTACTTTATTGTTACAAATAACTTTCATACATATATATATATATATATATTGCAACGTGACAATTTGGCAAATTTAATTTAATTTAAATTTGTGGAGTCCCTCGATCTTGGAGCACCAAATTTAAACAACGTTACATATACATAAATAGGTGTGAACGGTCTCACGTTCAAGATTGACAAATTCTTTAAACATATAACATTTAAATAGGGGGTCAGGTGTATCTGCAATAAGAACTCTACGGAACTTGAAACAGTAATTAAAATTTATTTGATACTATGAAAAAATATGTGCACATGGCACTGACTTCGATTTAAAAAACATTAGTTATTATTTGTTATAATGCCGTAAGGCTTAAGATATATACATCCTTACTAACTAAACATTCTATGCTACTAAATAATATATAAAAGAAAAATCTCATTTTTAGACTACTCAGTCGATTAATATGTTTCAAAATCAATTTTTAAATCTTTTTTCTATATATGGTACGTACTCAAAAGATTAATAGTTATTACTTCTCAGTACTGTTTTCTCAAATACTAATTGTTTTTATTTATATTCTTTGTAATCATTTTATATCATATTAATTTGAGCTCTTGTTACGTTAATCGTATTTCTAAAACATCTATGATTTTTAACTCTACTATACAAGAAATATTACTCTTATTTTTAAATAAAATATTAACGTCTTTAACTGTCTTTGTATACTGTGTATGATTAAGATATGAATAAGTTGTCTATCACCTTATTGTCGTCAATCATACTCGATCATTTTTTGTTCCATCGGTGTTCATCTTCGTCTCGCCTCCAGCGTCGGCTGTCTCTCTTCTCTTGTCCAGCGTCGGCTGTCTCTCACTCTCTCGTCCTCTCCTCTTGTCCAGCGTCGTATCGCTATGGAACTTCTTCTCTTGTCCAGCGTCGTATCGCTATGGAACTTCTTCAGTAGTGCTGTTATTAATTACAATGTTTGTCTTATAGCTTGGTTACGTATTTGTACATAACTGGCAATTTAAACTGTTTATAAAAATATTAATAAATATGCCGTGCTGACGGGCATAAGCTCCCGCTGCATCGTGGATGATTCAAGAAAGAGAACCACTGAAGCTTGCGTATCCTATTTATACCCATGTCTTGGTCGACACCCTTCAGTGATACAAAATCGACATGTTAGAAACTGTCTTTGGCGTCAGTTCCCCCACTCTTTGTCAGATTCACTATTTTTTATATTTCTGCGAATTGCAGAGTCCTGTAAGTATTTTTTTATACTTATCTTATAACTAATTTTACAACACATGTTCATTGTAATTTTGGACATTGCAACTTAACCCTTTTGATTTGTACACAGTTATTTCACTATTGCACTTGTACGGCGTGTCACTTTCGCGTGGTTTTCGCACACAGTATTTATTAAATTTATTTACATTTTATGGTGGTTTTGGATTTTAATTCTTAATTCTAGTTTATGAATAATTACGGAAAAACAGTCATTGTGCAATTATTCATACTGGGGTGGCAAACTTGCCTGCAGAGACCTGCGTTCACACACACTAGCAAAATACTGGTGTACACACTTTCAGTTACATTTGTGTGTGTGTGCACGTTGATTCAGGTCGAAACACCTGTTCATATTTTTGTCTGAGTCAAGCTTGCAATCCATAACATGCTTATTTCTAATATATTATTAATTATTTACAGTTTATTAAGTAAATTTAAATTTTATATTTCATGCTCAGTACATCACTTATTTGTACTGTCGCATTATTCCTCTGCTTGGTAACAAAAAAATTTTAATAAATTTATTTATTATAAATTTTTTTTTATCTATTTATTTATTATTATTATTTGCAAAAAAAAATATAACAAATAATAAAGAATAATATTCGTCATTTCACCCTTAATAGGAGTGTATACAAATGTCTTACCTCCCCTCTTTCGTACGCTCACTGCTCGCGACCTTGAATTAGGGTGGCTTTACAAACAGCTGATTTGACTGGTTTCAATGACCTCTGATTTATGTGTAGAACTTCTTAAATGACGTTGCGTGGAATTTACCAATTTCTTTCTTCTGTATCTCATCATATACAATGAAAGTGTTCTGTCCCACTCGCTGTCTTAACGTATACGGTCCATTATAAAGTCTGAAGAATTTCTTCGCCGTATTATCACTCCTTTTTCCCACTGGATTTGCTTTGAGTAGTATACTTTCTCCCACGTTGAATTGTTGTAACTTGTGAGTTAGATTAAATCTCTCTATTCTCTTGTTACCTCTCTCTCTTATTCGTTGCTTTGCGTATTCAATTTTCACACTTATTGGTACAGGTACATTTTGGTTATTAGGTTTGTTTAGATATTTAGTCCAAAATCTGGTTGGCTTCTTATCTTCTTCTAATTCCATTGGAGTGTATCCTGTTGCTTCACTATAATTTTCGTTAATGGCTTTTTCAATAAATGGTAAATATTCTGCCCATTTATTGTGTTGATTATGGCAAAATATTCGTAAATATTTACCTAATTCTTTGTTAACTCTCTCAGCAAGGTTTCCTTGAGGATGTCTTATGGATGTGAGTACTGGTTGTATTCCATTTTCCCTTAACGTCCTCTCCCATTTTTCACTTTGGAATTGCACACCTTGATCACTGAGTATCTTCTTCATTTTTCCATATAACGGAATATATTTTTGCAGTAGTATCTTTAGAACAACTTTTGTTGTGGGTCGCATAATTGGGTACAGTCGGACTGCCTTGGAAAACACATCGATACATACCAATATGTGCTTCACACCTCGACTTGATCGTGGTAATGGTCCCAGAAAATCCACTGTAATTAGCTCTCCTTTGTTTTCCTTCTGTATACTCTGCATTCCTACATATGTGTGTAAATTCGGTCCTTAATTTTACATTAACTTACTCATACATTCTTACCTTCGCTTCTAATCTTCCTTAGCTCTTTTCTTAACATGACATTACTTTATCTAATACATTACTTATACACTACATTAACATTCATTACCTTTTATTACATTTCTTTAACATTACCTTTCTGATCGCTACAACTTTCTTGAAATACACTTCCGTAACAGAATACTCTTTTAGCTCGTAGTGTCGCATGGTCGGTTACAGAGGAACTGTCTTGGAAAACAACGATATTTTTCTCGAAGTCCTTAATCCTAAGTAGTCTCTGCCCTTATGACTTTTCACTCTCGCTTTCTTCTGTGTCCTTGTATCTTCGATAAGTGTTCGCTTGATCAGCCGTTCTAATAATTATGGCAATTATTGCCCATCTTAATCATTTCTTCATATTTATAACATATCAATAACATTCCTTACTTTCTTAAATATTTCTCTACAATAGCATTCCTTACCTTCAATAATACATTTCTTAATTAACCCTTTCAAATAATATTCCTTATAACATTTCTTAATTATACTCTCTTATATCATTACACATATTATTTCTCATTTAAAAATAATTATTCATTCCATTCGGGTATTGAGTTCAGTGTGTAGTTAGAACTTACACCCCTCTTTATAACAATTGCATTGTCCACAGTCTACCGGACGTATATTGTTCCTTTGTAGCGTAGTCGCCGCGTTTACTATTATTCTCACCCTCGTATAAACAACGTCTGCGTTCCATTGTATTAATCCCTTGTTTGTGTGCGTACTTACCTTGTGAATGTTTGTTTGGATCGTAGAAGTCACCTGTTCATTGAGCAATGTTTTCATCTTGCCTGTCGGCCACACAAAATCTACCCTCTTTCTCTCGTTACAAATGCTTCGTTCTTTCTCAATTCCCTCGTCCCTAGTTTGGTTGAGTGAATTGACGTGAATAGCTGTCGACGGTTTTTTCATTCGTCGTTTACGATAACCTCTGTAGTTTTCATACTTACAGTTATAATTATCGTTATTATAATTATTGTGCGTATATCTAACATCATATTTACCACAATTTTGCGTAGTGTTTCGTCTAGATAACTTACTACGTTTCTTGTTAGGCCTACAGTGATATTTATCTCCGTAAGTGTGGTGTTTTATGTGTTTCAAATGTGTCATCTTGTGTGATTTACTATTGTGTGTGTGCCTCACACTTGGAATATCGCTATTAATAAGGTATGTTTTATTAACCTTTATTTGCTTCTCCTCCTTAATGTTAATTACTTTTTTATAATTATCATTAGTAGTTACACATGTATTTTTAACTACTATGGTTTGTTCACCTTCTACTGACGCTATGTGCGTATTTGTGTCTCTAATTTTCTCTTTTGCTATCCTTTCTTCTCTTAATTCTTCGGTCAGTTTTGTAAAAAATTCTGTTAACTCTTCTATTTGAGTTCTAATATTATTTTCTTTTACTTTTTCTGTTTGTTTGTTCTCTACTAAACTTTCTTATTTGTTTGACATTCTCCTCTTTCACATCCTCTTTAAATTTTTCGGCTTGTTTTATGACTAATTCGTCCATCATGGCGAGTATCGTATTTTTAAATGCTTCTAAACTCAATCCTCCTGGTTCTGCCATGTTGAATAATTATTATTAAAATATTTATTTAATAGTAATTCTTTAAAAATTATTATTGATAACCGTTCCCTACTTATTTATTTATTTCTGTATTTTTATTAATAGTTATTATTAATACTCATTACAGTTACACCTGTTACATAGACAACAATATTATTTGTGGTGGGCGCCAGCTGTGTGATTACACAACAATTAACATTACATTCAGTTACTGTTTACTACAAATAATAATTACATATTATACATTTTTCATTTAACACTCTTTATATATTTTAGAGCAACCATTTAGCTACATAAAAAAATTTTAATAGTCAAATGATGGGTATCGGGTCATACATTCATGATCTACAATTTATGTCACAAATTTTTGTTGTACATAAATTTAGTCATGTTGGGCCCCACGTTGGGCGACAAATTTATATATAACGTGACAATTTGGCAAATTTAATTTAATTTAAATTTGTGGAGTCCCTCGATCTTGGAACACCAAATTTAAACAACGTTACATATACATAAATAGGTGTGAACGGTCTCACGTTCAAGATTGACAAATTCTTTAAACATATAACATTTAAATAGGGGGTCAGGTGTATCTGCAATAAGAACTCTACGGAACTTGAAACAGTAATTAAAATTTATTTGATACTATGAAAAAAATATGTGCACATGGCACTGACTTCGATTTTAAAAACATTAGTTATTATTTGTTATAATGCCGTAAGGCTTAAGATATATACATCCTTACTAACTAAACATTCTATGCTACTAAATAGTATATAAAAGAAAAATCTCATTTTTAGACTACTCAGTCGATTAATATGTTTCAAAATCAATTTTTAAATCTTTTTTCTATATATGGTACGTACTCAAAAGATTAATAGTTATTACTTCTCAGTACTGTTTTCTCAAATACTAATTGTTTTTATTTATATTCTTTGTAATCATTTTATATCATATTAATTTGAGCTCTTGTTACGTTAATCGTATTTCTAAAACATCTATGATTTTCAACTCTACTATACAAGAAATATTACTCTTATTTTTAAATAAAATATTAATGTCTTTAACTGTCTTTGTATACTGTGTATGATTAAGATATGAATAAGTTGTCTATCACCTTATTGTCGTCAATCATACTCGATCATTTTTTGTTCCATCGGTGTTCATCTTCGTCTCGCCTCCAGCGTCGGCTGTCTCTCTTCTCCTCTTGTCCAGCGTCGGCTGTCTCTCACTCTCTCGTCCTCTCCTCTTGTCCAGCGTCGTATCGCTATGGAACTTCTTCTCTTGTCCAGCGTCGTATCGCTATAGAACTTCTTCTCTTGTCCAGCGTCGTATCGCTATGGAACTTCTTCAGTAGTGCTGTTATTAATTACAATGTTTGTCTTATAGCTTGGTTACGTATTTGTAGATAACTGGCAATTTAAACTGTTTATAAAAATATTAATAAATATGCCGTGCTGACGGGCATAAGCTCCCGCTGCATCGTGGATGATTCAAGAAAGAGAACCACTGAAGCTTGCGTGTCCTATTTATACCCATGTCTTGGTCGACACCCTTCAGTGATACAAAATCGACATGTTAGAAACTGTCTTTGGCGTCAGTTCCCCCACTCTTTGTCAAATTCACTATTTTTTATATTTCTGCGAATTGCAGAGTCCTGTAAGTATTTTTTTTATACTTATCTTATAACTAATTTTACAACACATGTTCATTGTAATTTTGGACATTGCAACTTAACCCTTTTGATTTGTACACAGTTATTTCACTATTGCACTTGTACGGCGTGTCACTTTCGCGTGGTTTTCGCACACAGTATTTATTAAATTTATTTACATTTTATGGTGGTTTTGGATTTTAATTCTTAATTCTAGTTTATGAATAATTACGGAAAAACAGTCATTGTGCAATTATTCATACTGGGGTGGCAAACTTGCCTGCAGAGACCTGCGTTCACACACACTAGCAAAATACTGGTGTACACACTTTCAGTTACATTTGTGTGTGTGTGCACGTTGATTCAGGTTGAAACACCTGTTCATATTTTTGTCTGAGTCAAGCTTGCAATCCATAACATGCTTATTTCTAATATATTATTAATTATTTACAGTTTATTAAGTAAATTTAAATTTTTATATTTCATGCTCAGTACATCACTTATTTGTACTCTCGCAATATATATATATATATATATATATATATATATATATATATATATATATATATATAAATAATAGATTTTAAGCATGAGGGTTCACTGCCAGAAGCAGTTATCGAGGTGAACAAGCCTGTATTCAAGGACCTATCACACCCAAACTTGCTGAAACGCTGCCTGCACGGAAAAACGCAACACCCTAATGAGAGCATAAACAGTGTTATTTGGAACAGAGTGCCGAAATCAACTTTCGTGGGATGTCAGACATTACAACTAGGAGTTGCAGATGCAGTGATATGTTTTAATTATGGGTCAGTTACAAAATGTAATTGTGCTTGAGAGGTTGGGCATAAAGCCAGGAAAATTCATGGTTGAAGGACTCACGGAATCGACAAAAATCGAATTTAAAAAGCAAACAAAGAAGTTGAGGAGGAAAACAAAAAGAAGAGGATCAGAAAGAGGCTGTTAAAAAGAAAATAGAAGACAGTGATAGTGTTGATTATTGTTCTGGCGGCTTTTAGTTCAGTTTAAGTGTTAATCTAACTTCAAACTCAATTTCCCGAAAGAGCAGTTTTTTAACTTTAGGTACCATTTTTGTAAAAACACATGGGCCCACTAACTTTAAATCTGGCACAACTCTTCTTCGTTACTTGGAAAGTAAAGTGTATCACTTTTGTTTAACTAAGTTAAGTGTAACCTAAATATTTATATATTAATAAATAAAATTGCTGTAAAGAAATTACAAAAAATAAATTATTTTATTTCTCCAAAACTATAAATTGATTTTTGCTGAATGTGCATCATTTTAAGCAGGTATATGCTTGTAATAAGTGTTCAAAATTTCAATTAAATCTATCAGGTAGTGTTAGAAATAATGGTACTGAAGTAATGCCATGTTTGCTCATTTAAAATACATTGTGACCCTGAAGGGTACATGCTCCCCTTTAAACCCCTACAAACTACCTGACGGTCTAGAACTGTGCGTGTAAAAGATAGGTCGACATTCCGCAACT
This sequence comes from Magicicada septendecula, assembly GCA_034769895.1. Taxonomy (NCBI): domain Eukaryota; kingdom Metazoa; phylum Arthropoda; class Insecta; order Hemiptera; family Cicadidae; genus Magicicada; species Magicicada septendecula. The sequence goes on from CM068367.1 coordinate 1,366,097,124, forward strand.
CAGCTCTTGTACTTCCATTGCATTGCAAATGCGTGTGCACTTAATCCGTATCAGAATACTAGGAATAAATGAGTAAGTAAGGTTTTTTTAAAGACAATTGAAATAGAATTTCACTTCTTGTAAACATACATTAAATTTCAATTTTAAAGAGAAATAAACATAATTTAATCAAAATGGAGAGATGAAATATTTTTAAAGTAAAAACGTATTTACGAGATAGCATAGAGTGCCTGTTATAGAAATTTCCCAGCAAAACTCAAAAGACAGTGGCCTATTATGTAGGTAGCAGAGGGAGACAGACAAAGAGATAAAATTAATGGAATTTAAACAGAATTTCGGAGCTAAATGTGTGCACGGAATTTATTATTTTGTGCGATTTGAGCTGTGAACAACATTCTACGAATTCTAAGCGTTATTACGTACATAGTACATATTACAGTGGGGGTTCTGGAGAGAAGTTTACGTTTGATGGCTCTTTTTTACTAAATTTAATTTTATATTATTTATGTGTAATGGAAAGTTTGTGTAGTCTGTGATGCCAATTTCTCAGAATAGAATAATGAAATATAATAATATATGCCAGCAGCATAATTGTAGTAGATCAAGTTAATTTGATATTTATGTGAAATAACATTTTTATTTCTCTAAACTAGATAAAATATTTTGTATTAAATTTTCCTTAACAAACTTATAATATATAATATAAATGATAATAATACTAATAATAATACTAATACTACCACTACTACTACTACTACTACTGCTAATAATAATAATATTTTTTTATAGAGAGGAAACCGTGCTTCCCCTGGTGTCTGGGACTCTCGCCCACTAAAACCCCACATCTAATTTCTGGCATTCACATCTATCCTGGAACCATTTAGCGTATTACTTTAGGATGGAGCCTATTGCGCCTTTATCGGGATCCTTCTAGTTGTTCCTCATATTCTACTGCCCGTTAGGTGCAAGTTGGGCCTGTCTTTTGTTTCTAGTAGGACCCACTAAATTCATTCATGCGGTCCCATTCCGCCCTACCACGAAGCATAGGCGCCAATAAATCAAACCAAATGAAAGTAATATATGACAATCTTTTTATGATGCAGACAAATTATGATTTATTTATAAAAATGTGCTTAATTAGTGATAATTAAAATGATATTGTTTTACTTTCCTTAAAAAATAAGTTGTTTTTATTTTTCCTTAATTTTTATTCTGTTTAGGGCCTTTTGAGTGTAATACAAAAATGAGTGCATTTTTTATTATTATTTTCATAGATTCCAAAATGCCACTGTACAATGAGATAGACCGAAATCGTTAAATTGTTTATCAGTGTTGAACAATTTACAAAAAACAGTGTATCCAAATTTAATTTGTACACATAAAAATGATATTATTTGCAGTTCTGAAAGAGATATTTTTCAAAGTTTTCTGGGGGAGGGCCCCGGACCCCATGTTTTATTGGGGGGTTATTCCATATCCCTCAGGGGGGCCGTACCACACGTTCAGCCTAGGGGCCCAGTAACTCTAAATCCGGCCCTGGTTCCACGTTAGAATGCACATCCACATTACTCATACTTGCAAAACGAACGACAATGCATGCTGATTGCCGAACGAATGGTAAAGATTAGTATTTCTTCTCGCGCATCAGCCAGTGCTAGCACCTTAGACATTTCCCAAATTTAAATTTAAATTTAAACGCTCCTTTTATTTGCCATTCCTTTCGGAACACTTTGTATGTATTGTAATGTAAAGTTTGGAATCAAATATTTGTTTGGTTTAATTTAAAACGCGTGTTTCGTTAAATCTTTTGGTTCAGTTTTGTTGGAGTTATATTTTTATTTTGTGATTTTTCCTTCAATTTATAATTTCATCCCTGTGCTTTAATAAGATTATCAAGTAACAATATTAATTTTGACGATGATGAACAAAAATGTTCGACAAAGTGTACGTAAGAAATTAAAGGTAAAGGAGTGCTGACATCGAAAAATTATATTACAACGATGTAACACAACACGCCCAATATGTTACACTTCCATTTTCTGGTATAAACTGCTTAATATAATATGAATGTGTGGGTACAATCAGTTTGCGTTTTGCTTACTTGAGGCATGTTTCCAGCATCAAGTAGTAATGCTAATCGCCTGCCACATTGGTTCGCTACGGGTGGTGGAGGTACTTGTGTTTTGTTTGACCGTTGTTGGATGGTGTTGTGGGAGGGGACTTTTACTTTGTTGTGATTGGTTTTCATCATCAGCTTCACAACACGCCATAGGCAAGGTGCTGCCTGTTCCGTCTTCAAAAATCCTCCAGCCATCTCTTCCAGGGTCTACTCACACACCTGTGTCCTATAGGTTTGTATTTCCAGACTTGTTTGGCCAGTCTGGAATCTGACATCCTTTCTAAACGTTCTTTCCACCGTTTTTGTATTTTTTCGATTTTTATTTAAGGTATAAACTTGTAACTCTTCTCTTATGGGTTCATTCCTTATACGGTCAAGTTTAGAATACCTTTGAACGCCTCGTAAGGACGCCATTTCCGAGGTCTGTATCTCCGTCCGGCTGTGTTCTTTGAAAGAGTAAATTAAATTAATTTCCCATTACAGCGTACGAGCCTATAGATGGATAAGTCATGTGGTGGGTCGGCTGTGCTTTCGGTAATTTTTATTCAGGGTTGTCTTCCCCTAGCCTTTGACGCCCCAACACCGAACTGCAAGGCAGCAGCAAAACATAATCCTATCACAATAGGACGCAGTATTACAGCCGTCTAAATCCAACTAGATTCCCGCCTGTGATATTCCAAAGATAAGCCGGTCCAAGATCATTTTCCTTACGTCTTAACTTGTTACTATTGCTGCCCTACACCAGGAACATTTATTGACCTTCCGGTGTAGATCCGTATTGTTGTGTATCAACAGGGTCACCTCTTATAGGATGTGGCACTTCACCACGCAGTACGGTCTTGGCTGGAGAGAGGCTAAGGGTTCCTTTAAGCTAAAGGGTTCCAGACGATCTTGGGAGCCAACATCATTTCATCCAACCCTTTGCGAGGACCAGTGACCTGTTAACCCGCTACAAAGGCACTACGTCTACAAATTCCCTCGACCCCTGGTTTTTGTGAGTTTATTTTATTTTATTGGAGTTTCCAATATTTGGTGTTGTTCAATAGTCCGGGCGCTTAGGCCGTGGTCCAGTGTCGGTACATCTTGATGTACAGCCATCACCCTCAGTGAAGCGGCTGATGAGTTCTCAGTGAATCGTTTACTTAACACAGCAGTAAACATGGCAACGGGTAATATCCCCCTAAAAGTAATAATTAAATTGAAAACATTTTAAAAACCCAGCAGGGTGTCAGACAAAAAGGAATCGTATCACAAATGCTAATGTTTCAAATTTTCTAGTGTTTATTGTATGATTTTGTGCTCTACCTGTCCTCTATCAGGCGCGTATTTACGGGAGGGGGAGAACGTGATCGGACCCCTCCCAGAGGGACGTCGAAAACGTTGACGAATTTTGTCAATCTCTTAATTTAAACGAAGGCTGTTTTAACGTTAATTTTCTTTTAATTCTACGTTAGGCTGTTTTATTATTTTTTCAGCAATGTACGCTATTACAGTAGTAACTCTTTATTAAATATTCAGAGAGGTTTATACACAGAATTAGCATATTAAGGTATACGTCTGAAATGGGAAATATAGAAAAATCAATTCAATCATTAAGTATCTTGTAAAAAATGTTTCAATAACGCGTATTTTATTGTGTTATTACCGTTTACTTTAATGAGACTGATTTCATCCGCTTTAAAGGTAGTAATGTAGATTAGTCTTAAATTGTTTTTCCTCTTGTGTGAAGCCGACCCGACCCGATCCTAGACCCCCCAAGGTCAAATTCTAGATACGCCACTGTGCTCTACAATTGTTAAATTATTACTAAAAAAATTAGTAAAGGAATCGAGATATTCATTTTCACATAATTGAAAATATCGAATTCTGTGTAATAACAAATGTAGTTCGTTCAAACCAGTGAGCTAGTTCTACAGCTCAGGGAGCTAGTTCTACAGCTCAGGGAGCTAGTTCTACAGCTCAGGGAGCTAACTAGTATATTGTCACGCCATTGAAGAACATTCTACGTGTTTCTCGGCTATTCCAGTCGAACCCGGCTGTAACGTGTGTGTGCGTACATACTGCTGCTACTTTGAGATGAAGGAGAATTACGTGAGACTTGTCAGGTGACCGCAACGAGACTGTTCTAGACCATACGGTCCGCGCGCGCTGTGTTCAAGGCCACAAGCAATTAAGCTCTTGTGTTTTCTAGTAGTGCTGACGCGTAATGTGGATTATTGTGGAATCTCAGCGGGGTATAAATACAAGCATTCAGCGACGCTTAGTTTCGGTTTAAGTGGCGATTTATTCCAGTGCTGTTCGAAGTATTGTGGCGAAGTGTTATGTGTTTTATAATTCTGCGGTACTCTATTAGTTGGCATTATTACTGCGTGTGAACAATTTTTGTTTGGATTTGTTGTAAGAGACTATCTCGTTGATTAAAAACTGTGTTATATTAAAGCTGGTAATTAGTCACTTAATTGGTGTCTTGTGTTTTGTTTTCCACTGTACCATACGACGACGAGTAGAACCTCGTAACAATATTATCGATTATCTCGTATCCCATTATTTCTCTAAACAATGGAAACAACCGGATAGCGGACGATACGTAACTGTATTTGCCCCCGACAATCGATACTAAACTCTTGTCAATTGTACAACTTAAACCTATTGTATTGTGGTCTGGTTGTTGGGGTGCGACACTGCGGTTAAGACTCGTTGTACAGCTGCGTCGGTTTGTGTTATGCAATTGTGTGCCACTTTAGGTTCCCGATAATCCTGGACACGTGTTGTTACTATGGCGATATGTTCGGCAGGAGCTCCATTGCTTCCGTGTACTGTAAGAAATCGAGATATGTTACACCGACAGAAAGTTTTACATAGTTCGACAGACATAGTTCAATGTCATTACCTTCGGAGATTTTCAAAAAACCGAGTTTACATAAATATGCAAAGAAAAGTTTCTGCATGTATTTTACGCCTAAAAATCGATGCGGTAGAAAAATTAAAAAGGGATTCGAGCAATCCTTGATGTCTTAACTTTGGAAGTTGATCACGAAGTTGTAGTATGTAATTTTAAAATTACGTTCTCTTTGGCCAGTTAATAACGTTATAAATGGAATACATTTAGCCGGTGGCGGGAGTTGAATGCATGACCTCTGTGTGATAATTAACGAAACAAACAGAAATAACACTACATAGTTACTGTATGGTCTCCAGATCACTGTATATGATTAAATAAATAATTGCCTTAATTTTATCCACTAAGTGATCTTTTTTTAACAAAATTACAAGATGGACTGGCCATGGGTTCACCGGTAATTGGACTTTTAGCAGAAATTTACATGATTCATTATGAGAACAAGTACATACTTTCTGACAAAAACAAGTTATATAATAAAATCATCTCGTACACACGGTACGTAGACGACACATTCTTAATTTTTGGTGGCACTCCTAGATAGATAGACGGATTGCTTACTTTTTTGAACGGTATAAACAGTAATATTAAATTCACTATGGAAGTAGAGAATAACAATATGTTGAATTTCCTGGACATAACTACATATAAACGTAATAACCTCCTTAGCTTTAAAATATATAAGCCAACGACAACTGATATAGCCATACTTGCTACTTCCAATCATCCTCATACACAGAAAATGGCAACTTTTAACGCACTGGCACATAGATTGACGAATATACCGATGGACATAGAAGACTATAACGATGAAATTAATATAATAAAACATATAGCAATAGTGAATGGTTACAATAGTAAAATCATTGATAGAATAATATATAAACACGCTAATAAATTAAAACGATCGGACAAAATTAAAGATAAAACCCAATATGTTGCCGCTAGGTATACGAACATACTACCAAATATACTACATAATGAACTGAAAAAGCTAGGGATTATTGTTTCGTTCAGGACCACGAAAAAATTAACAAATATACTTAAGCCTCATACCACAGCATTACTAGAGGATTGTTCAGGTGTTTATAGGATCCGGTGTAATGAATGCGATAAAATCTATATAGGCCAGACGGGGAGAAAATTTTCCGAGAGATTCAAAGAACATTTACCTAAGAAGTTCCCCAATACTAATGTATCGCATTACGCTCAACACCTAATGAATGAGAATCATACATACACTGGATTTAAAGAGAATCTGGAACCTTTACATATACGTAAAAAGGGTCAACTACTAGATGCCCTAGAAGAATTTGAAATTTACAAGGCCTTAAGAATGAATAAAAGTCAGGTACTTAATGAACAATTGTCATTCAGGTCAAATAAACTATATGACACAGCAATGAAAATAAACCGTGTATAGCATGTGCGGATCAGTTGGAAGTCGGACTTCGGCCAGTGCACTGGTTCGGTTGTAGCGCGTTCCGATGCAAACTCGATGTTCTATGTTAATTTATTTAAATGTGTTATGTGTTTGTGTCTTCGTGAACTTTTTGACGAAACCCTAACAATAGGGTAGATTTTGTTTTTACCTGAAGATGGGGCTATAAGCCCTGAAACGTGTTGTAATTTTGTTAAAAGAAGATCACTTAGCGGATAAAATTAAGGTAATTATTTATTTAAGAAATAACAGTTGCACACCGCTATAGACAATTTTTTTTCCGATTAGCGCTTTCAAGCTTCACAGCTCACCATCACATCGCAAATATCCGATATCAGATATTTCCAATCTGACGATGAGCTGTGAAGTTTGAAAGCACTAATCGCTAAAAAATTTTCTGTAGCGGTGTGCAACAGTGTTATTTCTGTTTGTGATTATAACCACTAACACAACTTTATTAATTGGATTAATGAAACGTTCGCGACCAATTTGATTTACAATAATTGTATAATACGATAAAAACAATTCACGTTAATGCTAATCCAAATGGAGAGATGAAATATTTTTAAAATAAAGACGCATTTGCGAGACAGCAGGGTGTCTGTTATAGCAATTTCCCAGCACAACGCAAAACGGAAAGTATTATGTAGCAGAGGGAGAGAGAGACAAACAGAAAGAACTAATGGAATGTAAACAGAATTTCAGAGCTAAATGTGTGCATGGAATTTATTATTTTGTGAAATTCGAACTTTAAATATTCTACGAATCGTAAGCGTTATTACGTACATAGTACATGTTAGAGTGGGGGCTCTGGAAAGAACATGTTACATTTGATGCCTCTTTTTTACTAAATTTAATTTTATATTATTTATGTGTAATGGAAAGTTTGTGTAGTCTGTGATGCCAGTTTCTTAGAATAGAATAATAATACCTAGCAGGATAATTGTAGTAGATCAAGTTAATCTGATATTTCTGAGAAATAACATTTTTATTTTTTATTTACCAAAATTAAATAAAACATTTTGTATTAAATTTTATTTAAAAAAACTTTTAATATATGTTATTAATATATTTAATAAACTTTTAATATTATCTTCTTCTGATAGTTCCTATCCGTTTCGGATGTTGGATACTATGCAGACTATTTTAACTTTCTGTACTGCTGCACGGAATAAGTCAGTTGTATTCATGCCAAACCAGGTCCTTAAATTTCTCAGCCATTAGGTTCTCGGTCGCCCAACTCCTCTCTTTCGAAGTACTTTTCCCTGTAGTGTGGACTGCAATAAGTAAAATCTCTGTTCATTTCTCATGAGATGTCCCAGATACTGAAGCTTTCTTATCTTCACTGTGTTAATAACTTCCCTTTCTTTCTTCATCTTTCTAAGAACTTGAACATTAGTTATATGTGCTGTCCATGAAGTGTTCTGTATTCTACGGTAAAGCCACATTTCGAAAGATTCCAATTTTCTAGTTGTGGCTTAAGTCAAAGTCCAAGAATCTACACCGTAGAAGAGGACCGAGAATACGTAGCAGCGTAAAAGTCTCATCTTTGTGTTTATTGTTAAAACGTGACTTTTGAATAAACTGCTCATTCTAGCGTACACTGTTCTTGCCTTTTCAATTCTTCTCTTGATTTCTTGAGAGTTTAAATATTATACAAATATATTATAAATATAAATATAATATTTAATATTATTCAAAATAATAATAATAATAACAACAACAGCATCAACAACAACAACAACAATAATAATAATAATAAAAAAAGGAACAATAATAATGTCTTTTACATTTTGTTTTCTGAACTAGCGAAGTGAGCTCTCAGTTTTGATTCAACCGTTTTACATTTGTCTGGTTGTCTATCTGTTTGGAAGATGTCTCACGATAACTTTTGAACGCATCAATTCATTTTCCTAAAACTTGGCTTGTGTATTTTCATAAACCTTTATTCTACGAAACCTTATTGTTTTTGAGATTGAACCCCAAAAATTATAGGGCGGCGAGCGGCAAAAATATGAGGGTGTCAAAACTGTAATAAAATCTCATAAGCCCATGTGTGGTACCAAACTAAAGGGAATTTTAACGACAGTCTAAAAGTAGTTTTCATTTTTTAAACTACTTGACTATTGCTAAGGGGGACCTATCGATTTAGCTGGTGAAATATTCAGAATTCTCATTCAAAAATCTTAGAAGCTTTGTGTATTACATTTTCTATGTCCAAATAGCTTCCGAAATAAATATTCCAGTTACAGTTAGCCTGTTTGAGCTGCAGCATAAAAAGATCTGTGCAGAAGAAAAGAAAAAACTATGGCTTTTATGGGCAAATACCCTTTTCTGAAATATTGGATAATAAGAGTATTAAGCAGGTATCACATTTCCGCTATCTTGGTTGTGAGATCACGTATGACGCAGATCGCGATGTTGATCATAAGTTGGACAAGTTACAGTCAATATGTTAATCAATTCGTCAGGTATTATCTAGGAAAACAAGGAAAGAAACTCGGCTAAAATTTCATAATGTAATGGCTGTGCCAGTCTTGTTTTGTGGTTCTGAAACTTAGGTTCCGGTGAAGAAACAGCTGAGTAGGGATACAAGCATCGGAGATGAGATTCTTGCAATCTGTAAAGGCTGCTCACAAAGAGATAGGCTCTACAAGGAAGACAGGCAAAGAGTTTAATATTTTTAATATCCAAGATTGTATTGGGGAAACCAAAGAGAGATGAATTGTTCATCTGAGTAGATGCCATATGGCAGGTTGGATAAGGAAGTTTGGCAATACTAGCCTCTTGGAGAAAGAAGTGTAGAAAGATCTAGGAAGCGTTGATGATACCGGAACAGGTGGTTTGCCTTTTTTCTGATAGAAGAAGTATTTGTGTAAAAAGAGTAGTTTTAAAATGTAATTCATGAGGTCGAGTAGGACATTTATAGGAAAACAAGATACTGTAGAACGTTGAGTATACATCATACAATTAATTAATTGTAACCAGCAGTGTTTTAAAAAGTTCAATTAAGTTTTTGCGGCAGGCGTATAGGGCCTATGGAGTTTTTATTACCGCTTTCACAAGACATTACATTTTATACGTATAATTGAAATTGTTATTTAAGTACATTTTTATTGCTTTTTCCAGTGACGAAGCTTTGCGTTGTCAGAGACTAACTGCTTTGCAGAATTAGAGACGAACTATTGGTATTCTCTTTGTCTGTTTGTTCTCTCTCTCTCTCTCTCTCTCTCTCTCTCTCTCTCTCTCCTCTCTTTCTCTTTCTCTCCCTCTTTATCTCGTCACCTTCAGTTTCATTCACTTGATCTTTGCTAAATCTACGCGTACAGTATAGTTTATGTCAAAAGTTTACAAAATGTTTAAATGATGGAAGCGAGTTCTTAGTTTTTACAGGACTATTTGGCATTCGTCTGTCTGTCTATCTGTTTAGGGCATGTCTCACGATTATTTTTGAACGCATCAACTCCTTTCAAAAACTTGGAACGTGTGGCTACTATTTTACTCTTTAGAACACTATTGTTCTTGTGATTGATCCCCTACCCCACCCCAAACTAGTGACAAAAACGTGAGAGAGTCAAAATTGTCAAAACATTGCAAAAGCTCATGTAGGTTACCAAATTAAAGGGACTTTTAACAAGATAATCTAAAAGTAGTGTAAAGGCTTGCAAATTCCAGAGTTTGGGAGCGCAGGGCCCAAAAAGTGGGTACAAAGTTTCATAAAAGTTTGATTGGCGGTAGATGAGAACATGGGTGAGGAAGAAATAAAATACGTATTTGTCGTCAGTTAGGTTTTTATGTTAGCAGTCTTCCTCACTAACATCAGCTGCCGATTCGTGCTGAACGTGGTGTTTCGTTGTCATCACCATTGATTTCTAAGAATTGTGTGCGTGTGGGGTGTCGTATATATATTTTCCGACAAAATTTTATACAAAAATTATTAGCTCTGCCTTTACAGCCGTGGATGATTCTTTGTTTTGCAGCGTACGTATTTTTTATCCTTGACGTGCCGTAGTATCAATAATAATATGTATACTATTTCCGTTTTTCATTTAATCCTGATGTAAACAAACCCATGTGGCAAACTAAAAACGCTATTGGTCAGGGGCGTTGACAGTTGGTTAGAGCCGAAGCCCACGAAATCCACCACCACACCTCGGTTCGCAAGTGACGAAGACTTATTACCCAAGGCTTCTGTCACCAGGCTTTCCCTCAGAAGATGGACTATCGGGATGTCGTCATATTTAGCTCGCTAACCAACTTATTTGTCCCGACTCACCCAATTAGGGATCAGCGAATTCCTATTCCTCGGCAACTTTATTCCCTATTTCTAGCCCTTTCTTTAGTCTTTCCAGTGACTTGGGGCTGTGTTGTTGAAAACTCTAAAATTGGCTTCATGACTGCATGTTGTCTTCGGGGAGCTGTAGGTACATCGGCCCATATGTTGAGCAGGTCTTGTCGCTCCACTTCATGGGCTGGGCATTCTGCCAGGCAGTGCCATGAAGTTTCTTCTGTACCTTCTCCGCAATGTGGTCACCAAGGTTCTTGCTGGAGGGCTCAGGGGCATTGACACTGTTCACACGGTAATTATTACTCTTATGTGCAGAATGTCTGTATAGTCATGTAAGAGTTATCTTACCACTTAAATCGGAGCACGTCGTTTTAAGACTTCGCCCTTATCACTGCACTATGAATCCTATTGAATTAATATGGAGCCAGTTGAAAGGATATGTTGCCCGTCACAACACAATATATATAGCTCCCTGATTTAAAACAATTGGTAGATAACGAGGTAAAGGAAACAACGGAGGAGAAGTAGCGTTATTGTATCGAGTATATAATCAAGGAAGAATATGAGATGTGGGAACTGGCCCCACTTTACCGACGTCGTTGTGAACCATCGATGTATACTATATGGATCGCGTGCTGCCAGGCAAGGTGAACGGCAGAAAACGGTCCGAAGCACGTATAGCTTCCCACACAATGGTTGGCAATAAAGCGTTTGGCGCTAAGTTAACACGTGTATTAAAAGAGTCATTCAGTCAGTAATGCACTTGTTTTAACAGTTTACAATAATTACATTTGGGACAGTTCTACTGAAAATTTGTGCTTATGAAGATTTTATTATTATAACAGTTTGTTTTTACTTTTGCCTAACTGATAACAGATGACAATAACTTAAGCGTTTACACTCATTTTACTGATTTTGAATAAAGCGGAAAATTAATTAGACCGTCATTAGACGTTTTAAAGACTGTAAAATTTATGTAGGCCTATAATTTATTGGTTATATCTGACAGTAAACTTAATACCAAAAAATGATTATATCAGCTTGCAAAAACTTTGCCGGCACAGTGTTTAGAAAACATATTTCAAAAAATGATTTTTTCTGAAGACAGCCATGAAGGTGAAACTTATCAAATTAATCGTGACATTATTTTATAAAATCTTGTGCTATAATACTGCTAAGGAAAGAACTGCTGCAGTTACGTGTCTCTACGCTTGGTGTCTGCCAAAAGTTAAAATAAATTTGTATTATTTAGTAGTGTTTATTGTAAACAATTTTTATACAGTTAATACGTAGCTAATTAAATAAAAAAAAAAAATGTAAATTAGCATTGCTTATTGACACTTTAACGACCATGGCGAGCGTATACGCTAGCTTTTTTACGCAATAAACATTTTAAAGTTTACGGCTCACGTCTTTTATTCTTTGTTTCCCTTATTCTTATCTTTATTCGTCTGGCTTCAATAATAAATGTTCATAAATAAGAACGCAACAGAACTGTTTATGAACGCAACAGAACTGTTTATGAACGCAACAGAACTTAGCGATAAACTTAAATAATGTGTTAGAATACTGAAATCTTACAGTGAAACAAACGAGTTTATTTTGGAAAAGAACTTATTAAAACCTCCCACTTTGGAGTCATTAATTGTTAAAATGACACAGCTATACCATTTAACGCAAAATATAATCCGCTAAAGCAACAAAAGCTCTAACAAAGCACAAATGTCAGACTTTGTACAGGCACAGTATATAGCATACGCAGTGTTCTTGCCAACCACTGATGCAGCGGTCGGAACGAATTCAGTGAATGCAGCACGCGATCCATATAGTATACATCGACGTTGTGAACAGTCTTATCAATAACAACGCTGAATCAAGTGATGATACAAGTTCCGACACAGATATGGAAGGCATTGAATTACTCTCTGTCAGCAACTGATAACATACAGTACACTGGCAATTATCACACCTTCTATCTTCGTTTTAAACAAACTTTATTTATTTGTTTTTTGAGATTCTTAAAGGGTTAATAAAAAAAAAACATTAACTGGTGTTATAAAATATTTCACTGTCGATCTCACACAGTTACACAAATTTTACTTTTGTCAGGACAAATGATTGCAATTTAAATGTGTTTATACAGTATTAATATTATAATATAACGATATTATAATAAATAATAATATTATCAATATTAATGTAACAATATTATAATATAATATACATATTAAGTACCCTGTCTGTACTGCTTATGTATCCCTCTAATTCAAACAGATGTGCTACGCCTGTTTGTTTACATCGGGATTGAACTAAAAACGTAAATAGTATGTACACAGTTTCCAACACGAAACAGTAATGATTTTTAGATTTTATAAAAAAAAAAAAAAATTACCGCTGCTTTGTACGAGTGGACTATGTTTTATAGTGTAAATGTTTTTTTTGTCCTTCAGTATGTCGTGGTACATAAGTGCGTGAGTGTGAGTGTGAGTGTGTTGTTTCGGACTTGATAATGACGGTGACACAGAATGCATTCTTTCAGCATGAAGCAGCAGCTTGCAGTTCGGCAACAAGGTGTGACAAAGTCTTCTTATCTTCTTAAAGGATTAGGTTATATAAATCTGTTCCGGGACCCATCTTCGGACGACCCACGTCTCTTCTACCAATGACTTTATAGTTCAGTGCCGCTTTCGGTAATCGATTCTCTGTCATCCTTTGCAGATGATCCCACCATTGTCTTCTGTAAATTGAAATAATTTCGTTTATGTCCTTTACTTCGAGTTCTGCTCTGATGTCTTCATTCCTTGTTGTATCTTGCAATGTATAATTTAAAGTATTTCGAAGAAACTGCATTTTATCACTCTGAATCTTACCGTTTTCCTTTTTTTTTGTCACGACCCACGCCTCATCGCATAAATCAACGTAGTTATTGCAATTGTCTTATAAAATTTAATCCTTGTGCTGTGTCTTGTTTTATCTCTAAGATCTCTATGAATCGTACCACAAATATTCCTAAATTTATTTATCTCCTCTAAAATTTATTTATCTCTTATATCATATTCAGATTTATAGCTTACTGCACAGCCGAGATAATTGAAACGGCTCACTTGTTCCAAAGTGCTTTTGTTTATAACTATCTTAGTTCTCACTGGATAATCACCATTAAAGACCATGGTTCTGGTCTTTCTTACTGAAATTGTCAGTGAGTACTCTCTTGCCACGTGTTGTAATTGAAACAGAGCTATTTGTAAATCATCCTCAATTTCTTGAATAAGAACTATGTCATCCGCATATAGCAGGGAACCCATATAAATTGATTTGTTAAGCTGTATTCCCGAAGTGACTCTGGATTTCCATGCTCTCAACATATCGTTAATGTATATATTAAACAAGGTTGGGGAAACACAGAATCCCTGCCTAACTACCATTCAGATCCAGGACTACAGACGTGCGATAAAGTTGTAGGGAAAATATTTTTGTTGAGGTACATAACGTCAACGGACGAAAGTTTAAGAACGGAAAAGGTGACGAAGTAGGCCATAAAAGCCGGCAAACATTAGCAGCGCTAAAAGTGTTATTTACAAGCAGCAGCAGCGCAAGGAATACTGTGACTGCCTTTTCTTATTCCGGTGATTAATGGCGGGTAAATATTTTCATTACGCCGAGTAGCGGTCGGTCGCGTGTTGGAATTTTTATGGAGGAAATTCTTTTGCGACCATCTCTTTTAATACTAAGAAATACCTGAACAGCACTTGAGAGGAATGTTGATAGAGAGTGGTGAAACGAAGCTATGATATTTTACCTCAAGGGGCTGTGTGCTCGCTACTACCGATGCTTCGCCCGTTGCTAATAAATCTATATAATGCCAATCACTACCTCCTACACACGCACAGTCTCTATCTTTCTCTCTGTGTGTGTGTCTCTCTCTCTCTCTTTCTCTCTCTGTGTCTCTGTCTGTCTGTCTGTCTGTCTCCCTCCCTCTTCTCTCCATCATTCTCACTTTCACTTTCCTCCCTTCTCTCAGGGCGAAAAATATCTTAAGGGTAGTCTGAAGGCGCTAGTCTGAAGGAAATTTAAGGCACTAGTTTCCGATAATAACGGAACATGGTATATATAAGAAAAAAAATAAAGTTATCAAAAACATAAAATAGATGGCACAAAAGGAAGCAATTTTCATCGCGAGACTGAACATTTCATTAAGGAAAAGATTATTGACGGGTAGTGTCTAGAGCGACTGCCTATCGATTATACTAACTCCGACCCCTGCTCTGCCGACAAGCAATGTCCTCCCCCCGACAAGCAAACTCATCGATATCACATATGTGACACCGATGTTTACCTACGCAGCGTTTCCAATACTTGGCAATGGCCCATAAGCGGACGTAGTACTACAGTCTCTTGTGGACCGAGGTTTGCGCTGGGCCTGCAAAGTTTTTACCTAATATCTAATAACCAGACCACCCGCAGTGCCCTAGGTGTCCGTTCTTTGAACGCCACTATAAGGACACTTTTCAGGAAAGTCTATCGCCGCTGTGGCCGTTTCCAGGGCAACCACCTCATTAGCAACCTCGGTCTGCACTCGTTTGTGCTAGGTGTGAATCTTGGGCCCGGCTTCGGCGAACACTTACACTGAGCTAGACAAATCTAATTGAAATCCCTCCACCGGCAGCAGGCTACACCCAGCAATCGTTCAGACACCGTTGAGCCTTCGGCGGGAGTTGTTTTGAAGCCCGGAATGAAGCGTAATACTCGATGGCGGACTTTCACAGCCCTTGATCTCTGTCTAGAGCGTAGGACTTCCAACAGAGACATCGGATATACGGAGACAAATAATCTGGCCTGTCTTCCGATTTAGACCTGGATGCAGAGTGTAGACTGGACATAGGAAATATAACAATAGTGCTACGACAATTACTTAACGCTCTCGTAAAGTCGGCAGGCGCAGTTATGTAATAGTTCTACACGGTTCTCGGCTAGCCCAACGTGCGGTGTTGGTGTCAACGCTGTCCATACTACACGTGTAATACTCCAAATTGTTCCACGCAAATTATGGTGGCATGCCGCCAAAAGAATGCAAAATTATTCGGTAACTTGTGCGGGCTATATATATATATATACACACGCAACAGCGGCCTGCTTAGTCAGTTAGTTACACCTGGCGAAATTGTAGAGTGCGGATGAAGTGATTGTTGCTGATTAGTGGAAAGTGATTTGACTAATCAGCAACTAAGCAACTTTTTTGTTTTTTGAGATTCTTAAAGGGTTAATAAAAAAAAAACATTAACTGGTGTTATAAAATATTTCACTGTCGATCTCACACAGTAACACAAATTTTGCTTTTGTCAGGATAAATGATTGCAATTTAAATGTGTTTATACAGTATTAATATTATAATATAACGATATTATAATAAATAATGATATTATCAATATTAATGTAATAATATTATAATATAATATACATATTAAGTACCCTGTCTTAATGTCATACATGACATTAATTAACAGTAATTTTTTGTAATTAGTGAAGAACTACTTAATAGTTCAAATTATTATTGCGTGTGTACAAATTTAACTAGAATTATAGTATGAGAGTAACTTGCTGATTTCAAGCTGTTATTTGTGACTAATTAAAGCTGGTTATTAGTGACTTCATTGGTGTCTGTGTTTTGTTTGCACCGAACAACATTACGATCCGTGAGACAGTTGTAACAGTAGGATATAACTGAAAGAGTTAGTGACAGGAAAGTGGGAAAATTTGGAAGTTATTGAAAACTTACTATGAAAAGTAAAGCCAACCGTCCAGAACATATGTTGAGAAGACAATAAGGGGAAGATGAAGGATAGAACCGTTGACTATATCAAGGAATGTAAAAGGGAATGAAGAAATGAAGTAGGCCTATCAAATTGCGAAAGAAGTGAGTTAGCCATCTTTAACAAGCATCAACCACATGCAAAGCCTAAACGGAAGCGGAGTTCGTAAGTACTGGTTTGTATTACTGCCAGCAAGAATAATCGCATTATTGGCTTTTAGAATACTGTCGAGCGTCAGAATCACCTTGTGTCAGCGCGTGAGTGTGTGTGATTTTTGCCGTGTCACACAATAATTGTAAGTGGTAATCAAATAATTAATATTTAACATTTAAATATCCAGTTCTCTATATATCTGAGAATTCGACGTTAAGGAAATCCTAGAGGCCAGTCATATTTAAGCGGCCGAAATGAGATACTTCAGATACGTGGCAGGGCGCACTCTTCAAGATCATAGGAGAAATGAAGATATACGGCAGGACTTGAGTATTATCAGTATACCCGATAGGATTACCTGATATGGACGGAATATTGTAACGGGTGGATAACTGTAGCTTCCCTAAACCGCTGTTGATTTATTAAGCCGATACGACGAAGACTTATCGGACGTCCTAAAAAGCGATTTTACGGGGAATGTACTGTCAGCTTGGGACCGGAATAAGCTTTTTACGGGGAATGTACTGTCAGCTTGGGATTGGAATAAGCTTTTTTTGGTTCAATCCTTGTTGAAGATGATGGTGATATTTAAATGTACCATAATTAAGTATTAAATTTTTACCAATAGTTAATTTTTCGACCAGGAAAGGCCGATTTTTTAAATCAGTAATAGGCTTTGTAGTCCAGTGGCTACAGTGCCTGGCTACTAATACGTTGGGTGTTGGATTCCAGGGCACACCAATAAAACCAAGGCGCCGTTTTCCGCAAGCAGGTCGACCTGGGGTAATAATGCGCGGCCGAAGTGTTGTAGCGATGTTTACACTATCTTCCTTCAGTTGCGGCTGGTGTTATGGTTGCAGCGTTGCACAACCACCAATATAGAATAACTAAACTACAAAATAATATACGAAAACATTAAGCAGTTAAAAGTATCATAAATTTCAATGGAGAGCGTATCATTTTCTATGCGGCAATGTTCGCGTACAATTCAAATGTGGCGCAGAGGCTGGTGGTTGTAGGCCGTTTGCAACTTCAGCAGCATATGATAGAGGTTACTACACAAACATATGGGAGGACGTGCGCTACTCTTCACAACTGTCCTGTGTTCCCAATGTTAACTAGGCAGTTCCTAAGTTTCTGCAACGCTCCACTAGTAGCGCTGTATCGGACAGCCTTCTTGATTCATAAGTTATGTCAGGTTTAGTGTTTACGTTGGTTCAAGGTAAACGTTATCCGTTTTTTGAGGTTATAATAGTTTAATGTCTTTTAACTGATCTCCTATCCACTCAATCAACTACTGCAACCGCCAAAATTTGGAACCACCAGCCGCCACTGTCTTCCTTGTATGCTGAATGGGTCATATAAAAGGCGCGTACACACTAAGCGAAAGAAGCGTAGCGAAGGCGTTCGGGTCAAACGTCAACGAAGGAATTCGGTGTTCGTTGTGCCGTCCACATTTACAACGAACGAAGCCATATGCTTCGGTTCGGTTCCGTTCGGTGTTGTTCCGTCTACCGAGAGAAACTTGACGAAGACAACGAAGGCTAAAGAAGGGGTTCATTCCTACGTACACATTCGCTAGCCTTCGTTCGCCCTTGTTCTCTTAGTGTGTATGCGACTTTAAGGCAGACTCTTTCTCTTTCTGATAGTGCCTATCCGTTTCGGATGTTGGATATTATACAGACTATTTTAACTTTCTGCACTGCTGCACGGAATAAGTCAGACGTATTCATGCCAAACCAGGTCCTTAAATTTCTCAGCCATGAGATTCTCGGTCGCCCAACTGCTCTCTTTCCAAGTACTTTTCCCTGTAGTATGGACTGGAATAAGTAAAATCTCTGTTCATTTCTCATGAGATGTCCCAGATACTGAAGCATTTTTATCTTCACTGTGTTAATAACTTCCCTTTCTTTCTTCATCTTTCTAAGAACTTCAACGTTAGTTATATGTGCTGTCCATGAAATGCTCAGTATTCTACGGTAAAGCCACATTTCAAAAGATTCCAATTTTTTTTTCATCAATGTCCCAACTGTTTGAACCTGGCCAGCGCATTTCGCTTATTCCCAAGATTGTGCTACTCATTTCTTCCCATTTCTTGGATAACATTATACATATTTCCGGCTTGGACCATTGTTTTCACATTCCAAGTGCATATTTTCTCGTCTGTGTTTATATTTAATTTTCTTTTTACCTCATAACTGTTCAAAACTGTCCCCCTCCCGGAGATCCGATTGGGGAACTTGAAGTTCCGGATGATTTTGCCTTAAACATAGCCATGATGATAGTGCATCCTAAATCCCAATGTCGTTGACTAGTAACTGGTTCATCCACCTTCGGGGCCGATTTCTCAACCTCAGGACAATGAGGTGTCCTACCGCTTGCCAGTTCATCCACCCGCCTATGGCAGACTACCCTGTCCTAACTCCTACACTTGTTAGACGGTAAAATAGACCCACTCATATTATTAATATATATTTTCAAGTGTTTTTTGTAAATGGAAAGAAAGAAATAGCAGCGAGACGTGAGAGAGAAGGGAGAGAGAGAGAGAGAGAGAGAGAGAGAGAGAGAGAGAGAGAGAGAGAGAGAGAGAGAGAGAGAGAGAGAGAGAGAGCGAATCAGGCCGATAGGCAACTAGCACAGGCATAAAAGAGTTATTAAAATTAACATTTAATTATTTTCCTGTGTACAGTACACATAACAATAAGAAATGTACAGGCCACTACATATTTTACACACAAACGTAAAACTCAATTAAAACCATCGAGAACAGAAAATCGAAAAAGTATAAAATGAAAATTTTCATGACGAGATGATTATTTGCCGGACAATATATAATAATAACGCATAGAATTTATAAAGTATTTTCAGCGTTTGCTGCAAATAATAAATCACCCCCCCCCCACACACACACACAGAAATTCCGTAAGCTTAAATTCCTCCTTATTTACTTCTCTCTGTCTGCACACTGTAATTTTGTTTTGCGCTTACAACAGTCTATACCCAGGACAATCTGCAGTGGAAGCGTTATTTGTTGATAACATTTTTTCTCTTTTGTGTTTATTTGCATTTATTTTAAATTTTATGGTTATTATTAATATGACTGTTTTAAGGAGTTAGTGTATACGATATAGAATTTTCAGCAAAGTACAGCAAAGTAGCAAAATTGGATAACCTTAAATAAATAAATAAATGTATATATTATAACTTAATATTTATTACTATCTTACACCAAGATATTGTTTCCTTACTTAGAACATGTTTCGGGAATTAAATATTTTTACCTTTTTCAGCCATAGGCCTATTGGTTTTTGAATATTTGTGCTCAGGTTGGTTGTTGCTATGGCTTTCTGTTGGCTTTTGGTAGTTGAAATTCGTATTATTGTGTGTGGGTATGGTATATATATATTTGTTTTTTGAGTGTTTCCAATGTTGAGTATTTTAAAAATTGTATCGTGTTTTGTGTTGATTTGTATTTGTTCAATTATTAGTTTGCCCCGTGTTTTATGTTTATATATTTGTAAAGTTTCCCATATATTCATTATTGTGCCTTTGTGTGGTTTCTTGTTGAATATTTATGCTCAGATTAGTTGGTGCTATGGCTTCCTGTACGCTTTTCGTATTATTGTGAGTGTGTGCAGGGCCGGATTAAGGTATCTTGGCGCCCTAGGCTAATTATATTTTAGGGCCCTCACCACCTCCCATAGGCTACTCTTACGTTTATTTACAAGGGACTGAATGAAGCTTTAAACATCCTACAATATATTTCTGAGTTAGGAATATTTCAAATATCTTACTGTTTTTGGAAATAGTCTCAAGAATTCAAAACTCAGGCTATTTTTCAGAGATTGTTTTAGAGGTACAGCTTCAACCATTTGTAGTTTGCATGTCTTTTATAAGGAAAAAAAAATTAACTAAGTAGTTACAGAATTATAACAGTTTTATTAAGTATACATTTAACATGATTTACACAAAGAAGACAATCAGTTAAATATCTTATGGATTTGTTAAGACTCATTTAAAGTTCGAGCTAGATTCTTTTTTCTCGCTTTAGATCGAGGAAACGTTTTAATCACCTCACTGAAATCAAGTCCTTGCAGAAAGTCACTTTCAATGAACAAGATGGTTACATTGGTCAGTTTATCCTGGCGCAAATTTGAGCGTAAATAATTCTTCACCCTCTTTTGTTTTTAGAGTATTTCCAGACCTGTATATACGACCGTGACTAGGACATAACGACATCGACATAACCATAACCAAAATGTTTGTTTTGAATGCGCCAATATGAGCGATACCGAACTTGTCTGCAATGAAAAGGGATGGGGTGAAGGTGAAGGGGTGGGGTGGAGGTGGATGGAATAGATAACGTGGTCGGCAATTCCACGAAAGTCGAGCGCCGGCCGCCGATGACTCATAACCGGAGAAAACAGTTTGGAAAGCACTTCTATTATTTATGTACAGTTTTACCATAATTTCTCTCAAACAGGCGCCCGTGTTCAAAATGAACTCAAATGTTTATCCTTGTAATTTATTACCAATTTTACATTTAGCTGTAAGATTGTATTATTTTTTAGCTAAAATTTAGCGCCCCCCAAAGTGCCGCGCCCTAGGCTACAGCCTACTGTGACGATTTAAATTGCAACAATAATCAAAATAATAAAAAATTTTAAAAATTAAGGTTGCGAGCTCTTAAGCCATTTAAATCTCACTGTAATAATATAAAAAACCTGTATGTACTCAGTATGAGAGGAAGAAGTAATTAGTAAGTACGAAGATACTCTAATAAAAAAAAGACAAATTGTAAAGAGTTATTAATATCGTATTTAACCCTTTGCTTGTTAGCAGGCGCTGACCTGTTTAATTCCAGACTCGACATGTTTTCTGAGTCTTCTGTAATTTAGAATAAGATAAAAAAACCTAAGGTTAATAATTAAAAATCTGAAGACACAGATAGTCGCTAAAACAAATTATTTAAATTATGTATATTTATTTAGGGATAGTTTGTATAAATAAAAATGTTTACTTAAAGAGAGACAGGGACTATATTCTCGCGCGGTAATTGCCCCTCTACCATTTTGTCCAGTACCAGACGAAGGGAGCAGAATTTCGCTCTCTCGTTATGGTGACTTCATACAGTACAGACGTAAGAGCTATGCTCTTACACTATGTTACCGATATTTTCGTTTACCTTAATGTGGTATACAAGAAATAGCTGCTTAAAGCATATGTATGTGTTAACTAGTATAGTTATGTAAAAAACAAGAGACTTAAAGTGTAACTCGAAACGTAAAAAATGGTGTAACACAAGATGACTTCGAACTTCAAGAACTAACAACACTTCCAACATCATACCTGGAGATGTGAACTATCAGAAGCCACAAACTCTAGTAGACACGACAGAATATGCAGATCAGGACATCCGAGAATCTACAAGTACCATCGTAGAAGGTTCAACCTGCGGACTTTGGAGCCCTTTACTGACGAAGACCAGACCGAGATGACGACGTCGCTATTCCGGTTTCCCAAGACGGACACCCCAGGACGAGTTTTCTGCATACCAATTAAAAGGTGACTCGATAGCCTGTCTATCGAGGCTTACTAATATTTGTTACACAACACACCTTAAAAGAGACTTTTCAGAGACTATTAACTTTGTAAAGATTAATAAATTAAATCTAAGAATTTAATGTAACTATTCAAACTTCATACGTTGTAACAGTTTATATGCTAATGTATAGTAATATAATTCAAGTAATAATACCATTCTTCCAATGGTTAAATAAAAGAAAGTCTTGCAAGCTAATATCATGAATTGAGTATGACTAAAAGTTTTAATGAATAAATACCGAAGGTGACCCGGATCCGAGGTATAGCTAAATAGAATCAATTTTGATCCCAAAGTTTAAAGAAAGCATTCAAATAACTTTAATAATTTAATTAGTAATGTCATGGGATCTGTCAGTAAATGTTTTTAAATGTTAAATAAAGAGAAGTCTTCTTGTTACACACATATGAGGAGTGCTTAAATCAATAGTATACCTTGCCATTGTTTCCTTACACAGTTAGTAAGTAATTTGTTATAGTAATTATTTGTGATACATTCTGTTACAACGTAGGCAGCCCATCTAATTAACGGAGTTTAATTACGATGGGTTCCCTGGATTTGTAACGCGGCGTACAGACGTTACACTACTTAGCCTAATGGTTAATCCGCCCCTGAGTGGGTGTGGTGTATATATACTGTACAGTATATATGTTTGTTTTTTTGAGTGTAGTACAAATATATAAACACTACCAAGTACCATACGAGTGTGTGTGTGTGTTACGTAGTCTCGATTTAGGTAACATGACGCCTACATGGCACTTGTAACCACGCACTTTCTGAGGCAACAGGGGGACGCGATGTTTCAGAGCCTTTTAGTAAAACTTAGCTGATGCTTGTAGATTCTTGACTTTGCCCGATTTACGTAGAATCGTCTGGAAATTTCTCGTCAAACGAAAGGTGATCTAACACCATAAATGGCAGCAGTTCGGATTTTTTCAGTAGTATAGTGAGTCGTGAGAATCAGTGATTGGTGTGTAATATGGAAAAGAGAGTAAATTTTTGTAAATGTCAGGTATCACCGTTAGGTTGTTAGGAACTACAGGCTCTGAACCACTTCTGATCTGTTCCGACTTCATTAGAGCCGATTGCTCCATCTTTTCTTTGGACATCCTACGTATGGTTTGTCACTTTGCGCCTTATAATTGCCTTAATTATAATTGCGTCTTAATTGCCTTTGGAACTGGAGAATCCTCCGTACTATGTATGTTGTCCTTCTTACATCTTTTATTCTCAGAGTTTGTACGTCAGTATTCGTCTTTCGGAAGAGACATACTGTAATCACCTACTCTAACGCAGAAGGTCCTCTCCGCCAGAAAGCTAACAATTAGATGAAGGTAGCAGTCTGGAAGCTGGACTTCCCGGCGTGGCGGAAGCGTGGAGTTAAACAGAATATGGCATGGTGGCATGGTGTACTGGAACGAGGACTAGGTCAACGCGTCGTGGCTGGGTGAAACCTCGTGGCCGAGGTTATACAGATAACCTCGTGTTATCGGCCGCCAAAGCTGTCGGGTGCCGTCCGGGTAAAATCCGGCGTAATTTTTTCCCAACACTCTGTCGCTTTTTGCGGCCTAAAGAAGATCTGAAGGTGGGATTCGAAAAGTTGCCGACAATGTCGCTATTAAATAGCAACCGACCACGGCCTAACAGGCCGGTTTATCATCATCTTGATAGTATATTGCAGATACCTGCAACGCTAATAGCGATACGTCGTTAAAAGCGATTTCGCCGTAAACGTTTCCTATTGTGTTTTATTAACGAATCCATCCTGTCAGTAATTTATGTCGGACCTTAGGTACTGAGTTCGGGGAAAGCGTCGACAGACCTTTTACATTATTCCGTTAATTAATGGCGTAGATATTTTCCATTATTAGTGTCGCGTTTTGGAATTTTTGCCGTGGGAGAAATTCTGCCGTGCTGCGTGCGGGTGCCGTTTTTTATTACCGAGAAATATCTCAGCCCCGGCGGCGCTCGAGGAATGCCGGCCGATCCGATCCGATAGTTGGTGGAAAACAACCTTTTACAGACGACACACTGGTCCGCCTCTCTTGATAACTATGCCAATCACATCGTTATACCCTTACAAACACGTACGGGGACCGTGTTATTGATATAAATGATATTTTAAATATTTATAATAAGTTATGTCGCAGTCAGATAGGTAAGGTATCTGAGAATTTTTAAAACCGTTCTTAGTCTTACGATAATGAAATTAAAGTTAATCTTTTTAACCAGACGCGGATCCACGCGGGTGGGTTCCCCCCCAAATATTTATCATCATTATCTTCACAACACGGCATAGAAAAGGTGCTACCTGTCCCACCTTCAAACATCCTCCAGCCATTTCTTCCTGTCTATTTCTTTTATGAATTTGCTAACTGCTACAATTTTTATTGTTCGACAAAACGTTTCGTCATCACTGACATCATCAGGTCTTAAACAACCTGATGATGTCAGACATCAGGTCTTCGTTGTTTAAGACCTGATGATGTAAGTGATGACGAAAAGCTTTGTCGAACAATACAAATTGTAGCAGTTAGCAAATTCATAAAAGAAATAGTAAGGATGGCTGCTAATTTAAACAATACATTTCTTCCTGTGTCTACCCACACACCTGTGTCCTATATGCTTATATTTCCAGACTTGTTTGGACATTCTTAAATCTGACATTCTTTCTATGCGATCTTTCCACCAGTTGTTTGTAATCTTTTCAATTTTCATTCAAGGTAAAAACTTGTAACTCTTGTCTTGTGGCCTCATTCCTTACACGATCAAGTTTAGAACACCTTTTAACTCCTCTTAAGAATGCCATTTCCGAGGCCTGTATTTTATTGTCTTCTTTCTTGGTTGTTGGCCATAATTCACACTCATAGGACTGTACAGGGACTGCCATAACTTTGTAGAACTTTAATTTTGCATCTCGACGTACCTTGTCCCTAAAAATATGGTTGATTTTCCCACAAACCTCGCTGACTTACCTAACTTAACATCAATATCATAATTCCTATAATAGCCAAAATTATTTTGCAAATAATTAAAGTGGCTCACCTGTTCTAGTATCCGATCACTAATAATAATTGTTTTCTTATTGGCTCCTTACCTCGGAATGCCATTACCTTTGTTTTTATAGTATAGATTGTTATTTTATATTGTTTGCAAATCTGATGAAACTTAAAAACAGATTTTTGCAAATCAGATTCTGTATTTTGAAGTATGAGCTAGTCGCCAGCATACAACAGCACATTCAGATATCTGTCTCGTGATAACATAATACGAGGGTTGACTAGATGTTTCCACTTCCTTATCAGATCGTGAATAGAAATGTTAAAAAGAGTAGGTGATATACTTCACCCTTGTCTAACACCTTGATTATGCAGATATTTATTGAGACAGCCTACAATTATTTTTGACACCTTTTCTTGTTTCATTATATAGGCTTTGTATAGTTCTTATAAGTTGTTGAGGGTATCCTCGTTCCACTAATATTTGCCACAACAAATTTCTATCTATTCTATCAAATGGTGTGGTAGAAGACATCGGAGTGTGTCAACAATTCATCCTAACATTAAAAAGATTTGTGTTGTACACAAATTTTGAAGATTTTTTGTAATAAAAATGAAATAGGAAAGTAGAATTTTAATTCTTATAAACTTGATACTACTACTACTACTACTACTACTACTACTATTACTACTACTACTAATACTACTACTACTACTACTCCACGGCGCTACAGCTCATGAAGAGCCCTGGCCTTCAGAACGACAATCCTCCTCTCCTCTCTATTATGTGCGACTCTTCCCCACCTTCTGAGCCCCAGTCTTCTCAATTCTGCATCTACATCGTCCACCCATCTTCTTCTTGGCCTCTCTATTGCTCTTCTTCCTCCCGGTCCTCCAATGAGTACTTTTTTCACTGCCGTTTCCTCTGTCGTTCTTTGTACGTGACCTTGCCACCTAATTCTACCATGTTTTATTACTGTGACGACATCCGGTATCTAAAGTTGATTAATTATAAAATTGTAGAATTTTTTCTTATAAAACTTCATCCATCCATGTGTGAATCCTTATATTCGCCTTTAATAATGGCTTCATAATTGTGTTTATCCTTTAATATCCAGACTACTTTAATTCAGTATTCAGGTTACAAATATATATATATGTAGTTATTATTATGCGTAACGTAGCTTCTTACGTCGATGCTAATAAATACATTGAAAAGTTATAATTTATTTCATAAATATAATTTGTTTAGTTCCGCCAGATTTATCTGCCCAGTTAAGGTATTGAGAACTCAGAACCAAGTAATATAGACAGAGAGAGAAAGAGGAGGGAGAGAGAGAGAGAGAGAGTGAGACAGAGAGGGGTTAACTCCAGGACGTGTAAGTAGAGGCACTGGTAGACTGTCATTAAGATTGGAGTGGTTGGGGAGAGTTGGTGACTCCAGTACGGATCAATATAAAACGCACAACAGTAACAGCTGCCTCCTCTGTTTGCCCAAAACAACAATAGAATAAAGTAGCAGTAGTAGTAGTAGTAGTAAGAAGGAAAAATCCCTGGGCACTGTCTACGGCGGCGGCATAGCTTTCGTCGTCGTCTAGCCGAGAGGTTAATAAAACATCGACATGGGTCTCCGGAACAGTAGCAGGAGGAGGAGGAGGACGAGGAAACCCGGACGGGAAACATGTCGCCCACGGTCGTTGCCGTCTGCTCCCTTTCCCGTCTAACTAAATGCTTTATGACGATTTTGTCTCCCTTGGCGTCCGGGGAGAGGGGGGGCGTGCGTGCAAGTGTTTTGTGAATAATTTATCATACGCGCGCGGTCAACTAGGCTGTCAGAAAACGGAGACTTGGATTCGACTCACACCACAGAGAATTGTATATTCGCGAGGCAAAGATTCGTTAGAGAGTAAACCACAGTACGCTGTTTGAGCTTATAAGGGGGACCAGGTCGTGAAGGCCTGTCGGTGTTAATGAACGTATTTTCAATTATTGTCAGTTAGGTATAGTTACATCAAAAACCATTCAAGACATGAAACTTCCCCTAAAACGAAAGTCATCATCATCTTCACAACACGGCGTAGGCAAGGTACTGCCTGTTCAAAAGGACCCGTTATTCTCTTTGGCACCTCATCATCATCAACATCAACATCATCATCATCATCAGCTTCTCAGCACGGCACAGGCAAGTTGCTGCCTGTTCAAAAGGACCCATTATTCTATTTGGCACCTCATCATCATCAGCTTCTCAGCACGGCACAGGCAAGTTGCTGCCTGTTCAAAAGGACCCATTATTCTATTTGGCACCTCATCATCATCATCTTCACAACACGGCGTAGGCAAGGTACTGCCTGTTCAAAAGGACCCGTTATTCTCTTTGGCACCTCATCATCATCAACATCAACATCATCATCATCATCAGCTTCTCAGCACGGCACAGGCAAGTTGCTGCCTGTTCAAAAGGACCCATTATTCTATTTGGCACCTCATCATCATCAGCTTCTCAGCACGGCACAGGCAAGTTTCTGCCTGTTCAAAAGGACCCATTATTCTCTTTGGCGCCTCATCATCCTCAACATCATCATCATCATCATCATCATCATCAGCTTCTCAGCACGGCACAGGCAAGTTGCTGCCTGTTCAAAAGGACCCATTATTCTCTTTGGCACCTCATCATCATCAGCTTCTCAGCACGGCACAGGCAAGTTTCTGCCTGTTCAAAAGGACCCATTATTCTCTTTGGCGCCTCATCATCCTCAACATCATCATCATCATCAGCTTCTCAGCACGGCACAGGCAAGTTTCTGCCTGTTCAAAAGGACCCATTATTCTCTTTGGCACCTCATCATCATCAGCTTCTCAGCACGGCACAGGCAAGTTTCTGCCTGTTCAAAAGGACCCATTATTCTCTTTGGCGCCTCATCATCCTCAACATCATCATCATCATCAGCTTCTCAGCACGGCACAGGCAAGTTTCTGCCTGTTCAAAAGGACCCATTATTCTCTTTGGCGCCTCATCATCCTCAACATCATCATCATCATCAGCTTCTCAGCACGGCACAGGCAAGTTTCTGCCTGTTCAAAAGGACCCATTATTCTCTTTGGCACCTCATCATAATCAGCTTCTCAGCACGGCACAGGCGAGTTGCTGCCTGTTCCGTCTTCAGAAATCCTCCAGCAATTTCTTCCTGGGTCTACCACACACCTGTGTCCTATACGTTTGTATTTCAAGACCTGTTTCGCCAGTCTGGAATCTGACATTCTTCTAAGTGTTCGTCCAACCGTTGTTTGTAATCTTTTTAATTTTTCATTCAAGTTGAAAACTTGTAAGTCTTCCCTTATTGGCCTCATTCCTTATACGGTCAGGTTTAGAACACCTTTCAACTCCTCTTAAGAAAGCCATTTCCGAGACCTGTATTTTACTGTGTTGTTTCTTGGTCACTGATTATAACTGTACATAGGACGTTATAGGAACTGCCATAACTTTGTAAAACTTTAATTTTGTATCTCGGCGTACCTGGTTTCTAAAAATACGGTTAATTGCCCTACAGGTCGTCTGGAACTTACCTAATTAAAAAATAAGTACGTAGACTAATTAACACTGAATACTGACTGACATACTTAAGTAAGTGTGTAGCCAAATTGATACTTAATAAATACTGAATGCCGACTTAAGTACACTTATCGATAACATAGCACGATTAAAAAAAAATAGTAGTTTATGAAATGCGTAATGTTTAATTCTTTTCCAAAGATTGGAGTGGGACGTAAGTCGCTTGGACAAGAAATGCATTTTTTTCGACTTCTAATGACAAATACAAGAGAGAGGTAATATTAAGAGTAGGTCAGGCGAGGAGCATCTTCAGTTGAATGAGGAATGTGCTGAGCAGCCGGCGCCTTAGTCCGAATCTCAGAAAAAGGACCTTGAGACGTTATTTATTTATTTTTTTTTCTAGAAAGCTGAACTTTAAAGATAACTACCGAGAAGAAACTAGAGGTGTTTAAAATATTCCCTACAGAAGGATCTTGAGTATTATTTTGGAATGATAGAGACACAAACTATGAGGTACTGAGAAGTTTAAGGCAGGAAATAAAAGTAAAATATTATAAAGGTATGAAAATTCCAATATTTGGGGCATATAATGTAATGTAATGAAACGAGAAAAACGGCTTCTAAAATTTAATAATACCCGTGTTAATTTTTTTTTGTATCGGCCATCTAAGGACCACATGCCAATTTCAATTCTTTACTCTTTGTTCTTTTCTTTTTTTTCAATATTCTTTCATCTTCTCGCTGTGTGTCTTCTTCCTGTCTTCAATCCACTTTGAACCTGCGTTTTTATCTCTCCTACCCTGGACTCCCTCTATTTTTCAACACTTTTGCCCGAAAAACGTCTCTGTCAATTGCTTCTTCTGCGTGTATATTATTTTTTTAAAAATCCTTTTGGACTTCTTTAATCCAACTTGATGTTGACTTCTTCCCCCACAGATAACTGAAGATTTGCTTTGTCAACCTCGCGTGTTCATTATTATCGCTTATAAAATTTTATAGTAACCAAAGATTATGTATTTAAAAGTAGTAAAAGAAAAGATTACGGGAAAGCACTGTCAGGAGAATGGACAATGGTATGGACACACGAAAAGAATGACACAGGAAAGATTGCCAAGGAGAGTTATGGAATGGACCTCACCAGGAAGAAGGAAAAGAGAAAGACCACCTATCACCTGGATAGAAGAAATTCAGACTATATTGAGGGAACGTGAAATTGAAGAAAATCTTTGGACGGACAAGCAGCAGTGGAAGATGAGACTTCAATCACTTCTCTAATCTTTGGTTTTGGAAAATGTGCAAACATCGTACAGCCGGAATAATAATCGTCAGCAGAAAACTCTGATAGTTGGGCACTTAATTAGGCGTAATAGCGGGATGACTACGACACGATACTGAGGGGAGAAAAGAAGGAAGAATTGCTAGGGTATAAGTGCTTGTATCGAATGGCTAGAGTGGCGTAGTTTGAAGGTGCAACAAAACATTTGTACTGCAAAGGAGGCCACCATCCACGCAAAACAAACAATCGTCTATGCACTGTCAGAGGCAGAGCTAATTGTTTTTAAACATACAATTAAAAAAAATTATTACTGTTTAACGTTGGAAAATGTGTATATAAATGTTTTAAAGACAAGAGAATCAACCGCGAGACCTGTTGCTTCACAATACGACCGCCCACCAATCTTCGGATTGAGGATAGAATAGCAATATATTGCTACGACAATTACGTAACGCTCTCGAAAAATCGGCAGGTGCAGTTACGTAACAGTTCTACACGTTTCTCGGCTAGCCGAGCAGGTGCAGTGTCCCTGTCAAGGCCGTGCACTCAAGTAGCTTCGAGACCGTTTGAGCACTCTTAACTGCACAAGTTATGCTGGCACACGGCCAAAAGAATTGAAAATTAATCTGGAACAACTGCGGGACCTATATAAGCAACAGCGGCCGGCTTAAACTTAGTTACGCCTGGCGAAATTATAGAGTACGGATCAAGTGATTGTTGTGGATTAGAGGGAAGTAATTACTGCGTTATAATTAGTGCGGAACTCCAACAGTTGACATTATTATTGCGTGTTGTCCAATTCAACTTGAATTATTGTATGAGAGTACCTTTTTGATTTCTAATTGTTATTTGCGACTAGTTAAAGCTGGTAATTAGTGACTTCATTGGTGCCTGCATTTTGTTTCCACTGAGCGATACTACGGTCCGTGAGACCTTGTTGTTATAGGAAGACAATCTGTGAGACCTAGTATAACAATCTGTGAGACCTAGTATAACAATCTGTGAGACCTAGTATAACAGTCTGTGAGACCTAGTATAACAATCTGTGAGACCTAGTGTAACAATCTGTGAGACCTTCGTAACAATACACAAAATTGATGTTTTCACGTATCAAATCTACAAAACCCAATTTATTTTTCTTATTATTGTTAGCCTTGGAGTTTCGATAAAACATTTCTTTACTACAAACGTTTTACTCTATGGAAATCTCAGCAAGCGTTTATTTTTATCGTCTATAAAATGTTATACTTTTCCGTGTATTGATAGAAAACAAAAGTCATTCATTTCATTAAGTTTCCCCTGCAACAAAATTTTCTAAAAATCAAATCAAATCTATACGTGTGTGTATGGAGATGTTTATGTGACGTACAATTAATTTTTATTGTCTCGTATAATTACAAGACAAGACAAGTCATGTATAATTACAAAATACAAGAAAAGATTAATTAATTATTGCGAATAATTAAATACTACTAACAGGTGAGCCATTTTAATTATTTGAGAAACGATACCTGGCTATGACAGAAATTATAACATTGACGTTAAGTTAGGTAAGTTCCAGACGATCTGTGGAATACATTCAAAATGGATCAAATGTACATTCACGTGTCAAATGTACAAAAACTAATAAAAGTAAATTAATTTTTTGTTTAATTATTGTTAGCTAAAGTATTTGGAATTTTTATCAAACGTGTTTTTACTAAAACCGTTTTACTCCACGGAAAGCTCAGTAAGCATTTACTTTTATTGTCTATACAATTTTATACCTTTCGTGTGCTAACAGAAAACGAAAGGATCTCATTTCATTTTTTCTCTGCAACAACATTTTCTAAAAATAAAATATCTAAAAATAAACTCTGTATCTGAGTGTATGAGGATGTTTCGTTTGAAACTCCGTAGACGCATCATTTCTTACACGTTAACATATAAAGTATCCTCTTACGTTTTGTAATATTGTAACTAAATCAGTCAATTTATTATATTTATTTGTTCACTACGGTTTTTATTGTGTCAGCTAATAAGTTTTGATGGAAACAAAAATTTGGCTTAATTTAAAATAAAATGACAGAGTTTGTTTTCAATTTACCATTTCATTCTTTCATAGAAAAAGCGTAAGGTATATGCATTTCAATTATGATAAAAAGTAAATAATTGTCCTCGGTTGTGTTTTTTATAATAATTCGAGTAGAGTTGAATAAACCTTTACTTTTTTGTTTGTTTTTCTTTTGTTTGTGTTTTACGTGAATGTCTGAATAGAATTAGTTTCTCACGCGGCCGCGAGAGGTGCGCGTTATGTTCAGCAGGTAGACTACTATATATACAGACTGCGCTGGGAGTTTTAATAATTTCCGTACTCACACAAAGTGGTCATGGAAACGTTGCCCGCCAGCCTCTGTTGTTGAGTTCACCGTGCGTATAAACACTCGACAGTTATTAAAAGTGGGCAAAACACAAAACACTTGAGTAATTAATTAAATTAAATTAGCAATTCCCCTCCCCTCTAACGTTTTCCATTTCACTCTAATTCATTCGTCGATTTTTTTTCTTTTATGCGTTTTGTGTTCACTCTCGCTTTAATTCCTCGCCGTAGTTGTATTTTATTTCCCTTCACTCTGTCTTTGTGTCATTCCCTTTAGAATATTTCTCAGTCCCTGTGTATGTTAAATTGCAATTGTAAATTCTGAAGTCTATTGTAGCTTCTTGACAATTATGTCAAAAATAATTAGTTTTGCCGTATAAAACGACAGTGAGTCGTAAATATAAAGCAATAGTAACTCACATTTGTTGTTCGGGCTGGCTTATTGGTATCGTTAGCAGCTCATAATCGTAACGGCTGTGCTGAGGTCAACGTCAT
The DNA here is from genome assembly GCA_034769895.1 of Magicicada septendecula. Classification (NCBI taxonomy): domain Eukaryota; kingdom Metazoa; phylum Arthropoda; class Insecta; order Hemiptera; family Cicadidae; genus Magicicada; species Magicicada septendecula. The sequence continues at coordinate 1,366,130,115 of CM068367.1, forward strand.
GACTGGAAATTGCCTGCCTGCCCCTATCGCTGGGGGCAACTAATACAACGGTTTCATCAGGAATGCCTAGACTAGATAAGTAACAAAGACCCCCCCCCACACACACACACGTCGCACAAATCTCCATATGTCGCACTTATGGAAGCAGAGAACATTTTGCATTTTTAACTTGGCCGCTGAATTTCAGTGTTGCTGGGACGGGAATTATCTGGGGCCGACCTGTTACAGTCATAAGTCTGTTTTTTTTTTAACGCTTTCAATCTTGCTAATAGAGTTGCTGTTTTCTACCCATCTGGAGAATCTTCGGATTTTTTAAAGTAGGCTACTACGTGTCAAAAGGGAAACTTAAATTAAAGATTAACAAGAAGAAAACGAAAACAATGCTGATAGGGAAGAAGAAAGTGAATGTAAAACTTGATATTAAATAGGGTAATACGATTTTAGAACAGGTTAAAAATATTTACTACCCGGGGAGCGCAATCACTTGTGAAAATAGATATGGGGCAGAGATTAAGAGAAGAATAGGTCTAGGAAAGCAGGCGTTCCATAACAAAATTGATTTACTTGGAAACAATCACTTAAGTTTGGAGGTAAGGAAAAAGTTTGCAAAAACATCTGTGTGGAGTGTCTTAACTTATGGGTGTGAGGCGTGGACCCTCAGCAAAGCTGGAACCAATGCAAATGTGGTTCTGGAGGAGAACGACGAGGACGAGTTGGACGGATAAGAAAAGTAATGAGCAAGTGATCGCAAAAGTGAACGAAGACAAATCACTTTTAAAAGTGATTGGAAGGAGAAGAAAAAAATTGATCGGGCACGTGTTACAACACAATCAATTCTTAAGTAACATTTTTGAAGGAAAGGTGTTGGGGGAAACCAAGAGGACGACCAAGAGCATCGTTCTTCAAAGCCATGGGAAAGGGGATGACCTTCCTATCGTACTACGATTTAAAGTGGACAATGATGGAGAGAGAGACGTGGCTAACTCGACAAGGTATGGCCTATAGATGATGACGATGAAGTGTCAAACATAATAATAGATCCTTTTGACCGCTTATGCAGTCTAGGAGTAAAGCTGGTAGACTGCCTTATCTAAGCCTTTCGATATACAAGGAAGACAGTTTGGCCAAGCATTACGCTTCACCTGACTATTATTACGCTTTAGGATGTTATTGCCCGGGTACTGATTTTCATAGGCTGAAGCTTTCACGGCCGGAGTTATCTTCAGTAAAATAATTTTCCGGCCTTTGAACCGTGGTCATATTTTTGTAGATCCAAACGTTTTGACTGCGAATGCGGAAGTCATATTCAGTGGTCTTCTGTTCTTCTCCTCTTGCGACTAAATGACGACACGACCCCATACTGTCCCAATTGTAAGCCGTCCCGGTGAGGGCTGGCATATGATTGGCCGGGAGCTTGGCATATCTCTTTGCTCGCCCGTGTCAAAAAGGGAGTAGGGACGTTATATCAGTGGTAACGATCCGAGAACCTCTGGGTGCCGGATACCCAGGCCTTATTCAGCCTCAAGCACTGTTCCTTCCTGTTGAGGCTGTTATTGTGTTTATATATCTCGATGTCTTCCCGGTGTATCCGCGTAGGATAGTGCAACGTAGAGGATAGGATCTTCTTCGTCTTCTCAAACTTCACCACATGGTCGTCATTGGCCAGAAGGTGCTCAGCAAGCGCTGACTTCTCCGACTGCCCCTGTCGACAGGCCATCCTGTATTCAGCGATGCGCGTCTTTCACAAAACAATTGATTGATCATTAATTTTACTATTGCTTTTTATTCATATTTTACACGCATTCAACATCTTTATAAAGTCTATAGATTTCGTACAGATACAGATCTCGAGCCCGTTAAAGGGGGGAGGGAGAGAGGGAGAGAGAGAGAGAGAGAGAGAGACAGAGAGAGAGAGTTTACGACCTCCATTAAACTTTGAGACTTCACAAAGTTGTGCTACTACTGCTGAATACGTCTGCTGCAGTTTTCTCTCGAGTTGCCTCTGCACGTAACTGCTCGCGCACTCGTGCAATCCTATCGTTTCGTAAAATAATACGGCAGCTGCTATTGTACTAGAGTTAACAAACTTATGGCTGCCGTTGTTGCAGCTCCCTGAAACTTTGGTAGATCCAATGAAATTCACAGCTTTACTGAATGGTATCTATAGATTAATTGTGTTATACAGATAATTTCGATTACTAAGTACGAGAGAGAGAGAGAGAGAGAGAGAGAGAGAGAGAGAGAGAGAGAGAGAGAGAGAGAGAGAGAGAGAGAGAGAGAGAGAGAGAGAGAGAGAGAGAGAGAGTGAGAAGTAGACAGACAGAATATAAATTCCCACTTATGCGCTTCAACACGGTGGTCCGTGAGATCTGGAACCGATTTCAGTTCTTGTTGTTTAATTAGTCTGTCTATTTATACTTCAGTCTTCAAAGATTCAAGGTTAGACTCCTCAAAAGTTTCTCCATCTTCAGGCGTGTGCGTCCATCATGATCTGATATGTCTTTTCAGGTCGTCCGACCGTCTCGTCTGTTATAGTCTTCTTTTTCTTTATGAGGGAAGTCAAAAAATGTAAAAGGATAAAAAATTGAGGATTCAGGAAGAGGATAAAGGAAAGGATAAGGAAGATGATGAGGAATGAAGGATTCTTGAGGATGCTGTAATAGGATAAAAGAAAGAAGGAACGAAGACGAGTGGTTCAAGAGCTTAAGCGACATAGTAGAAACTTGTGAAGAAAAATTAGAGTGATAGTAAAGTGATTCAGTGGTTTAAGTATTCGGGGGTGGGGATCAGAAGATCAATTCCTCCTCCAGAGTTATAAGAAAGTTTAGCATAATTCCATAATAACTTAACGTAGGCCTGCTTCAAGCCAATGTTGTGTGTGTGTTTTTTAAAATAATATTATAAATAATTTTAGAAATGAAACGAATTACAATATTTGTAAAATAATAAATTAAAAGACTGTCCAACTTTAAGCTAGTCTTATCCTCCCCGTCAAGATGCTTCCCCCCCCCCGAACAGCTTTTAGTTACGCCACTGAAGTGATTTGTCATTGAAATTGTTTAAGAGTCGGATGGGCTCGACGGAATGCCGAATATTCCCCTAAGACTGTACAATATTACTACTACTACTACTACTACTATTAATATTAACAACAATAACATTTTGTGTTGTATCTAAGGCCCACATGCCAATTTAAATTCTTTACTCTTTGTTCTTTTCTTTTTTCCAATATTCTTTCATCTTCTCACTGTGTCTCTTCTTCCTGTCTTCAGTCGACTAAAACATGCGTTTTATCTCTCCTACCCTGGACTCCCTACATTTGCAACACTTTTGTCCGAAAAACTTCTCTTTCAATTGCTTCTTCTGCCTGTATATTATTTTTTCTAAATCCTTTTGGACTTCTTTAATGCAACTGTATGTTGACTTCTTCCCCCACAGATAACTGAAGATTCGCTTTGTCAACCTATTGTCGTCCATTCTATATACATCTCCAAAAAATAATAGTCTTCTTTTTCTCATTGTTGTGTTATATTTTCTACACTTTGATATATTTTATCATTACTTCTTAATTTCCTACCTTCTGAAGTTTTTAGTGGGTCTAATATTTTCCGAATAATTCGTCTTTCCAATATTTCTAGTTTGTCTAAATTATAACTCAATGCTAGACATTCACTTGCATATAGGCATTCTGGCTTCACTACTGTACTGTAATGCCTTATTTTCGCATTTTTAGATATGCAATTTTTATTGTAATTCTCTTTAGTTATACCATATGCCCTTTATATCTTATGGATCCTAACAATTTCGTTTTATTTATTATGTTATTTTTTGTGTGTTGCAGGTGAGTGGTGTGTGCAGTGCTTCAAAGGAGCATGTTGTTGTAAGGAAGTGGTTCCTTTGTAAGTAAATACTTTTTATAACGTGGTCTGTTACTATTCCTAATTACCCACTTGATGTCTTCATCAAAATCGAAATACAGCGTGATTCAGGAAAACGGGAAATTAAATAATTAAATATTGTTAAGAAAAAAGTTTTTAAATACATTTATTTATGCCATATAATAGTAAAAAGCAATGTAATTTTTTAAAACACATACCATAAATTTTCTTTCTTGACGATGACATCTTGGAGACCATTATACATTTGCGCAAGCATTCCTGTAATTTCTTAGTTAAATTGTACATGGTTCGAAATAACATTACAACAGGAATTTCAGCGATTGCTTCTCGGATCTTAGCTTTCGATTCTTCCGTTGTAGCAGGTCGACTACGATAGACTTGATTTTAAGGTGATCCCGAAAGAAGAAATCACATGGCGACAGATCAAGGGATCTGGGAGGCCATGGAATGTCACTGTTTCTCGAAATTAGACGGTTGCCAAACAACTGGGCTATATTCGTCCTGTGTGTGACATTTTTCCGTCTTGTTGAAACCAGGCGTTGTTAATAATTTGTGGAAATGTCTGTAGTTTTTGCGCAACAAAGGTTTCCAGCAAGGGTGACAGGACGTATCGATCCGATATGACTGTAGTTGCAAGGCCATCCTCGTCCTAAAAAAAAATAATAATAATAATAAAAAAAAATGGCCTTAATAAAAAGTGGCCTTAATACATCCTCTGCATAAGAAGGGTGATAAGCAAGAGGTTAATAACTACAGAGGAATATCTTTACATCTAGTTGCATATAAAATATTTTCAAAGATTCTATTGAAGAGAGTAGTAAAGACATTGGATAGCCATTCTGGTGAATATCAGGGTGGCTTTAGGAAGGGCAGATCCTGTTCAGAACAAATATTCACTCTGAAGTCAATAATCCATCACAGGCTACTGAATTCAAAGGAGATTGTAGTAACATTTGTTGATTTAAAAAAGGACTTTGATTCTGTTGATAGAGAAACTATAGATAAAATAATCCGAGAATTTGGTGTTAAATGTAGATTGGCAAATCTAATCCGTGAAACCGTTACGGACACACTCTCAAAAATAAAATTCATGGGAGCAGTATCTCAGCCATTTAAAATAAATACAGGTGTAAGGCAGGGCGATGGTTTATCCCCAATTCTTTTTAGCTGTATTCTGGAGAAATTAGTGACAATTTGGAATGAAACATTAAAGGAATGCAAAATATCACCAATTACGTTGGGAAGAAGGAACAAACGTTATTGAAATAAACTGTTTGGCATTCGCAGATGACTTCGCTATACTTTCTGAACATCTTACATCTGCAGTAACACAAGTTAATTTTTTAGAGGACATAACCAGTAGAACAGGCTTAAGAATTTCTGCAGAAAAAAACAAATTTCTCACAAACATTAAAAACGCGCCAAAATTCCTGGTAACAGATACTGGTCGAATAGAGAGGGTTCGAAAATTTAAGTATCTAGGAGAGATAATTCAAGAGAATGGCTTGAAAGAATCTGCTATAGAAGAAAGGATTCATAAGATGGAAAGGGCATATGGTAAAAAAAAAAAAAAAAAAAAAAAAAAAAAAAAATTATCTACTTGCAGAAGAAACAAATTGAAAACATCACAAATTATATATATTATATTATAGCCGTAACTCTCTGTCGACTCAATACCCTTTACACAAACGACCCTGTGAGCTAGAAGGTGAACTTGCTACTTTATTCCACAAAATAATTTAGGGGAGAAGTTAGTTATAAGGAAATCCCGAAAAAACGTGGAAAACTATAGTCGTAAACTAGAAGAAGAAGAAGATGATGATGATAGTTTAGGGTTATCGTTCTCGAAAAACAATTTTTATTAAGTAGCATAGTTTTACATAGCAGGCATTTTCTCGGATTTGTTTTTGTTTTGGTTCACCATTTCCCCCCCAGGATATAAATTATACTGTAGTTAGATTCTATTACTTTTGTTTCTTGCCATACTTCCAAGAGCAGTTTATTTAAACTGAACGGCCATATTCTAGTCTTTATCAGATGCATATATTTGAATAATTATACACTTAACTCATCGCAACTTGGTACCTTTTTTGTTCTTAAGCGAATTCAAAGCTTCGTTTAGTCAATTTGTTGCGGATCGGCATCAACTATTTCACTTTCTCTTACTTCTTGTTTATTTTTCCTACCGAAACTGGTTATGTGTCTAATTCATCAAGTGCAGATGAAGAAGAAGAAGAAGAAGAAGAAGGAGAAGAAGAAGAAGAAGAAGGAGGAGGAGGAGGAGGAGGAGGAGGAGGAGGAGGAGGAGGAGGAGGAGGAGGAGAAGAAGAAGAAGAAGAAGAAGAAGAAGAAGAAGAAGAAACTATATCCGTGAAGTCCGTGAAGTATACAATTTTAATTTATCTGTTATAAACCGGCAAACAGAAACTGTGGGACGATTTTCAGTTGTTTATTTTTTAAACCATAAAACTGACTACTAATGGTGAAGGGGTGGTTGACTCGTCGAGTGGCATTGATTATGCCCCGTACTTGTCGTTGTCGCCATCGGTTTGAGCGTGGGGGTGGTGACGAGATATCATCAGTAAGTAAGGGATGATTTCCGCGTACAAGTACTGCGGCGGTAAATGTTTAGGACGCTCGTGCACGCGCTCGGGGGAGCGTCGCATGTTTCTCTATAAACCCGACGAAATTGTGTTAACGACCGAATACAAAATCTTCCGCCTACGCCTCGCCGTTATTCTGTAGCTCCATTTTAATACGAATTTATGCTTAAGTTTAATGTCTTTTGTAATGGCTTGTTTTTTGAAAAACGATAAATAAAAGTATAAAATAATTTTACAGTTCTTTTTTAATGTATAAAAAACCTAATACAGTATTATGTACGATCAAAATGTTTTTTCTGACTTCTACCACAAGTCCAATTATGAAGTATAAGAAGAATAGGGGAAGAGAGAAGAATCTTCTTCTTCTTCTTCTGCACTACAAGGATTAGGCATTTGCCTGTTCCGTCCTCACAAACTTACGACCACCGTTTTCGTGGTCTTCCTATATTTCTTTTTCCTCGTGGATTGTAGTTAAGTATTTTTTTTTGGTATTCTCCCATTTCCCATTCTATTTACGTGATGTTTCCATCTTTCTTTATATTCAGTTATTTTTCCTTCCTTGCATATACATTTTCATTTCGCACGTCCTCATTTCTTACTAAATCTTTGATTGTGCAGTCTTTGACCCGTCCCAAAAATCTCATTTCTGCTGCCTGTATTTTGCTGTCTCCTTTTTTGGTATTTTGAATTCTTCAGGAGAAGAATCCTGAAGATAATAAAAAAGAAGAAAAGGAATTGGTTAGGTCATTGTTTAAGAAGAGACTGCTTGCTTACAACCATGGAGGGTGTCATAGAAGGAGAAAAAAGAAAAGGGCGTAGAAGAATGAAGTTAATAGACAGCATTAAAATCAGAGGGTGTTACGAAGAAACGAAAAGACTGACATGGTATAGGACAGCTTTGATGGAGAGCTTTTACCATTTGAAGACCTGCCTTAGGGCAGAACACCAAATAATAATAAAATACCACAAGTCAAGTAATTTCTACCACAGGGTCAGCCATGTTGGTTAACTGGTGATTAGTCACGTACTTTTTTGTGTTTGTTAACTATTGCTGTTGTGCTGTTGGTGTTGATTTTGGTTGGGTCCTGTTGATAGGGATGTTTTTGTTTCATTATTGCAATTTCATTGTTACCACAATGAATCAAAATTCTCTTGCCTTCAACCAATAGTCATAAAATTGTTTTTTGTGAATTGCTTAGTTTTGAGAGTGTTTTCAATATGTATTATTGTTTTTAAATAAACATTCAACTATTGGAACTAAATGTTACCAGACATGTTAATATGACTTTTGAAAAGTATATAAAAAACCGTATTGTTACAACGGCTGCAGGGATCGTCGTTGTTGAATAATGGAAAAAATAGATGAAAAAATAATGAAAAATAATATGCAGAAAAATCGCTATTTAGCATATTAACGACAGTTTAAATAAATAACGACAGCCGTATACAAAATTTCTTCATGTACGATCGTCAAACATACATACTAATGTAACACATAATAACTGTCATTTATTTAACAGTGTAGCACTAAACAGTACAAGTCACAAATGTCCGCACAACCATAATTTACAAGACACAGTAACAAGAATTTCTATAACGCCAATTAAAATCACAAATCAAAACTAACTGCTTGCTTCGGATAGAGCGTTTTATACTCAGGCTGTGTTATTGATTGTTTTAATGTTTATTTACTCAATCACCTGTCGGTTATATTGGAAATATTTTGTTTATATTTATTTTATTGTAATAAATTTTTAATTTTAAATAGATCATCTTGTTTTGTTTATACTTTAATTTGTTCTTTACTTTAATAAATTATAGTTATTGTGTTTGTAAATATTAAGATTTTCCCAAATATTCATTTTTGAACTTTTTGTATGGTTTTAATTAACTTCATATTTTGAATGTTGGGAAACTGGTGTTTATTATTTATACAATGCGTAACTAAATTAGATTTGTAAATGTTTGGTTTTAAAAATTGAAGGAATTTGCGGTATTGAAGGAATCTAGTGAGTAGTTTTTTCTTTGTTTGGCCTACGTAAAATTTATTGCAATCTTGATATTCTTCTATTTTGTTCATCATTTTTTATTGTAAATATTCGATTTAGTTTTAGGTGTTATTTGATTAAACACAATATTATCTGAGTTATAAAATATTTTTAATTTTGTATCTTTAAATAGCTTAATTATTTTAAGAGCTGTGTTTCCATAATAAGTAAAGCTTGTATATTTTATTTTATCATTAATAAATGGATGGATTTTTATATGTAGGTTTATAAAGTGTTTGTTTAGTGTATTTATGTTTTATTTTATTTTTTATTTATTGATAGTTTTGACTTTGTATCCATTATGTATTGCTATTTGTTTGATAATATTTCTTTCTTTTTTCTCTTATTTAATTTAATGGGATTCTATACATAAGGTGCCTTAATGAATTAAATGCTGCCATTTTATGTTGGGGGAGCTCGTTAGATTAGTTTTATTTGGAATTATTAAATTAGTTTACGGTGGTTTTCTGCATATCGGTTAATCGAAACTATTTTCATTGCTGTTTATGGTTAAGTCCAAGTAATTTAATTTATTGTCTATTAACCACAAATTAATTTAGTAGACTGTAATTTTCTTATTCTTTGTTCAAACCGCTTTCAGTAGTTTCTTAAATTTATTCTAGCTTTTGATTTCACTAATCTGTAGGTTATGCTTATGTGTTAAGGTGTTTAATGAAAAGCGTAGTATCAATGTATAATTAAATTCAGAGAAGGACTCGTTGTCGTCGTCAAGGTTTTCTCTACGGACTGCCATAAACTCGTACCCGCAGTAAACACAACCAAGATTACTCAATATTTCTTGTGGAAGCGTAAAGGAAAACAGAGAACAGAAAATCTCGAGGGAATTTAAAACAAAGGCTTTTCTCTTTAAACAAAGACCTGCCAGCCAGTTGGGCTTTGTGTGTGTGTGTGTGTGTGTGTGTGTGTGTGTGTGTGTGTGTGAACATTAAGTTTGAGTTTAGTTTGAAGCGTACTATGCATCTCGAAGAATCCAAAGCAGTAGTTTCGGTGAAATTTATAGCCCCGCGCTCAGCAGCGATCCTTCTTATTGTAAATTGTTTCTTACGAATTCGGTTCAGTTCAGCTCTCGGTTCTCTGGGGACCTACTTTGCAAGCGAGCGCGCTGTTACTAAGCCCTTTCCTCCTTTCTTTCTCTTTTGGTTCCTCAGCCGCCCGCACGGTATAACTTTCATTACTTAATTGCCGTTTGTCCATCTCTCCATCTCTCTCTCTCTCTCTCTCTCTCTCTCTCTCTCTCTCTCTCTCTCTCTCTCTCTCTCTCTCTCTCTCTCTCTCTCTCTCTCTCTCTCTCTCTCTCTCTCTCTCTCTCTCTCTGTTTGTTCCTCTTCTCTTTCACACACACACACACACACACACACACACACACACACACACACACACACACACACACACACACACACACACACACACACACACACACACACACACACACACACACACACACACACACACACACACACACACACACATTTACGTCGGCGTTTGTTGAGGTGCTACGGTGTATCAGATAGACGTCCTTTGACACAAAACTGAAATTAAACTATACCGACTTTGTGCGTGGAATTGTGGAAAACTAAATTTCGTAAATTATAGTTCACACTGTATGAATTTCTAAAACTTTAGTTATATATGCGTCTTATTTAAATGTGTCGACGTCTACCGCACCGTCTTGTGTTTTCACAATGCGCGTTTGAAAGATGCTGTTGTTCACTGTCATTGCTCCAGAACCGTTTAGGTTTATCCCTTTTTCTTCTTGTTATCTATTTTCATATTTTAATGAATCATATTTTGAATACTGTATTAAGTAGCTAAACAATTTTAATATTTTTTACGTCATCATCATCTTCACAACACGGAATAGGCAAGGTGCTGGATGTCCTGCCTTCAAAGATCCTCCAGCCATCTCTTCCTGGGTCTACCTACACACCTGTGTTCTATAGGTTTGTATTTCCAAACGTGTTTGGCCAGTCTGAAACCTGAAATTCTTTCTAAGCGTTCTTTTATTTCGTTGATTTCATTTAATTCTCATATCCCAAATAAAATATTAGCCTCTAACGCAGACCACGTCCGACACAGCCACACTCAATTTTTTTTCAACTACAGAAGTGTGTTTTTTTTCCTACTTAGTTCCTGATTCTCTTGATCGTCTCTTCATTGTGTATTGTATCTATCCCCCAACGGTTTTCTTCCATCCGGCTCCAAGTCCACAGTTTCAGCGACTCAACGGCTTTCCTTATTGTTGGTGTCTGTGTAGCCCGTAAAATAAAAAACGTCAAGTCTTTTCCTCGCCCTAACGTGTTATGACGCCCTGAAAGTAGAACCGTTTTCTTTTAAAATTACATTTATAAAATAACAGTGTCGTACTTATCAGACCGGTTGTTACTAACGGAAGCGAGACACGAGACATGGACATGGGTAGAAAAAAAATCAATCGCTAACATATAAAAACGACAATACATGACAGGATACAAATAAGAAATAGGACATATTACCCCAACAGCAGGCTATTGAGAAGCAAACTCATTAGTCGCAACACAAAAATAAAAATATATAAGGCACTTATCAGACCGGTTGTTACTTATGGAGGCGAGACATGGACACTGATAAAAAAAGGAACAAAAAACACTAAGAACGTTTGAAATAAAGATCGTAAGACGTGTTTATGGCCCGGTGAAAGAAAATGACGAATGGAGAATAAGAAATGACCAGGAGATAGATGGGCTATTAGATCATGAGGACATTGTAAGATTCATAAAGGCTCAACGAATACAATGGTTATGTCGTATAGAGCGGACGGACGATCAGCGTATGCCCAATAAAATCCTGAGGGCGCAAATCTATAAAAGCAGAAAGAGATGCCGACCCACGATAAGATGGTTTGATGATGTGGTAGAAAATCTCAGAAGAATGGATGTGAGGGTTTACGCTGAGATGGCAACTGGTAGGAGACACTGGCACTGGTGTTGGAAGCCAAAGCTCAAGTTGGGCGCAGTACTGAAAAAGAAGAAGAAGAATAACAATGTAATACTGGGAATATTTAACATTCCATTGTCTGTATTAGTACCTCAGGCTGGACAATAAAAGTATTCAAACAGTCAGCTCAGCTTGAATTATATATTCGCCCCTCGGATTACGTTTTCTTTCTTTTTTTTTAATTTTTTGTTGCTACTAAAATAGCAGAGTATTATAAAACTTAAAAACAAAACTCGTTCCGAAAAACATTTACATTAGCGCGCACAGCAGAAATGTGCAAAGCAGCCTTTTGTTAATATTTTATAATAAAGTGCCAGTCAAAAGGAATATGTTGTCTGCGCTTTGTGTTGATCGTTTATAACATAGCGTTAATGCAACTTGAGGCGTATATACGCGATAAAGATTGTTTTATTTATAGGCTATTCTTAATGAAGCTAATGTTTTAACTCAATCCCCTTGTCGCTATATACGAACATTTTGTTGCGCGAGTAGCCATCTTCATCATATAAACTGGTGCTCTCTGAGTTGCAAAACTCACTGACTATTTTGAACAAAGTACATTCAGTATTACATAAATTTCGATATTATATCGTTTTTCAGTTGTAGAAAAAATTACAAGAATCGCGATTACCCTTATTTTTTATTAGTAAAATGAAAATATTACTGAAATCCCTAAATTTCGAAATTTTTAAAAATTAACACTACATTAACAAGTTAGTTAAAACATTCTATTAGTTTCATACCCTACATGAATTTTGCGATTTTATCAATATTTTTGTCCACTTTTTAGGGCCTGCTATCCAAAAATGTAAATTTTCGAAAACGAACACTATATTCAGATTATTACTTAAGTTCCATTTATTCGATACTTACAGGGTTTTTCGACATTTTTCACAATTTTGACCCCCGACCCACATTTTTTTCTCCAACCCCCTACTTTTGGAGGAATTAATCTAGAAAACAATTCTAGTTTCCGTAGGGTGAAACTAAGGATACAATTGCCAAGTTCTACAAAAATCGGCTAATGCGTTTAAACGTGATCGTGAGACACAACCCAAGATTGTCAGATGATTAGGTGTGCACATGAATGAACTAGACGAAGACATATCATACGGGAATATGTGCACAACATATGAGCATAATATTCCTCTAGCGATGGAAAAAACCGTTTGAACCGGAAGGCGATTGGCACAGGAAAAAAAAAAAAAAAAAAAAAAAAAAAAAAAAAAAAAATAATAATAATAATAATAATAATAATAATAATAATAATAAGAAGAAGAAGAAGAAGAAGAAGAAGAAGAAGAAGAAGAAGAAGAAGAAGAAGAAGAAGAAGGAGGAGGAGGATGAGGAGGAGGAGGAGGAGGAGAAGAAGAAGAAGAAGAAGAATGTTATATGTCTGTTAACAACATTTGCTATATTAATAACTTCTTGATGATCTTTAGGTAGGTTCACTTTATTCTTCTACCGCAGTGAACCTATTCATACGTAAGTTGTATATTTTAAACTGTCGAGACACTTGGGAGTGAAAAACTGTTTCAAATTATTGACAATTTTAAGCTGCAATTGCGAACACGATACAATGTTATGTCTGCGAAATGACAAATGTTAGTTGGTATATGATATCGGGTTGAGACGACGTGGGCGACGGTGTCGGGTGGAGGGACTCGTACCCGAGATAACTTTTTAATATTGCACAAAGTTGTCGCTACTGCATCATTCGTCATTCACAAGTGTCGTGCAGGTATCAACACTGTGTCAGTCATTCATTTGTGTTGTGCAGCGCCCTCTTTTGACAAATCTAGGACGACGTAGTATTTGTTCATTTGTATCCGTCTCTAGCGTGTCTAGTATATACCGTGTGTGCGTGTGTGTGTGTGTGTGTGTGTGTGTGTATGACGTCAAACGAAGGCTACAGAATTTATCGTTAGAGTGGACGCCACGGGAAACGACAATGTTCAGTTGGTCTGAGGTTATTTTACCCTTTGGAGGATTAACAATAACAAAGTATTTTTTTTTGCAATAGCTTTACCGTCATCGTTTATGTTTTTCGGATAAATTTTATACAAATGTAACAACAGCATTTAAGCCCCTTTTTGTATGTTACACTGAATAAATACTGGCCATCTTTTACATGAACACGAACACGTGTATTTGTGAAGCGAGAACTTTAGTTACTGAGAAGTTCTCTCGCTCAATTACTGTTTTCGTGCTAAACCTTAAAAATTTATTGTTCTAGAAACACCAGTCATACATACTGATATCCTGTTTGCTTTCGTGATTTGTCAGTGTTTTCGTTTTTATATTAAACCATAGCTTGTTGTCCTCACCGTCCTAAACAGTCGACTTTCATTTCATTATCCGCTCTGCTCCACAACTAACTTGCACTTCACTGGTGTTACAGCAGTAGTCATTGTTTGAGTCTTTGCTGTGTAGACATCACCATATTAGGTTGTTTACACTCCTTGTTTAAGTTGTGCAGAAGCATTTGTAGAGCATGTTCGTTTTCACGTATAAGAACTGCACCATCAGCAGAGTACTACTACTCCACGGCGCTAGGTAGATGATTAGGTAGGTGATCTTTATCTATATCGTCTACCCATATTCTTCTTGGCCTCTCTCTTGCTCTTGGTCCTCAAATGAATACGTTTTTCACTGCTCTTTCCTCTGTCGTTTTTTGTACGTGACTAATTCTGCTTTGTTTTGTTGCTGTGACGATATCCTGTTCCTTGCATAGATCGTACAATTCGGCGTTTGTCCTCATTCGCCACATTCCAGTATCTAGTACACCTCCATATATCCTCCTCAGAATCTTTCTTTCCCATCTTCGTGGGCTGAGGTCATGGTCCAGGCTTCTGAAGCACATAACACTACTGGCAGCAATACAGTTTTGTAAATCTGGACCTTGGAGGTTCGAGAAATGTTTCTATACCCTAGGATAGGCAGAAGCATATCTTTTGTCCTTTGGCTGTTCACTTGCAGCCCTAGATTGGTCGAAGATCAGCACACTATATAATGTTTAAATTAATATTACCAATTTTAGATTCGGTCATATATTGTATGGCTATTGTTGTTTTGTGCATTGCCGAGTTAAAAAGTAAGGGACTAAGTAAATCACATTGTCGTATCCATTTTTTCAATTTTGATACTTTCGATACAAATGCTTTATTAACCAATGATCAGCACAATTATTCGTTGTATTTTTCATTGATTAACGTTTTTAATAATTAATACTTTAGGTACTGAATGTATACAGATAGTTTTAAAGTATGTAAGACACGTTTACCACGTTTGCATATGTTGAAATTCTGTAGTAAATCTGTTATAAGCTTCTTTTGAATAAGGTTTAGTAAAGACGTGAATTCTTGCTTTAGAAACTAGTAAGCCCCCGAGGGCATGTGTATGCAGAAGGCGTAGTCTGCTAAGAAGAAAAGAACGTTGTAAGCTGTGTATATACGCTAAGACGCTACTCCGGTGAATAACGCTAACGTTTAGCGATGCATCAAAGGCGTTCAACCTTTAGGTGGTTTTGTACGCTAATCCTTCTTTGTAAGACTTTGGGTGGAAATAGTTAAGTTGCCGCTTGCGTACATTGACAAAGTTGTCTGGCCTACTGCTATTGTGAAGCTGGATTTTGTATTGGATTAATAACTTATCCGATAAAATATTTAATACGTAGTTTTGGTTACAGTAAACAAAATAGGAGGGTTTAATAACGAAGAATAAATTAAGAAGTTTTAGCTGGCGTGATAAAAAGTCATACATAAACTTAGGCGAACGATGATTCAACATAAGGGGTGAGTCTTGTTATACATTGTTATGCTGAGGAAATAAATAGTACCGTATAATTATATTGGCCATATAATATAAGTATAAAGCGATAAGGCCATAAGTAAACAAGTATTGCAGTATTCTAGAGGGTGTGAGTATCTTCATGGATTAAAAAATTACAATGTGATATTTATACTCATTTTCCTTTTTAAAACAGTAATAATCTTCTTCTTCTTCTTCTGCACCTCCCGGAATAGGCCCTTTGCCTATTCCGTCTTCACAGAGTATCTCTCCATCCCGTTCTTGGACTTCCTGCGTCTCTCGTACCAAAGGGTCTATATCAAAACGCAACCGTAGGTAGTCATCCATCATCCATTCTGTCCAGATTCCGTAGCCATTCGTTGCGATGTAGGTCTTCTCTAATATCCTCATTGCGCAAACGATCCTGTCTCGTGCAAACCCTTTGTGCTTCTCAGGAACTTCATTTCCCAAGTTTGGATCTGATTTTTAAGTTTCTTTGTAGGGACCCATGATTCACATCCATATAGTAAAACAGGCACTGCCATTGTTTTATAAAATTTAAGCCTTGTCTTGTTGCTTGCTCAACGTTCTATGTATGACGCCACACATCATCTGGAACCTCGATAATTTTGTACAGTAATAATTTGGATGATATTCTTATAAAACCTTTTTAGGTCTTCCTTAAAAGCCATCGACGATGGTTTGTTTGCGTGAGCGGTGGTTTGTTTGCGTGGACGATGGTTTGTTATGTAGCATACATTTTTGTGTCCATGCCGTGATAGAGTATCAACAGTGATATATATATACATATATATATATATACATATATATATATATATATATATATATATATATATTGTAACGTCACAGAACGTTCCATAAATGAAACTATTTGCATAGTAATTTATCATAAGAGGAAAGTGAGGTGAACAGTATCGAACCCAAGTAATCCGAAAAATTTTGTAATATTGTCCGATAGTTAATATCATCAACATGAAAAAACGACAAAGACTATGACTAAGACTCAAACCCCATATATATTATTTAAGTGAAGAACAGTGTAAAACTAATAATATACTATAAGAGAACCAGATAATCTCAGAAATGACCAAAATGAGGCCATTACATATTAAGAAATGTAACTCTGAATAGGGTATAAAAAACTATTTATTGTGAATTAATGGACAAGATCCCTTATTATACTTTGTAATATAAATAAAATAAGTGTATTAAATGATTTGAATACATTGTTAAAAAGGATATAAGTTAAAATAAAAAATATATAAACGTTATGACAAAAAATATTAATGTGTTGGATTTGAGACCAATCACTCAGATCTTATGTGAAAATTAATTATTATAGAATTAATATAAAAACTATATGTAAATGTCAATTAGACAGAGATAAACAAATTATCTTAAATAGAGAAAACTGTAAATTAGTAAATACTAATTACTGTTAATTTACTGTATATCTGTAAATAGAGAAATCAATTAAAATAGTCAAAAACAGTGTTAACTGAAAACATGTGATGAACCTATAAAATGGTAATATTTATGAATTTAATGTTGTCAAAATGCAACAAAATGGTATTCTAAAGTTGAAATACAATATAATGTAACTATACTTATATATATGACCACCTAAAACAATTTAACAGTCATGTTATGAAACCATTTACCTATACCATACCAGGCTGAGGCCAAAAAACAATCACAAAAATAGTCATATTTGACAGAATGATTGCAGAATATTAGAAAAAATAATGGAAAAAGGTACAATCCTATAATGTACATTAGAAACATACTTGCTCAGTTGAAAACAAGCTTAATTCTTAAAGAATTTGAAATATAAGAGTGAAATTTGTCACACCAAGAAAACAAATCATTTATGCAAAACAATATGATGCTAAGTAATCTTACAGTAAAAATAAAAAGTATCAGGATAAACCAGGTATTACCAAAGATAAACAAAATAACAAACTCTCAGTGAATACCCAAAAAATCCCATATATGATACCGAAAAAGACAAATTATTGTAAAGAACCAGTGACAAAAAACCTAGGCCATATGTAATGTTTACACAAAACTGAACTTATTTATATATTATATGTGTTAATATTTGTTTATTTTGTTATGAAAGGATAATTATGTTATGCATTAATGTTATAGCAAGAACCAAGCAACTTCATAACATTTTAGTAAGTAGAAAATTAGAATTTTGTGAAAACATTCCAAGGTAAGAGTTGTATTTTATGTTATTTTATTAGATTTAATTTATTCAAAACCAATTGTAATTAGTATCATTATATTCAGTTGAAAGCAGAGAATCCAAAAATAGTAATGGCATGCAGATTGTAAGTAGTTATGTAAAATTGTTTGACAAATACCAGAATAATTTTAGTAATATCCTTAGTGTGAAGAATAAGAAGTTTTTGTTCTAAAGCTTCTACGGAAGTCAAATTTGTTCTATGATGTTCCATTTGATTATTCTCGAACGTTCTGGAAGGAATTTTTACACAAATACACCGGAAGTTCATGTCAAAAAATTAAAACAATGAGCCTTACAGAGTATATAAGGAAGACGAAATTTGACCAAAAAACACTTTATGCTTTGAATCCAGAAGAGACACATCACCCACGAAACTGATCATCACATCCGAGGCGAAATCGAAGAACGAGAATTCGACACGAGAACACAGAAAGGCTTTTCCCGTACATGACAAAATACTGACTTAACCTCTACAAGGAGTATACGCCAACGTGTTGTTGAATAGAGCAGCAACACGCCATAATTAATAGAACGCACACAGCCAGAATACTAGCGGCCCTGAAAAGGACCGAATTTTAATAGAGAAATCAATTCTGCTGGTATTTGCTAAAAGACAAACTGACTTTGACAACATTCCCAAAACGATTTACTGACACGAGCCTTTCTACATGAGTCTGGAACTAGCGCTGTGACGGCCGAATCGAGAAACCACGCAGACAGCTGATCGCCACCGCCAGAATTCAAAGCATAGATACAGTGCGAAACTTATTTCAATCGTGCGGAGTTTTAAGAACCGTTATTTGACTTATAAATAATTACCAGTGCACGAGGAACGTATACACGGAGAGGCAAGATTGAAGACGTCACGAAGAGAAGTGTCCAGTGCAGGAAATAATTACCCACCGGAACGTGAGTTGTTCAAAAGTTAAAATCATTTTTACCTGGTATCATTTGTCACACAACTGTACTACACATGTCACACACCTTCAAATCACACAATTTTTGTAAAGCATCCTATTGATTTGTCTTGGTAGTTCAAAGGAGTCAAGTCCTGAGTATAAAGATTTTTCATACACTAAACTCATGCTATTCAACTGAGTAAATAAATATATATTAGCCGATACTTAATTGAAAAACTTGTCAAGAATAATATTTTTGTAACTCTGCAATTTTGTTAATTCAAGTGTTAGTCCTTCAGACGATTTTTTAAAATTCATTAAACATACGTTATTTTCAATTCAAACTGTCTTGTTCACATTTTTTAATATAATTAATTTAAGAAATCAAAATTTAATTTCAATAGTAATAATAATAATAATTTCTTGGAACAAAATATCCAAGTGGCGCCCACATACATATAGTAGATTAAGTTGTGCTTGCAGGACAACATCGTCGCAGAGGAACCAGCCATCAGTAAGTATAAAAAAGTGCGCGGAGTGTGACACCCGACATAACAACACGTAAACACGAACACACACACACAAAATCTAGAGGTTAGAATATATATATATATAGTGTATCAACAGTGATATATATATATATATATATATATATTATAACAACACAAATTACTAATTTAAATGTAATTTAAATTGTGTAGCCCCACGCTTTTGGGAGACAATTTATACAACGGTATATCTTTGTGTATATAGGTTGCAAATACAAATTTATTTGTGTTTGAGGAGTCCCACGTTCTTGGGACGTCAAAATTTTATAACACTACAAATTGATATTTATTTAATGTAATTTAAATGTGTGTGAAAATGTGTGTTATGTAACATAACAATTTAATTTATTGAACTGATTTGATGGGTGTAATCGTAATAAGAAGATGATACGTTATTTAAGTTTAAAATTGTTCCATAATTTATTTATTAAACAAAATCTTTCATATCGCATATTAAACATTGACTAATTATTATATCGTTTGTACGAAGTTTTCGTACATAACTTATTGCTAACAAATTACATACACAAATCTTATTATCTAATTTTAATTATTTTAAAATATTTATTTTGCTCTCGGCTTACTCATTGTGTGCTCATCTTTTTGCAATTGTTGATTCATTAGCTTCAAAACTGAATTTACTTCTATTCAAATTTCTTTTATATTACTTTGTTTTAACTTTCTACTGCATATGCATTCTCCTTTATCATCAAAGACTTTACTAATTACGTTAATTCAAAAATTAAATATTTCTCTTATCATTTACGTTACTAATTACTAAATTTGATACAAGAAATATTATTCTAATTTTTATTCTGCTTTTACATTTATGTATAATGTATTTATTTTAATATTGGTTGAATGTCTTTCATTCCAACTTTAATTAGTGTCTTTCAAATGTTTATAATTACAATGGTTTTTTATCACCTCGTTTGACGTGGTTATTCATCTGTACGTCCTCCTTCTGGTCCTCTGGTCGTGTCCTCCGTGTCCTTCTGGTCCTCTGGTCGTGTTCCACTGCATATGCTGATTAATAGTCGTCTCGTCTCACGTCATATGCTGCCGGTGTGTCGTTAGACCTCATCGTATGTATTCTGCGGCTCTGGTTGGACATCTAGTTTGTCCTGTGACTCTCACTATAGATGTGAATTTGCGTCGTCGACTGACATAGCCTCCTGCGGCAATGGTTGAATCGAGAAGAAGAAACTTTATTAGCGCGACCTGGTACTGATAGTCAGGTTGTAATCCCTCTTTTTTTTTTAAGCGGTTACTCGATATTTAAGACTAGGCTGAAGGCCTAGAAGAAGCATAAAGTGTGCTGGGTCCAGTGAGACTGGACTTGCAATGAAAACTGTCTATTAACAAACAAGATAACAACCCTTTATTATTTCTTGATTTCCATAATTCATATAATATATATATATTGAGCATAATTCAAAATTTACCATTACTTATTTCATATATCATAATTCAGAAAAGTTTCAATATCACAAATCCCCAAATATTTCATATATCATTTCCAAGGCCGGAAATATTTCAATATTATAACATATAAATATCATTCATTCACATAACACCTGACATTAAGATAACACATAATTCACAAAGGCCGTACATACATATAAATCACAGATAGAGGCACATACATATCATTATTCTTTACCGGGCCAATGGTCAACCTCTATAATTACATGAAAATACAATAATAATAAATATCGAACAAACACAATTTATAAGTTAAAACAAACCTTGCGAACAGCCTATATGGTTTATCAAACACAATTTATAATTTCCAGAGCCATGTAAACCGCCTGGATCATTTTATAAGAAAAACAATTTATAAATTTAAATTCACTGTAAACAGCTGGTACCATTTTATCACAAATTATATAAGCTTCAAATTACCAAAAGGGGCGATTTGCCATCATACTAAAGAACACCAATTATGAGTGTAAAAACCTTGCGAACAGCCTGTATAACTTTATCAAAAGATACAATATATGAATTTAAACGCCTGTAACCAGCCTGTATAGTTTTATCAACATACAATATATACAAATTTAAAATGCTTCTAAACAGCCTCTTCTATAATTTTTCGAAAATACAATTTATAAATTTATAGAAAATAAACTGGATTGGCCAAATAGCAAGGAAATACAATTACAAATTTAAAGTGTCAGTGCAGCCTGTATAGTTTTATAAAAAATACATTTATAAATTTAAAGAAAATTCGGGATTGACCCGGCCGCTGACATGTGCCAGAGCCTGACCCGACATAAGGTAACATGTCCGGGAGCTCACATAGATCTGCACCAACAGGTGACTACCCTTGATTTTGTGAAATTTTAAAAGTGTCCCGACCTGATAGCAGGATAATGAAAACTCCCAACCCATTTATGAAATGTATAAAATAATTAACAAGCAGAAATACCTGAGATTGTACTAGAAACTAGACCCGGCGGTCCAGCCCCAGCATGAACAAACTGCACCCACCTACTTAACAAAATACAGGTTCACCACAAACCTCTACAACCCCATTCAGTACCACAGTAAAAAAGTAAAGCATAAATTAATGACCGCCGGACACATGCCGGCGACCAGGCCTACAATTAATCTGGAGCGTAATTACATTATGATCACAATGTTACTGAAAGTTTGCAGCTATCCAGCTGGACATGAGCACAATTAAAACGGTATTAAGATGTAGGAGTCGATTCAAGTATAACTGAGTATTCTGTGGATGTTAAATGCACTATACTAGTTGTTTTCTGTAACGGCCAAATTTTATTCTTGGTCCAAAAACGGCCAGACCTATAGAAGAAGAAAAAACAGGTGTCTACAAGATAATATGTGATGACTGTAACTGTTTTTATGTAGGCCAGACAGGGAGACCTTTCATAAAGAGATTCAAAGAACATCTCCCCAAAAAAGACTTTGGAAAAACTAAATCCAATTTTGGACGACATTTGATTGACAATAATCATAATTATACAGATTTTAGTACAAACTTTAAACCGATACACATATGCAATAAAGGTAGGAATATGAATGCTAATGAAGAATTTGAAATATATAAGGCCTTTAAAACCAGTCCAGATTATTTGTTAAATGACCAGTTAAATTTTCACTCTAACTGTTTGTATGACACTGCGATGCAAATCTCAGAACAACTAAGGTCCACGTCACACATCAAGCGCGAGCAGTGATAGCGGGAGTTCAGTGTCGTCAAGGTGCGCACCGAAACGTATCGCGCGTGTTAGGTACTGAATACGAACTTATGTTTAGTGTTTTATGTGTTTATGATATCTCTTAATGTTTCGACGACCTCGCAAGAGTAATTACACCTGACGATGGAACATACGTTCCGAAACGCGTAGTGTTGTTTAAAAAAGTGAAGTTACAAGACGGATAATAATGTAAATATTAATTTTAATTTATTCAAAGTGTGACTTGGATATTCGAGTATCATGGATTTTAAATTCTCTTTTATATTTTAAATTAATATCTCACACACCAGACCTCAATTCCACTTGATTTGGTTCGATTTATAATGCACACACACATGCGTATACAACGTTAACATGTTACGACAGGTTAAAAGTTCATACGGCCACGTGCTCGCACAGTCAATTCATCAAAGTGTCGCAAAATACATAATTTTTACACCCCTTTTGAAATGGGCACTTACTATTTACTAACTACATAATCGTAAGGCTGTTTCAGCTGTTAAATAAATCGAAATACTTGACAATGAACATAAATTAGATCCCCGCACACGAGTCAGGCATGCTTCAAACATATTCGTTCACATCCACGGCAATTACAATTTAAATTTAAACCTTTTACAATAAAATGAATAATATATACTTAATTTACTTACCGGAGATCTGTATGCGTCTAACTCGTCATGATAGAATAGAAATACAACAATTACTTAAAACTCAATCCTGCCGGAAGAATAGGCTGTACTCTGAGCGGTTGGCGAGACTCAACTGAACTGACCTTGTAGACCGCGTGCCTGATCAGAGAACCTAATTACCAGTTATCACCCACAGATCGCACAGGCATACAGTATCCCCGAAACACGGTAACACAGAACGACGCTCAATGACAACTTCGCCATTACATAAATAAATATATAAAAAAAACTTCTATTTTCATACAGAAGCCCGGTTTCATTGAAACCGCGGCACAAGGTCGTGCAAAAATTCCTGTCTGAACAATATTTGACCTGTCAGATTCTGTTTAGCGTCACTTTCCCCACTCTGGTTCAAGTCACAATTTTCGCCTATTTTCGCGAATTACGAAGTTTGTTTCACATCACTCGATGCTCAATTGATCACTAATTTTTATGTGATTACTATACGTAAATTGCACTTCTTTATGGTACTCACAAAAAGAGTTATTCATTTTTTTACGTATAGTAATTGCACTTTTCGTCACATCGATACGGTTTTTTAACACTTTATTCACCTATAAATTCTATACACTTTGGTGTCTTTTGTTTTATCCTATCGTACATAGTTTTCTTATAATTAAAATAAACATTCAACTATTTTACTTGAAAATGGTTGGTTACATTTCAGGAACGGACAGGTTTCACACACACCAACAAAATACGCGCGTACACAACGCTAGCGACAGGTGTGTCGAAAATGCATGTCCAAATATCCATGCATGAATTCTACGCTCCCTATTTTTACTACGATCCAGCTTATGCAGTCTGAATCATGATTATTAATTTATATTTATTTCATTTATTTTGGCAATGCACAGTACCGTTAATGTTTGTACTGTTGCAACACACACACACACACACACACACACACACACACACACACACACACACACACACACACACACACACACACACACACACACACACACACACACACACACACACACACACACACACACACACACACACACACACACACACACACACACACACACACACACACACACACACACATTTCCGACATGGAAAACTAAAAATTTTTATGAAAATAATAAAACATTTTCAGCTCTGCCTTTTACGCCTAGTCGACCCTTTGTTTTGTTTTGCGTGTATAGTTGTTGCTTTTCAGCATACATCTTGTATTCGACGTGCCACGCAATTTTGCTCGGAGCCAATTCTTTCTTTTCCAGCTTTCGAAGAAACGTACATCATAGATACGACCAAAAAGCATTACTTGTCTAGAAGGAATGTTGAAATTGTGTTCCATGTCAAGAAGGGAGTTACTGTTGTCCAGGTTTTGGAGCACTTCCGCAAGTAGTCTACCTATTACGGACAGGAGTTTTTCCTATGGTCAGACCATGCGGCTGTTGCATAGCTTTTGGGAATTAAAAATTCGGAAGGACAGTTGGTAATGTGGCTTGAACAATAATTGTTGTTAATAAAAACACGTCTTTATGTTTTCAATATAATCGAGTGCTTCTACATGATAACGCAGCTCGATAGCAGAAAAAATTCACGACGTAGCTCTAGAAAAAAAGAAAGTACAGAAAGCGAGCGAACAAGTTAAAGCCATTATTGTAGGTGTTTCTACATGATAATGCATCTCGATAGCAGGAAAAATTCTCGTCGTAGCTCTAGAAAAAGAGAAAGTACAGAAAGCGAGCGAACAGAATAAAGTCATTACTGTAGGCCTCTCGGCAGATGGTTCGACACTGGGCGAGTGCTTATGCATGATAGCCTACCTTGATAGCCCAGAAAATTCACGAAGTAGTTGGAAAGTGAAAGAAGATGACTCAAGCGAACAAATTCAAGCTATTACTGTAGAACTCTCGGCAGCTGGTTCGACACTGGGCGAGTGCATCTGCATTTTAGCCTACCTTGATAGCCCAGAACATTCACGAAGTAGCTGAGAGAAGAATGCGTTCTTATTTCTAATCCTAGAAATCAATAAAAACGTTAAAAGTCAACTAGATTGCCGGTCTCTCGTTGTTTGGCCTGTTTGATGTTTGTATTGAACTAAACTGTTTTAAGTCGCTTCAATAGTAGTAATGAATCACTGCTTGTGTACTGTAAACAATGTCGGAGGCGTCGTCAGCATACTGAAAAGCGCGCGTAGTTTCTGTAATGTTTGTTTGTCCGTTTGTTTGCGTTATGAATGACGTGCAAGTGATGAATATTATTGATTAATATGTGGGAGGAGCTGGAGTAGTCGTACATAATGCTACACCCACTGGCATTCTGCAGCTTTACAGGAGAGTACCCACGCCAAATAGTATTTCATACACACTGTTGGACTCAGAAAACGAGTCCTTTAATAAGGTCCTTCATTGACTCTTCGTCCTTTAAGGTATTTTTGCACTCTTCATTTAAATTCTGTATTTGTAGCGTGTTTACCTCCCCGAGACAGAGGGAGGCAGCGTTTGATTAATGGAGTCGGTATCTTTTCCGGTCGAATTATGTTTAAGTGGGAAAGTTTGCTAGCTTTAGGTACCATTGTTTAAAAACCGGTTAATCCTATCTCTATAAAATTTTAACAGCTACTAAGCACACTAACCTTTTGTTACTGTAGCAGATTTACTAAAATATTGTCACGCTGTTACAGAACTTTCTACACGTTTCTCGGCTATCCCAGCAGAGCCCAGATGTAATGTTGTGTGTCAGTACGTGACACTTAACCCGTAATGAGGAACGTCTCGTGCGTTCGAAGGTGCCGTTCTACAAGCTTCTCGACTGGCCTTGCCGGTGTGCGTTTCTGCCAAGGTTGCGCTGACGTATCCTCTAGAATTTTCGAGTGCTTGTTAAGGACGCGCTTATTAAGTGCTTATTATAGAACCCTGCAGACTATAAATAGCGCACACCTGCTACTTAGTTCAGTTTACTTCGGGTGATTACTCTGTGCGCTCAAGTGGTTATTAGTGAAAAGTGATTATTGTGCGGGACTCTATTAGTTAACATTATTATTGGTGCGGACAAATTAACTTGATTTACTGTACGAGTATAAACTTTTTGAATAATGTGTTGATTGTAAACTGTTAATTGTGATAATTAACAGTTTGTAACAGTCAGCTGGTGATTAGTGATTTAATTGGTGTCTTGTATTTTGTTTTCCACTGTACCATACGACAATCAGTAGACCGTCGTAACAATATTATGTCTGGTTGCGATTTTAAAAAGATTTTAATTTTTATAAATTATATTCACGTAAAATTTTAAATTAAACATTTTTTTATTAAAGGTTCTACTAATTATATTTGTATATAATTCTGGTAAGCCAAAGTTGTATAAGAGTAAATAACATGCCTACAAAATATCAGGCTTGTAAGTTTTAAATTTTTTTTAGAAAAATGTACCTAATATTGAAAAATGATAACTTCCGGAAAAGCTGTTTTGAAAATTCAAAACACCCTTTAAAATATTTTTATGTCTCTGAAATACACCAGGACAATAAGTTTTACATTTACATTCTTCTTTATTCTTTTTTAACAGTCCTCTTCTCACTCTTTGTTTTTTATTTTGTTCTTAGTCTCCTTTCGTATACATTCTGCGTCAATCTCTTTGAGACCTCTTCTTCTTCTTCTTCTTCTTCACTACATGGCTTGGGCTATAGCCCATTGCGACTTCACAGAGTCTCTGACCATTTTTTCCATGGTCTTCCGCGATGTCTCGTTCCCACTGGCCTATATTCAAACGCTTGTTTAGGAATACGCGTGTCTATGGTAGACATGTTTGGGACGTTCAACTATAAATTTCCCAGGAATGGTCTGAAGCCTTTGAAGAACATTTACCCTTTCCAATAAAACCTTCAATATAGCATATAGTTGCATCTGTGACCCCCAAGTTTGAGAGTTTGCAGGCCTAAAAATACAGTTTTTGTGATTCTTTGCCAGATAGAACTATTCAGACTTTCGTTCGGGTTCTTAGTTTAGCCGTGAAGGCACTGTTTTAAGAGATCTTCATTAGACAAGTCTCTACATATGGGCTTAATAGCTTCAATTACTGCTTCTTGTAGGGAGTGCTCATGTTTGTAGATTGTTCTTTCTTGCCTTATTGAACTGATCATAATATGTAGCCGTGTGAGAGCAGGGGTCTCCAAACTTTTTCGCGTGAAAATCTTGGGCCGAATTAATAAATCTTGGAAGCGAGGCGGGCCAACACACACACACACACACACACACACACACACACACACACACACACACACACACACACACACACACACACACACACACACACACACACACACACACACACACACACACACACACACACACACACACACACACACACACACACACACACACACACACACACACACACACACACACACACACACACACACACACACACACACACACACACACACACACACACACACACACACACACACACACACACACACACACACAATATATATATATATTGTAAACTTATTTTTTTTTAAGTTTACAAAATAATCAAGTCAATAAAATAGGTATGTAAATAAAAATTTTAATTAAGCAGACTTATCCAAAGAAAACAAATTCATTTATTCGAAATACTGTAAATAAAAGTAGGGAAAAATAATATTAAAAGATATTTTTTATGTATTATTCTTTGGCTTTCTTATGTACATATGGGATGTGTGGAGTTGCTTCTAACATGTAATGTCTGTCCATTTGGAAGGTATGAGTCTACCTAAACAAGTAATTCGACGGGATATAGGAAGACCAAGGAAGAGATGCCTTCAGTGAAGTCGGAGCAGGCTGTAAGCCTATACCTTAACGTGGAGAAGAAGAAGAAGAAGAAGAAGAAGAAGAAGAAGAAGAAGAAGAAGAAGAAGAAGAACAACAACAACAACAACAACAACAACAACCACAACAACAACAACAACAACAACAACAACAACAAGAACAAGAAGAAGAAGATAAAAACAATGGTATTTTTGAAAGGTTTTTAAATGGTTTAGCTAAAAACACATTACAGCAAAGTTTAGACACACTCGCACAAACGCATAGAAATGACGGCGTATATGACAAAGTTACTTTTAAATTGTTTCGTGCAGGGATAGGGTTGAACTCGTTGAACTTTTAAATTATTCATTAACCGGTTGCGTTGTAAAAGAGTAAATCAAACTGTTGAGCGTTGCATGCGTAATGTGATGGTTTTCCAGTGGAGGAGCAACCACACTCTCGACGGCAGAAGGAAAGGGCACTCGACGCCAGAATTGATTACACCACCTACCTGCTGCTGCTTGCTTGTCATATGCGCCATCAGTGTGGGGATAGGGGCGAGAGATATCATCAGTAAGCAAGGGGTGTGATTTCTGTACGTTGAGTAAACAATTTTTTTGTGAGTGTATGTGTGCAGCGACTGGAGGTATCTTTAATTCCCCGTAACGAGAAAACGTGTGGGTGTCTTTAGGGGGGAATACAGTTTTTTCAGCTCTCTGTTTTAGCGTTTCGAATCCTTATTCGGTTCGTTCTCTAATATGAAAAACATTTAATCTTTCACTTGTATCAGCCTCAGTTAAATGTATGACAATATCATCATCATCATCATCATCATCATCATCGTCGTCGTCGTCGTCGATGTCATCTCGTCTTCAGCAAGTATTAAACCAAAAATGGTTTGTTCCGGTTTCAAGTAGGACCGACTGGATGTCTACTTCCCCGTAACGAGAAAACGTGTGGGTGTCTTTAAGTGGAATGCAATTTTATTGGTTCTCTTTTTTAGCGTTCCGAATTCTTATTCCGTCTGTTCTTTAATATGCAAATTTAAAATGTTTTATCTGTAAAGTATAAATATTTTACTTGTATACGCCTCAGTCAAATGTACGACAATACATTTTCATCTATGTATGACAATACATATATTATATAACAATATGATTACCATCACCACTACCATCAAAACCACCACCACCACCATCACCACATCGTCGTCGTCTTCAGCAAGTATTAAACCAAAAATGGTTGTTTCGGTCCCAAGTAGAGAGACTACTAGTAGAGCTGATACGTAACTACGCTTCTTCCGACGCCTCACACCTGCCCGTCCTTTCAGTTTAGAATTCAATAAATAGTTGATTAGGAACGCGGCAGTTATCCGTTCGGTTCAGATGTTCCAACCATTTTAACCGATATTGAGCAATCCTATCAATCATACTCATAATATTAAGCTCCTGTCGTACAACGACATTTCTTTTTGCGATCTCGAAGAGTATATCCTGCCACACGTGCCTGAGAAAGCTCATTTCGGCCGCGTGAAGACATGAGTTACTAAATTCTCGCAAGCAAGCTGTAACCCGATTGTATGTAAACAAACACAGGAGTAAGAAAGAGCTGTAGCGTAACTTGTAAGTTGACCAAGATGATAGACAATGGACGGAACAGCTGAATAATTTTAATATTATAGACGATTGAAGAAATGCTAATTCTATGAATTGTTTCGTGTGCACTGATGATGAAATAACCTTAGCAAACTATGAAGACACTCTAGGAAGATGATTGTTGAAACTTTATAAAATAATTAACAATTTGAACTAAACATGTCCAAGAAAAAACTGAAACTAAGGCTTCCGCTGAAGAGTGACTTCTAACGTGTACAATTATAGTAATAAATACAGACATCGAAGGGTTTCTAGTTTCAACTTCCTCGGTTGACGAATGTCTCACCTGAGGGAAATGAATATCCACCAAAAGGTTTAGTTACATGTGTGGGACGATCAAAATAACTTAAAAAAAATCAAGAAAAGACGCGCGGATAAAGTTTTATAAGAACTTGGCCGTGCCAGTAGTTTATGTGGGAGTGAAAGATGGACCATGACGGTTTTGGACAGAAACCGAATACACGCAGAAGAAATGCGTTTCCTTAGAAAAAGCCCTGAAATCTCAAAACTTCAAAACTAATCCGTATTGGAAGTGAATAACAGGGAAAATCAGCGAGTACGCAGCATTCTCGAGAGCACTGATGAAAGCAGAAGTAGCTAGTTAAGCCACACACAGAGATAGAGTTCCAAAATTTGTTTTAAAGATAAACCCAAACGAAGAAGAAATATTGGGCGACTCAAAACGTTAGTACCTACCAACAATATGGCCTAATCAGGTCTTCGTACCTACAGCTTGCAGAAGCCAACAACAACAACAATAATAATAATAATAATAAATAATGATAATGATTATGGTGATAATGATGACGATGATGATAGTGATGAGAAGAAGAAGAAGAAGAAGAAGAAGAAGAAGAAGAAGAAGAAGAAGAAGAAGGAGGAGGAGGAGGGGAGGAGGAGGAGGAGGAGGAGGAGGAGGGGAGAAGGAGGAGGAGGAGTATTAATAAATACAATAATAATTTATTGTATTTATTATTACAATAAATAATATCAAAATTTATTGTAATAATAAATGTACTTCGTTCATTATGGTGAGCTAGTTCTGCTGCTCAGGGAGCACGTTAGTTATTAAAAGAACTAAGAAGAAAGCGTTTAGGGACTTTTAAACGGTGTCAGCGCGCATCTGAGCTGTGCATTTTAATTAGTATAATGCTTCACATGAACTGTAGCAAAGAGAACTTTGGTCTGTTTTACTTATGTGTGTGTGTGTGTGTGTTATTGAGATAAGAAACTCAGCGTAAGGAAAGAAGTTAAACAGTCTAGTTATGTAAAAAGTTTTTGTATTAAACTCGTTGTTAACTTTCTTTGCTAACAACAACAGTATGATAATAATATAGTTTATCGTTTTCTACTTCTTCATATGGTTCTTGCACTCTATGTTTTCTTTCTGTCGGAGTTATTTTGTTCACGCACCACAATTATTACATCCTGTAGAATATTAAATACTTTTTCACTAAACAGATATAAAAAAATTTCAGACTTGAAAAATCAGAAAATTTAATTTAATTAACAACTAACGGCACAATTTTTGTCCAAATTTAACGCCTCAAAATGTCATAAATTTACTAAAGTAACATAACATTTTTATAAAGTCTCTAACTTTTGGAATATTTTTCTAATTTCAGTTTTTATTCAGATTTCAACTTGTTATTGTTTAAATGTAGCGAAGTATTAATTGTCTATTAGTATTTAAATGTTGTTGGTTGTCTATTAGTAGATTCAATTATTAAATTAAAGACCTCAACTTTTAATTCGTATTGTTGTTACACGTTTTGAAAATGCGTATTTTTTAAGATATGCTACGACAATTTACGAAACGCTCTCGAAAAGTCGAGAACGTCCTCCACGCGTTTCTCGACTAGCCGAGCAGGTGCAGCGTCTCGGTCAAGGCAGCACTTAAAGTACCTTCTACACTGTTCGAGAGCACTTGCAACTACGTCAATTATTAAGGATGGAAAATTATTCTGAACCTCTGCGGGACCTGTGTAAGCAACAGCGGTCGGCTTAGAAGTGCGGATCAAGGCAAGGTTTTAGAGTGCGGATCAAGTGGTTGTGATCAAATTATTGCTGTGTTATAGTTAGTGCCGAACCCTTAATAGTTCACTTTATTATTGCGTGTGAACAAATTTAACTTGAATTATTGTATGAGAGTACCTTGTTAATTTTATATTGTGACTAAATTAATACTGATAATAATTAGTGACATCATTGGTGTCTGTATTTTGTTTCCACTCTACCATACGACGATCCGTGAGATCGTCGTAACAATATTTTTAAAAATAAACCCCTTTTAACACACATTGAATTAATGGCATTTTCACAAATTTAATAGGTACATACTAAAGAGCGTCTACATCATTTTAAAGTATTCTTCTAAAAATCTTCTGTTTTTCCTGAATAAAAACCTTATGCGGCTGCGCTAGAAAGACTATACTAAAACTGATAAGCTAGTCGATATCACTTTATCTGGGCGGTGAGTTAACGTGAAACATTTTACCAGTCAATGTTTGGAGTTAAACGGTTAACTCTTCTTAAATCTTGAAACCGTAACTCATTTGCTGTCACTCGTGTGGAGGCTCATAGACGCTTACCAGCTTGTAATTCAAGGAGACAGCGTTTTCGGTGCTGTTCCAATATCCCTACCCGCACTACATTTTCGACATTTTAAATATTCGATTGTGTCGATATACTACGATGTGAAGGAGAAGAAGTGTACTAATTTTAAATTATTCTATTTCTTAATGTAAAGGGAAAATACTTGTTGTTTTCAATTGTGAGGTTAGGTAATAATGTTTTTTGGTATTTAGCTTCCTGTTTAAAGAAATAAAAGCCATAGTTATAAAAAACATGGCGTTTAATGTGCCCACACAATGGTTGAAAGAGAGAAACATTAAAATCAAAGAACACAACGTGTTTTTAACATAAACAATAACAAAAAATATAAAGTTAAAATACAATTATTTCTGAATAGTAAGAATAAAACAATAAAACAACGTGTTATCAACTGAAAACAATATTTCTTATTCGATAGGTGTCAATATTCTTTTATGTTATTCAGTGGAATCTCGAAAACTTTACGGAAAACAAATTATGTGCGAAACACAAAAACTTGGAGGTATGTATAGTATCCCGCTTTCGTTCGAGTTGGCTGCTTTTCCAGTGACCTGCATGAAAACCGAGTATTAGTGAAAAAACGAGTTCTGCGACAGAAAGGGAGATATATATAGTAATAGGCAATGCCACCCCGCCTTACCGCGAGTTCGTTTTTTTACGTGGGTTTAGCAAAAAACGAGTATTATTTTAAAGGAACATTGGTTTCCATGTGTAATTTTAGTTTTCATGTTAACTTAACAACGCGAACTTTTGGCGTCACAGGCACGCATTGGAGTTATTGCTAGAAACATTTTTTGTAAAAATATGACAATGAAACACATATTGCAATCGTCAACAAACTACGACATACATAAATCAATTTTAAAGATTTCTATTATATAACTAAAATTACGTATATGTGATAATCACTACATATCGATGCCAATAATCGAAAATGAGTGCGAGTACGGTTATTGGGACAGCACCGCGTTTTCTACCCAATACAAATGTGCCGAACAAGTGGGATCGATTTTATAAACATAACTACTAAAGATAATAATTCGTTCTGATTTTGTTAAAGAGATGTTTTAGCTTTCAATCATTGGGTTAAGTTACGTTACAGATTACTTTAATCTAAAAACAATCAGAGTTGGCCATCGATCGATACGTTGTGTCACAAACTGTATACATCCATTTAGATATGTATATGCATACGAAAGATGATTATTTATACATCTAATTATTTATACAGAGGTAACAACACCAATTAAGAAATAAGCGACTTGTATGTTTCCCACAACGTCTGTGAGAACTTATACGAACGTGTGATTGTTTTAACAATGGAAAAAAGAACAATTTTCATTTCATTGTTAGTTATATTGTTGTTGCAACGTACTGACGATTACGCGATATTATGCGACTGCATTCAGAATTGTTTGTGTTACTCTTGCTTTTCATTCTCGTTCTACGTGAGAGCGATTTCCATTTCAAATAACATTCCGGTGACTGTGTTTAAAACGTTTTGCTGCTAGTCGAGTACATTTTAATTTGTTGAAAATCCGTTTGTTTTGCTTTTTAGATTAGACAGTCCTGTTCCGTGGCGTCCTTGACGTAATTAGAATTCCAAAGTCGGTATTCACCAATTCAGCGGGCGGAAAACGTTTCGGAAAGGGGCCGAATATTTGTTAGTTTTCGGCTCGGGGAACAAAGAAGAAGAACAGGAATCAATGTGTAGGTGCCTGAAAGAAAAAAACGTTTTCACAGTTGCTTTGTTAACAAAACGAAGCGTTACGACGAGAACACAAAAATACGACAACGATTTACATGTCTTTGTTTCAATAATCTTTTTATAGATTCACAAATGCTTTAGTGGTTTATTATTTAAATAGGTCACGGTAAATTGTTTCGAGTTTTAAAATCGCAGAAGTGATTAACTCTCGGGCCGTATAGAGGCGCGCCCGTAGTTTGACGACACCTGGTCTATGTTTTTGAGAAACGTAAGAGAGACCAAGGAAGACATGGTAAACGATGACAATAGTAAATGTCAATAAAGGTCTAGAGATCTAAGTCTTGATAGAGAAAATAAAGCAAAAAAAATAATGATGAGGATGAGAAGAAGAAGAAGAAGAAGAAGAAGAAGAAGAAGAAGAAGTTAGTGATAAACCATATAATTTGAGCATTGTTGAAGTGTTTAAGCATGTGCAGTTCTTTAACAACCTAAGTTCGTGGTTTGTTGGATGGTAATACAGTCGTACAGTTGGCTCTTCGGCTGTTTAAGAAACCACTACAGCACTGGATCCCAGAAACCCTTCATGGCTTTGCATCAGTAACTATACCTGAGAGTCGATTATGCGTAAACAACACTTTTTATAAACGTCTTTACTTGATTAACATTCCCACAAAATAAAATTTCTTTTTACTAACATTAATTAAAGTTTGCACATTTTACCAACCCACTGGCTGTTTTACTTTTTAACCCTGATTCATAAAAAGTAACGGGTCGATAATGCAGCCAATGAAGACTTTTACCGCTTTGTTGTTGGAAAACCTTTCCTTCTCTTAAGGCAAGACTTCGAAAGGATTCGAAACAAACGGTAGTCTTACTACCCTATCAACCACTCGTCGCTACTGCCCTTGGTCTAAATAAGCCTTCGCTTTCTTTACACTCGTCTTCTACGCATTCCCTTTCTTGAAATTCTCGCCCCGTCCCTTCAACTTCATCGGCTTCAAATCCTACAACACGGCGGTGTTGTCTTGCAGAACAGCATACGATGACGACGACGACGACGACGATGATGATGATGATGATGATGATTGGGGGCGAAGGTGATACAAAAACAAACAAAAGTGGTCGCAAACGTTTTTCTAAAGATAAAGAACGATTTTAAATGGCATAATAGCGAGATTAATAAAACGTTTGATAGTTCTTCTCTATTGTCGATTTATTGTATCTTTTAAGATCAGTGTACAATGTAGTGTACATGTCATGTAATAATAATTTTTGGATTCTAGTTTTATTTGAAATAAACGCCCGAAAGATTAGGAAAAAAATAAAATATCGTTTTGTGAGTTAGCATGTTGAATGCCACGTGATTACACAGCTAAAAGTCATGTTAGAGAAGGGAAAGGGCGGGAGATATTTTCATTTCGGCAGTTGGTAAACATGATCTGTATACAACAACCTTTACAGCTATCAGACGTTTACACATCGTATTGTGGGGCCGGTCGTAAGTGGGACGTGTAAAACGGACGTTTCGGGATCAAGGTTGTTCATAGAGGCTGAAAAAATCTGTGCGGATTGAAGTAGGAGAAAATGGCCGTGATAAACCGCTGATATAAGGGTGGTACGAAACTCGTGTATACAGAAATTTTTGAATACTTTGGCAGAAGTAGTTTGACAGTTTTTAATCCACTAAAGATATTCACTTGACACGTGAAAGCCAGTTTTTTGTAATTTTAATTTTATTTAAAAGTATATGAATCTTAATAAAAAATAAATGATTTTTTCTCAAGGGTGTCAGCGGTTTCTTTTAACTTTTTATTTTGTGTAAACATAAAAACATGTTTAGTTATTTCAATTTCAGGTATCACTCTTTTTATGTACATATTTTGACATGATAATGTCTTATGGCTGGGGGTCATTTGAAAATTTCTGTAACGCATCACGCTGCATGACGTCATCATTTACCAGCCGGGAATCGTTAACTAAAACCGCGACCGCTAACGTGCTAACGTCCGTCGCAGATTAAAGACCTAACAAGCAAACAACACTGCATAGCTGTAGATAGGTATGTAACCAATCAGTCAGTCAGTAACCATAATAATGTTGCGTTTAGCTGGCGGCTGAAAGACATTATCATGCTCTTAAGCTTTTACCATTTGGTAAACGGTACTTTACTTTATTTTTGACATGATAATGTCTTATGGCTGGGGGTCATTTGAAAATTCTGTAACGCATCACGCTGCATGACGTCATCATTTACCAGCCGGGAATCGTTAACTAAAACCGCGACCGCTAACGTGCTAACGTCCGTCGCAGATTAAAGACCTAACAAGCAAACAACACTGCATAGCTGTAGATAGGTATGTAACCAATCAGTCAGTCAGTAACCATAATAATGTTGCGTTTAGCTGGCGGCAGAAAGACATTATCATGCTCTTAAGCTTTTACCATTTGGTAAACGGTACTTTACGTTTTTTTTAGTTTAAAATATTGCTACGGCATTACAGAACGTTCTACATGTCTCTCAGCTATCCCAGTAGCACAAGCTGTAATGTTTTCTGCGTACGTGACACTTAACGTGCTTCATCGAGGCTATTCCAGACCATACCGGCCGTCGCACTATGTTCAAGGCCAAAATCAATTACATTCTAGTGTTTTCGAGTAGCGTTGGCGCGTATTTTGGATAATTCTCGAACACTTGTGCTATCTATTTAAACAGCGACAGCTGCCGCTTAGAGTCAGTCTTACGTCGGCGATTACTTAGTTGAGGTGTATTGTCGGGCAATTGACACGGTCCGTCGCAAGTGGTGTATTGGTGAAAAGTGATTATAGTGCGGAATTGTTTATAGTTGACATTATTATTTTTGTGGACAGATTTTATCGAATTATTGTACGAGTATAATCTTTTGAGCAACTTGTTGATTTCAAACTGTTAATAGCGAAAATTAAAGCTGGATTTTAGTGACTTAATTGGTATTGTGACGATTTAATATGCCTAAATCCCACAATAAAATTAAATAAAAAATTATAATACTAAAATAATTTAATAAGGTACAAAAGAACCCTTTCTCTATGCCCCAAAACCGGTAGTAACATGCCGATTTGCCGATGTATTAGTTAATAAAATTAGATTTAAGAAACTCAATAAATCCATAACGACCTCGCGTTACATAAAAGAATAATAAAAGTATAGAGTGATGTAATTAAACTGTAAGCAAATTAAAGGAAAATAATTAATAATAATTAAGAACTACTTTTCGCGCTGAGAAACTACCCGCGCGCGGACAGCCCCATTACCCCTATAGTTAGTTAGTCCAGTTGAATCAGAGACTCCCCTGGTGATACAGCGTACAGCACATTATGTAGACCGCTAGAAAATATTAAACATGTAGACTAAGTAAAACTTACGTAATTACCGGATGATGTGAATGTTGTGAATGACTTGAGTGTGCGGCGATGACATCTCTATAAATAAATAACATCACCTAAATGTGATGTTAAACTTCTAGAATGTAACTGTTAACCATAAGCAATATGTACGGTACAACAATGTGAACACTAGTCAAAGTTACCACGAAGAAACAGACCACAAGAATCTACAGAAGAGACACACTACTCATCTTTAAGAATGACACCAAACTTCACCAACACACGATAGATAGAAGATCTCCCAGACACCCTGCACGACAGATAGAAGCCCCGATTCGCCGAGGATATGTTACACACAGATGACACGGAAGTTCTACTTCTGTGGTTCAGAACTTAACTTTAACTAATATATGAAAGACACTTAAATAACAACATAAGAGTAAAGTAAAACACAAAAGACTGACCTAATTAGCATAAAATTGTAATTTCATGATAAGTAATAAGATGTGTTAAGTTTAATGAGTATAACACACTAAAGTTAAATAAGCCCATTCTTCAGATGGCACAAAGTAAAGATTATTA
Source organism: Magicicada septendecula (assembly GCA_034769895.1). Taxonomy (NCBI): domain Eukaryota; kingdom Metazoa; phylum Arthropoda; class Insecta; order Hemiptera; family Cicadidae; genus Magicicada; species Magicicada septendecula. Next base: position 1,366,167,755 of record CM068367.1, read on the forward strand.
TTTTTAATATCATATACAGGAACACACAACTCGGATCCGAGGACAGTACAAGCTATGTTCACCCATGACTTACACTAATTACAATTGTACCAAAATGCGCAAATATTTTTATCATTAGTATACACATTACTAATTTTCTTCTATGATGCTAAAACAGTATGTAATAAAGAGATGTCATGGTCCAAAAAGGTGAGTGAACAAATCTACAAACCCCAGTCATAAAATTCCTCAATTCACGGGATCCAATTTAGTGTTTGTTTATATTTCAGATAGTTATGAGTTTGTGAATATTATGACAGCCTGTTTAATTGACCTGAGCCAATTAACCAGGTTCCCGATATTATAATGTCGTCCCGACGTTATAATATCTTGTATTTTGTTTTCCAAAATAAACAAAACAAGAAGAACAAGGATAAATAAAATAAAGGAAAACAAGGATCAAGGAGACCGTCGTAACAATATGGACAAATTGCATACCTTTGCAGATTCCATCCAATGAATGTACAGCCACCTGCAAGCCGCTTTCCCAGTCGATAGGATAGCTTGGTCGTCAGCAAACAGCATCGTGACAACTGTACGTAGGTTGCGTCTACCAATTCTGTATGACATCATCTGTACATATAAATTAAAAAGAGAAGGTCATAATGGGCATCCTTGTTGTACTCCACAATTGATCAGGCCCACACTAGGAGTTGTCTTTGGTCTTCCTGACTCAATTGAGATTTTATTTTCCACATAAAGACTTCGTGGGCTGTAATGAGGTGTTGCACTATCCCTATTTTCTTTGCCACTATTATTCACAGTCTGCCCCTATTCACTCAACCAGATGTCTTTCCAGAAGAGTCCATGAAAGCTATGTATCTGAGCAACTGACGATATTCTCTGTGCTTTTCAATTGCTATTGTGAAGACGCAATCTTACCTGCCCTTTCTGAAACCATTTTGGGTGTCCTAGAGAATGGTCACCGTTATAGAATTTATCGTTTTGCTAGAATAGATGCATACAATTTATGAAACGTGTTAAGGAGGCTGACCCTTAGTTAGCTGTTACAGTTATTACGATCTCCCTTCTTGAACATGGGGTCTACTTTGCCATCTGCTAATTTTCGGGAATATAACGAGTGGTACGCTACAGAATTATAAAGTTAAATAAGCGATCATGCAGCAAGACTGACGCATACTTTATAAACTCGTAAAAATTATGCTTATTCAAACGTTACAATGCTAATATAAAATAATTGTTTGTTTTGTTTAAAATATTTAATTATCTTGTAATATATCTTGTATACATCAAGGTCTACATCTTGTGGATATGGGTTTGGCAATCCCAATATGCCCTAGCTGATTCTCACTTTGCTTCAACTTACCTTGGGTGAGATCCCTTCCTTTAGTCTCTTCTGTCTAGTCTCTCTTGACTGTCTCTTGTTCTTTTCTGACTTCGGCGCTATTCGAGTAATCGAGGGCTAGAGTGTCTTCCTTTTACAATTCTGATTTCTTAAGTTTGGGTGGCTTAGGATCTAGGAGTGCTCGCTGATGCCGATAGGTGAACACTGGAAATACTAAGAAACGTTCAGTATCAGAATAACTGATACAAAGCCACCAAATCCTATCTCAGAAAGAGAAGGGTGAGGGCGAATCTCCTGCGCTCCAAAACAGAAGCCTTTCGTTCGGCTAAGGTATAAAGACCCTGACAGAAGAGTCTCTGGTCCTCCTGGTGGAGAGTTATGCAACAGGCCAGTAACCTGTTCATGTAAAACTTTGAAATACTTGTAGTATCCAAAGCACACTCGGAGTAAGGTCTGGAAATGGCAGTACGAGCCTGCCAAAGACTAAGGATCTAAATAATTGGACTGCGGGAAAATTAAAGTTATTAAATTTAGGAATATTTGTCGTACGATTCATAGAAATCTTTTAGAAATAAAACAAGCACAGCACAAGGATTAAATTTTATAAGACATTTGCAATACCCACATTGATTTATGCGAGTGAGGCGTAGGTCATGACAAAAATTAATGCGGCAAGATTCAGGCGCTTCTTCGAAATACTTTTAAATTATAAATTGAAAGATAGAATAAGGAATGAAGATATCACAGCATAACTCGAAGTAAAGGATTAAATGAAATTATTTCAATTTACAGAAGACAATGGTGCGATCATCTGCAAAGGATGACAGAGGATCCATTGCCGAAAGCGGCACTGAACTATAAAGGCATTGGTAGAAGAGACGTGGGTCGTCTGAGGATGAGATGGGTGCCGGAAGAGGTTTATGTAACCTAATCCTTGAAGAGGAGAAGAAGATGACTGTCTTGTACTTTTTGAATTCAAGATATAACTCTATAAATTTTGCTTTGTAAACCAACATTCTAGTTATTCAAAATGTCAATTAAGTATTTTCTTAATGGAACAGGTCCAGTGTAATATAATAAGTGTGAAATGTAGGCGGGCATAAAAAAAAGAAATGGCCTGAATGTTTTGTGACGTATCTAATCAGTAAGACATGTTCCTACGCTGTATTAAGATAACCCGTGACTGAACATCAGAGGCACCCTTCTGTTGAATAACGGATTTTATTTCGATATTTTAAAGGGGCGAGTAGTAACACTTCCAATATTTACTCCGCCCCCTTAAAAGCTACGTTCTAGTGGCGGCTATTTGAGAACCTTTGGGGATCGAGAAGGGTAACGCGCATAGCAGTTTATACAGTATTTTGGTGTTTGTTGTAAAGCCGAGAGACTTTTCCCACAACATTACTATTACTTTCTCTTTAGACGCTACTTATAAACTCAATATTTCTACACAAAAAGACGCCCAAACGTCCAAAATTAGACACATTAGAGCAGGAGTTTCTATAAGCAGCGCGTTGGTACCGGCGTTATTATCATTATAGAGCAAGAGTTGGCGATAAAAATGTTTACGGTATTTTAGTACGCTTGACACTTTGTATAGAAATTCAACTTTACTTGCTAGAAACAGAATGGGGAGTCTGGAGACTTGCTACCGGTTCCCTTGCCATCATCAAGGCCTCAAAGGGCTAAAGCATTAATGAATAAAACGTTATGGCTTTTCTTAGAGAATGAGGGGGTGGTATGCAAAAGTGTGTGGGGTCAAAATCGTGGAAAATTCGAAAAAACCCAGCTAGGATATCAAATTATTTAAACGACAATTGAATAAAGGATTATTTTTTGAAAACTGGAATGTTTTGGAGTCAGGGTCCAAAAAGTGGCGATAAATTGGATAAAAACGCAAGTATTCATAAGAGTTATCAAATTAAAGAGAATTCTAAGTAACATGTGAAATAAATAAAATTTTATATATAAAAATAGCAAGTTGAAACTAATCAATATTACTATCTTTAAAGTGGCTGCAAACGCGTGATAACATCCTGAAATCAGTCTCATTAAAGTAAACGGTAATAAGACAACAAAAATACGCGTTACTGAAACATTGTAAAACACACTCATCGACTAAATTGGTTTTCCTATATTTGATATCTCAAACGCTAATGCTGTGTAATAATCTGTCTGTATATTTAAAAAGAGTTTTTACCATATTATGAAAAAATATTAAAACAACTTGAACATTAAGAGATTAACAAAACTCCTCGTCAACATTTTTCGACCCTCTGGGGGGTCCCGTCACGTTCGCCCCTCCATAAATATGCCCCTGCCAATGCTGAAAAAAGAGATAACAAATTTGCAAAAAATAGTGAAAATCCAGCAGGGCGTCAGACTAAAAGGATTTGGAACCCAAATCCAAACAAATTTTTAATGCTTATTGTGTGATTGTGTGCTCTACAGTTGTTATATTGCTGAAGAAATAGTTGAGAAATCGAGATTTTTGTAATTTTCCCCATAATTGAAAAATATCTAAAATCGAAATTTATTTAATATAATAAATGTACTTTGTCCAAAATAGCGAGCGAGTTGTGCAACTCAGGGAGCTTACTATTGTTATATTCGATGAAGATCATGTTGAAGCGGCAATATAAAATATAGACGAATAAAGATGCAACTATTTGAAATTAACAAAAACTTTTCGATCAAAACTCTAACGTAACGTTGCTGATGCACGTACCGTTGGAGGCAAGTCTCGCATGGTATTGACAAACCACTGCGACATGAAAATTAAAATGTTTGTTGTTTTTGCTGTCAAGGACACAAATTTAAATGACGTACAGTCACGCAAGATAGGCCTACAACATTTGCCGTTGAATTATTTGTTGTTAACTTGGAGAGAAATGTCATCCAAGTCAAGTTAGAATTCTGTCTCTGCTTACCTTCCTCCTTCCTTACCCCTCTGTCCGCCTGTTTCTGTCTGTCTGTCTGTCTGTCTGTCTCTGTCTCTGTCTCTGTCTCTGTCTCTGTCTCTCACTCTCTCTTACTCACTCACTCACCTTATTTATTTATCTTTCTTCTTCTCTTCGTCTACTTATTCCATTTATTCTCTGACATTTCAACCAAAGACTAGGCATGAAACTAACACATATAAGGCTTTATGTTTTTCTCACAACACTTTCCTCACCCTTCTCTCCGTCCTTCTCCCCTCTCTGTCTATGTCTATGTCCTTGTCCCCTCTCTGAAGGGTTCTCTCCTCTCTGTCTATGTCTCTCTCTCTCTCTGTCTCTCTCTCTCTCTCTCTCTCTCTCTCTCTCTCTCTCTCTCTCTCTCTCTCTCTCTCTCTCTCTCTCTCTCTCTCTCTCTCTCTCTAATTCACTCTTTACTTATCTTTCTCCTTCGTTTTGTCTGTTTAGTCTTATTTATTCTCTCAGACATTTCAGCCAACGACTAGGAATGAAACTATCACAGACAAGCCTTTATGTGTTTTCGTCATTTTCTAACAATTCTGTTCTCACTCTTCTCTCCATCCTTCTCCCCCTTCTTTCCCTCTCACTCACTCTCTCTCTCTCTCTCTCTCTCTCTCTCTCTCTCTACTCTTCCTTACCTCTCATTCGAAACGTACCGTAATACAAGACACTATTTTTCTTTTTATTTTTAGCAGTCTTTTATTTCTAAGACCGCGTGCCAACTTAATATGCGTAGTTAGAGGAGCTCGAACAGTCTGGAAGCTACTCGAGCACACGGCGTTGACCGAGACACCGCACCTGGTCGACTAGCCAAGAAACGGGTAGTAAAACTACGCTCTCGTCTTTTCGAGGGCTTTACGTGATTGTCGTAACAATACTGCTGCTCGATTCGGAAGAATTACAGGGCGAGGAACGCAGGCAGGATGGAGACGAACGGAACACATAACAGCTCTGATACAAGAAGAAAAACAATTACAAGAGCACGCTACTGCAGATTTGGATCTCCTACGTGGTGACCTCAAAGACCTCAAAGGTAAGATCATCTACAGTAGAGAAATCTGTCTCAAATATAGTGGAATCAATATCGATAAATATATTCGATGAAGTAGAGGAGTCAGTTGGAAATATAAAAGACCAAAATTAAAAATGAATTCGAGCAGTTAATAAAAATACAGCCATGCGTTTTAAAACAAATTGCTGAATAGAATATTGTAATGGTAAAGATACAAAAAGACATACACTAAATAAGGTAACAGTCATTTTGCCTGCAATTGGGCTGGTTCACGTCAATGCCCCAACATTTGACGGATACGCTCACGGGCGACAAGCCTTAGAAAATTTATAGCCGCTACATGAGCAAATGATTGGACAGAGAAAGAGAAAGCATTTTCACTCGTTCTTTCTTCAAAAGGACCTGTCGCAGAATTACTACAGAATGCGCCACCTGATAGCCAGAACACCTATGCCGAATTGATAAAACCTCTAGAATAATTACCGTATGGAGATACAAATTTGCGCGATGTGTAGTGGTCTCTGTATTGGAGGAATGCATGATGAATCATCTGGAGGTTGCCTTGATGTCAATACAATAATTGGAAAAATACAGAAACGATTCCACTGTGGCTTCATCTTTGCCAATCGATGTACAGGAATTGTGAGGGACCTGTGAAACATGTCTGCAAGCAAAGGACCACAAACCAGAAGCAGTAGGGAGCAAATGAGACAGTATAATTGTGGACTGCCATTCGAGAGAATTACCGTAGACATCGCTGGAGCGTTCTCGCTTCTCAGATACTGACTATGGAAACCGGAACATCATGGTTATGGGTGAATATTTGCTAATTTGGCATATGCAATTCCAAATCAGGATGTCGGCACTGTGGCAAAGACGTCAGTTCACAACTTCTGCTACCATTTTGACGTCCCTACGGAAATAGTGTCTATCAGTATCTATCTCCCCTTGTGACGGACATGTAAACATGTCTGCAAGCCAAGGACCACAAACCAGAAGCAGTAGGGGGCGAAGGAGACAGTATAATTGTGGACTGCCATTCGAGAGAATTACCGTAGACATCGCTGGAGCGTTCTCGCTTCTCAGATACTGACTATGGAAACCGGAACATCATGGTTATGGGTGAATATTTGCTAATTTGGCATATGCAATTCCAAATCAGGATGTCGGCACTGTGGCAAAGACGTCAGTTCACAACTTCTGCTACCATTTTGACGTCCCTACGGAAATAGTGTCTATCAGTATCTATCTCCCCTTGTGACGGACATGTAAACATGTCTGCAAGCCAAGGACCACAAACCAGAAGCAGTAGGGGGCAAATGAGACAGTATAATTGTGGACTGCCATTCGAGAGAATTACCGTAGACATCGCTGGAGCGTTCTCGCTTCTCAGATACTGACTATGGAAACCGGAACATCATGGTTATGGGTGAATATTTGCTAATTTGGCATATGCAATTCCAAATCATGATGTCGGCACTGTGGCAAAGACGTTAGTTCACAACTTCTGCTGTCGTTTTGACGTCCCTACGGAAATAGTGTCTATCAGTATCTATCTCCCCTTGTGACGGACATGTAAACATGTCTGCAAGCCAAGGACCACAAACCAGAAGCAGTAGGGGGCAAAGGAGACAGTATAATTGTGGACTGCCATTCGAGAGAATTACCGCAGACATCGCTGGAGCGTTCTCGCTTCTCAGATACTGACTATGGAAACCGGAACATCATGGTTATGGGTGAATATTTGCTAATTTGGCATATGCAATTCCAAATCATGATGTCGGCACTGTGGCAAAGACGTTAGTTCACAACTTCTGCTGTCGTTTTGACGTCCCTACGGAAATAGTGTCTATCAGTATCTATCTCCCCTTGTGACGGACATGTAAACATGTCTGCAAGCCAAGGACCACAAACCAGAAGCAGTAGGGGGCAAATGTGACAGTATAATTGTGGACTGCCATTCGAGAGAATTACCGTAGACATCGCTGGAGCGTTCTCGCTTCTCAGATACTGACTATGGAAACCGGAACATCATGGTTATGGGTGAATATTTGCTAATTTGGCATATGCAATTCCAAATCATGATGTCGGCACTGTGACAAAGACGTTAGTTCACAACTTCTGCTGTCGTTTTGACGTCCCTACGGAAATAGTGTCTATCAGTATCTATCTCCCTTTGTGACGGACATGTAAACATGTCTGCAAGCCAAGGACCACAAACCAGAAGCAGTAGGGGGCAAAGGAGACAGTATAATTGTGGACTGCCATTCGAGAGAATTACCGCAGACATCGCTGGAGCGTTCTCGCTTCTCAGATACTGACTATGGAAACCGGAACATCATGGTTATGGGTGAATATTTGCTAATTTGGCATATGCAATTCCAAATCATGATGTCGGCACTGTGGCAAAGACGTTAGTTCACAACTTCTGCTGCCGTTTTGACGTCCCTACGGAAATAGTGTCTATCAGTATCTATCCCCCCTTCTCCATAGGTCGGCTTCCAGTACCATATTTTAGACCATTATCTGTTATTTAGCATCCTTCGTAGGTGTTGACATCGGTTTAAGCGTGTACTTCACAGAATATTTAATAAAACCAAAATATTTATCCAGAATGTTTATTGTGACCGCCATGTTACTCTCTCTAATCGCCTCATTTCTATTCCTTTCTTTATACACTCGTCCTCAAGAAGTTCATGTCATCATCATCATCATCTTCACAACACGGCATACAAAAGGTGCAGCCTGTTCCGCCTTCAAAAATCCTCCAGCCATCTTTTCCTGGGTATATCCACCTGTGTCCTGTAGGTGTGTATTTCCAGACTTTCTTGGCCAGTCTGGAATCAGACATTTTTTCTAAGTATTTTTTCCACCGTTGTTTCTAATATTTTAAGTTTTAATTGAAGTTAAAAACTTAAAATTGTAATTCTTCTCTTATGGCCACATTCCTTATACGGTCAAGTTTGGATCACCTTTTAACTCTTCTTCAGAACGCCATTTGCGAGGCCTGTAGTTTACTGTCTTGTCTCTTGGTTGAAGTCCATCTCTGTTGCTTTTAGTTTCTCCTCACTTTTCCTTGAGATCACTCACATCTCTGTTCTTCAGGATATGATCTCGTATTTCTTACTACCATTTTATACAAATTCCTCTCTGTATCATTCGTATCATATTTTTATATATTATTTGAATCACCACTTTTCCTATGTTTATTTGATGTTTAATTTCTGTATTACTCAAATTAATCATTCCTTGCTTCGGTATGCTTGTCTCTAAATACTGTAACGAAAATTGTATCGAACCGCAGAGAACAGCTGAAAGCTTCCTTCCACTCGTTCCCCCACTAGTAGCCAGGTGTTGCCTCAGTTAAGGCCGCGTTCAAGTTTGTTCTAGATTCTTCAAGAGGACACTTAAAAAACGCATTACCGTCAGCATTAAGTGGCGTGTACATTGAGGAAGAAGATTTCTAGAAAGTGTGCGATTTTCCTTAGCGCGGATCGAGATGCGGTTTACACAACTGCGGCGAAGTGTTGTGTTATAATTAGTGCGGGATTCTTTATAGTTTACATTATTATTGCGTGTGGACAATTTTTACTTCAATTGTTGTAAAAGAGACTATCTTGTTGGTTAAATCATTAATTGTAATAATTAAAGCTGGTTATTAGTGATTTCATTGGTATATTGTATTTTGTTTTTCCCATACGACGATCAGTTAGATCGGCAACGTATTAAGTCCAGGCCAGCAACAAACCGACGATTTTAAGTCCGCCAACACTTAACTAAGGTCCCATCTTTTATTATCAGCAGACATCTTCCTGCCTTCCTATTCCACAAAATTGCTGAATTTTATTTGTTTTACACTCATTATCAATTTCTGTAATAGATAGTATGCGCCATTCATGTCTCCAGCAAATACTATTTGCTCATCGGCAAAATCCAATGAGTATAATGCGTCATCGTTTCCATTCTAATTAAGAAAGTTGTGTTAGTGGTTATAATCACAAACAGAATTAACACTGTTGCACACCACTACAGAAAAATCATTCCGATTAGCGCTTTCAAGCTTCACAGCTCATCGTCAGATCGGAAATAACAATAATAGGACTAGACAACTTCTTTATACCCCCACTTGCCCTACCACCCGTACACATTTTCGTAAACAAGCTATAAGTTAAATGTCCTTTCTTGCTATTATTAACTAGCGAGTTCAGTCACCCATGTCGGTACTTTTACATATCTTTCTAGTACATTCTGTGTGTATGTGTGTTGTGTGTGTGTGTTTTGTGTGTACATTCTTTTCAATACCTTTCTCATTCACAATTCAGCTTCGAGTTCCTTTTCGGCACAGTTTTACAATGCGATATATTGTCAAAAGCTTCCCTCTTTCTTTCTATATTCAACGTGAACAACAACTTAGGTAAACATCCTTTTCATCCCTTCCTATCACCGCGTATGGGGGCGGATACTCACCCTTATTTCAAAAACATTCCACATATGCAATTTTATTTCTTTCTTAATGTTCTCTATCCGCTTTAATGCAATTATGCTAATTTATGCGGATTATTAAATTATTCAATTAATTTGGATATTTATCAGATCAATATAATTTACACAAGTATGCTATTCTGACAATTCAATGGGTGATTTGAGTGTATGCACTGTTAATTAGCATAATTATTGAGACTCTTTGTAAGCAATAAGATAAAATTACTTGAAACATGACAAATTAATTATTCGTGGTTAATTGCAATAATGAACGCAAGATATATATACGCAATAAATACTTATTTATTACACATTATTGGTTAAGCAAATTTTGACCTACAAATGAAATCATGTCCTGTAAATACATTCAGCAAAACACATATCAACATAAATCATAATAATATTCGTTCGTTGTTCCCTGAAAAACAAGACATACTATGCTATCAAATACAACGCAATAATATATATTACATTTAATATTTATAATTAAATTTACCTCAAGATGTTATTTTTATCCTTTATTGGAACATGTTTCGGGTGCTATCTTGTACCCATCCTCAGCCTTCCGGTTTTTTTGTCAGGTGAAGTACATATGTGTTGTTGGTTGACTATTATTATTGTGGTGGCGTCCTGTTGGCTTCTGGTATTTCAAATTGGTTTTATTGTGTGTGATTGTGGTGTATGTGTTAGTTTTTTGTGTATTTTCAATGTTGAGTGCTTTGAATATTGTGTCATGTTTTGTATTGATTTGTATTTGTTCAGGTATTAGTTTGTTTTCTGTTTTATGTTTGTATATTTGTAAATTTTCCCAAATGTTCATTATGGTGCCTTTGTGTGGTATATGTTTTATTAGTGTTACATTGGTTATGTCTGGGAATTCATGTCCTGTGTTTATTGCATGTGTGGCTAAATTGGATTTATATATTTCTGGTTTTTTGTATGCATTTAGGTGTTCAAAATAACGTTTTTTCAGCTGTTTTTTTGTTTGTCCTATGTAACATTTATTGCAATCTTGGCATTCAATTTTGTATATGCCGTTAGTTGTTGTATTATCTTTGTTGTGTGAGCTATTTAGATTTTGTAATTTATTTCTATTAGTTTTGTATGCTATTTTTATATCTGTGTTTTTAAATAGTTTTGTTAGTTTTGTCATTTTATTATTTATGTATGTGAATGTGGCCCATTTTTTGTTGTTGTTATTATTTATGTGTTGTTCAGTTTGATTTATTCTTAATTGTTCAGTTTTTATTTTATATTTGATTTTATTTTCTATTTTTATCACAGTATTTTTATTGTATCCATTTTCATAACCAATTTGGTATATTATATTTCTTCCTTTGTCAGTTTCTTGTTTGTTTAGGGGAATTTTGTACATTCTGTTAAATAGCGAATAAAATGCTGCCATTTTATGTTGTGGTGGGTGGTCAGAATGGTTAGGTATAATGATGTTAGTGGAAGTTGGTTTTCTATATATTGCATATTGTATGTGGTTGTTGTATCTTGTGATGGTTATGTCTAAATAGTTGATTTTGTTATGTTTTTCTTTTTCTTCTGTGAATTGTATTTTGGGATGTATGTTATTGATTTGTTTCAGTATGTTCTCTGCATTTGTGTTCTTGTTATTTGATAAATATAGCCCATCATCTACATATCATCTATATAAGATACCTCTTGATCACAAAATTATAAATTTTTAAAATTTTTGAGCACTATATTGTCCTTAAATTGGATTGGATGTTGGGTCATCAGGAGACATCTGATCCAATTTCTGCGCTCTGTCCCAGTCGTGGACGTCTGCCTTGGAATGGTCATGGTTGGTTGACCTATTTTCTCTCATATGGTGCAACTGATAGTTATTCCCTATCTTTGGGTCTTATATGATTACATGAATTTATTGCCGCCCATCTGAGTGAAATGAACGCATTTTTTACATACTATCCGTCTATATGTGGTTATACAATATTATTTCATGTTATAATTGAAATAAAATATTTACATCTAATCATTAGACAGTTTGTTTCGTTTCTTATGCTACATTCTTACGTTATACATATATAACATGGTAAATTAGCTGATTATTCGCTAGCAATAAAATCAATTAATCGTACATTGATGAGACACATAATAACACACAATACTTTTAATTCACTTCTAGTGTCCCACAACTGTAGTCACTAAATAAACAAATACATACATAAAATTAACTTGTGACACATATTACAATTGATTACATTAATTAATGAAATATGCATAATTAATAAACAACTAAGGATTCATCCTACCTCATGATATGTATCTTGATACTTATTCCTAAGGTTACAAAATGATTGTCTCATGTTTAAATTATTAATTATACACTACTTACTTAATTCACTATATCATTATTAATTTATTGCTTCACAATTATCTAATGTCCTGTACCATAAATGTCCCTTTGATACACGGTACACGTTATCAAGTTATTTTATGTACATCAATGATTAGATGTCTAATTGGCATTCTAAATGAAAGAGTACATCGTGATTACAAACAAAATTGACATTAAAGCTTCAATTATACATGGTATAAAAAAAATTTACATTATTCGTTGTCTAGCTGGACTGGCCCCGCGGGACAATTACCTGATTCGTGTGTTCCGCTTTTTAGCCATATAGCAGCCGGTGTTGTTCTTATCTTCTTGCACAACTCGTATCTCTTTCGTCGGCTCATGATACGCCTTAATCTGTCGCACGTTAAATCTTCCTCGTACTTTATCGCTGTCGCATTCCACGAGCTCGTACGTGGCCTCGCCGAGGATACGGTTAATCTTATAAGGTTCTGAAAATAGTTCAAAGAACTTGTCGATCTTTTTCATCATAGCGTCCGATTGATGGTATGTTCTTACCAACACCTTGTCGCCTATTGCGAACTTCGTTATTTTTTTGCTCTCGTTGCAACGCTTCGCGTGCCTCTCCCTTTTCTCCTTGATCTTTACAAATATATTATTATCGAGCTTTCCTTCAATGTTAATAATTCCTTTGTCTAAGCATTGTTCCCATGCTCGTGTCGGTCTTGTACCGAGGTGAGCCTCATGATGGGTAACTTCGATTGTCTCGTGGTACACCTCGTTGAAGCACGCTTCGATCGTCTTTACGTATTGGGACCATTTAGTATGTCGGTCATTCACGAAGATCCGGAACAAGTTGCCAAGTTGCCGGTTAATCCTCTCGGCAAGATTAGTACAAGGGTTTCGTATTGCGGTAAACTTCGGTTGGATATTTAGTTCCTTTAATCAGTTGATCCACTTTTTGGAAGTGAACTGTGTCCCGGGTTGTCCGTCAAAATGGCCCTTGGTTGTCCGAACTCTTCGCAATAACTTTTTATTCTCCGCAACATCGTGGTGGTCGTTGCCCTTCGGAGCGTAAATAACTTGACGTACTTCGTGAAATTATATACCATCACGAGCAAATATTTAACGCCACCTGCTCCTGTCGGTAGGGGTCCATAATAATCCGCGCTTACCAGATCTCCTCTTGCTGTAGATACCACCGCACAGGTACCACCAAACAGCACTTTGTTGTTGGTATCTTTGCACTTCTGGCAAACGTCGCACGCTTGGATATAAGTTTTGACCCTTTTCAACATCCGGTCGCACGTGAAATATTCCTGGAGCATCTTCACGCACTTTTTCGTTCCCAAATGTCCAAACATCTGATGAATCTCAGCGATTATATCCCTTGATACGTTATCAGGAACGTATAGTTTCCACTCGTTCCGCTGCCGCCTATATAATTTATTATTGACATACTTATAAAATTTATTTAAATTTTGATCTAAACTTCCATCTTTAATTTTATTAATAATTATCTTGAGTTTGTTATCCTCCATTTGGTGTTTTCCAATATCTTTGATCATTTTTCGTACTTCGTATTTCATTTTAATGGTGAAGTGATTGACCAAGTATTCGTGTGTATTGTCATGAACTTCGTCTAGTTTCGTATCGTGCGGGTACCTGCTTAGAATGTCTGCTACAATATTGTCTTTGCCGTTGCAGTGGATGATATCGAATTTATACTCTTGTACAGCGAGAATCCATCGCGTAATCCTCGAATTATTCAGATGGCATTTATTCATGAACGTCAATGCCTTGTTGTCAGTTATTATTGTCAATGGTTGACCGAGAATGTAGATGCGGAATTTTTCTAAGCACCTGACAATACTTAAGAGTTCTTTTTCTGTGGTATAGTAGTTCCGCTCGGCACCTTTGAATGTTTTACTTGTGAAGGCAATCACGCCAATCTTCCCTTCTTCATCAAGCTGATAAAGTTGGCCACCGTATGCGAAATCGCTAGCATCACATTTTACATAGTATCTCTGGTTTGGGCGCGGAAATCTTAAAACTACGGCATCAACAAATCAGTTCTTAACTTTCATAAAATAATCGTCTAACTCAGCTGTCCATGAAAACTTGCGACCTTTCTTCAATAATTCATGTAGAGGTTGCGTGGTCTCTGCATATTTACTTGTGAAACGGTTATAGAAATTAGTGAGGCCTAAGAAACCTTTTAACTGTTTCTGGTTCTTGGGCTTCGGGAAATCCATAATGGCTTTTATTTTCTCGTCTGTAGCTTGGATTCCACGTGTTGTTAGTTGGTGTCCAAGATACGAGATTTCTTGTCTGAAAAACTGTGATTTATTGAGGTTAATGGTCAAGTTTGTTTTGTTGAGGTTATTTAACAGTGCTTCCAGATGTGCTAGGTGCGTTTGAACGTCGTTGGAATAGCACAAGCAATCATCAACGTATATGAGTGTGTTTCTTTTAACTTCTTCATCCAAGGCTGTATCCAATCCGTGTGTCAGTGCCGCCGAACTGGTACTGAGGCCGAATGGTGTTACAGTGAATTGGTAGCACCTTCCCTCATACATGAACGCGGTGTACTTTCTGCATTCTTGTTTCAATGGCACCTGCCAAAAGCTACTGGACAAATCAACGGTAGATAGGTAGCGCATCTCCACTACACCTTGCCAAAATTTCGTTGATCGGGGAAACGCCTTCATAGTCGTGTATCGTTACGCCATTTATCTTTCTTGCATCGAGACATAAACGGACTTTTCCATCTCTTTTGATTACTGTGACGAGTGGATTTATGAACGGGCTTGTGCATCGTTCTATCACTCCGTACCGCAGCATCCTGTCAATCTCATCCTTTACCTTTTCCTTATAAGCAAGTGGTACAGGCCAACCCCGTTGAAAGTAGGGCGTCCTGTCCGTGACTTGAAATTCATGCTCGTATCCTTCTAGGGCATTCCCTGAACAATCTCCTATTCTTTATTAGTATTTCCCTCAATCGTTCCAATATCTCTTCGTCTTGACAATCCATGCTTCTTATCTTCTCGTTGATATTCCTCAGAATCTCTTCTTCCTCTCCATTATTTAATAGTTCGATGTTCATGATGGGTACGGCGCGCATCTCTTCATTAGCTGCATTCCTTAATTCGATCTTCTTATTTCCGATGTCAATGCGACATCCCACTTCCTGTAAAAAACGTATTCCTAATATGCATGGCTTAATGAGATCTGGTATTACCAAGAAAACACATTTATTTTTTATTCCGTCAATTTCAATATCGCACAGAATCTGCTTTCTGATTAATTTAGATTTATTCCCAACGGCACCAATGATGAGGGAATTAGTCATTGGTAAAATCTCGTAGGGTTCAATGTCCTTCTTATTCACGTTGAACCATTCTTCTGATAGGCCGTTGATGACAGAGCCTGTGTCAATCAGAGCCGACACAGTAATGCCGTTGTTAAATTTGATAAGTATTTCGGGACACTTTAATATTTGTTTAATAATTTCTTCGTCATCTTCTTGTAGCAGGTCATTTCTCAAGTCCGGTAATAGAATGTTGACGTTATTGGTGGAGTCGGGTTTGTTTAGAAAAACTAAGTCACTCGCTGAGCAGGGGTGTTTTTTTTTTTTTTACCATTGTTGTCGGTATTCGTCCTTGGGGTGGTGTCGTCGACCGCTCTACTCGTGCTCGCCGAACTGTTAACGAAATCAACAGTGTTTATTCCGTTGTACTGCTTGTCACTGTAGCGGGTGCCCTGTGGCCGCCTCTGCCAAACCAGTTTCTTGTCACTTTCACTCTTATTTGAAAAGTTACCCTTCGGTCGGTTGGTGGTTCCGCTTTCTTCATTTGCTGGCCGGTAATGTGCTCGCCTGTTATTTTCATTGTTCGGCTGAATACTTGTGTATTCCGTGATTAAAGCCTCAAAGTTTGGTATGGTGGTGATCCCGCGCGTGATTACAGCGATCTGCAGGTCTCTACCAAAATGCCTAGAGATTTTCCTTATTAACTGTCGATCATTCAACGTGGGAGTTAATTGTCGGCTTTCTAATAGGATCCTCTCGATATATCATCGACAATTCAATGGGTGATCTGAGTGTATGCACTGTTAATAAGTGTAAGCAATAAGATAAAATTACTTGAAACATGACAAATTAATTATTCGAGGTTAATTGCAATAATGAACGCAAGATATATATACGCAATAAATACTTATTTATCACACTTTATTGGTTAAGCAAATTTTGACCTACAAATGAAATCATGTCCTGTAAATACATTCAGCAAAACACATATCAACATAAATCATAATAATATTCGTTTCGTTGTTCCCTGAAAAACAAGACATACAATGCTATGAAATACAACACAATAATATATATATGCACAAACAATAAACAATCAAATATACTTCATTCTAAGCTAAGTGCGTTCATTAATGCCCTCAGATGGATGACTTTAATATTTAACATTATTAATTTTACGATTTATATCAACCTCTCGGGAGTAGCTCTTTGAAAAGAGACAGTGCAGTAGTGAGTATCAACTAGTATTTAAAAACATAAGGACTTAACTTGTAAAATGCATATCCACAAATTCCATCGGTGGGAGATTCTATCCATTGATGGGTTCCCTGTACATGATTATCGTTGTTGATCGATGCGCACTTACACTTTCACTTGCGATGATTCCACTCGCGTTATGTGTGGTGTGGTGTCGGAATTTATCCGCTGGGAATAAGTGTCTTTACAGTTTTATGTGTTATAGATGCAATCATCAGCATTGGTGTGGTTTGATTTAGGGCTTGCTGTAAGCGTGTTTCAGGTAGCTAATTACTTTGTCTACCTTGGATGTGATGTGTGCTATGTGTGCGCTAGTATTCGTGTTCATATGCCCAAAATTTAGAATCATTATGGTTGGATAGTGTTTGTAATGTCTGAAATTGTTGCACAATGTTTTACTATCAATATGTTAATTCACTCGTACTGCATTATATTGCGTGCCGAACGTACTCGAAAGTCCCTCGTATACACTTGGCATTTAACGATATTGATGTATATTCGCACTGCTTGTTACTGCGTTAAGTTCGGTAACCCGGATAATCTATGGAACACACGTTTTGTAGAACTGAGATTGAGTTGAAATGTCTAAGTTCGACTAAGACCGAGACTTGGTTATAACTATATCACTGACTAACTAACTGATTTGGAAGTTGAGTAAGTCGGAGTAAGTACCGTATAAACTATAACGACTGTTAATCATACTCCTACTATTACCGAGAAATTACTATAATATTACTGCCGCTACTATTACTACTGTATTATTGCCGTATTACTATTACTGCTGTATTACTACTCTATTACTACCGAGCTCCGCGTCCTCGTAAACAGTTTTTATCAATCACCATATACCAGGATGCAATATTCTCACCTCCACGCCTACGGCCGTTGTTGATAGGTTCATAATTTCCTTCCACCTTGTAGATTTTCGGTCATCGGTTTCCTGATTCGTCGTTCAAGTCGTCACTACTCTCTCCACCAGCTCCTTTGGAAGATGCCAAGCTCTGGTTGGTCATTGGGCATCCCCCGAAGTACCCCAGCGACGAACGTTGCGTTGTTTCTCGGAAAATGGAGCAATTGTCCGCCTGTCTATCAGCCTTTTGTTTCCATGTTGTCGAGGCTCTCTGATATAGGTTTTGTTAAGAGTGTGCAGTGTTTTGGTCCATTGTTCGTTCACCCTTCGTTTTTTTTTCGTCAATTACCAATTCTTCGCTGGTCGTCACTCCTGGACGGCTCCCACGCTTTCTAGTTGTAAATCTGACTTGACGTTGGGCTTGTTTTCATGCTGGGCTGAGTATGTATCTCGTATTCATTGAATACCCGTCCCATTGTCTACATATTCGTCAAGATTTCTCTGCACCCTTTGTTGTTGAGTGTTTCATTCATACGTACGCGCGTTACAACTTAACCCCCACAGCATGTGTTCCATCTCACTTCTGCGTAACCAGGCTACTGGACTCTGCCTTTTTGTTTGGTTTGTTTTGGTGTTGTAAATCGTAGCTAAGTTCGTTCTGTCAAAGATGTTCCCAGTTTTATATTGTCACGTGTACTTGGACGTTTCTTCATTGTTTCTCCACTGGCGTCGGGTCTGACGTGTGTCTAATCGTTCTTATTTACGACTCGGGCCTGGGTTGTTAACTCGAGTGTGTGCGAGCGTACCTCTTTATCACAAAATTATAAATTTTTAAAATTTTTGAGCACTATACCGCCCACTACCTTTTATTTCTTAATTATATTATAAAATATGTCTTCATTTTCAAATTTAGTTTCAGTTTTATCTAACCGTTTCTCTCTTTCTTTCAATATTTCTTACTTCTTTCTAAGCCTTCTTTCAACTGTGTTACTCACTACTGTACTTTTGAAATTTCATAGACTTCTAAAGGATTAACAAACTTATGGTTCTCGACTATGTAATGTCTTGCATATATAACGAATTTGTTGTTCTACTACCTTCTCCACGTTTGTGGTCAGATAACCTGCATTCGAATTTCCCTCCTAATAGGAATAATTTTTCTATAGTGGTGTGTAATAGTCTTATCTCTGTTCGTTTCCATTCTCTCACATTAATCATTTCGTATTTTATTCGATAAATACGCCATACACAAAATCAGAAAGCCACCACGGGTTCTGTTATCACAACTGGTGTATTGATTGTATTTTCCAGCGTAAAGCATGAGACGGACGGCATAGCCTAACAGTGCGTGTTGAGTTACCCACGGTCCGCGTGGCGGCTCGGCACTGGGCTGGTTGGGTTCTCTCCTCTCTCATATTGATCGCTGCCGCCTCGCTGGCTCTGTAGGACGCCGGCTGTGCACGCGCGCGCGCTCCCACGCACGGCTCACTCACTCTCTCACGCACGCTCACGCCACCACGCCGGTTTTGTTTCTGTGGCAACAGATTTCATTCCTTTATTTCATTTCGTTTCGCACAGTGAGAGTGAGAGAGCGATGGAGTTTCTCTCTCTCTCGCCCTGTCGGTCTGCTCGCCATAAATAAATCTAAACACACTACAGAACCCACCTCGGCCTAATTGCATCATCGTACAACAGTGGCAGCAACGCGCAGATTATACCACAGTGTGTGTGTATAATTAGTAAACGGCGACGATTAATTAGAGGAATTTTTAATTTTCGTAAATAATTACTGTGTCGAACGAGACCGTTCTCTGCAGTCGCTCGTGTTATGCTAATAAACCAAACAGTGTTGTGTATTGTTGCACAATTTACTACTTATCTGTCTGTCTGTATAAGTCGAGTGTCTGTGTTACACTCTCAAACAATTTGTGTATGTGTGCGTGTTTTTGTGTGTATACACACATATATATGTACATATATATATATTTATAAATTATATATATTTATAAGTAGTATAATTCGTATATTCTTTTTAACACCTGACGCACGTTTCACTGAAAAATATCAGTATCATCAGACAAATATATACTACTTGCAGAAGAAAGAAATTGAATAACATCACAAATTTATATAATTACTACGAGAAACGTCGAGTTACTTATATAGAAAAAAATATATATATAATATAAATATATATTGCAACAATACATATATTTGCATATTTGCCCAGGGTGGTATGTTTGTAAATGCACGTTTACTTTCTCGACGATGCGCATCGTCCCCTCTCGCGCAGATGAGTGTTTGAATTCAGTGTTTTTTTATGTTTTATGTGTGTGTTTTTATGAACTGACGAGCTCGACCCGAGTGAGCACCTGAAGATGGGACCTTGATCCTGAAACGCGTCGTGCATAGCGACCAAAGTATGTTGCATGAAGGAATATCAGGAATCTAACCTATTTTTAAACTAATCTTTTGTTGTATATTAAAATTTGGGTGCGTTAATAGAAATAAATAATAGGTTGGAAGTAAGTGTTATATTTTTTATTTTGTTTAGAGCAACAATTAATTTTATTCTTGAGATTGAATATTATTTTTGTTGTTAAATGAGTTGCTATTATTTAAAATTTGAGTCAAAATCAGACACACTGAAATTAAAAAGGTTTACATAATTTGTTTGACATGTCTGTTTAGCTAGTAAGATTATATGGTTGTTTATTTTATATGTCATGAACAGCATAGAAGGTTACATTATATTTGTGTAAACTTATAAAAGAAAATATTTTTATTTATCTAAGATTCGAATTTTTTAATATTTTCAAATTTTCTATTAATATTAATAAATCATTGAATGATTATTTTGAAACGGTTTTAATTAATTATTTCGTGTCAACAACATCGCACTCCTCTTTGAAAATTATTTAATTATTGTGCAACTACATATACTTGACGCAACGAGAATAAAATTATCCTGCGACCTGGCCATGTAATACACTTCATAGTTGCCTTGAGTACATGGTAATGTATTTGTGTGAATTTTTGAAATACTTGTAACGCTGCAATATATATATACACATATATTGTACTGCTGTTAAAATGCACACAGTACATAATAGGGAGGTAATAAATTTTAAAAGAGAAAGGATGCAGATTTTGTATTGAATGTAACATATGTTTTAAAATGTAAACAAAAAACATTGGGATTATCGACTCACCCAGTCAACATAGAGATCGATTCCTATATGATATAAAACAATATTCAGTTATATATTATGAAAAGAATATATGAAATTGGAATGAATGTTATAAGAAGAGTAAAGAGTAATAAAATTATAATTTAATAATTAACAAATAGAATTACGAATATTAGAGGTAAAATAAAGATGTTTAATAGGAAATAGAAAAATGATATATGTTTTAATAGGTATATGATAAACAGATGTAAAGAAATTAGGGAATTATCAAAGAGGCTATTTTGTAAATTGTTAAAAAAAATTGTTTTGTATAGGGATGAAGGAAATGTGTATTAGTCTTTAATTAAATTGTAATAAGAGTAACGTTATGAGTCTAATTTTATAAGAGTAACGTGAAGAGTCTAATTTTATATCGAATAGTAACAGCAGGAAGAGTCTAAAATTATATCTATTAAAAGTAGCTTGAAGAGTCTAAATTCATAAGATAACATTTGTACATCATCAAGTTAATGTAATAAGGAAAAGAATATACAGTAAAGGAATTTAATTTGTGATACCAGAGTTTTGATTATGATATTTAATAAATAACTAATTACGAGGAATATAACAATATCCTTAATAGAACGACGACAGAAGAGGGAAATCCTGGACTGAAGAAGAGTTTAAGTGGCCATAAAGGATAATTAAGTGTTCCGAGGAGACATCTGTGTTGCAGTCGTCCTGGAGAGTGGCATTCAGCGGTGAGATCAATAAGAAATTTGTGTGAAGGAACAGATTGCCAAGCCTAATATTGCTTTTGAAAAAAGGTAAGCAACAACAGAAGTGAACCCGTGGCAGCTGGAAGAATTCAGAGTCGGTCAAGTTACATTAGTCTGGTATTCATTTTTTACATGGTTAATTTTCAAAATACTACATATTAACTGAATTTGGTTTGGTTTAAAGAAAAGAAAATATTAGATACAATCGTAAATACGATCAAACAGCTTAATAATCATTAACCCTGAGAGAAAGAGTTTCTTTACATGTACTGGTAAAAAAAAAACATAATAACAGTAGGTACATTTATTAATTATATTATATTATTAAATAATTACAAGACTCATAAAAAATAACAGTACAATAGATGGCTGATCCAACGTGGAGTAGATCTTAATTACAATACCTGTAAATAATAACAGTACATTAAATGACGCATCCAACGTGGTGCAAATAAATATATTATATCAGAAAATAACAACAGTACAATATATATATACTCCTATACTAATACATGTGTATGGCTGTGTCTGCGAATGTGCGCGCGCGTAGGTGTCAAAGTAAACACATTCCCACATGTACATATAACTTTGTGTAACCGCGCGGGTAAATGAAATAAGTGTTGCGTGGTCGTCCGAAGGGGATGCCGCTGGATGGAATACTCAAGGCAGCACTGAATTTGATGGGAGAAGGGACGTAGGTCGGCAGTGGAGACGTATGTGAAAACAGCCGGAAATGAAGTAAAAGTGTTTCTAAAGTTTCGAATAAGTTCATGTTTTTTACTTTATATGAATTTTTATTGACATGCAGTAATATTAAGATGGCTGTGTTGTTACAGGTCGTGTTACACTTGTCTACAACCATTTTTATTGACATGCAGTAATATTAAGAAGGATGTGTTGTTACAGGTCGTGTTACACTTGTCTACAACCATTTTTATTGACATGCAGTAATATTAAGAAGGATGTGTTGTTACAGGTCGTGTTACACTTGTCTACAACCATTTTTATTGACATGCAGTAATATTAAGAAGGATGTGTTGTTACAGGTCGTGTTACACTTGTCTACAACCATTTTTATTGACATGCAGTAATATTAAGAAGGATGTGTTGTTACAGGTCGTGTTACACTTGTCTACAACCATTTTTATTGGCATGCAGTAATATTAAGAAGGATGTGTTGTTACAGGTCGTGTTACACTTGTCTACAACCATTTTTATTGACATGCAGTAATATTAAGAAGGATGTGTTGTTACAGGTCGTGTTACACTTGTCTACAACCATTTTTATTGACATGCAGTAATATTAAGAAGGATGTGTTGTTACAGGTCGTGTTACACTTGTCTACAACCATTTTTATTGACATGCAGTAATATTAAGAAGGATGTGTTGTTACAGGTCGTGTTACACTTGTCTACAACCATTTTTATTGACATGCAGTAATATTAAGAAGGATGTGTTGTTACAGGTCGTGTTACACTTGTCTACAACCATTTTTATTGACATGCAGTAATATTAAGAAGGATGTGTTGTTACAGGTCGTGTTACACTTGTCTACAACCATTTTTTTGTTCTGATTTGTTGACGTTTGTTTGATTAAAGCTATACAATATTGTTACGACGGTTCCACGGATCGTCTTATGCCAACAGTGGAAACGATATACAGACACCAATGGAATCACTAATTACCAGCTTAAATGAGTCACAAATAACAATTTGAAATGAACAAGGTATTCTCATACAATAATATTCTAGTTAAATTTGTCTACACACACAATAATAATGTCAACTATTAGAGTCCGCAATAATTATAAGACAATACTTTTCACTAATCCGCTCAATTACTTGATCCGCACTCTACAATTTCATCAGGTGTAACTAACTTCTAAGGCGGCCGCTGTTGCTTATATAGGTCCCGTGTTGTAACCTATCGAGTGGCTGCTAAGTGACAACTGTTTTGTTTTGTTTGACGTGTTTCCGGAGGTGAAGTTGAATCATTAGAATGAACCGTTCTTCTTGAAGACAATTTATTGTGATTAGGAAAATACAAACGAACTTTTACAAGTTACTTTATACAAACTCTTCTTGACAAACTACACGTCAGTTAATTCAATTACTGGTCTAAACTCTAAGTACCTTCAGTTACTAGTACTTAGTTCACAAATTAACGTAACTACTTTTAGTTACTTCAAAATTACAAAAACAAACTATTGACAACATCTGGTTTTCCGGCTCTCTAAGAACACCTTCCAACACAGATCAAAGTCAAAATAAAAATGAGAAACGATGTGTAAGTTCTCTGAGACCGCTTACAATTAGATCTGTCTTCTCCAGCGAATGCTACAGTTTTTATAGTACATCATCGTGGGTGTAACACTTAATTTTAGTGGTGGGACTGTTCCCTCCTCTTAATTCTAAAATCTTAACTATGATAGGCTAAAACTAATTGAAGTGAGGGTAGTTTCATACAATTTTTATAAGACTTTCTATTATTCGTCAAAGACTGTATCACGTGACCCTACGTCACGATTTGGGGGTGTTTACTACTTTAGATTAAAAGTTCTCACGCAAATACAACACCTGTCTTCACCAATGTTCACACGGAGTACACCTGGCCTCACACTTGTGACCCATTACTCGACTCCCCCAAAAGGATATCAAATTTGTGTGACATTTTATATTTCCTGTCTGGACCTTGTCACCATTAACTCTTATTAGATGTGTCTCGCCAGATTTCCTACGATTATCACTTCCTGGACAGTCACGCTTATTGAGAAAGGGTGAGATACCATTCACGACCCTGGGAAAATTACCTAAAACTAATTTTTATGTTCAAAACATATGCTACAGTCTCGTATACACACCTGACATCTGTTCCTGTTTCCCACACAACTAAGAATTTCTTATTTTCTCACTTCTAAGTAACAATTATGCTACAAGTACAGTAAGTAGAATTGACAATTACAACACCCGCAGAGGTTCCAGAATAATTTTTCGTTCTGTTGGCGGCGTGCCGGCATAATGTGCGTAGTTAAGAGTGCTCTCGAACACCCAGGAGGCTACTCTGTGCACGGCCTTGAGTGGGTAATTTTCATAACACTATCATTTATTGCAGTTGTCATCACTTAACGATTACATATCATCATGTAAATACTTAAAGTTTATAAACTTATTAATTTACTCTTATCGAGTTGTAATTGTTTTTGTCTTCTGTTACAGGTAATTCTATCTTTGCAGACACGGTGGTCGATGACTGTAAGTAGTATTTTAGTACTGGCTATAATACACTATCCGAAACGTGTATTTTTCTTTTGTTTCGGATTTAAAATTTGGTCTTAAAATTATGCTTTGGACGTTTGGGGTAAATATGTGGTGGTTATTGTTTTGTTAACTTAACACCCGATCTGGCGATTTATTCCGGCGCTTGAGAACATTACGGGGCGCTTTTGGTCTCGTCAACAACTTTTCAGTTGTCACTCGATTTGGCGTTATTGTACGGAGTCTAGAAAAAACTAAACTTTTCAATCCGCCTTGCGACTTCTTTTTTGTACTGATGACTCGTTTCGAAGCATACGCGTCATCGAATTCTAGAACAGGCGAACCACTTTAATTAATTTGGAAATGATATTGCCTATAGTAGAAATTATGATATTGTTGTTAAGTTAGGTAAGTTCCAGACGATCTGTAGGAAAATCAGGCGATATTTAGAAACAAGGTACGTCGCGATACAAAATTATGGCAGTCCTTGTACTGTCCTGTGGGTGTGAATTATTGACAACGACCAAGAAACAAGGCAGTAAAACACAGGTCTCGGAAATGGCCTTCTTAAGAGGAGTTAAAAGGTATTCTAAGAGTTACAAGTTTTTACTTGAATGAAAAATTAAAACATCACATACAACGGCGGTAAAAACACTTAGAAAGAATGTCAGATTGCAGACCGGCCAAACAAGTCTGGAAATACAAACCTATAGGACACAGGTGTGTGGGTAGACCCAGAAAGAGATGGCTGGAGGATCTTTGAAGGCGGAGCAGGCAGCATCTTGCCTATGCAGTGTTGTGAAGATAATGATGACGATTACGTTATTATTTATACGTGTTCATGATAAGTTGTTTTTGGATTTTTTTAAACCGCAAAACTATTGACTCGCCGACCGTACAGAAATAACTGACGCATGACGGTCGCAGAGTACAGGCTCCTGATCTAGTATCACATTTAGAGCTTATGCATTCTTTTCTTTGTGACAGGAAGCGTTTGATATATATCATATTTTTTATATTATTCTGTCTATTTTAATCTTCTTCTTCTTCTTCTTCTTCTTCTTCTTCTTCTTCTTCTTCTTCTTCTTCTTCTTCTTCTTCTTCTTCTTCTTCTTCTTCTTCTTCTTCTGCATCTCCTCCTCCTCCTCCTCCTCCTCCTCCTCCTCCTCCTCCTCCTCCTCCTTCTTCTTCTTCTTCTTCTTCTTCTTCTTCTTCTTCTTCTTCTTCTTCTTTTTCTTATCCTTGCTTAAAGCACTAGGCCTGCGACCTACTGTGCCTCTCCGGCTTTTATGCAACTCACGTTACGGCACTTCCAAAGAGAAATCAGCCATCTAGTAACTCTTTGCAGTGGCTAGCCGCACGGCGGAAAGCGGATTGTGTGTGCGTGTGTATGTGTGTACTTTTGTTATTTATCTATCCCAGACATGCCAGACAATACCGCTGTATTAGTTCTCCAGTGATAGTGGCGAGCGGGATGGGTTCGTGACTTCGGCCGTAACACAGTCGTTGAGATTGTGAGTCTTAACCGGTCATAATGCCGATTTGAATTTCATGTTTATTATTTAAAGGAAACACAGAATTAAAACAAAGACTAATGTATAATGGGAATGGGTTGTTGTATAATTGTGTAGATTCTGGAGTCACTCTCTCGCTATATGCGGATGACGCCATGTATCACTCTAGCTCGGCCAATCTTGGTCATGCCGCTAAAGTGGTGCAACGTCAGTTCGCCGTTCTTCCGGACTGGCTAAGGAAATGGCGGGTGGTAGTCATTTCGGAGAAATCCGAAACGATTGGTTTCCCCCGTCAATTCACTTCCCGATGCCAACCTTTCTCCCTTACCGGGAGCCCTATCGAATGTAAACGGTCCGTGAAGTACTTGGGCGTCACTATTGACCGGCGCCTCACCTTCACTGCCCATGTCTCTCAGTGCCTCCAGAAAGCCCGTGGCATCAAAGCTATTTCCTTTTACCTCACATCGGAGTTCAGTGCTTTTGCGCGCTAAACTCACCATCTACTTGTTCTTTCTTAGATCAATTCTTACGTACGCAGCGCCCTCATACTGGTCCCTGCTACGACCCTACATTGTTACGTGCTTGGAAGCTTTCCAATTTCGGACCCCCTCCGGTACATCTCCAACGCTCCCTGGTATGTCAGAAATGATGTTATCAGACAAGGGTTGATGGTTCCTTCTGTAGATGAGTTTGCGACCTCTTGCGTTCAAACTCTTCACTCGTGCCTCTACATTCTCCTATCCTCACCACCGCCGCCTTAGTGCCCACCCTCTAGAAAACGTAGACGCCCTCGAGCTCTGCTCGACCCCCCCCCCCATAGACATATTAACAAACATCTGCCCCTCAACCCCGCTCTTGCGGCGCTTGACTCTCAACGTTTCTCCATCCTAGTCACGTAAGTGACACTCCTTTCTCGTCCCCACCTAACAAGTGAAACGGTCTCTCGTCAAGACTCTTCCCTTCCATCTGTTGTAAACTATCAAGTGATTGCTAGGCTACAACTGTTTATTGACCTGGTTCCGGAGTTGAATTTAAATCATTGATATCATTTAAATTTAAATATAATTTGTCTTCTTCTCTGAATACAATTTATTGATGATTAACAAATGCAAAACTTCTACAATTTTCTTTATAACAAATATTCTTGAAATTAATATAATCCAATTACTTTTAATCTCTAAGTACCTTCACTTACTAGTACTTAGTTCAACAAAATAATGTAACTACTTTTAATTACTCTTTAAAAATTGACAAAGACAAAAAGTATGACCATCTCTGGTTATTATGCTCTCTCAGCACTCCTTCTAACACAGATCAAAGTCAAAGTGAGAAAAGACACAAGTTCTCTCGGATCTCTTGTAGTCAAATCTGGCTTCTCCAGCAAATGCTTGAGTTTTTATAATACACAATTATGGGTGTAACCCTTATTTTCAGTGGTGGGACTTTTCTCTCCTTTTAATTCTAAAACCTTAACTATGATAGGCTAAAACTAATGGAAGTGAGGGAAAACCTTTTATAATTTTATAAGACTAGCTACTATTAGTTAAAGACTGCATCATGTGACTTTACGTCACGATTTTGTGGGGCTTCCCTCTAAGATTAAAATTCTCACGGAAATACAACACCTGCCTTCACACTTGTGACCAAATTATTCGACTTTACCTCAGAAGGATATCAACTTTATGGCGACATTTATATGTTCTGTCCGGCCCCTGTCACCATTAATTCTTACTTTATGTGCCTCATCAGACTTCTTATGTTTTTCGTAAATCTGATCCTGTATATCATAAATGATTGGCTTTTTCTAATATACCACATCTGCTTGTTCGGATAAGGGCTTAAGTAATCTCTGATTGCCCATAAACTAAAGTTTATGATTATTGTTTCCTGACAGTTGTTCTTATGCGAGAGGGTGAAATTTAATTAACAAACCCTGGGAAAATTCCCTAAAACTATTTTTATGTTCACAACATCTACTTGTCTGGTTATACAATCTGACACCTGTATCTATTGTCCAACACAACTAAGAATTTCTTACACTCTCACTTCTAAGTAACAATTATGATATAAGTACATTCATTGTAATTGACAATTACAACACCTCTCCAAGTAAAAAAAAAATCCTTTCCAACCGTTGCGAATCGCTTCGCGGATTTGCAACACATTAACACAACCTCCATCCCTCCTAGAAGGAGGGATCCATCCTTATTCTAGCGCAAGGTTGCCAAGTATCAAACGCATCAGGCAGTCCTCGTTCATCGGGTTCACCTGGATACTGCAACCACTCGGGCACGTCGGGACGTCCAGCAAATGCCTCACGACTGGATTGGATTGGATAATTGTGTAAATGTGTGCGTGCGTGAAGAGAATTAGAAGTGTTTGGAGTGCAGATTAGCAGCACAATATTGAATGGGCATTGCAGGGTTTGAGGAGATGCTGTCACTTATCGGTGGGGGGGGGGGACACAAAACGTCTCCAATGTACCAACAATCTGCGGAGGCTACTTGTAATTAATCAACCTAATTGGGCTATCGGTCGCTGTTTGGCAAACAAGTCTAACCGACTTGCTTACACACACTGGGGTCACTAGGCAGTGACACACAAATCAACAAATATTTTATGTAGCCTATCTACACCAGAGGTTGGCCTACGGCGTAGGAACGTCTTGCTTTGAAATAAGAGGCATGTTGTTTGAGAAAGTTCATCATCATCATAATCTACCAACACGGCATAGCAAGGTGCTGCCTGTTCCACCTTTAGAAATCCTCCAGCCATTTTTTCCTGGGTCTATCCACACACCTCTGTTCTATAGATTTTTATTTCCAGACTTATTTGGCCAGTCTGCAATCTGGCATTCTTTCTGCGTGTTCTTTCCACCGTTGTTGGTAGTATTTTAATTTTTCATTCAAGTTAAAAATTTAACGAGAATTTAGAATTAAATGAAGTGAGAGAGGTCCGTTTCAAAATAAAAAGAAAACAAATGATGAAACTGATTTAACATAGCAAAAACAAAATCAAAAACTTTCTTAATGTTTTCAAATAATCTCTATCAATTTCCATGCTTTTTTTGTTTTATCTTAACACGTTTTTTATTCTTTTCTTGAACGCCGTTCTTCAGTTCATCGCTGAAATGAAATGAGCCGTTTCTTTGTAGGAAAACTAGGTTTCATGTCTATGTTCAAACTACCTTTGATTTTCTTTGCCGAAACAGTAGAATAATGTTTGAGACAAAACCAGAGATTTTCCGCTTACGTGTATCGTTAACATTTCGGCACACAACTTTTTAAAATCAGGTTTCTCTGCCACAATGCTGTAAATTGCTCATTGTGAAACGTTAAGACATCATCATTGTATTAAACAAGGATTAAATTATAAAAGGTCTGTTCCGATACCAAGTAGAGCTGGACGCTCCAACGCTTCTTCCCACACGTATCCGTTCTTCATCTTCATTACCTTCGCAACACGGCGTAGGTAACGTGCTGCCTGTTCCGCCTTCAAAGACCCTCCAGCCGTCTCTTCCTGGGTCTACCTGTGTCCTATAGGTTTGTATTTACAGATTTGTTTGGCCAGTCTGGAATCTGACATTCTCTCCAAGTGTTCTTTCCACCGTTGTTTGTAATCTTTTAATTTTCCATTCGAGTTAAAAACTTGTAACTCTTCTCATATGGCCTCATTTCTTATACGGTCAAGTTTAAGACGTTTTAACTCCTCTTAGGCCATTCCCGAGACCTACGTTTTACTGTCCTGTTTCTTGGTTGTTGCCTGTAATTGATACCCACAGGACAGTACAGGGACTGCCATAACTTTGTAGCACCTTAATTTTGTATCTCGAAGTACCTTGCTTTTAAAAATACAGTTGATTGTCCCACAGATCGTCCGGAACTTATCTAACTTAACATCAATTTTATAATTCCTTTCATTGCCAATAACATTTCCCAAATAATTCAAGTGGCTCACTTGTTCTAGAATTCGGTTACTAATAATTATTTTTGTTCTTATTGGCTCCCTGGCTCGAAATGCTATTACGTTTGGTTTTATAATATATTGTATTGTTTGAAAATCAATATATTTGGCTTTGCCTCTCCGTCCTTACGGGTTATATTCAATGGTTGTTTGACGATGCGGCAGACATTCGTTCGGTTCAGATGTTCCAACCATTTTGCCGATATAAAGGTGCCGACTATGCCGTCGCGAGCGGAAGAATTAAGATGTTGTGTGTTAACGTGGATACCACCAGTAAATATTTATATGCACAAACGTTCCAATGTAAGGTAGGCGGTAAATTTAACAAGTGGCTGCCAAATAAAACAAAGGGCGGTGGCACATCTCGGGTAATAATGTTATTCAACGACGGGACGATAAACGGGAGAAAACGCCTATCTATAGAAACGTTTGCTGAGTCATTAGCGCCGTTTAAAGGGGCAAAGTGGAGCGGGCTGGTGCGAATGAAAAATATACCGCGCCCGCCGCCGCCTACAAACAGATGCACACAGCGCAGTGTCTGGAAATGGGTCAGAAAGATAATTTGTTCTCGGGCGGGCGGAAACTGCTGGAGCGCTGAAGTAACCGAAAACGAACCGAGCCGATAATTGCTTTTAACGAACGACGGAGAGAAACTGTTGTTGCCGTTCATTAAGGCGAATGTAGAAAGAGAAGGAAGAGAGGGAGAGGGAGAGGGAGTGAGAGAGTGATGGGAGAGGCGGTTATTTGTTCTAGCTCATTTCCGTGCGGAGTCTTCTTCAAACAGGCGGTGTTTCATTTGCTTATGTCAATAAGGTGTGTACACGTACGTAACTGAATTAGTGTGATTCAATATTAGATTCGGCATTATGGAGGACTTGAATTATGTTTTACTTTAATTACATAATCATAACTGGTCGTAATACACACACATGCACATATTTTTCGAATAACATATTCTTAACATCCTTTCTTCTAGTTAACAAACTGGTGGGCATCTCTATCGTTTGCCTTCCTTTTTAATGCATAGTGAGCGTCAC
The DNA here is from genome assembly GCA_034769895.1 of Magicicada septendecula. NCBI lineage: Eukaryota > Metazoa > Arthropoda > Insecta > Hemiptera > Cicadidae > Magicicada > Magicicada septendecula. The sequence goes on from CM068367.1 coordinate 1,366,199,013, forward strand.
AGTTTTCACGTTTCCTATGCTTCCAAACACGACTTCTTCTGTATGAGTCATCACAAACGTGGCTTTCTCCTATCGTTATTCTGCTCAGTTTTCCCTTCATGTTTAAAATCTGTTCAATTAGAACTGAGATCTTCTTTTTTCAATGAAATTATGAAATTTCTGTCTATTCTCCAACCCTGCGAAACACCTCCTCTTTCGTTGGGTTCTCTATCCAGATTATGCGAAGCACCCTTCTACAGCACCACGCCTCGAAAGCTAGGCATATCTTCTTCTCTCTGCCCCCTATTTCCTATGACTTACTTCCATACAACGCGACTCTCGTAGGTCATCATCATCTTGGATACATTTTAAAAATATACTAGAACTCGTCGTCATCATCTTCACAAGACGGCATAGGCAAGGTGCTGCCTGTTCCGCCCTCAGAGATCCTTCACCCATCTCTATTTCTTCCTGGCTCTACCCACACACCGTGTCCTATATTTTGTATTTCCAGTCTTGTTTGGCCGTCCGGAATCTGACATTCTTTCTGAGTGTTCTTTCTACCGTTGTTTGTAATCTTTTAATTTTTCATTCAAGTTAAAAAGTTGTAACTCTTCTCTTATGGCATCATTCTTTATACGGTCAAGTTCATAATGTAACGTTGTGGGCTACGTTACAAATCCAGGGAACCCATCATAATTGACACTCGCCAATTATACAGGCTGCCTACGTTGTAACGAACTGAAACTAAACTCAACACAAATAACAATAATATTTACGCTATTTATTAGGACACAAGGGGAAGGTATTTCACTGATTTATGCACTCACTTCAATGTGTAGTAAGATGACATCTCTTTATTAACAAATGATATGAAAAGATCCCATAACATAATTATTTATACTAAAATATTCAAAAGGGTTTTCTGTAAAACTAGGGATCATATTGATCATGTAATTTTACCTCGGATCCGAGTTTACTTTAAATATAGATAAGACGTCTGAGTTATACTATGCTCATCTAGGAGCTTGCAAGATTACATTAACCATTTGAAGAATGGTATTATTTACTAAAGTGATTATAATTAACATTTCCATATTAACGTTACAACGTATGATTTTCAATACTACAGTTTACATTTCTTTAGTTTCATTTATTGCTTAAAGAAAATTATAGTCTTTGAAAAGTCTCTTTCATCTATAAAGTTATGTCTCAAATGTAATTAATTCTCGATAGCCAAGCTATCGAGTCACCTTTAAAATAAGCTTTGCTGTCCTCGTCCTGGGGTGTGACTCTTGGGAATTCTGGTAGTAGGCGTAGTCATCTGGGTCGTGTCTCTGGCGAATATTTTGCAGCTGTATCAGTGAGGAGATTGAAGTAATGCTGGTTAAAGTTGGGTTGATCCACGTCGGTTCTGGTCAGCGTCGTACGGGTTGTAGACGTCCATATGTGCAGTTTGTGCAGGTCACATGTTCACATGTAGAGTTGTACTAGAGTTTACATCTTAAGTAGAGAAGTCACCTTGTTTACGTGTTGTTAATTTTTCTCAAATTATTACATGTCTTAAACAAACTTTTCTATATCTTATATATTTAAAAAATACTAGCTCCCCACGTTTTGTAGTGGTAGCTAACCGTTATATTTCAATTTAATTAACACATTTCTGAAGAGCTCTCGCTCGGAGGTGTGTACTGTCTGACGGCGGCATAGTAACTCTTAACTTGATACGACTGGTACATTACAACGAAGCGGAGCGAGTACTCCGCGATAATATAGTTCCTACTTTTATTTAAATAGACATTATTATAACAAGAAGAAACAAATTATTTATACTTATTTAATTTACAGGAATTATTTTAACTACTACTCGTGCCTTCAAATTACTAATTACTTGCATTACGATTTTCAGACATTTCTAAGTTATAGACGGTTCGCTAAGCACGTTGTGTCCGGAGTTAAACAGGTCAACGCATGATGATTTACTAAAGGGTTAACTGTGATATTAATAGCTTTTTACAATACGAATTTTTATTACTTGTTTAGTTTGATTTTTTCCATTTAAATCTCATACTTATTCTGAGTCGGTACAGGGGTATTAGGTTTAATTGTGCGATTTAAAAATACTTAATGTTTTTTAATTTTTTTTATTATTAAATATTTTATTGTCAATTAAATCGTCACAATAACACCCTTTAACTCCTCTTAAGAACGCCATTTCCGAGGCATGTATTTGTATACTATCTTGTTGATTGGTGGTTGTCCATAATTCACACCCATAGGACAGTACAGGCACTGCCATAACTTTGTAAAACTTTAATTTTGTATCTTGATGTACCTTGTCTCTAATAATAGGGTTGATTATCCCACAGATCGTCTGGAACCTACCTAACGAAACATCAGTATCGTAATTCGTATCATAGCTGATATCATTTCCCAAAATATTAAAGTGGCTCACACCTGTTCTAGAATAAGATCGCTAATCATGATTTTTGTTCTTGTTGGCTCCTTGCCTCGAAGTGCCATTACCTTTGTTTTTATAACAGAGATTTTCATATTGTATTTTCTGCAAATTTGCTGAAGCTAGAAAACAGATTTTTGCAAATCACATTCTGTATTTTGTAGTACAAGCAAGTCGTCAGCAAACAACAGCACATTCAAATATATGTCTCGTGATAACTTAATACCTGGGTTATTAAGTGTATATAGTTTTATATTTGTTTGCATTTCCTTACCAGATCGTCACCATATTCATAGGTGTACGTGTGCAAGAATTTCTTCCTCGCTTTCAAGTTTTTTACTTTGAAGTGAGCAGATTTTTTCTTCTTACAAACTGCAGTTTTTGTCTGATCGATTCTACTCATGATCTCCCTACAGTTTCTACCATCATTTGTGATTTTACTCTTCAATTCTTCTACTTCTTGGATGATCTCGTTTTTAAATTTAATTCTCTCTGCCGCTGCTTATCATCTTCAATGGGACGACCCGTCGTGTCATCATTCTGCTCTCGATAAACTGTCGTTTAATGATGTACAAAATGTCAACAAGGCGTAATTACGCTGATACGATGTACAAAAAAAGTCATTACGACTAACAGCGATTGCTTTGATGCCGAATGTTATCCTTTTGACCGAGGCGGTATTGGTGTACAGAAGTTTAATTTTTGGACAATTCGATATTCGTTAGAATTTTGGGGAACACATAAAGTGCGAAAGCTGATGATCTCGTGTGTAATAGATTAAACATAATTCTAAGACAACATTTTAGAAAGCAAGTGAGGAAGGAATTTGAAATTAATATTCTGGTTTTGTAATATAAACTTTTATTGGTCGTATAAGGTGCGGCGGTTCTGTTAGTAATTACTCTCCAGAGAGTATACTGCTCAACTCTGTCAAAAGTGTTCTATAATCTTTATTTACATTTCCTCTTGATGTTTACCTCAGAGGTGCCCACATGGAGAGATCATGGCGCAAATTGCACTATCAGAATTTTGAGGGGAAATTTTATGAGTATTATTAGGTTTCTTGGTGAGCAGTATAGAGTTTTCGGAGGGGAAAAGAATTTTAAACGTAATTTAAGTTTACAAGTACAATTGCGCTTGAAACACGTAAAAATGTTTTTATCAAATTTTAATCTAATTCAAATTTACGTTCCGCAACATATACTGTAGGCCAGATTAACGCCACGAGTTAGCATTTTTTGCTTTTACACATTTGGTAACAAGTATCCTGCAGCAAAACTGGCGTATCTAGAATTTGGCCTTGGGGGGGGGGTCGGCTATCGGATCGGTTTCACACAAAAGAAAATATGGCAAAAATCCTTGTAGGTATCAAAATTAATGAGAATTTGGAACAAACATATGGAGTGTTAAGTTTTAAAAATTTAAACATTTTGGTACGTTTTACATGAGAGATCAAATAGTGGGTCAGAATTTCGATAAAACAGAAGTTCACGTGGGTTACTAGCAAAAGGAAGCGATAGCAAAAGGAATCAAAAAATTACATGGACACTGACTCAAAGTCGGCAGATAGGCTCTTTGTCACGCTTCACGTAATAGACTATATCAGTGGTTCCCAAAGTGGTGTCCGCGGACCCCTGGGGGTCCGCGTCAATGTTTCACGGGGTCCGCGGACACTTTTAAGAAAAAATAGAATATATCGTAATTTTCTCCGATTCTTTATAGACTAATATCTAAATTTTAGAACTTAAAACAGTTAATAGAAGATTATAGTATTTCTTTTTGGTTCAAACTAATTGTAATTGTAAAAGTAATTTCAAACTAATGGCTTTAATAATATCTTTAAATCATATCGTGTAGCAGATCTATTTGTCAGACGAACTAATTAGAGCGCTGCATCAACGCAGAACTGATCGCGCTGTTTTAGTCCACTTATTAGCACAGTATCTAAGCAAAACGTTTTTCCGTGTAGCTGGTTTTACGCCTAAGTAGCTGGATTTCGACAAGTGTGGCTGGAAAGATAGAGCCGAGGTTGGCAAAGTTAAGAAATAAACTTGATGTCGAGAGTGACTTAATATTGAAATTATCAGACATTAAACCTAATATTGCAGAGCTAATTGTTCAAAAGCAGCTTCATTGTTCACATTAAACTATGTTTGATGTCATTAATATTATAATTTTGCAAGTTAAGAGAATTTTGATTTTAATACGTTTTAATTAAAATATAAGAGTTTGTATCATATTTACTGTTTGTTTTATTTCATAACTCAGACGGGGTTCGTGAAATTTTTAATTTTGGGGGGGGGATTCGCGGACTGAAAAGTTTGGGAACCACTGGATTATACCAAATTAAAGAGAATTTTAACTAGAAATTGGATATGGTGTTAAGTTTCAAGAATCTGAAAGTTTTATGACATACAGGCCCAAGAAAATCGTTATCAGATGATTATGATGATGATGATGATCCCTCTGTGAGGGATCAGATTATGATGAACTTTACCGAAAATACAAACTCTACAGCTGTAATAGCGTAACGCATTTTAAATAGCTCACCATTTTTCCAAATTCGGGATTATCTTCATAAAATTTGTATGCTTCGTTTAAAAAAAGTTATTTATTGTTATCAGTTGTGTATATTTGTGAAGAGTATAATATGTAGGGTTATAGATATTGCTACACCTATTACGTAACGCTCCCGAATAGTCGGCAGGTGCAGTTACGTAAAAGTTCTACACGATTCTCGGCTATACTCCGGGCCACCTATTGAGCAGACTAAAGCGGAAGTGAGGGAGTAGGCCAGGGGAAGGTGCGGGTGAAAGGGGCAGCGCCTACGGTGTTGTCAGATGGTAGGAGAGGGGCAGCGGGGCGCACGCCTGTCAGCCATAGATATTGTACTACGAGCCGTAGTATATATCTATGCAGTCAGCACGAGTTATGGCAATGCTGTCGCCAAGGCGGAGCTGCCGCACTTACTTACTCTGTGAATATCTTGACCACGTGGGTTACAGCTGTGCTGTATTGTAGTGCTAGAGCACAACTTTGAATCGCGCGCCGGTTCATTTGGCAACCAAGGCGAGTGTGACGAGGCGACGACATCACTTCCGCTTTAGTCTGCTCAAAAGGTGGTCCCGAGTATAGCCGAGCAGGTGCAGCGCCTCTGCCAAGGCCGTGCAGTCAGAGTACACTCCAGAGTGTTCTAGAACTGTAACTATGCAGATTCTACTGGCACATCGCCAAAATAATGGAAACTTATTCTGGAACATCTGCAGGCTATATATAAGTACCAGTGGCTTAGTTAGTTACATTTGGCGAGATTATAGAGTGCTGATCAAGTTGTTGTTGCGGTTTAGTGGAATGTGATTGTTGTGTGATAATTATTGCTGAACTGTGGAACTCTAATAGTTGACGTTATTATTTGCGTGTGGACAAATTTAACTTGAATGAGACAATGAGATTTAACAAGTATTAGGCTATCTTATTGATTTCAATTTGTTATTTGTGACTCGTTAAAACTGGTATTAGCGATTTCATTGGTGACTGTATTTTCTTCTCACTATACAATACGACGATGAGTCAGACCGTCGTAACAATCTATAAAATATCGGTATGGAGAACCATACATGACTTCCATGTTCTAAGATTTATATTTAAAATCATTTTCGAAATAAAATATTTCCATAGAAACTACTTCTTCCTTCAGCCTTAACGACAGTACTGTGGACAGTAACGTATACCACCTCATATTAGCGCACTCGATTTTCACTGATGATATCAGTCGATAGCACTGCCGAAACGTCCGGTTTTGCAGAAACGTTGGACCACCCGGCCAAACAGCCCGGGAAGGAATTTTAACAACAAACTACTTCTTTGTTGCCGATAACGTAGTACACATGACATAAATAAAAATTATCCCCTCCCCATTCAACTGTCATTTTCATTTATAGAAAATTACTCCCACCCCCTTCAACTATAAAATTATAGATATTTCATTTATCAAAATTAAGTTCCTTACTCTTGTTAAAAAATAAAAAGTTGTAGGTAAACTACCCTTTCCTCTTAAACGATCTTCACCAAAATCAATAGGCCTTGACTCCCCTACAACTCAGTCACATATGCAAAGAATTATTTAATTCTGTTTGAACTTACGGCAGTTATCGTTCGTCATAGAAAAAATTACCCTTGTTAAAAAATAAAATGTTGCAGGTAAACTACCCCTTCCCCTTAACCGACCTTTGCAAAAATCAATAAACCTTGATTGCTCTACAATTTAGGCACATATGCAAAAAATTGTTTGATTCTGTTTGAATTTACGGCAGTTATCGTTCATCGTACAAAAAATTACCCTTGTTAAAACATAAAACCTTGCAGGTAAAGTACCCCTTTCCGTCAACTGATCTTCACCAAAATCAATAAGCCTTGAGTCCTCTACAATTCAGGGACGTATAATTCAGGGTAGTACAATCAGAATTAGCACTTATCTTAAACACGATATTTTCGCCATCACCATACTTCCATTTCCTTATGGAACAAGGAAGTAAAACATATATAAACTTAAAAGCTAGAACCAAATTATTTGTCGTATAGGCATTATAATTGTAAATGTAACTAAGAAAAACCATTGTAACCAACCAATGTTTGCTTGAACTGTTTAAATGTTTGCTGTGTGATTTCCTCCTTCACAATTATTTTTTTTTACACGAACAAGCCAGCCGTAGACCACGCGAATATTTTTTTTTCTTCTCCTGCCAGAAGGCCCTCATTTGCACACTATGCGCCGCCTTTCCCGTCTTCTTCTCACCGCGAGAACCTCAAGATTTTGAATTTTGTTTCTGTTTGTATTTCTATCCGCACAGTCGTTCAAAGAGATACCCAGTTTCATCATTTCTTCCTTGAGTTGTTTGGTTTATCCGTTCAGACTGGAAAGTTGCCAAATATAGTTGAAAATTCGTATTATTTGGTCTGGATTGATCCATCCGAACCATATGTGCAAGAAATCTCAGTCTTTTCCTACGGAAAGCCGTTTCCAGATCTTCCAGATCCGTGTACAGCTCTTCTTTGGGTCTATGTCTGTACTCGTTGTTATTTTACTAAAAAACAAGTAGTGTAATCTATGCTTCTGTAATTTAAGTGATAATTGAAAACAATTATTTAATATTGAAATTTACCTAATAATAAATATGTTTCGTTCAAAATAGCGAGCGAGTCCTGCAGTTCAGGTAGCGTACTAGTGTGTTAAATTGGAACGTTAACAGATTGCTAAACAACTGCAGCTACATGACGTGTATTATCCATATCGATGTCGGAAATATTTTATATCGGGAAACAAAATTATGCTGAGTAAAAGAGATGGTGAAGTAGAGTAGTAGTACGTATTTTCAACGCTAATAAATCTGACAGTATCACGACTGGGAATCGCAGTGTGCTCTCCCGAGTCTGTTGTACAGGAATATAATAATAAATAGGGTTATTGAATTTGTCGTTGATAACCTATCTCGAGACGAGACGGGAATCGAAATTACGTACAGAGTACGGAGTTGCTTGCTGGCTGTCTGCTTCGACTCTATCGATCGTCGTCGACCGACCCACTTGCGACTTTCGTATAAAAGTTATGCGAAATCGATTTCATATTGGCCAGATATTTTGTACCCGTCTGTTCGGTGTGTGTGTGTGTGTGTGTGTGTGTGTGTGTGTGTGTGTGTGTGTGTGTGTGTGTGTGTGTGTGTGTGTGTGTGTGTGTGTGTGTGTGTGCAGCGCCTCGTCTTTGATTATTTACATTCTTTGCCTCTTGCGTTTCTAAATAAGTTTGTGTGAATTTATTAACTATGATTGCGTTGAAAAAATTCGATTTTATGTATATTTTAGAATTACATTATATCTATCCTCAGTATTATTATTACTTAAAAAAAAATATATTTTATGCACTACAAGTCTTTTTGTAGAAACGATTTGGTGAACCAAGGACTATATTTAGTTCTGTGAAGAACTGAATAGTCTGCAAGCCAAGCAATGGAGTGAAAATGAAAATGAAGATTATTGTTATCGTTTTTGTCATTATTATTATTGTTGTTATAATACTGTTACTTCTTGTTATTATTGTTTGTTTTTCATATTATTATAGAACAAGGGAAGCGAGTTCTCAGTTTTAAATCGACCGTTTGGCATTTGTCAGTCTGTCTGTCTGTCTGTCTGTCTGTTTGTCTGATTGGGGTGTGTCTCACGACAACTTCTGAACACATCCACCGATTTTCTTAAAACTTGGTACACGTATCAGCACATTTACCCTACAAAACCTTGTTGTTTTTGAGATTGATCTTCCTTCCCCCAAAATAGAGGGCAGGAGTAAAAATTATAAGGCGGTTAAAATTGTGGAAAAATCGTAAAGTCCAAGTGAAATCTCATATAGAAGAAAATTCAAACAAAAATCTGAATACAGTGTTATTTTTGGTAAATTTTAAAATATGGGGCTAAGATTGGGTGGAAAAAGTCTGATAAAACTGCAAAAAATCATGTGTTGGGTGAAAAGTCTGATAAAACTGCAAAAAATCATGTGGGGGATCAAATTAAAGAGAATTTTAGCTGACATGTGAATACAGTGTTAAGCTTTGACAATTTCAAAATTTTGGGACTCAACTGACCTAAAAAAGAGCTCAAATTTGAAAAACATTTTGAAAATCCAGCAGGGTGTCAGATTAATTGTAATCTAGTAATCGTAACCAAATTTCGAATGCTTCTAATTTGAAGTTTTTACTGTATAACTCTCTCTCTCTCCCCCCTTTGTCTTTATCTATCTATCTCCCCCCCCTATTTTTCTCTCTTTCCCTCTAAAGTATATTTTATCAAATTATATTATTTCTGCATGTAGTATGTTCTTATTTTTATCGTTTGATACCAATCTGACGCACGTTAACAGAATAAATACGTGTATCATCGGAGATTTGTAAATGAATGAACGAATAATCGATTTTACTTAGATTTCAATATAAACTAACGAATAAACGATTTTGTTAATTTATAAATTTATTAAAATAAATAAAGTATAAACATTCAATATTTTTGGTGTAACCGTCAGAACAGCCGATTAAGTAAACATAAATTACAGCAATTGAGACTTTAAATCGAAACAAATTAATTTATTTTAAAATCGAAATAAAATCGATTATTTGTTAAATAATTTAGAAACCTCGGATGATACAGATTTATTCCGTGAAGGGTGGTCAGGTTGATGTAAAACGATAAAAATAAAAACATTCTACATGTAATATAAAATATTCAAGACAAGAATGTATATTCAAGAATCTTGCAAAAAACATAACGTGTTACAAAAAAGGGAAATATATGTATATCTGTAGGCCTATATGAAATATTATCAAGTTATCAAATTATATTACTGGCGCAAGTTGTTGATATTATTAGATAATACAGTATAATAACAACTTTAAGCAATAATATAATTTGAAAATATTTAATCAAGAATACTGCAAGAAACTCGTGAGTTACTTATAAACAAAGAATATCTGTGTGTGTGTGTGTGTGTGTGTGTGTGTGTGTAGAGAGGTTGTGGAAGGGGTTGATGGAGGGTATGAAGCAAAGCCACTGCTTAAAATACACCGGTCTGTAAAGTGCAAACAAAGCGAGATTGCGTTCATGTCTTCCGGTCAGTACACTCACGGGACACACACGTAACAGCGTACAGACCAAAAAGCGGCCAACTTTATTAATTCAATTACAGCGGTGGTTAGCACACAACACGCTAGTTTCGGTTATGGTTATGGTTATAAGCCGGACGACGGCCAGACATAACCCTTTTGGTCATAATAACATCCCCCCCCCCGAGTATCCTACGAAATATAAAACTTTGTGGTGTTACCGCTGTAATAAAATAAAATCATTAGGCGGCCATACTGGTTGTCTAGCGTTCTAGTCGTGTTAATACGTATGTAACACTTGTTAATATGCGTCTTTGTTACATAACGTTTAGGCAAATACTATTTTCTCTCTCTCTCTCTCTCTCGCTCTCTCTGTCTCTTACGTACGCACAGGCACACGTACGTACCCCTACACACACACACACACACACACACACACACACACACACACACACACACACACACACACACACACACAATGTCTTAAAATAAATACTTTGCAAGTAGGTTTATTTTCACCTGACGCACGTTTCACAGAAATTATTCTGTATCTTCAGAGGTTTTTTTAGAATTGTAATAGAATGTTTATGTAATCGATAATTAGATAATGGAATGCTTCGGTTTTGTATTAAAGATTTTCCTTAATTTTTTAAATTCCACAAATATTTTACTAATGTTTACGATAACACAAAAAAATTAATTGACTGTTTCTAATACAAATAAATTAATCAATCGTTTTGTATAAAATAAATTTAATTAACAGTTTCTTCTGAAAAATAAAATTAATTAACAGTTTCTGTTGACCTATTTTCTACACTTAAAATAATTCTTTTCTACACTCTAATTACATAAATCTTAATTCCTACAAGTCTTTCTGTGTCTTTAGTTTATAAGTGTTTTAATTGAGTTTATATAAATGGTTTCACTTCCCTTGTTTTATGAACGATGCGATGCTGCTCCTTTCGTTCCTGATATGTGTCGACAGATGATTATTTCAGGTAGACGTTCAGGATTACTGCTGTTCCTCAGGATCTCCTCCTGCTTTCCAGCTCTCAGGGTCGTCTTCGGGTTGGGCACTTCTACGTACAGTGTTGAATGATTAATTAATAACAATTAGTAATTATTAATGACTTATATGGTTCCGGCTAACTTGACGTGTTTATAAATCCCAAAGCGGACAATCTTGAACTGTAAAGTACTAACACTCCAGATTAATTCAGTCGCGAACTTTACTACAGTGCTCATTTAGCTCCAGTGCATGAATTACGGCCCATATAGTAGACAACTCGTCCGATATTTTATCTGATATATGTTTCATAGAAGACGACGATACGTTTTTGAGTTCGGAGCGATAAACTTGTCGTACGACAGTGCATAAAATAGCCCACGTGTTTCTGTTGTTCTACACGTCGTACGGGTATTTGCGAAGGTCATCGACATATGGCATAAATCGGACGCATAAAAGAGCCTTTAAGCGTAAGTTTTTCTCAGCTATATTTTATGCGGGTATAGAATGTAAAATAAGTAAATAAGACAAGACAAGACAGCAGCTATGGCAGAGCTATAGAATCGACAAAAAGTGTTTTGTTGATGGATGATGGTATTTTGAAAACAACTCTTGAAGTGTCCGTAGGAAACTGTAATGCTGATGTAGAAAAATATATAGTAGCAGAATAAGAAGAAGAAGAAGAAGAAGAAGAAGAAGAAGAAGAAGAAGAAGAAGATGATGATGAAAAAGAAGATGAAGGAAAGGAAGAAGAAGAAGAAGAAGAAGGCGATGATGATGATGACGACGACGAATAATAATAATAATAATAATAAGAAGAAGAAGAAGAAGAAGAAGAAGAAGATGATGATGATGATGATGAGGATGATGGTGATGAACAACAACAATAACAATTCGTCTCTCGGAAGATACAGAATCGCCTACTCTCGCGCAGGATGTCGTCTCCGTCAGAAAGCTAGCGCTCCTGACTCAGCTAGCGTCAGATGAAGGTAGCAGTCTGGGAGCTGGACTACTCGGAGTTTGAATAAAAGCCCATCGTGCCATACGCTGTCAAAAGCTTTCTCTTCACCTAAGAAACAGCAAACGGTCTGTTCCTTCCGACGACGTACAGCGTCCGTGATGCGTGACGTACTACACCATTCTCATCAGCTGATGAATGGTGGAATTCCCAACACGGAAACCGAACAGTTTGGGGACTAGGATGTCAAAGTTTATTTGTTGGTCCCGTACACGAGTGGCGGCTTAATCGCGTTACTTTAATACGTCAGGCTTGGAGTGCTGCAGGACTATCAGAGTGAGGACTGTCGGCCCTTGACAGGCTCGTTGCTTGTACTCCAGTCTCCCGCCTCGTGTTTGCTGCGAACATCCCAGATGGTTCATGGATTTGAATGGGCTCGCTGCCATTATTCGCCGGCTGGCACGAGTCTATCGCTGCGGTTTACAGTGGGTACTAGTGTGCTTTTAGATAGACATCTTCTACCGGGCCTGCGCCTGATTTAATTTCATCTACAGCAAATATAAACATGCAGTGCTGGATTCACCACTTGGCCTAGGACCGCCGGCTCAGAGGGGCCGCAAGATACAGATATTTTTTTTTCAACAGAAGTATTTTTAAAAAAGTAGGAAGCACTTTGGTTTATTTGAGTATGATTTTTTAAAATTAAATTATCAATTTTTGTTAATAATGAAGACAGTTATTATTTAAATATTGCGCGCTTATTTTTAAGACGTTGGCATCCTTGAAAACTAATCTGCGCATGCGAATTTTGAACTTCCGTTATATTGCCCCCGAACGTGGTACCACACTTGTTTGTTATCATTGTTTATCTGCGTCGTGACTGAGCGGTTTACGATTTGAAGTTGTTTTTATTTTTCCGGGTCATGCGGTTTTTATAGGTTATAAATCTTAGACGTATATTTTTAATTTTATAAAAATTAATATGTTATACCTAGACAATAAAGAAGAAATTTTTTTTGTTAATTTCTGAATAAGCTTAGAAAATATTTACTGAAAAAAATAAATTAATTTGCTCAGTTCTTTTGCATGGTTCTTAATAATTTGAAAAAATTTGGCAAATGAAAGGACGCTTTTTATAGTAGTCTAATGTTTTTAAATTTGATAGTATTAATCTGACATCAAATTACTTCTGCAGTACACATATTACTTCAAAGTCACAGCCGGGGTGGGGGGCGCTCAGAAAACTTTGCCTAGGGCCTCAAAAACCTTAAATTCGGAAACAGTAAACATGCACTTAAAATATTTTCAATCAGTATATAAATCTACCACCAACAGAGCAGAGAGAATGTCAATTTAAATTCATCACTCAGCTGAACAAACTGTTCTGCTATATATAGATCAGCAAACGGAAAACTGAAATTACTCTGGAAGCCCAATATATGCAAAAAGATTTATTATGTTATGCGTATTATGTGCATTGGGAGAGAGAAGAAGTAGAATAGAGTAGGCTTTGCTGGTTGATTGAGTTTCGCACAGTAGTAATGGTAGTGGTAGTGGTAGTAGCTTTACAATACGTAGATTACAGAGACAACGCTCCGTTCCAACTCTTGCGCCAACGAGGTTTGGTTTCTTTTCTTTTTGTTCCAGTTCATTCTCTTTTATATTTATTTTACCATCGTGCTGCGGCTGCCTGTCGATTTTCATTTTGTACGTTTCATTTTCTATGCAGATTAAGCTGTCATCTTGCATTACGTTTTTCTTTCTCTCTGAGCTATCCGGGCTCTCTCTTTCTATCTTCTAGTAGAGATTACACATTATCATATTGTAATAGACGTCTCACTGTTCGATGCTCTGTTTTTTTTTCTGCGCGCATAAAAAAAACAGAAGTATATATTTTTTCTTATTGTTACAACCATCACCACCACCACCACCACCACCACCACCACCACCACCACTACTACTACTACTACTACTACTACTGTGTAGAACTCCATCTTAAGTGGGCTGTGGAGTACCCACTAAACCCACTCCTCTCCGTCGAATAGCCTGCGACTGTTCATCACACTACTACAGACTAGGCCATTTTGCTGTGGCCAGTGGGCTTACATATTGTAACGACAACCCTATTGTTTTGAACAACCTAGGACGTCCTCCACCAGTCCCTTACACTAGTCGAGGAGGTGTAGCTTAGTCAAGGCCGCGCTCAAATCCTCTGGAGAACACTTGAAATACGCATTTAATTGGAATTATTGTACGAGTTGATTGCAAATTGTTATATTTGTGATTAATTAAAGCTGGTCTTTAATTACTTAATAGGTGTCTGTAATTTGTTTTCCACTGTACCATACGACGATCAGTGAGACTGTCGTAACGATATACATTGTTTTACTTTACAGACGTTCTGAGTCTCCCTTCATTACCCCAAGGACGCCTTGCGCGTAATGTGTCACATGGTTCGAGGTGTTCTCCTTTCTTAGCGTGACTCCGACGATGTTATCTGGAGCTATCATTCCTGTATCCGCAACCAGAGACGCTCTTCTCGTGGCCCATCTATAACAGTTGAAGACGGTGTGCTCCGCGTTACCCGGGCGGTACAGGCAGTCTGCAGACAAGGCTTTACCCATTTTATGGAAGTAGGATCGGAAATATCCATGTCCGTTCAATTAGTCAACACGAAATTGCCTCCTTGATTATCACCATTTCCTACTTACTGGACCGTTCAACGTTACAACACTCTCTTTCCAAAAGTCGATTTCCACTGGTCGGAGTCTTTGCAAGTTTCTTTGATTTGTCTCCCAAGATCAGAGTCACAGGTGACTATATGGTTTCTAAGTCGTCAGAGTAAAATATCTTTTATGTTTTATGAGTACGTTTTCCACCTCAAAGCACAAAATTCAGTTGGACTATCACCATTTTCATTTGGTTTTATTTTTATGCTGATACTACAACACTTTTGTTGTTGGAAATAAAATCCGGGCTACAGGATTGTGGTCTACTAAAGTTATTATTTTAAAACGTTTCGGCCTCACCTCTGGAGGCCATCTTCAGTGAATAAAACGACTCAACACAACTGACAAGGCATCAGTACTGACGAACATCGTGTCAGTTGTGTTGAGTCGTTATATTCACTGAAGATGGCCTGCAGATGTGAGGCCGAAACGTCTGAAAATAATAACTTTAATGGACCACGGCCCAATAGCCTGAAGTTTGTTGCCAGCAATGTTGACGCCTTAGCCTTAAAACTACAGCGCTTCTGTTGTCTTGATAATGTCACCTCAGATAATAGCCAGTCACAACAAATAGAACCAAAAAGTACCCAGAAAAACACCGCTCGAGAGGAATAGTTTACCAAACACAAATACTGTTCTTCTCCAAGCAACGATACCGTATGGTGACGATGAGCTCCATTTTGGAGAAACGTCAAGAAAAAAACATTTTGATTTTACGTTCACATGATCAATTTAATATATTAAGATGTGTGTGTGTGTTTAGAGTCGTATATCAAGTACGTAAAACGACAGCGTCCTTTCTACACGTTTGTCGACTAGCCCAGCGTGCGGCGTCTGTGTCAGGGCCGTCCATTCACGTATCACTCCAAAGCACTCCAGACTATTCTAGAGCACTTGTAACTTTGAAAGTTGGCACGCCGTCAGAAGAATGGAAAATTATTCTGTGACCTCTGTGGGACCCTATATAAGCAACACCGGACGGGTTAGTTAGTCGTTTTTATCCCTCTTATTTGTGTCCCTCGCCTACCTTGACGCCTCTCTCTCGCATCCTTCCAGCTTTGGCGTCCTGGGTTACTCGTCCCTGTCTTGGCCGCCCTGAAAAATAAATAAACACTAATAAATGGCGGGAGCGGTCGTGGCGTAGTGGCTAGCGTGTGGCGCTGCTACGCTGTCGGCGCGGGTTCAATTCCCGCCGGGGGCCATCTGATTCAGATACGACCGTTCCCCCTCGCAAGGCAATGGCAAACCAGCGAGAGGTATCCTGCTTAGTATAAACCTTCCCCAACTATGCCGTTCGGATCCGGCGTTAAACTGTAGGTCCCATATACCTGTGAGAGAATCAGTACCACACGCACCACGGGTGTATGCGGGGAGGGTACAAACCAGTCGAAGACTGAAGGACTACGAAATAAATGGCGCTTCCATCAGCCTCTTCCTTCACCTACAAGGCTACAAACTACATCGACACACAAATACACCCACATGCATTACTCGTTCTTCTATGTGCCCCACCTTCTCAACTGCCAGCCTGCACTGGCGTGCGTCTCTCCACATCTTGCCATATGGCTGAACGGAGTTTGCCCCAGATCAGCCAGTGGCTTGTCTTCGGACATATCTCAAATCTCCCCCCCCCCAAAATTAGTTAGTTACACCCGGCGATGTTGTAGAATGGGGATCAAATGATTGTTGCGGATTAGTGGAAAGTGATTATTGTGTTACAATCAGTGCGGAAGTGTTGTTGTCAAATTTCAATGAATTATATTGTATGAGAGTACTTTGTTGACTTCAAATTATTATTTGTGACCAATTGTAGCTGGTAATTAATGCCAGCTTCATTGGTCTCTGTATTTTGTTTCCACTGTACAATACAACGATCCATAAGACCATAGTGTAACTCCCCCTTTGGTCAGGGTCACAACACTGGGAAGCCAAAGTGGGCTGCCATATGTAAAACACGTAACACGTGGTAATAATAAATAATAATTTATTCAAACGACACAAATTTATCCCGATGAATAGAGCAGCAACTAGGGCTCCTGACATTACAATTTTTCTACAATAGCTTTACATTACATATGTCATAAAAGATTCAAATTACTCTCTCTTTTAAGAGCATTGACTAAATTACTTTGATAGGTGCACCTTACTATTAAGAAAATTATCTTTTTTTTACTTTAAATTCTATAAATTGGGACTAACTGTACGATTCACATTAAGTATACAACAATTACTTATTTTCTACTCTCAAGTCACGGTCTATGTCACCATGTCGCACACAACACTACAAGTGCAGGTCTTAATAGACTCAATTTTCAGGACATAGTTTGTTAACACCTGTTTTATTATTTAAAATTATTGATGGAATAGTATTTCCCAGATTTCACTCCGACTCTTGAAAAATTGTGTTCACTGTGGTAGGTTGTTCAGTGAGGAAACTTGTATTGCGATTTAGGCCCCCGAAATGTATGAATGGTTTGAGGTCACCTGATAGTCCTCTGATACTCGGGCTTTCCTACGATGAAGGCACACGCCGAGAGATGTCCACAAGTCGTGAAAAGGTAATGTCCCTGACTACTTGAGCAAATGCAGAACGGTGCCAAAAGCACAGTTTTACAAACACGCACCGTTTGCTGGACTGAACTTCAAAGAAGCGGTTTTCAGGTGTTATTCATCCATACACCTGCAGCCTGCACATTGAGATTAATTTAATTCTAACGGTTTAACCACCCGTGACATGTGCAGCGATGATATACTTTTTAGTATAACAAGCGTGACAGATAGGTTATGCATTTTGCTATGACAATAAAGATCGTACAGAAAACTATTAACGAAAGGTTATCAGTTAATGAATTGAAGATTAATTTTAATAGAATATCCATAATTGCTCTAATTAATATCTTGATTGACAAAACAGAAACCTGTTACATACTGTCTACGGAATGACTTCAAATTGTACATAATTACCTTTTCATGAGAATCGTTAATTGGTTGTTACATAATAATTACCGCTTTACACAATAAACTGAATGATTCACGATTTCTGAATTAATAAAGCAAATGTGTTCGGTAGCCCCTTACGTCGTAAGGCAGAACAATTACACAGACGTGATGGCAACAGCCAGGAGGCCTCGCTCTCTCGCTACTGACTACTTACAATAGGAAACCGGTGATAGGTAGTCCCCAGGCATGTCACTACAGACCAACGTGAGATAATGCGCGTCCTACATTCAACTTCGTGTCGACGTCACGCCGATCACCACACACATTGACCAAGCCTAAGGCCGGGAACACACTTGGCGTTTTTTTCCGATCGGATTTTTTGCCGTCGACGCCGTACCAGTAGTAGCGGGTGGGATCTTATGGCGACGTACACATTCAGTGGAAAAATGGACGATCGGATTTTTTAACGCCGACGGTAGAAATGCAGCCGCCCACTGCCACTACATTCGTCGGATTTTGTACCGACTTCCCCCGGCGGTGGCCTACGTGACTAAATGCACGGAGACACACTCATCGTCCAGTCTACCGACAGCCGCTGTGGCGTGCGTTGATCATGGCCGAAATGGATGTTGTAATCGACACAGAATTATTAATTCATTTTGTTCAAGCAAGGCCTGTACTGTGGGACAAAACATTGGAGATTTTCAAAGATAGGAACGCCACAAGGAATGCGTGGCATGAAGTTTGTCTGGAACTGCTGAAGGATTTTGATAACCTGGAAGACAGCAAAAAGAATGACTTTGGTAGGTACAAATAATTTTAATGCTATTGAATTGACCTTAAATTTATTTATTTATTTTTTTTTACAATTGTAAATTTACTAACAAATATGTAGATGACAGTATTTTAGTTTATGGACAGAGGTAAAATACAAGAAATTAATGCATCTTTTAACAACTAAACAAAAGTAACTAAAGTAACTAAAAAAACTAAAAGCAAATAAATAAAAAGCCAATCATGTGTATGGTTAATGCTTATGTTTTCTGGTTTCACGAATCTGGGCCCTCAGATCTTTGACATCTGCCAGGGAATGCTTCCAACACTTGACATGAAGTACTTGCAGAGAATGTTTCTCACGTTGTTGGCTTTCAAACCTCCTCTTATATTGCACGGTATTTGGATGTCTTCAAGTCCTGTAATTGATGTAGTATCCTCAACTACGTACCCATCTCTAGCTCTGACATAATTATGAAGCACAATACAGGCCTTGACAATATCTGTAGCAAAATCAGGTTGTACATTCAAGGGACGGTGGAAAATTCGCCATTTATTAGTGAGTATTCCGAAACTGCATTCTATGTACCTTCTCGCTCTACACAGTCTGTAGTTAAATACCCTCTTTTCAACAGTCAAATGGGTACCAGCGTATGGTCTCAACAAATGTTTATGTAAGCCAAATGCTGCGTCAGCAACAAAGAAATAAGGTACTTTCGGGCTTTCTGTTCCTGGTAGGCACATCTCTTCCGGTAGTTTATGTGAACCACTTAGAATTGATTTCCACAGCTTAGTATCTTTGAAAATAGACGAGTCACAGTCTTTTCCATAACTTCCAATGTTCACGAAAGTAAATCGGTACGAACTGTCTGCGATAGCCATTAACACGATTGAATAATAATCTTTATAATTGAAGAACATTGAGCCACTTCCCGCTGGACACACGAGACGGATGTGCTTTCCATCTATCGCACCTACACAATGAGGGAAATTTGCTATTGATTCGAATCCCTTTGCTGATTCCTCCCAGGTTTCTTTAGTGGGTGGTGGTATGCACTCACTTTGCAAAACTAGCCACAGAGCTTGACAGACCTCTTTAACAATCAATCTTGCTGTAGATATTCCAATTCTGTACGAATAATGGAGGTCGGCAAATGTGCATCCACTGGCCAAGTACCTAAACACAAAAACATTATTTTAGTGTCAATGCAACACATTTTTTATAGTTAACAAGTTGTACGTATTCAATTTACTTCCTAATTTCATTTTACTATTTTTTTCCAGGTAGAGAAGTCACGAAAAGGTGGAAACACTTACGTGATGGTTTTGTCAAATCGGAAAAGAAATGCAAACAATCTAAAACAAGTGGTTCACAGGCCTCCAAGAAAAAAAGTATATATTTAACGATGAGCTACAGTTTCTGCGCAAAGTATACGTGGAAAGAGAAACAGAAGAAAGCTGTAACAATGGAGATGAAGATATTGAAGAACTAAGTGCTGCATCAGTACCTCCGGCAGTGACTGAAATTGAAGGAACACCCAGAGCAGTTGTTTCAAAAGCAAAACCACCTACAAGACAACATAAAAAGATGTATGAAGTCGACTTAAAAATTTTGCAGGCATTACAGGAAAAAGAACCTGAGAAAAAAAACGACAAACTGCCATTCTTTGAAAGTTTGTTGCCTCATGTAGACAAGTTTGATGACAATCAGTGGCTTCAATGCCAAATGGAAATGCTTCAAGTCATTTCGAAAATTAAAAATGCATACCCCTGCATACCTCAAACTCATAATGTAAACAACCATTCTACTTCCCAGATCCAGCAGTTTAATCAACCATCAAAATTAAAGTTTACTCAACCTGTCAATGTTCCCCACATGTCTCAACAAGCGTTTGCGACTCACATGCTGTCACCTCAGTTTACAAGTACTCCAGTTCCAGCACAACAAATGACCTGCTCTACTTTCACAAATTTTCAGCATATTTCAAATGAACCCCAGGATAAAAGTTTCGCTCCTCAGCATTACGAAAAATATTGTCAAATGGTCAGGGATGATAATTTTCAGCCTTCTCGCAGCCCTTCTGGAACTTCAACATCATCGAACACTATTGATTTTACAGAATTGTAATTAATCGTGATCAAATATTGCCAAACATGTAATAAAATGATGTAGCTTATTCTGTGCAAAAATATATGGTTTTATAATTAAAAGTTGTCGGGTGAATTTATTCCCAATACTCTAATTTTTACTTACCTTAAAGTTATTGCCAGCATTTCCACCGGTTGAATACAATTCCTCAGTCTAGTATTTTCCCGTTGTACGTGATTTTTCAGCAGGTTGTGCAGTTCATCCAATGACGAAATCGACATCCTGAAATAATTGAAAAATTTTTCTTCGTCGTTTCTCAAATCAGGAAACAAAGTGTAAAAGGCTCCAACTTCCTCTCTCCTTTGATTAATCGGATGCACCCAAATAAGTCTATTTTTTCGCTTCCTCTTCAATCGACGACGAAATAACAATAATGCGAGAAGTTGTTTTCTGTTCATGTTAATACACAGCACAATAAGATAACGACAATAGACACTTGCTGCATGGTGGTCAGTGATCGACTGGCGGAGGTGGCGTGGTTGTGACGGATATTTTACCGCCCAGTGTGTAATGCTACAATTTTGCTATAGCGTCGACGGCAAAAAAACCGATCGGACAAAAACGCCAAGTGTGTTCCCGGCCTATAACCCATGTGAGGCACATGTTTAGATAAAATAGGGGGGGGGGAGACGAAATGTAACAAACCGTTAAAATAGTAACAATATCTTTTTGCATTTATGGTCAATTTTCCACCCCAAATCACAGAATTAAGTTGAACTATCATGACTTTCACTCGTTTTATTTTGTTGCTGATACCTACATCACTTCTGTTCTTTTGATAATGTCAACCCCAGATAATAGCCAATCACAACAAGTGGAACCAGAAGTTTCCAACAAACGTCGCTCGACAGGAATTGCTTCACCAAGCGACGATTCAGTATGTGGTTGCGACGAACTCGATGTTGGAAACATCAAGAAAAAACACTTTGACTTTACGTTCACATAATCAATTTTACATTAAGATGTGTGTGTGTGTGGTGTTTACAAGCGTGTAACAAGTACATATCTGTAACTGTGTACTAGATACCGGTACATTATTTGTAATAAAAATATCGTATGATCGTTAATTTGGAGAAGAGGGTATAAAGTAACCAGTGAGTTAGTGCAAGGATCATTATACGCTCGTATATAAGATTAGTACCGGGGGACCGAGCTTAGCTCGGTTTCAAATAAAAAATAATTTTTTTAATAAGATTTTACATATTTATTTTTACATAACAAAACAAAAACAGATTTGCATTTTACAATATTAATTTAGAAATTGGAAATGAATTTTATGAAATTGGGAAACTAAAATAGTAATTTTATAACTCATCATGTAGGTTAGCAAACATAATATATTTAAAAAAAATATATATATATATATATATATATACAGTATATAGCAATATATTTAAAAATTTAATTTTGTACAATATTTTATAAAAAAAGTCATGTTGAAATCATCCAAGTTGTCTGGAATGTCCAAAAAAAGATGTTCATCATCAGTATCCATTTGTAGATTATTCTGTACATTATTATTAGAATCAATATCATTCAATGTTTCTTTCCACACTATATTACGAGTGTGTCGAGGATTTTCTTGTGGTAGAAGAACTTTTAAACTGCCTTTCCTTTTAACTCGGGAAAAAGCGACGTATAACATTCCATGCATAAAAACTGGTATTCGTAAGTCAACACCAACGTACTCAAATGTTTGACCCTGGACCTTGTGAGCTGTCATAGAAAATGCCGGTCTTACGCGAAATTGATGTCTTTGCATGGTACAGCCAAGTTGACCTTTGTTAGAATCCAATGTAATTCTTGGGATATGTACCTCTCAATCCGATTTTTCTCCAGTAATGATCTTAGCTTTGATAATGTTATTGCACAACTCTGTAATATTTAATCTAGTTCCATTGCAAAGCCCTTCTGTAATGTCTAAGTTTCGTAAAAGAATTATTATAGTATCCTTTTTCAACTTAAGTTCATGTGGCGGTAAATCGGCTATGTCAACAGAATTAAGGAAATCTGAAGTGAATTGAAGAGCTCCTTCTGGTTGATCTTTTACAGAGTCGTAGCTGTGATAAATTTTGATATCTCCAGGTAGTTTTTCAATGATCTAAGCATTAATTTTTGTTACGTCTCTGTTCAAAGGAGCAATTATAGCTCTGTCTTTCATATCTTGAAAACTATTATTAGTAATACAGTTTCCAAAGACTTCATCAATTAGATTTCCATTAGAAAGAATATCTACTGGTAGCACAATTTCGTCCATATTATTTACAGGCAACTCTCCGTCCCCGACCTTCGACAAATATTCAGAAAAATCTCTTTGCTCTGGATCTACACGCATATTTTCAGTCAAAGAAAAGAGATGGAAATGTTGCCAAAGGTTACTTCTTTTTATGGATCTATCAGTTCACTTTTGTTGGCACGTTGTTGAACAGGCAAGCACTGTCGAAAATCTCCTCCAAAAACAACAATTTTTCCTCCAAATGGTAAATGTGGATTACCCAGAGCGCAAAGCAATTGGTCCATATTATGCATTATACAATTTCTTCAGAAAGAATGTGGAATAGTGTTTTATAAATAAGTTTTCCCGCACCACCAGGTCCATCAATAAAAAAGCACCTTTGCTCAAATTGACCTTCAGCAGCACTTAAAATTCGATCCACAATTTCTAATTGTCTTCCTCGAAGAAGTTGATACATGCTTTCCCCCAATTCTGCGTATTCATCAACGTTTACTATTTCTTCATTCGACTGATTTTCGTAATTGTCTATATCGTCCATATTGTATCTCTGTACCCAGAAGCGGAAATTTTGACCTTCTGTAGCTTCTGTGTTCAATTTGTAAGCAATGATCCGATAAGCTCTTTTTATCGCTTCTTCAATAGAAGTGTTATTACGTCTGGCCTCGCTAATAAAGTCTTCGGCCAATTCTTCTTTGAACATATCCCATAAAGCCTTAGGATTTTCAGGAGCGCCAAGAATAAGAATTTGTGTGAATAGTGTTCTCATTACTGAAGGCATTTTTGACATGGCAGATTCTCTCAAACCTTCGACCCATTGATGATCATCATATGTTAGTCCTCTCGCTAGGCAGGCTTGTTTATATCTTGTTCCTTCTACCAATAAAAGGTCATCGAAGCTTGTAGCATCCTTGACGTGGTAGAGCAATAGCCGTAGATGGTAAAGTTCTGGTTGCGAAACAAAGTTTATGCTGTGAACTCTACCAATAACTCGAAGGCGCCTGACCCTGGGCTGCCATTCACTGTTACTCCTATCCACCTAAAGTGCTCTGGCATCTGCCAATAATAATAATACTGTATTTCTTGTTGATTTTCATTGTGGACTTGATTTTGTTGTTGCTGCTTCGAATGTGAATTATGTCTAAAAGTAAGCTTCTAAAGTTGAACCTCTTTGGCCTACGTCAGCTAAATCTTCCTGGATCTGTTCAATATTTACCATTCGATATTGTCCAGGTAGATGAATATCTAAACGTTGAACAGTGTGACTTTTTTTCAGCATTTCATAGCTAAAGAGACTCCAGCATGCCTCTGGAGGTGTGATGCATCGACCTTGCACATATGTTTCTGCTTCATTGTAATTTAATGTACGTTGATCTTGAATTACCTTGACAAATGCACAGTCATGTCCCTTGTAAACATATTTATAAAGATATTTAACTGCTTTTATACTACTAACGTATTCTACATTAATATGGCAATTAAATTTTTTTAAAAAGTAAGCGTTATATGAAGCAACATGGCGATTGTCTCTTGTTGTTCGTCTACCTTGACTATCCTTACGATAAACAGAATGATGATGTGAAAAGTCTGGACTGTTTGGATCCATTCTCGAATCATAACGACGTCGATAATTGGTTTTTTCATCTTCAACTAAAGATGTAAAGTCTTTGAATGATTTTGGAAATCCGAAGCGACACTTCATTTTTCCATCTTTATTGATCATACATGGAGCTTCTTGGTTATGCTCTCCACACGGATTATGTATCATCCATTAATCATCAAATCTCGCAGTATTGGGTCGTCGTCAGGAATTTCAGCAGAAATCAAGCCATCAAGCTCTCGACGTTATATATTTTGTCTTGAGAAGACATAGTCAATAGCAAGTGCATGTGGGAAAGACCTCGCTTTTGAAATTCTATAGTGTACACATAAGCTGCAACTTTACCAAAAATTTGTTTTTTATCCAGACCATCAATTAGTTCATGAAATTTTTTTTGCGACCCTTGCAACGAGGTCAGGTCTATCTTGACCTGGTTGATTTAAAAGACTTTGATCATGGAATTGTATTCTTGCTGCTTCCTTAATTTCTGACCAATCAGGATTGCATGTCATCGTAATGAAATAATCCGGCGATCCTAGACGACGAACTAAGGCCATAGCATCTTCAAAATGTTCAGCGTAATATCTTGTAGACCCAGGAAATGAAGAAGGTAATATAACTTTTTCTCCAACAGTAGCATTTTTTTGTTCAGCAAGTTTGTTTATGAAATTGGTAACTGAAGCGTAATTATCAGCAAGAATTTTTTTTTGATTAGCTTTAATCCAATCAATTCGATCTTTTATAACTCTTATAGCAGTATCAACGAGGTACTGTTGGAAAAGTTTACCACCATAATGTAGAGCGTTAAAATTTAGGAGACGCAGATCAGGACTTCTTACAGGAGTCTCGAGTGGAAGAAATTGAGCAAATTGTGGCCGAAAAGCAATTCTATATTGAGCCAATTCAAGTCTTGTAAGGTGACGACGACTCGCACACGGAGTTCTTAATGGTAGATCTATGGAATATCCAAAAGTACCTTTGGGATAAAATAGAGGGTAAGTGAATGGCTCAGCCCGTTGGTCGATGTTCCTCATTGTAACAATGGATTTACCTCTCTGTCGAATAACTAATTCATTATCTGGAAAACTTTGATCGGCATTCAAAGTGACCACGGAAGGTGGTTCAGTTCTTTCCTCAGCAGCACGCTGACACGCTTGGTGGGTGTGCACAGAATAGTAATATGTAACCTAAGGTGATGACACTTACCTTCTTAAAAAACTATATAAATTACCAATCGAGCAAGCATTTGAGTCGCTTTGCACTTGCACAAACACTGTAATGGTTTTTTATAGTAAATAGATCACTGAGCAGAGAAAAATTGCAATTATTTTTTTATTTCACCGAGCAGATTTAACACTAAATAACTGATTGAAATAAAATCACTGTAAAATACAAAGAAAAAGATCACACAAATCGATTAATTTCTGAAATAGCTCACCTATAATTTTCAAATAAACCTTTGAATAAACAGACACAACGTTTTTGAATAATAATGTAATGAAATTTCGGTAATGTAAAAATTTCGACAAAATTCCTCAAGCCGTTACGGGAAAAAATTTATAGACGGACGGACAATTATTGCTCATCTCAACTCTTATTTTGTTTATTTACATTGATTGCAACAGCTATTTATTCTTCTTCATATATAAACATATCGATACTGCGCCGTTTGCATTTATCGACGGCTTCTGTACGGTAAGAAAGCTGGTTAGAAATTAGTTGCCTAGCAATAATTAATTGTCGCGCGGTATCGGTCCCGCGATATTTTAAAATAAAGGCCCTTAGATGTGGCCCTTAGACGATTTTTGCGGAAAATGAGACAGAGTCCAATCGATTCCTGGTGTCAAAATACCCTTAAGTACCAACTTCCGAGAAAATTCCTCGAGCCGTTTCGGAAAAAAAATTTACAGACAAACAATTATTGCTCGTTTAATAGTATAGGATATCCGGTGTGCTACATTGCAGAATCAGTCGATACTGTCTGCGCCTTTATATACGTTCCAATGTTTCAAGTCCACCACTAGTACATGAGTACGTGACCAGATTGAGAACAACTACGGTCTAGCGTTTACTGCACTCGTCCGGTTATTTCTTCTTCTTTTTTTATTTCTAAACGACGACGTGATCAGTACATCTCGTTCGTACGACTAGTTACTGTTACCTTACACAGTACGTACTGAACACGTTTCATATCTGTCTACAGCTACACATCATTATACAAACAGAACATCGCGTGCTTTTTTTTAAATATCGGATCAAATGTCGAGTTTGGTTATTACTTCCATTTCGTAATTATGTCTGGGACAAAGAGCAGGGTCGAATTTACTGGCCAAACGGGACCAAAGGGTCGAGAGTTGAGAACAAATCTTGTTATTCTCTTCAGTTTCAAACTGTTTTATTAATTTCTTAGCTGTGTACGCTTATACAGTAGTAATCCTTTTCAGGTATAGTATAGGTCTGCAAACAAGTTTATTAAACAGCACCTGCGTGTACGTTTGAAATACCTATAAAATATTTGAAAATCAGTTAAATCAATGAGTATCTTATAAACAATATTTCATCATCATCATCATCATCATCATCATCATCATCATCATCATCATCATCATCATCATCATCATCATCATCATCATCAACCTCGTTGGATTAGGCTCATCCTGAACCTGTTCCAGGACCCACTTCGCTATCGGCCGTCCTACATCTCTCTTCCCCATCGGTCTATATGCCCTTGCTAGCCCTGGAATCCTGTCACCCGCCATTCTTCCCAAATGTTCACGCCACCTTCTTTTGTTGCTCCTTAGCTATTCCAACAATGGATCAACAACCAGTTCCGTCATTACATCCACATTCTTCATTCTTAACAATATTTCAATAACGGTTATTTTTATTATGTTATTACTATAATGGAAATTACTTCAGTATGTTATTTCACGCTTTTCAGCTACTTTAAAGATTGTAATATTGATTAGTCTTAAATTGTTTTGTATGAAGCCGACTCGACAGGACCCCCCCCCACCCTTGACCAAATTCTAGATTAGCTACTGGAAAAGAGCTGAGAAGAAAAAGAGACAGAATGGACGTAATATAGAAAAACCAGTAAATCCGCTTATGCTTATTATGCTATCTATATATAAAAAGAAGAATGTTTGTGTGTCCGTTTGTCTTTTATACAGATCTACAGTTTTATTCCGATCGTGATGAAATTTTGCACACTAACAGTTCAAAACAAGAGGAAAATTCTTATCTACATTTTATTTTGAAAAACTATCCCCACCCCCTTTTTTACCCCCTGAAGAAAAATTTTAACGCGCGGTTTTGCGGTTTTTCGCGAATATCTCGAAAACGGTGAGGAAAACGACCAAAGTGGAACGTGATTTTCTGAAACCCATAAAATGTTCTACAAAATGCAATTTGCTCGGCTCTGATAGCGTTCTTAGTATTAGTATAGCGTTCTCTGATTAACAATTTTATGAACAATCAAAGTTGAAAATTGGAGCACAACTGTTTTGTTCTTTACCCCGTTGTGAGTGTGAGTCACCATTTCATCTGCTATCTCGCGCGCCCTTCCCCTTCCTCATTCCTTCTCCCCCGCACCCGCGCCCTGCACCTCCCACATCGTGGCTGGGTATATAAGGACGCCGGCCGGTCTCGGATGATAAATAATGGTATTCGTGGAGGCCTTCGAGTTCCTACCCTTGCTGATTTTGTCCGGTCGCTTGCCGAAACTCTCTTTGCATCTGCAGCGACCTCGTCCTTTCCTTATCTCCGTTCTATCAGCACGTCTGAACCACCTCCCGCTATACGTGTCAAACGATCTTAGACGACCCCCCGTAATTCTGTATGCTGTAACTTAGGTTCCCAAGCAATTCTATTTCCTTGTTACCTTCTTATTCAGTCAGATACCTTCCCCAAGTATGTTGGTTTGCAAACTGCTTGGCGCTGTTACCGATGCCACAGACACGGAGGTTCCCTGCCTCGCGGGGAACGACCGGCGCTACAAGGCGCCTGTATGCCGGGCCGGGCGCGTGCGGCAGTGTTACCATGACCCGGAATACATATAAATATAACTGATTTTGGAAAAATTCCGCCGCCTTCTCAGTTAACTGGTTGGCGTGTCCCTCCCGAATTGGCCCTCCTGGTTGACTGGAAACCTACTTTTGGAAGTCCAGCACTGTTTTCTTCTGACAGCCATCGGGCACGTCCCGGAAGCTGTAATAAGCCATGGGTGCAAAGAGGCCCCACTATCCAATGCAATATGCAATATATCGGATGATAGTTTACGATCACAACCGAAAACAAAGCATACAACTCGACTCTCTAAGTCAATAAGCGTACTGTATTGTGTGCTCTTTACTGTCAGGGGATACCTATTACTTCAAACCTATCGAAATGCCACCGAAGAAAAGAAAAAGTATTGGTCAGATAACTCCTGCAGCGAAAAAAAAGCCATCCGTGCGTCGGAAACACCTGAACAACGGGAGATTCGTCTACAGGAGGAGCGTATCAGAGCTTCTACGTCAAGAGCGAGGGAAACGTCGGAGGAAAGAGAGCTTCGCCTGCACCAGAAACGTGTCAGAGCTTCTACTTCTTTGCATCTTATAGTACACTTTAACACAGGGATTTTGTTATTTGACTTTCTTTACAAAAATTTAATTTTTTCTTTGAATGTAACTTTTTTGTTTATAAAATTTTTTGATTAAAAATTTCTAAAAACAAAATTTATGGCTCGATCAAAAAATCCTTGTGGTAAAGTGTGCATCAGGTGGTAAGGAAAACTTGGTGAAAATTTCATCCTGTTATCTTAATTAGTTTTTGAAAAAATGTGCACCAAGTTGAAAAAATACAGTTTTCGGCAAACCGCAATAGAAGGTAGGAAAAAAAATCACATTTTCTGTTTTTTCTATTAAATTATAGAGTGTTTCTTTCTGAACATTTTGATATATAATGTGTGGTATTTTGGTTGCTATAAAGCAGTGAAAAAAAATTAATAATACGGGACTGTACATGAATGAGACGCGGAGTTGATGCAGTGAACGTTGTCGTTACTATTAGTTCTTATCGTACACAGCTTATAAACTTATATTTTGGTTTCTGTAGTTGGCTATAGAATTTTTGAGTTGGCTAACCTGATCACAGCTGATTTCACAGTCAGCTGTGACTTCTTTGTTGTGATTTGCGGATAAACAAAAACCAACGTAATTTTGTGTTTTTGTGAGTTTTATTTTGGCGTTTGTGATATTTAGTATTTGTGAATACAAACCTCTGTTGTTTTTTAGATTCTCTCGCTTCTCCTTCTCCTCGACCCAGTTGGTGGGCTTGTAATTCTTCCTTTCCGAAGAAAGTCTCTTAATCTTCACATAAATTCCTCCTGCTTTTATCTCATACGCACGCTTCTGACTGAGCCTTCCCCTCCCACACGCCCCTTAATCATATGTTACGACGGTCTCAGTGTTGTACAGTGGTAACAAATTACAGACATCAATGAAGTCACTAATTTACCAGCTTTAATTATTTACAAATAACAATTTGAAATCAACAAGATACTCTTATACAATAATTTGAGTTAAAATTGTCCACGGGCAATAATAATTTCAACTATTAGAGTTCCGCACTAATTACACACAACAATCACTTTCCACTAATCCGCAACAATCACTTGATCCGTACTCTACAATATCCGCACTCTACAACTTTTAAGTTGGCTGTAAACTCTTATGCTTACCTCGCAGAAGTTCCAGAACAATTTTCCACCATAATTGCCACTATAATTTGTATAGTTAAGACTACTCGAACAGTCTGGAAGCTACTAGAGTGCACGGCCTTGACAGAGAAACTGCACCTGCTAGCCGATAATCGTGTAGAGCGTTTACGTAACTCCACCTGCCGATTTTTCGAGAGCGTTACATAATTGTTGTAGCATATCCTCGAACAGAGTGGTGAACCAGGTTTAATAGCGCAGCTGGTGACCGACCGTACCAATTCTTCTTTTCGCAATGGTCTTAATCTGAAGAATATTTCTTACATCCATTCTCTTCAGAACCACATCATTAGTCACTTTTCTACCGTCCTTGGTAATCGTAAGTCCTTCCTCCAGCACAATATTTCAAGTGCTTTAAGATTGCTACTTTCCAATTTCCTCAGGGTCCCACAGGTTGATCCTACCAAAATTAAGGAGACGCGAGGAAAAAATGTGAGGACCAAAATTTTTCAGATAAAAACTGCATCTTCAGAAGCTATGATATATTTAACGAATAATCGATTTGGATTTATATTATTTTAACGTATCTTTAGCTAAACGGCTGTTTTAACTATAATATTAAAACATATGTAATGTTTACGTTTATTTATTACAATGATTTTAAGTAACAATTAAGATTTAAAATAAATCATCTTGTCATGATTTATATACATTTTTTCAATCAGTAAATTATTTTTATTATGTTTGCATGTGTGTGTGTGTGTGTGTGTGTGCGTGTGCGTGTGCGTATGTATAAAGATTTTCCAAGTATCCATTTTGGGAAATTTTGTGTATTTTTTCTATTAGTTTTACCTTTTGAATATTTAGAAGTTGATGCTCATTATTTAAACTACGTGTGACTAAATTAGAATTCAGACATGCGGTTTCAAAAGTTCGGACATGCATCGCAGTGTTGAAGGGATCTATTATTTAGTTTTTACTTTCTTTTTCCTACATAAAATTTCCATAAAAATATAAATCAGTTCATTATATTTTGTTCACGGTGTTTTCTTTGTAGTTGTCGACTTTAGCCTTAGGTTTAATTTTATTAGACTTAGGATTAAGTTCAATACATATATTATCTTTTCAAAAAATATGTTAGAACTAAAAGATAGTTTCGGGTTTACGTCTTTAAATGGCTTAGTCAGGTTTTGTGTTATACTTCCGTAATAAGTAAAGATTATATATTTTACATCCTCTTCCCTACTTTTATTTTTAGATATCGCTTATTGGGTATTTCTTCAGTGATTGTTTAAAATGTTAGGCCTATTTAAAATTTTGTTTATAATTTATTTTGTATTATATAGCTGTCGCATTTGTCCGGTAATATTATTTATTTATTTTTTCTTTATCATCAAATTGTAAGACTGTAAGACTTAGAATATTCCAAACACACACATCGTCACATGTCATTAAATGGAAACCAAACACATACGCTAGTACACTTGATCTGCTAAACTACAAACAATAACCCCAGTAAAGAAAAAAAGAACTAGAATTTTCCATTAGCGAGAATAGACAGGGAACTTCTCATGGGAACTTACGTGTCATCAACTTTGGTTTTACACGTGTGAAAATCTTGAACTCAAAACACCTATCCCTTCTTCCCTACCTAATAACCAATCGACAAGTAAAAGTCCAGTGGAGGGAAAGGGATCAACATGGACTGCAACAACTACAAACTGTAAGAAAATTATTTTAACAATTTAAAGTTTAACAGCGTCATTATCTTGTGTACTTTAAATACAAAAATATGTAGGAGTGATAAGATGTTAAGTTAATAAATAAATAGTGGTAATAATAAAGTGTTAAGGATAAAACTTAATGATAGGAATTAGATCTAAAAGTTGAGAACATTTCAAAAGTTTACTTATGTTATTGCTATTGTTACTTATAATAATCTATTTCTCTTTCTAATAAAAGATATTAAACCTAGTATTGTTCACTGTTAGGTTTAGTTTAAATATATAATAAAAATAATCCTCTCATAAGCTAAGCAAAGTCATTTTTCAACCCATCCACCCAAATCCGCATACAAAACGCATATACACAGATATGGAATTCTAGTTAATACAGGCCTCCTGTAAGGAGTGAGAGGGAGAGATGGGCCTATGGAGTAGTAGTAGAACTCTCTTGTATCATCATTTATTCAGTACGCTTTTCATGTTGATTAATTCGGGTAGCTTAAGCCGCTGCCGTTGTTATTGGTATTTCGTGAGGATCACTTTTCGGTAATCCGTTGGCGGTAGTGGTAGTGGCTACATCCATCCATCCATCCATCCTCTGCGTTGCTGCTTCCTACTGCAAAGTGAATCTTTAATAAAGTTGGCGTGCGCGATAAAATAAATCCCTATCCCTTCCCCTCTCCCAGTGGCGCAATCCGTTACTGTCAAAACAATTAATATCTTTGCGTTTGTTAGTGTCACTGAGAGGCTCTCGATTCTGATTGGCGGAGCGAAACGGATCGTGTTTGTTATGTACAGACTTACTCTCGCCGCCGCCGCACATCGATAAAATATGCAATAAGAAATACACTAATGAAACTGGTGCTGATACACCTCACCGTGTGTATTACCGTATTTTCGCGTGTATAACGCGCCCTCTTGTGTATAACGCTCACCACCATTTTATCGGAATATTTCGCAGAAAAAATGTAATCAATAAATATAAAACTGAAAGTCTGAGGATTTGTTTTTTGTAGTCTACTGAATACAATTCCACACTGTTACACCGATTTCCACAAAATTTTGCACAGGTAACCTTTGACACAAGGCGAAAAACACTGTCTAACTTGGAATTTGATATTCTGCCCCGTTTGCACGATTTAGGCCCTTTTAATTATGCCCTTTCGTTGACGCGTATAAAGATGTCAACAATATCATGGAGACCAGAATTAATTGCCATAGTAACAAGTAAATAAACAAATGCTATTTAGCAGCATCGGAACTGTACCTTTATCCGTTCCTGCAGTACATTTTCGATATTTTTAATATGCGAGTGTGTCAAAATATTACGATGTGGAAAAGAAAATGTGTACTAATTGTAAATTGTCCTATTTCTTAATGCAAAGCGAAAATACGTGTTGTTTTCATTTGTGAGGTTAGGTGACAACGATTTTTGGTTTGTAGTTTACTGCTGAAATAAATGAAAGCCATGGTTGAGGAAAACATAACGTTTAATGTGTGTAAATACAATGCTTATAACATAGTAACATTTAAAGTAAAGAACCTAACGTCTTTTTTTAATTAAGGGAAACTTGTTCGTTTATAAGGCGCATCCGTATTTTGTGATGAGAAACAGTTGAACAAATTTTTTAGGACGTAGAAAAAAAGTATACATTGCTTGAATATTATACTAAGCAATCAACGTGTTTTGTAGAAAATATTAGAAAAAATGTACTTACCATGCGTATTTATTTGTAACCACAACACAAAAATGATTAAAATCGTACAAAACTTAAAAGAACTTACACAAGTCATAGTTTTTGTTTAGTTTGTTAAGTTTTTTGTTTTTCACTAGCACATAACATTCGCATTTGTAAACAGTCTTCTCTCCAGCAGTGTCCTGTTGTTCTGATTGGCACAGATTTCGCACGTTTTTCATCAATACTCGTGGCCGTTGGCATATCGCAAAGCAAAACTTTATAGGACAATCTGTGACGAATCGAAATTATTTGTATACCTCGTTTGTACAATAAATCAATAATACTCAATAATTTTACTTCCATGTTCCGTAAGGAAATGGAAGTATGGTGATCGCGAAAAAAATCGTGTTCGAGATAAGGGGTGAGTCTGATTAATACAACCCTCAAAACATGAATAAAAGTCATTTTCCGAAAAGTGTGTGTATGTAGAATTTTTTTTCTACGGCGAACGGTAACCGCCTAAATTAAAACAGAATCAGATAATTTTTTGCATATGCGCTTGAGTTGTAGAGGACTATTGATTTTGGTAAAGATCCGTTAAGGAGAAGGGGTAGTTTATAAGCAACGTTTCATGTTTTAACAAGAGTAAAGTACTTAATTTTGGTAAATAAAGTATCCTGAAAAGAAGGTCATAATAATCCACTGTAGAAAGGTAAATGAAATATCTATAAATGAAAAGGGTAGTTGAAGGGGTGGGGGTAATTTTATATAAATGAAAATGATAGTTAAAGGGGGAGGGGATAATTTTTTTATATGCGTACTACGTTACCGGCAACAAAGAAGTAGTTTGTTGTTAAAATTCCTTCCCAGGCTGTTTGGCCGTGGTCCATGATTTCCTGCAAAACCAGACGTTTCGGCAGTGCCATCGACTGCCATTATCAGTGAAAATCGAGTGCGCTAACGTGAGGTGGTATATGTTAGTGACCACAGTACTGTGGTTAAGGCTGAAGAAAGAAGTAGTTTCTATGGAAATATCTTATTTCGAAAATGATTGAAAATATAAATCTTAGAACATGGAAGTCGTGTATGGTTCTTCATACCGATATTTATTCATTTTGTTGTATTTGTCTCCAAGTCACGTTTACTAACTAATTAGAATTAATATTAGGCATTACTTGTATTAACTTCCCGTCTTGTGACTTATCCCGTCTTGCGACGCGTTTCGAGGATAGATCCTCATCTTCAGGTTTTTAATATTATAAAAACATCAAATTCACCCGAATGGGGTCGTCAATCACTTAAAACACACAAAAACACCACACATAATTTTACACTGATATAGTCTCGGCACAGCTCACCGAGACTATATTTATAGAAAACCCACCACTTCGAACATCACTATTCATGCTGAATCGTACCATCCATATTCCCCAAAAATGGCAGCCTTCAACGCGTTTGTTCATAGAATGCTTGCTATTCCCCTTGAGCAAAAAGACAGAGTAGAAGAGACTAATATCATCAAAAGTATAGCTATCGCTAATGGGTATAACGGTGAAATCGTAGACAAGCTAGTAAGAAAACACTCAGTAAAAATCAGTAGTAAAAGCAGATTAACCGGCCCAGCTAAAAAAGATACTAAGTTTATAGTAACTGAGTACACGAATGTACTACCAGTCATTGTAAAGAATGAGTTAAAGAAACGTAAAATAATAGTGGCTTTCAAAACCACAAATAAAATCAAAAAACGTTTGGGACAAAGAACTCACATCCCGGATGAAGAGAAAACTGGAGTATACAAGCTTGAATGCGATAACTACGACAAATTGTATATAGGACAAACGGGCAGACAATCAGTCGAACGTCTTAAGGAACACCTACCCAAAAGTGATTTCTCGAAAACAAGATCTAGTTACGCTCAACATTTAATGCTGTATAATCATAAGTACTCAGACTTCCACACAAACTTTAAACTGCTTCATAATTGCAAAAAAGGTGCATACATGAACGCTGTGGAGGAATATGAGATATAAAAGGTTTCTAAGTTACAAGCGGACCAACTACTTAATGATAAAGTTTCGGTTCGATCTAATCTACTGTAAAACAGCCATCGATATCGATGTGTCCACGGGAAATGATAACGGTCATACAGGATAAAGTACAACAGTTAATCGTTGGCAACGAGACGATGCGCATCGGGCTGTGCCGAGACTATATCAGTGTAAAATTATGTGTGGTGTTTTTGTGTGTTTTAAGTGATTGACGATCCCATTTGGGTGAATTTGATGTTTTTATAATATTAAAAACCTGAAGATGAGGATTTATCCTCGAAACGCGTCGTTTTAGAAATTAAAACAGATGTCACAAGACGGAAAGTCAATACAGGTAATGCCTAATATTAATTCTAATTAGTCGATATTTATTTTTGCATTTTCGAGGTAAGCGTTGAGCTAAAGTAATTATTTGAATCGAAAGACTGTGTCTGCGAAGGAACCGTATACAAACCAAACAAGACTGGCAGGAAATTGTGTATTGTCTATTTCAAGACGCTGAGCGATTTCCTCGCTTGAATCTATACCATTTCAGTAGTGACCGCGAAATCCCCACCTTTATAAACTCGAATAAGTGCTATTCTACTTCTAAAAACTTTTTGCTTTTTTACCACAGAAAGAACGTTGACCACGAATTTTTTCTTTTTGTTTTTTCCACTCCCGAATATTAGATTCAGCTACATTAAATTTACGCGATGGGGGCGACTACAATTGTCTTTTGTGAATGTTATTTGCGGATAATTTAAACTTAGCCGCATAGTACTATAGAGCTTTTCTTCCATTCATTATGAATATACAAGTTTTTTTTCTTCAAAACACACGCAATAACGGTAATGAACTACTGTGATAAACAACAGACTAACGACGACGAAAAAAGTACAGTAACAGAACGCTACAACAGAGTACTGTTAAAAGTCTAGAGGGTGAACAACTAACTGATGGAGAAGAAGTGAAAATTGCGAACCAGATTACCGGTAAATGTATTTTACTATTATTTAGACTCAAGTCTGACAGTTTTAAGCGATGTTGCCAACTGTGTACAATCTGCCCATACATGTGCAGATCTACAGTTTAGCATGTAAATTATATCATACATGTATAATGCGCATCCACATTTTTGGGAAGAAAATCTTGGGAAAAAAGTGCGCGTTACACACAAAAAATACTGTATATCATTCAGTTACTTTAGCATCCCACTATGTTTAAAATATTTGAGTTTTACCTGAGTCGAGTGCCCCTCCATTCTCAAAAAGTACATAGTGATGATGGGTTAGCGAGCAGGTAAAGAAAGCTTATTGTAAAGAAAGAATCTTATACGCTTAGTATTTTTATTTAGGGAGTTTTAACATTCTGTTGGGTGTAAGAAGGGGGGAACACATTTGACCAGAACAAACTAGAGCAAAATGTTATGACTGTTGTTTGGGAGGAGGGAGCGGGCAGGTTATATAATCATAGAGACGACGACCCTTCAAACAAGTGTAGTGCGCCGCCGAGCGCTAACCAGTGTAATTGAATTAATGAAGTTCGGGCGTTTTGTCCGCCCAGCAGCAGCGTAGTGATAACATTGGGCAAACACGCTTTGGGAATCACCACCGCGTTCTCAACGAATGAAAGTAAATTACTGAAATTTTTTTTACAAGGAAATCTGAAAAAATAATGTTGGCCGTAGGAAATTCCGCCGCACTCCCTGCGCTGTGTGGGATTCTCATCCACCGAAACCGTAAACCCTTATTATTCGACACCAATCCACTCTGTGGGTGTGCTTTCCTAGAACTTAGGGGTGGTGTCAGTCGTCCTCGTTTTCTTCTACACTTCATGTATTAGGCAATGTGCCTGTTATGACTTCACATTATCAGATCCATTTCTTTCTTAGTCTTACTACATCCCTTCCTCCAGAAGGCTTGTACTTGTTTACAATTACTGGTATTCTGTCTTCATCCATGCGACTTAAATGCTGTATCCATTTTTCCCTGTATTCTTCAATTTTCTCATTTAGATTATACATATTTAATTCTCCCCGTATACCTTCATTTCTTATACGATTCCTTCTTGTGCATCCTTTAGCCTTTTATAAAAATCTCAACTCTGCTGGATTGTATGTTGTTTTTATCACTTTATTTTGTAATCCAGGATTCACTGCCATAAAATAGCACTGAAACAGCCGTTGTTTGTAGAATTTTAATTTTGTCTCACGTCTCGTTTTATTTTTCAGTGTTTTAGTTATACTTCCACATATGTGTTGAGATTATTAAATTTATTTTTTATAACTTTGTCAACGTCTACAAAAAAAAAAAGATGTGTCCGGCTGATTTTTAATGTGGAGATTTCGAGTTTGATATTTTTCCCCAAGACAGGGAACACGCCTGTCGCCAGGAAAGTCTAATGGAGGAGTTGCCCTCCTCTCATCCTTCAGTCCTGCTGCCAATTATACTATCCCTAATTGGAGGGTTGCATCTTTCACTGGTCTGTTACTCCACCATTGAGGTTGGGCCCTCTGTTACTCCACCTTGTTATCTTGGGTTGGGCCCTCTATATTTATATCCCCTGAAGAGAAGGTATTCCAGTGTTGCAGGCCCCCAGAAGCTTGGCTCCTTGTTGGTCCACGTGTCATTATTGGTTATTCGGACCACCCCACCATATCTGGTGGCATCTCCCATCCGCCACCCAGGAGACGTGCACGATAGGGGTTACGAGGTCTCCCACGGGGGTGTCAGTCGTACTGTGCCTAATACAGGGCGTCATGTTTATTCCTCTTTACTCTTAACTCATTTACAGCTGTGTAACTCATTCTTGACCTACATTGATTGCATTTTCTTCTCTTTGCCTTGAGGCATACAAGACTGTTCCTCTCTCGCTACTAAGCATTGTGTCGATACTGATATCAGTGTTTCTTAAGAGGAAACAGAAGTTAATGTAAGGAAAAAATTAAAAGTAGCATCTTTGAATAAAATAAAAAAAGGAAACAAAAGCAACTGGTGTAGCCATATAGAGAAAATTTGCACATAATAGATTACCGGTAGGCCTACTAGCGCTAGAATGTAGACGCTGAAGGACGAAAGTTGTTGGGACCTAAACTAGTAAAGACTGGGTACCGGAACAAACCTGATCCTTGAAAGTGAAAAGTAAGAGGAAGTTGTGAAGTATGTGTGGCATAAAAAACACTATACAGGGTGTCCGAAAAGTCCCGCACCATAGGGGTTTACAATATGTGTTCAATATGGTTACCGGAAGTGTCGAAACATAACTGTAAACGATCTCCCAAGTTCCGCAGAATGTTGGCCACCAAGCCAGGTGTTACAGAACGGCACTCAGTTGTGATTCGCTCACGCAGATGGTTTATGTCCATGATCTTGACAGTATAAACTTTGGATTTTACATAACCCCACACAGCAAAATCCGTTGGGTTTAAATCCGGAGATCGTGGAGCCCATTCCACTCGTCCCCTACGGCCAATCCACTGTGGGAAGTTTCACAGTGGCAAGCCAATCACGAACTTGTGTACCATAATTGGGGGGGGTGCACCGTCCTGCATAAACCATTCTGGTCTTGGTACCAGCAGATCGAAATCAGGCAATAATGAATCTCCTAACATTTCCAAATAATTTTCACTGTTAACTGTTCCGTCAAAGAAGTAAGGGCCAATGATCCGGTCTTTCCACAAACCACACCACACCATGACGCGAGCTGCTCCTTCTTCCTTCCTGGAATTTCCTTAACAGTCTGTCAACCGTGGTGTGCGACACTGGCTCTCGTTCCGGGTGCCTCAGATTAAATTCTGCTGCAACGTCTGTATTGGAGAATCCTTCTCTTCCACAGAGGAGGATAAACTCTACCCGCTCTTCAGTAGTCAACATTTTTCAGTACTGCAACAAACAAAAACACAACCCAATTAATGAAATCGCTATGGTGCGGGACTTTTCGGGCATTCTGTAGAACAGAGCATGTAATTTTCGTGTTAACCTTACACAGCCGACGTAAATATCCTAAAAATTTTTAAATACTGGGCTGTTAGGCCGTGGCCGGTTGCTGTAAAATCTCACAACACAACACTCAACAGCAACAACAACAACACACAACGGAACAAACAAACAACAACAACACCCCGTTGCTTTTTATCGGAAAAAAGTTTAGTTCAGCAGACTGTCTCGTCTCCTTCAGTAGTACTCCGGCAGCCATTTCCTCGTCCTTCCTCATACATTCTTGAGCAGGCCTTATCTTTTCTCACTAATTCTTTCTGGCATTTCCTCATGCCTTACTGTATCCTCCCATCTAACAACCTCTTTTTTTCCACCGCATCCACGAGTCCAGTGCTGCCAAACGTCTCATACCCTCCCTTCTCAGTGTCCACGATTCAGCATTGTAAAATGTTCTACCCTATATGATGCACTTTGCCAGCCTCTTCCTTAAATTTCTTATTCAGTTATCCGTAAAGTAATCTCCACCACATTTAAAGGTTTCCTTTACTGATGCTACTCCAAACTTAATTTCTGTCGTGTAAAGCAATAATCTTTAGTCACAGTGCTTCGCGTGTACTTTGCACATGTTCTACCTTCTCACCGTTCACTGCTGTATTTAACGCCTCTGTTATTTCTTATTAAATAGAAGACAAAAGATACCCGACACTTTTTCCCCGAAAAATTTGCCGGGTATCGTTCGGCCTAAGGTCTACCGTAACTGTTAACACTTTGTCACTTTTTGCTGCCTGAAGAAGACCCTCCTCGAATGTGCGATGCGAAACGTTGCCGGCGATGTCGAGATTATACAGCAACCGACCAAGGCCTTACAGCCGGTATTTAATAATTTTGACGATAGAGTGTAGTAGGCTATAAAGTAAAATAAAGTGTCTGAACGATTTGTACATTTAACACTGATAAACACTTAAAATTTAGCTGGCTCATCTAATACTTTAATGTCAAGTAGCAGATGCGAGAAGTACGAAACGTTTGATTTTATAGTGCAGCGTGTCGATAAAAGGAATCGAGAGAGAGAGAGAGAGAGAGAGAGAGAGAGAGAGAGAGAGAGAGACAGAAAGATAGACACAGACAGAAATAATAAAATAAACGCGGAAGAAAAGCAATTTCACAGTATGATTGGAGAGGGAGAAGAAAACCATCTGTTGTCACGGATCGCTTTGTACTTGTGTGTGTGTGTGTGTCGTCTGGTTTGATCTGCCAATTGTCGTCGACGTCGGTAGTAACAGGTAATAAAACATGAACGGACTCGATATCGCGTCGTTGTTGTTGGTAGCAGGTTTATTGCATCTACGTGACACATACACCCCCCCCCCTGTAATCTGTTTATATAGATCTCTCTCTTTCCCTCTCTCTCCCCCCTCTGTATCCCCCCTCTTTTCTATGTTTATTGTCTTCAATCGACTGTTTATTGTTTACTATGAATATCTCTGTCTGACTCAATGTACGAGTACATAGAGTGTTCATTTTAAAATGCAACAAAGACAAACTGAACATCATCATCATCAACCTCAAGGTTTAAACCAAGGATGGTTTTTTCCGGTCTCAAATAGGCAAATATTACAGCTGGTCACTCCAGCGCTTCCTCGGACGTCTCATACCTCTCCGTCCCCTCGGCTTATAGTTCCATAGTTGTTTGGGGATGCGGCAGTCATCCATTCGGCAAAGATGGTCACACCAATTCAGCCGATACTGGGCGATCCTGTCGCGTATACTCATAATATTCAGTTCCTGCCGTATATCTGTGTTTCTTCTATGATCATGGAGAGTATACCCTGCCACCTGTTTGAGAAATCTCATTTCAGTCGCTTGGATGCGACTGGCCTGGCCTTTCGTTAAAGTCCAATTCTCAGACCCATATAGAAGTGTGGGAAGACCCATCAGCTTGTGAAATTTTAGGCGTGTTCCTTTACTTGCTGACTTAACGTTTCGCCTGATGGTCCCGTACATAAGGTTGAACTTATGTAACTTATGCACCACGTCGTTGTTTGCATTATATGACACACTGTAGCCCAGGTATTCGAAACTGCTAACTTGTTCCAGGACAGTACCATCTATAACAATTTTTTCCCGTACGGGATCAGTTCCACAAAAACCCATCACCTTGGTTCTAACTGTGGATATCTGCAATCCAGAGTCTTTGCAGATTCCATTAACAAATGTACACCCATATGATAAACTGAACATGAATACATATTTATTTATTATGCTTGTTGACTATTATTGTAGAAATAAATGTGTAAACCAAAGTGAATTCACCATGGTGAGTAACAAATGCAATAAATAATACAACGCGATCTAAATCTAACCAAAGTCAAAGAAGTGAAAATAAAACAGTTCCATGAAGTAAGTCCGGAGGTTCAGATGCCAAGAGGAAGAAGGGCAAGCATGACGTATCAGTCGTGCATTTTTAGATTGAAGCAGGAATGTGCTGGACAGGAATGGACGGAGACGATGGTCGGAGGCTTTCTACAACCCTATGTCGAGAATCAGAAATGTCAGGTAAAGAATAAGAAGCCAAAGAAGGTGATAAAAAGTGCCAGTATCGAATAAGGTGAACGCTGCAGTTCACCCGAATAAGGTGTTTGATAAGCTGATGGACACGCAAATGATGTGGCCGGAGACTGTGTTCAACAACATCATCATCATCATCTTCACAACACGGCATAGGCAAGGTGCTGCCTGTTCCTCCTTCAAAAGTTCTCCAGCCGTCTCTTCTTGAGTCTACCCACACACGTGTGTACCATAGGTTTGTATTTCCATACTTGTTTGGCCAGTCTGAAATCTGACATTCATTCTAAGTGTTCCTTCCACCGCCGTTTGTAATCTTTTAATTTTTCATTCAAGTCAAGAACTTGTATCTCTTCTCTTATGGCATCATTCTTTATACGGTCAAGTTTACAACACCGTTTAACTTCTCTCAGGAACGCCATTTCCAAGGCCTGTATTTTACTGATTAGTTTCTTAGTTGTTGGCCACAGTTCACGCCCACAGAACAGTACAGGAACTGCCACAACTTTGTAGAATTTTAATTTTGTATCCCGACGTACCTTGTTTCTAAAATTACGGTTGATTGTCCCACAGATAGAAACTTACCTAACTTAACATCAATATCGTAATTCCTATCGTAGCCAATAATATCATTTCCGTAAAATAATCAAAATAGCTCACCTGTTTCTATAATCCGATCATTAATCATTATTTTTTGTCTTATTGGCTCCTTACCTCGAAATGCCGTTACCTTTGTTTTTATAGTAGAGATTTTAATATTCCACACCTTTTACTGTAAATGCAATCAAAAACTTGTATCACGCGACAAGAGTAGTAATAAACACAGATAATAAGAGAACAGTTGAGATAAAAATTAACCAAGCAGTGAGGCAGGGATGTAGCTTGTCTCCCACTCTTTTCAATATATATATTGACGATGTTCTTAAAAAATGGCAATCAAAAGAATATCCTGTAGTCCAGCTAGATCGACATTCTTACCTGAGTACGTTACTATTTGCTGACGATAAAATAGTAATACAAGAGAGTGAAGACAAATTACAACTGGCAGTGCACCGACTGAATCAAATATGTCCAGAATATAGTCTTAAAATTTCCTTGCATAAGAGGAAAGTTATGGCTTTCCAAGGTAAGTATCCCGTTAGGTCGAAAATAATTGTCAACAATATGCCAATCGAACAAGTATCAAATTTTACATACTTGGGCTGCGACATAAGCTACAATTATGACATTGACATGGAAAATAAAATAAGTAAGTTCCAGGCAATATGTGCCATAATAAATAGAACATTAAATAACAAAACACGAAAACACAAGGATAAAATTTTATAAAACGATGGCTGTACCTGTACTTATGTATGGGAGTGAAAGTTGGATAAATACCAAAAAAGGAGACAGCAAAATACAGGCAGCAGAAATGAGATTTTTGTGACTGGTCAAAGGCTGCACAAGAAGAGATTTAGTAAAAAATGAAGACGTGCGAAATGAACTAACGGTATATGCAGTAAATGAAAAATAATTGATTATAAAGAAAGAAGGAAACAACACGTAAATAGAATGGGAAATGGGAGGATACCCAAAATAATACTTAACTGCAACCCAAGAGGGAAAAGAGGTATAGGAAGACCACGAAAACGGTGGTCGTAAGTTTGTGAGGACGGAACAGGTAAATGCCTAATCCTTGTAGTGCAGAAGAAGAAGAAGAAGATTTTTATATTGTATTGTTTTCAAATCTGATAAAGGTTAAAAACAGATTTTTGCATATCATATTCTACAGTTTGAAGTACAAGCAAGTCTTCAGCAAACAAAAGCACATT
The DNA here is from genome assembly GCA_034769895.1 of Magicicada septendecula. Taxonomy (NCBI): domain Eukaryota; kingdom Metazoa; phylum Arthropoda; class Insecta; order Hemiptera; family Cicadidae; genus Magicicada; species Magicicada septendecula. The sequence goes on from CM068367.1 coordinate 1,366,242,927, forward strand.
TAAATATCTGTCTCGTGATAACTTAATACCAGGGTTCACCAGATGCTTCCATTTCCTTATCAGATCGTCAGTATAAACGTCAAAAAGAGTACGTGATATACTGTGCCCTTGTCTAACGCCTTGAGTTAACAAGATCTACCACAAATTACTGAGCGAAGTTATCAAGAAAAATGTGTTACAAACTGTGTGTGTACCACACACACCACACACGAAGGCTTTTTTAAAATAAATAGAATGCTCTACGGGTACTGCGTCATCTGTATAGCAACGATACGTATCTGATATTATCCATTTTGTACCCACATATTGTTTTGGTGGAGTCAGTAGGCGTAAGGTTATCCATAGTTGGGTTGAAGGAGCTTTTTTGACTATCTAACAAATATCTAACACATGTAATTGAACTTATCTAGTTTCTTCACCACGTCATTGTTTGTAATGTAAGACACATTATAATTCAGATATTGAAAATTACTGACCTGACTAACAGAACAGTACCGTCTGTTATGATTTCAAATAAAAATTGTAATCAAGGAAAAATTAAATTTTTTTGATACAGAAGATAATGGTCGGATAATCTGCAAAAGATGACAGAAAATCGATTGCCGAAAGCGGAACTGAACTACAAAGCCATCATTGGTAGAAGAGACGTGGGTCGTCCGAGGATGAGATGGGTGCCTAAACAGGTTTATATAACCTAATCCTTGACGAGGAGAAGAAGAAAATGGAAAATTAAAAATTATAAATTCATTTGAATGGAGGCATCAGGATAGAAGGATATGCACCCTTTGGATGGGTTTCACTAACCCAAGAAATGGAGGAGAAGAAGAAGAAGAAGAAGAAGAAGAAGAAGAAGAAGAAGAAGAAGAAGAAGAACTATTGACACTACAGGTTACCGGCACTCGATAATAGTTGTTCCTGTAGGTAGCCAGTATGTATGAGGAGACTCTGGGAAGCGAGGATGGGAATTACGATTCGAAGACAATTGATGGGAATAAGAAAAGTGGATGTAATTATTGGAAGAACCAAACGTCCACGCAGGTCTTTTACTGATCTTAGTAAAAAATTGCTGACATTATATAATTACTTTAATACTATACAAATAAAATCTCATTCTTTTGAAAAACTAAACACACAAAAATACACACTGAGTCGTAATCGCATTACCATATAATTGTGCAGTATACCTATTACTACTACAACGAAATAACAATATCTCAGAACTTTACTTTCAGCATACTTTCCATGAATTCTTTTCAGTACTTAGAAACAAATCAGACAGAAAAACCGAAGTAACGTAAAAGGAATTTTTTAATGAAACAGTAATAATATGGGAACTCTTTCTATAGCAGCAGCAAAGAACGATTTCTGCTTTACCCAGTTTTAGTTCAAATAAAAACTACTTTGAAAACTTTTATTATTGGGAACAGCTGATCATCTTTTCAGTGCTTTGTTACTAGAAACCGGAGTTTCCTTTTTATTTCTCAGCCTGTATAAAAAGTTCTTTTTGATGAATGCCAGGCGTTTATTTGTACACTTTTCCTTCTTCACTCTTTCACTGTTCTGAAACGGCTGCTCTAAATGAGGACAAAAACTATACAATTCACTTCTTCTTCTTTCCTGTCTCTTCACAAGGATCACTGACCTGTTTCAGCTTTTATATATTCTCTGCTGATCGTCTGTTCCTTAGTCTCCTCAAGCTTCGGTTACCTGTTGGTACATCGTTATTTTAATTCCTTCCATTCTAAACCATCTCCGTCTACTCTCGATTTCATAATTTATGAAGAGCATACCTGACTCTGCCTAGATTGAGTCGTTGGCGATACGATCTGCCCTTAGCAACTTTTAATTAATCTTAACAAGTTTGTACAAAACAAGAACTGATACTAAAATGAAGGTCTGTAAAGTAATGGCTATACCATTATTTTATTCGGTTATTACGGTCATTACAGAAGACAACGATTATTCTAGATTGGAGATATTAGAGAAGACATGTACGGACTTGTTAAAATTATTTTCGTTATTGATAGAAATTTTGGCCCCACCATCGGAAGTCATCTTCGCTTCTACAAATTGAACCTTGTCAGGCAAAAAAAAAAAAAAAAAAAAAAAAAAAAAAAAGATGAGGTCTCTGCCTCATCTCTGAGAGGTGAATTTGGCGGACACGGTGCCAATCTAGATACTGAGGATGGCCTCCGATGGTGGGGCCGAAACGTCTGTCAATAACGACAACTGTGGACACGGCATAACAGTCCGGATAATAATATTTTCAACAATGTTGAAGCCGACCGTGAAAGCTTAAGATCTTGCATACACATGTAGCCTGTTTGAGGAATCGTACGTGTATAGGGTTCACGAGACAGAATCACCCATGTTTAGGCGTTTCGAAGCGTCTATTTGTCTTGTTTTTTTCTCTACTACCTTTTCTAATAGTTCCAATCTGTTTCTTGTATTTTGGATAAGTATTCCTTTTATTAAAAAAAAACCACAAATAATTTTGAGCCAAAATTTGTACAGTGAACTTATTATACAGGTACCTATTTTAGTAGGCTTCATTACATTTCAGACCCCACCAGAAACAATCGAATCGTTTTTACCAAGAGTTTGTGCTGTTAGTTTTTTTCCCATTCAGATGTTAATTGTATTGTTACATCTTCCCTTAGCGGAAACGTTCAGGCCCAAATACTTTTAACTTCTTGTCTTCTTCTTCTTCTCTTCAAGGATTACGTTATATAAACCTGTTCCAGCACCCATCTCATCATCGGACGACTCACGTATTTTCTAGCAATGGCTTTATTGTCCAGTGCCGCTTTCGGCAATCGATCGTCTGTCATCCTTTGCAGATGAAACCACCATTGTCTTCTGTAAATTGCAATAATTTCATTTATGTCCTTTACTTCGAATTATGCTCTGATATCTTCATTCCTTGCAATGTATAATTTAAAGTATTTCGAAGAAATTGCATTTCAGCACTCTGAATCTTACCGCTTTCCTTTTTTGTCATGACCCACGTCTCATTTGCATATATCGACGTAGGTATTGCAATTGTCTTATAAAATTTAATCCTTGTGCTGTGTCTTGTTTCATTTCTAAGATTTCTATGAGTCTATGAATCCTGCGCCCCAAAACAAGATACCTTTCAGCTAAGGTATGGTAACCCTGACAGAAGAGTCTCTGGTCCTCTTGGTAGGGGGTTGTGCAACAGGCTAGTAACCTCATCATGTTAAACTTTAAAATACTTGTAACATCCAAAGCAATCTCGGAGTAAGGACTGGAAACTGTGCCAATAGGACCTTAGCAAAGAATAAGGATTCGAATAAGTGGATTGCGGAAAAATTTAAGTCCCAACAATACTGACGTCAACTTTGGTGGTATGTTATATCTTTGCCGTACTTCAGTGTGCTCGCCCGCGCGGGTATTTGTGTTTCCCTTTTCCTGTCTCAACCAGTATCGAGAATTGAGCGTTACTAATGCGCTGGCTTCCACCGTTATTCTCTGGGGTCGTTTCTGGTTGTCGAATTTTTTAGTAGCTTATTTGAATATTTATAAATAGAAAGGTTTTCTTTTCTTTTCCACTTCTTAACTTTCTCACCACTGAATTGGGTCTTAATTCAGTTTGTTTCTCTATGTTTTATTTTTACAAATAAATTTTGTTTCATCTTTCTAAAACAAAAATTCACCGCCTAGTGTCTCACGACGAAGACAAATTTATGTCATTTGCGTTATTCATTCTTTACCTGACGCTATATGTTTTATTTATTTGTTTTTTTTTAGTAATTTTTTTTTAATTATTGCGAGAACTGGGTTACTGGTCATGATTCAACTCACTACCTGTAGAGCCAGTTTGTTTTCCCGAGATTTCTTCCCTTTGATGGTCGCCTCCCGAGATTTCTTCTCGGAGGTTTCAACTACGCACCAACTAGACACAGAGTTCTATGACCACACGTTGCGCCGTCCATATCTTGAATAGTCTAAACCGCTAACCTAACTGGTATGTTGTTTGTCTATTAGGCCTACATTTTTTTTCCATTACTGGTTACCATCTAGGAAAAGCCATCAATTTTTATGTTAGTTGTACAGTTTATATTTTCAATAAAGTAACGGTACAAAATTAGTCTTTTCCATTCGCTTTGTGGATGCACCAGTAAATACTTGAAGAAGAAAACAAGAAAAGAGACGCATAATATAATGTTATGGCCATAACTCAACTACTATATGAGGCTCAGTTGAAAAGTTCGCGGAGCGACATCTATAGCCCAGCGGTAGAACTAAAATCTTCCGTGTGATGCAAGACGTATATTTCGCGTGAACACCAGTTGTTAATGTCCAGATATACGCCTATCTGTCAATTTGTTCATTTTCTACCAGCTGTTGAAATTTTCCTGTCACGCGTGTTTTTAAAATGCACAAATCAAACATTGTGTTATGATGAATTCTCTGTTAAAAATGTTTTAGCACCAATGAAAATCAAAACGAAATTGTAAATGTGTTAGGAGATGATGCGCCTTCAGAAACAACGGTAAGTGGGGCACACTCGAGTTTAAACGTGGTCGTACAAGCACTGAAGACGATCCGAGCAGTGGACGTCCAAAAAGAGCAACAAAAAATGACATTATTGAACAAATTTCACACGGTGTTGAAAGACCGCAGATTGAGGAGTGGATGACGTTACTGAAATCATAGGCATCTCGTATGATCGTGTGCATCATACTGTTACTCAAGAAGTTGGTGTGAAAAAGCGTTGTCCAAGATGGTTTTTTGGACCGCATCCTGAGGTGTTGCATTTTTTGGGCGTCCAGTGTGGGTGGTGGGTTATCTTCAATGCTCGTACGACCACATTTAAACTCAAGTGTCTACTTACAAGCTATTGGTTTTGAAGTCGCAGTATCCGTTGGCGCCAAACAATTTTAAACAAAGAATCACACCACGATGTTTGATTTTGTCCGTTTTTCAAAACAGCCATGACACGTCAATTTTAAACAGCTTCTAAACAATGAAAAAATTTGTATATAGATTTGAAAATTAACAGGAGTTCACATAACATACAAATCTTGCAGCACACGAAAAATTTTAGTTTTTTCACTAAGCTACAGATGTCGCTCCGCGAACTTTTCAACTGACCCTCGTATGGTAGTGGAATTTGTAACAGAAAGGCAAAATATATATCTAGAATAGAAGGGGAAGAAATAAAGTTTTTGAGGGCTGTAAAGGTTTCCTACCACGAGAAATCTTATCAGAAATGATCACATTTGAATGGAAGAAGGCATAGTTGAAAGCTTAAATGATAAAATCCCCGGTAGAAAACTGAGCGGCAGTTACATGTGGAGAAAATGGATTCAACTAGATTTCTCAGAAGAGGGAATATAGGCCTATCGTCTAAGGGGGAAGACCGCGTAAACAATGTTTGATGAATCCCATCGAGACTAGAACACGTTTCACGTAGAGAAAATAGATTCACCTGGATCTCCAAGAAGAGAGTCTTTGTTGTCACTTGCTTTTTGTTACAGCCTACTTCCGTTTCTAGCATAATAATATTTTGGTTAAATAACAAGTGCTTCCATCTAACGAATTGAAGTTGTACCGCTTAGAAATTACGTATGTAATACATAATTGCACTTAGACTAAATATCATAACTGTCTCAATACTGCAATTACGTATTTAGAAATAATTTTATCATATTAATAATTAGTTCGATCCATTTTTTTTTTATTCTATCGTGTTCACGTTTCAGTTGTGGCCTTAAGTCAGCATCTTTCACCCGCGGAGTATTCAGTCTGTCGTCTGTTACACACGCGCACGTGTGTGTGTTGTAGCAGGTTATTGGGTACATTCCTGAACGAAATTTTCAATGTGCCGAAGTTTCGCTCCGTAATCTTGGAACATTTTTAAGGCGTACTGTTCTCGATTGGGGTACGGAATGCGTTATGTGTCCCATGGGGTTGTTACCAAGGGCGGGTTCGATGGTGGGGGATAAGTGTGTTAAGGCATTTTGCTGTCTGTTATTCTGCAAACTGTCAGGTAGGAATTTTCAAGCTAATTTATTGTTGTAATGATTTCCGTTATTGACCGCTGCCTGTCATTTTCGCCTTATTGTCTTATTTTACTGTTGTCTGTTCTTGTTAAGAAATCATACAATACAGAGAGGGAATTGAAATAGTACGAAAAGAACGGGCGAATCGAGACGAGTACGCTTTGGAAAGGCTACGGGATTCAGGAACGAAACATAGTCACTCTGAAATTTTCATGCCGATAGCATGTGTGTGTGTGTGTGTGTGTGTGTGTGTGTGTGTGTGTGTGTGTGTGTGTGTGTGTATACATATATAATTATAATATGTAATATTTATAACAACTTAACCTGAAGAAATTATTTCCTTATTTGGAACATGTTTTGGGAAACTTATTGTTACCTCAGCCTTCTTAATTTTGAATCTTGTAGAATACTTGTGTGTTGGTTGGTTGTTGTTATGGTTTCCTGTTGGTTTTTGGTATTTATACTGGTTATTGTGTGTCGTTGGGGGGGGGGGGGTATATATTAGTTTTTGTGAATTTCGGATGTTGAGTGCTTTGAAAATTGTGTCATGTTTTGTTTCGATTTGTATTTGTTCAGGTATTAGTTTGTTTTGTGTTTGTATATTTGTAAGTTTTCCCAAATGTTCATTATGGTGCCTTTGTGTGGTAGCATATGTGTTTTATTAGTGTCATGTTGGTTATGTCTGGGAATTCATGTCCTGTGTTTATTGCATGTGTGGCCAAGTTAGATTTATATATTCTACAACACACACACACACACACACACACACACACACACACACACACGCACGCACGCACGCACGCACGCACGCACGCACACGCACACGCACACGCACGCACACACACACACACACACACGAATATATATTATTTATCTTTGTCTTGTACGTATCTCTCCAATATTTCTTGTAGGTTTTCTATATTGTAAATAGTTCTTCAAATATTTGCTGCTTCTGCAAGTAAATATACATATAGCCTACACAGTAAAAACACGTTCGGTGCAGACAACCGTGAACAACTCCCCAGTGATTCGATCTCTCAACAGGCAATAAGTAACATACGTACAATAAGCTATAAAAGCAAAGAATGCAATAGTTGGCTTTACTGGTCCCTCGTGTTCACGGGCAACATCTTATATCTTATCTATGCAACATATTTCTACGATTTATTTGCCAAGGTTCTCAGTCTTCTTTAGTCACAGTAAGTCATGGCTGAATCCGTGCCGTGAGTAACACAGGCGTATAATCTGATTAAACGTTTGTCCCTCCACCACTGACACAACGCAGCGATTTCAGTCATCTGCGTAAGTAGTCCTACGTGTACTGAATGCGGACTTATACTTTTTATGTGCTATAGCTGTCCAGTTGAGTCCGGCGTCTTGATTTTTTTTTTTGAGTTCTCTCTTATATCTACTGGTTTCTTTTGTCAATCTTCTCTTCTTCTTCTCCTCTTCAAGGATTAGGTTATATAAATCTGTTCCGGCAACCATCTCTTCTTCGGACGACCCACGTCTCCGAGGTTGCTTTGGATACTACAAGTATTTCAAAGTTTTACATGAACAGGTTACTGGCCTGTTGCACAACCCCCTACCAGAAGGACCAGAGACTCTTCTGTCAGGGTTACCGTACCTTATCTGGGCCGCAGGAGATTCGCCTTTACCCTTCTCTTGTCAATCTTCTCTTTTAAATATATTGTTACGACGGTCTCAGTGATCGTCGTATGGTACAGTGGAAAGAAATAAAGACACCAATGAAGTCTCTAACTACCAGCTTTGATGAGTCACAAATAACAATGTGAAATCAACAAGGTACTCTGATACAATAATTCAAGTTAAGTTTGTCCGCATCCAGTAATAATGTCAACGAATAAAAACTGTACTAGTTTCTTCTCAGCTCCAAGTCCATTCGTATACAGAAAATTCCGGTTTCTTTAATGGACGTTGCTATTGCTTCTGGTATTCTATACCTACTCTGTTGATCACTGTTCCACCACTCGTGTTGTGCAGTGGAAACAAAATACAACCACCATTGAAGTCACTAATTACCAGCTTCAATTAATCGCAAATAACAATTTCAGATTAACAAGGTTCTCTCGTGCAACAAGTCAAATTAAATGTGTCCGTACGCAATGCTAATGTCAACTATTAAGAGTTCCGCACTCACAGTAATCACTTTCCACAACCACTTGATCCGCACTGAATAAATCGTTAACTGTAACTGACTTCTAAACCAGCCGCTGTTGCTTTCATATGGGTCCCGCAGTGATTACAGATAATTTTCCCCATCCTATTGGCGGCGTGCCAGCTTAATTTGCATAGTTACAACAAGTGCCCTCGAACAGTCTGGAAGATACCTTTTGTGCGGCCTTGACTGAGACGCTGCACCTGCTCGGTTAGCCGAGAAACGAGTGGAAGGACGCTCTTGACTCTTCGAGAGCATTCCATAATTACAAATAGAATTATCACTGTTGCACACCAGTATAGAAAAATTATTCCGATTAGCGCTTTCAAACTTCTCAGCTCATCGTCAGATCGGAATTAACAAGCAGATATAAACCAAACCCCCCCCCCCCACTGACTACACACAACAAGCTATAATTCAAACGTCCCTTCCCAACCTCCGAGCCCTGTCACTCCCGTCTGGTTAGTTACATATTTTCTAGCACATTCCTTGTGTTTATGTGTGTGTACATTCCTTTTAAACCTAACGCTGTACCGCCTTTCTCATTCACACTTGTGGGCGCGGTCAGTCACCCTTATTTTAAAAACATCCAATTAGTCCTATGCAATTTAATTCTTAATCTTATCTATCCGTCCTCTATCTTTTACTTTTTAATTATATTATAAAATATTTCTTCATTATCAAATTTAGTTTTAGTATTCATTAAATTGTCTAACCCTTTTTCCCTTTCTTTCAATATTTCTAACTCCTCCCTAAGCTTCCTTTCAACTGTGTTATTTACTACTTTTACAATTTCATAGTCTTCCAAAGGATTAACAAACCTATGGTTCTCTTCTATGAAATGCCTTGCATATAACGAATTCGTTGTTCTATTACCTTCTCCACGTCTGTGGTCAGACAACCTGCATACGAATTTCCATCCTGTTCCACCTAGGTACACTTTGTTGCAGTCTTTACATTTTAATTTATAAATTCCGCTTCTCTGTAATACTGGAATTTTTTCTATATATTTATTCCTTATCTTATCAAATACCGTTTCACATTTTTCAATAGCTATATCTACTCCGTATTTATTAAAACATTTTATATTTTTTCTATAGTGGTGTGCAACAATCATAATTCTGTTTGTGATTATAACCACTAACACAGCTTTCTTCATTAAACATTTCATAATTGTCGTGACAATATGATCAAATGAATTTAACATTTTACAGTCCGTTATGACTACTGGCTTACGTGTAACTGCTGTTAGACGGAGATCACATTTTGTTCTTTGATTTAGGCTTGCTTATGTCATCGTTAACAACTGTGTATTTGTAAAGTTCCTACACCAGTCTGTTACACAAGCGTCATAACACATTACTATCACTCAATTCGATACAATCCACGATTGACCTTAGCAGCATCGTACTCTTCGGCTTGCAGAATACGAATAGCTCCACACGCCTCACAACTGGCGGGAAAAACAGTGAGAGAATGCACGTTTCGTCGGCCACTACTTGAACAGAAGTGAACAAAACGGAGAGTGGAATGGCGTGTAAGAATGTGATAGTTTATTGGACGCTCTGAGGACGCGTTGTGTTGCTACAACAACGGTTTTGCGTATATCACACAAATGTAAGGGGTTAAATTTTGAAAAGTCTTCGTATGAGTAATAGACTACAAGTTCATCAAGAGTAGAAGATTAGAACGGCTGGGTCATGTGATGCGATTGGATGATAGCAGAACAAGTAGAAGAATCGCAGACTGGAAACCAATTTTGGCAGAAGGAGGATCTTGGGAAGATGGGTAGATGACGAAGAGGATGATGTAAGAAGCAAGAATGTTGAGAGGGTGGATAAGGTTGTGTGGCTATAGGACGGAATGGAAGAAAATCAGTGAGCAGGCTAAGATCTTTACTGGGTTGTGATGAAGAGGAAGAAGAGGAACAATAAGAAGAAGAAGAAGAAGAAGAAGAAGAAGAAGAAGAAGAAGAAGAAGAAGAAGAAGAAGAAGAAGAAGAAGAAGAAGAAGAAGAAGAAGAAGAAGAAGAAGAAGAAGAAGAAGAAGATGATGATGACGACGACGAAGGAGAAAACGAAGACGACAAAGAAGAAGAAGGGATTAGAAGGAAGAAAACATCAGCGGATGGAGCATGAAGACGACGACGGCATTTTCTTGTCCATCCATGGATGAGGTTTTTTTGCCTGTTGGGGCGTCTATAGTTTTACCAACATATTCTTACGGCGGTGTCACGTATCATCGTATTGTACAGTGGAAGCAAAATACAGACACAATGAAGTCACTAATTACTAGCTTTAATTAGTCACAAATAACAATTTGTAATTAACAAGGCACTCTCATTCAATAATTCAAGTTAAATTTGACCACATTCAATAATAGTGCCAACTGTTGGAGTTCCGCACTATTTATAACACACTAATCACTTTCTGCTAATCCGCAACAACCACTTGATCCGCACTCTACAATATCGCCAGGTGTAACTGACATCTAAGCCGGCCGTTGTTGATTATATAGGTACTGCAGGTGTTCCAGAATAATTTTCCATTCTTTTGCAGCGTGCCGGCGTAATTTACGTAGTTGCAAGTACTCGAACGGTCTAGAGTAGTGGTTCCCAAATTTATTATGCCCACGGACCCCTTCTCATAGCAAAAACCTGACCATGAACCCCCAAGTGAAATAACTCTACACAACTGCATAATAGCAAAATTTCAAATTTAACTTTGATGTCTTGAATGGTGAATGGTGAACAGTCTAGAGTAGTGGTTCCCAAATTTATTATGCCCACGGACCCCTTCTCATAGCAAAAACCTGACCATGAACCCCCAAGTGAAATAACTCTACACAACTGCATAATAGCAAAATTACAAATTTAACTTTGATGTCTTGAATGGTGAATGGTGACGTGAAAGTAAAATATCAATAAATCATTTTTGATATTTAAAGTAGTATTTATTGAAATTATAACTTTTGTTTTAAAATACAAAAACACATTATTTTTCAATGTGATGAGTGAACCTGATGGGATGATATGAGATTATTTATGTTCGGCTCGATATTTGTGAGTAACATTCGTAAGTTTCCACGGGCACTAATTTGCAGTCGGTTTCTTTTTTTCGTGATGAGGTTCGTAACTGCACTGAATTCACGTTCTACTAAATAGGAAGACGGGAAAGCAATCAACAGCTTCTGTACAGTGGCCCATAATGCAGTATATAAAATTGGTATCTGTTTTTGTAACCAGAATTTGTGGTATCCTTGTTCAAACATTGGTTTCAGCTCCTCATTTGTGGATAATTCAATAAGTTGCTCCTGTATTAGTATGGATTCATCTGAGTTTGTGGGTCTACTTGCAAAAGGGTCCAACACCCAATCGGGGATGCCCAAGTGAAGAATGTCTTCAAATCTTTGGCTGAGGTCAGAATGAAGAGCCGTTAAGTGTTGACAATAAGCAAGCAAATCTTCATCTCGTTTTTTCAATTTTGAAAGATTTGGGAACTGAGAGCATTCTCCTCTCCCCACGTTTTGTTTGTACAGCAAAAGTTTTGCAACAAACGCAGATATTATACTTTTAGTTTTGATTAAATTTAATTGATCACCTTGTAACTTCAAATTTGTTTCGTTAAATTTGGCAAATAAGTCAGTCATATAAGCTGTCATTTTTTGAATTAATTAAATTGAGCCGCAAATCACTGTATTTGCTTTCCAGGAATTCCAACACTGAATCAAAGAGTGCATAAAATTGATCCAAACATGCACATTTAGATAACCAACGAACTTCCGTGTTAAGTAGTAAACGTTTATAATCTTCATCATTTTCGAAACAAAGTTGAGCAAATAATCTCTCATTTAAGGCATTCCTTTTGATTTTATTAACTGCTCTAATGACATAATCTAGTGAGCCATGCAAGCGTTCACTAAGCTTTTTGGCGACTAAATGTTGTCGATGAATGACACAATGTAGCCTACAGATAATATATTCGGTATAGCTTGTTTTAAGTATGCCAGAAAGCTTCGGTGTCATCCTACCATTGCCGGAGCACCGTCAGTCGCAACGGAGAGGATATTACTCAAGAGTATAACTTTTGCATCGAAAAATTTTTGTAATTCGTTAAATATTGTTTCACCTTTCGTATCAGTTCCCAAACATTTGGCAAATAACAATTCTTGGGAAATTTTTTCTTCTTTTACAAATCTTACATAAGCTAAAAGTAAAGCTTCGTTTCCTGGCAGTTGACTCGTCAAGCTGTATAGAGAATTCAGATGTTTTTCAGTACTCATAAAACGTAACGTCACATAAATTTTCTACGTCCTGAGCCATTTCGCATTTCGTCAATCCTTCTTTGTACTGTATTATTACTCAGTGGAATTCTTCTTATAATATCGGAAGCTGGTTTATGCAGCACGGTGCGTATTACCTCACGTAAAGCTGGTAGAATAAGTTCTTCACCAATGGTGTGCGGCTTTCCGACTTTGCAATCATTAAAGAAATGTTATAAGAAGCAAGCAGTCCATCGTCGTCTCGCTCAGATGTTGTCGGGAAGGGTTGTTGCAATGACGGTGTTTTCAAATATTTTTCTTTGACTGTTTTAAAAAAAGTTAAACCTTTATCTTTTTTGTCGCTATGGACTTTTGTCAAATGTTCCTTAAGCTTAGAAGGTTTCATTGATTCGTTTGACAAAGTTTTATTGCATAGAAGGCTCATAGGTAAAGTACTATTTCTTGGTAACGGAATAAAGATATATTTTAAATATTCAATACTATATTGTCTGCATTTTTTCTTCGGCTCACTCATACTGTTATCTGTAAAAAAGGGGACAAATTTAAGATATAAGGGTAAAATTTTAAGTAAGTGTCACATATTGTATAGGTACGGTTGCATATTTTTTCTATGTATTTATGACTATGGGCATTTATTTACGAGACTTAAATAATTAAAATGTGTTACTACATAAGACACAATGTAATTTTTGAATTTTTAATATTGGTCGCTCGAAATTATTTTTCAAGAAAAATAAATAATTAAATTGTCAAATAAATAAATAAATAATAAAATATGGCACTATTGATAAATATTACGTAATAAAACTATTAAATAAATTAACTTTAACAAAAGTATAACTTTGCTTAAATAAATTTAATATACAAGAAGATATCAAATGTATTCAAACATACTTACGTAACGTACGCTATCTTCGTAACAATAAAAAAATGATACTGCATTTTGTTCAAAACTAGGAAAATTTGTTGCATGCACTTCACATCACGCAGAAAAAAAGAATTAAATTGTTGATTAGATGCACGACTCTTTTATAGTGCCATATTTAAACAAGTTATTGCATGAAAGAAAATTGTCCTGTAGCGGCGAGATTCCGTTCCTGTTCAAACCTGCATAGATAGATAGGCGGCCGCGGTCGGCCCGGCTCCCACCATGCGATGCTTGTCATTACTTGTATTTTACGTACCTATCTATACTTATATTTTACTCAGGACGTAAAAATGGCTACCAATTTATTTATTGCTATTTATTTTTAACTTTCATAATAATGAAAATGGGTCACAATTATTTTACTTTATATACCTTTCGCGGACCCCCTGACGTTGTCTGCGCATCCCCAAATTAATTTTAATTTGCCACGGACCCCCTCAGCGGTTCCAGGGACCCCTGGAAGTCAGTAGGAACCACTGGTCTATAGGCTAGTTAACTGCGCGGCCTTGACATAGGCACTGCATCTGGTTGGCTAACCGAGAAACGTGTATACCATTTCCGTTCTTAGCTTAATCCTGCTGTAAACAAACAGGCATGGCACATCTGAAACGCTATTTGCTACTTGAATTAGAGGCGTGTCACTCTGACAGAAGCAGTACATACAGGGTACATATAATATTGATACTGTATAAACACACGCAAATTGTAATAATTTGTCCTGACCAAAATAAATTTGTGTGACAGTGTCAGACCGACAGTGAAAAATTTTATAACACAAGTTAATGGCGTTTTTTTTAATAACCGTTTAAATATTGCAACAAAAAAAAAAAAGTAAAGTCTACTTCAAACGAAAATAGAAGCTGTGATAATTACCAGTGTACTGAATACCATCAGTTACTCTCAGGAGTAATTCAATACCTTCCATTTCTGTGTCTGAACTTGTATCTTCACTTGAGTCAGCGTTATTCATAAGATTGTTCATTGTCTTCAACGGCGTCGGTAATGTGGGCCAGTTGCCAAAGCATACCATCTTCCTTGACTGTATGCTGCATACAATGACTTCACTTATCCGCCGTTGTTTCATTTAGCGCCTTCTCAATAAATTGTTTTATAACAAGCAGCTAATGCTGTGTCGTGACGGGCAACATATCCTTTCAACTGCCTCTATATTAATTCAGTACGCTTCAGAACACAGTGATTAGCAACAAGTCGTAAAACGACGTGTCCCGATTTAAGTGGTAAGATAACCATCACATGACTATACATTCTGCACATGAGCGTAATACATTACTGTGTTAACAGTGTCAACGTCCCTGACCAATAGCGCTTCAGATTTGCGTGGGTTTGTTTATATCAGAATTCAACTAAGAACGGAAAGAGTTTAGAACTTTCACATAACTGTACCGGCCGACTTTTCGAAAGCGTTACGTAATTTCTTAACAATATAATATCACGAATTTATCACGCCGCAGTGAAAATTGCCAAAACACGTGTACACGATGGCTTGAAAACAGAACAGTATATACCGCTAATGGCGCGACGGAATGATAAACAAAGACCGATCAGCAGTATATGTCGAACAGAACAGTAATTGATCACTGGAACAGAAGTGATCACAGTCTGCGCGACAACTGTAAACTTCACCGAACGACATTATATAAATAAGTTTATTTTGTGTTTCTCTCGTCGTCTGTTTGTCACTACCCAAGTTTGTGTCGGTTTCGACTGGCTCGACTGGAAACTTTTCGGTCGCGAAATATATTCTCTTTTCGTTACCATACCTGGGCTGCTGTTGCTGCTTACGTATTCATAAGATATGAACAACTTTGTCTCTCAAGTCGAGGCACCGCTCTTGTTGTTTTTATGTCACGTGTACTGGAATATTTCTTTATCAAAATTTTGTGCTCGACTCAGCTTTCCATATTCTGTAGCCAAAGTAACCTGGCGTAAAGTTGACTGTGTGCGATTTCGTACCGTGGTTGGCGAAAGTTTTTAATTTTTACTGCGTTCTGTTAATATTCTAATTCTTGTTAATGTACAGAATTTTTCGTTTGTTAAACTAATGTGGTAAGACGTATCGGTAAGCGTCTTGATAGGTATACAAAGCAGTTTCGCTCTCATTGGCTACCACATGGCCGGCTCTAGTAGAAGGCCGTAATAGTAAACGTGGCAACACTGGAACCGGGTGATACTTGACGTCGACTAGACGGTTGTAAATAAGTATTTACAAAGATTTTACAAATTTTAGATCTAATTTTTAAGCTGTCGTATGTGTTTTTTTATATAATACAACAAGTGTTATTTTAGTGTGTTATTTTTTCCTGCACACGTCCACACAAAGCAAAAAAAACACACACACACACACACACATATAGGGTGGTAGAGTGATATGAAAACTAACTAGCTTTTATTTTTTCTTTATATTGTGGAGGGCACAGCAATTAGGATAATTATATTTTATTTTTGCTCAGCGGAATCACAATACTTAGGTACGGGGCTAAGTGTATCTACTCATATTTCAAGCAGACTCGAACTGATCTATTGACAGCTTTCAAGAGCGGCCCATAATTTTTCTTTCTTGTGGCTTATTACAGTGTAAAACAAAAAAGCAAGACACCAATTAAATCACTAATCACCACCTTTAATTATCACCATTAACAATTTGTAATCAACAAGATAGTCTCTTACAACAAATCAAACAAAAATTGTCCTCACGCAATAATAATGTCAACTAATAGTGTCCCGCACATTTATAAAACACATAACACTTCGCCACAATACTTCGAACCTCACTGGAATAAATCGCCACTTAAACTGGAACTAAGGGTTGCTGAATCCTTATATTTATACCCTGCTAAGATTCCAGAATAATCCATAAAACGCGTCAAGACTACTCGAAAACACTACTATTTGTGTATTTTATGGTGACCGGCAACCTTGGTGAAGGTGATATGCGCAGAACCCTGTTTTTTGTCAGTGTGACGGCACATCTCGCTGAGTGCGTAAGCGTTGATGCGTTTCAAAAAACATTTACCGTATAGGCCTGTATTTCATTTGATTATTACGTATTTTCAACACAAAAAACATATTCTACGCTACGAAAACTTCATCAGCTTTTTAAGTCTAGTGTGAACTTTCGAGGTAGCTTATCATGTATAAGAAAAGTTATTATAAACTTAGGGTTTAAATGGAAGAAGATTAGAAAAATTATGTGTATTAAATGAACGGCAAGAGATAAGGGCAAACATAATTGAATATCTCAGGAAAATAAAACAATTCAGGACAGAAAAGCGGCCAATTATTTACTATTTGCATTATGAAACAAATAACATTGTTCTGGTACTACAAATTCATATTTGATACAATTTCGAGTAATATTGAGTAAAATTACAAATAGTAGTTACTTGAATGAAATCCGAAAATTTCAACAATGTGTAAAACCCGATTTGTAATAATTAAATAGTTAAGGCACCCTTAAAGCCGGCTGTACTAACAGTAAGACAGACGTTTTTGAAATGAAGTGTTACAACTGAGCACACTTAGTCTCCCCACTACCCTCAATTTTCGCGCAGCTATGAAGCGGCCACCATAAAGTAACGCGATTGTAGAGCGTAATTGATTGCGGCCTTGAACACAGTGCGCCGAACGATATGGTCTGGAATAGCTTCGTTGACGCATGTTAAGTGTCACGTACGCACAAAAACATTACAGCTGGGCTTTGGTGGCGTAACAATAAATAATAATTTAGAGATTTGCTTTTCCAACATACTTAAAGTATGAACATTGGTCTGTACACCTCCACTTCCTTCAAGTTCTTCTCTAATTTCTGTACACCATTTCTGATTGTATAATGATTACAAACATGTAGAACATACAATCAACAAATAGACCTACGAGTTGACGATTGGTCAAATAGAAGGAAAAAAACATAAGCTCTTATAACTTATAAAGGGAATAGAAACTACCTAGATTCTACATAAGATGATCATTATTGTCTAACTGGCTTTATACTTCTGTGTTATTTAAATGCTAATATTTCAAATAAATACGAAAAATATTCAATGTGTTTCATTCAGATATTCAAGTGATGGGTCTGTATTATAGTTAAATCTGCGTAATAAATACTCGTCTGTAAAAAAGAAGGTATAAAAAAATTGTTAAATTAGGGATGCTTGCAAAATATGTATAGCGTTTATGATGAAAACGAAAGAAAGAAAGAGAGAGGGGGAGAGAGAGAGATAGAGAGACCTTGGTTTTATATTTTTACAGAAAATGCCAATTATTACGAAAATTTCTTTATAATCTTTTTTGACATTCATTGTCAGTTAAAAAATATTTTAACTTATAATTTTATATTTGTGATTAATGTCTTTCAGGATTAAAAAAGTGTTTAGTAAGTTGCTTTTACTAAGCGAAGTTATAATTACAATTCACAGTATCAAAACTAATTAAAGCTGTTCGAAAGTGAGAGAGAGAGAGAGAGAGAGAGAGAGAGAGAGAGAGAGAGAGAGAGAATGGTAGTTGGAGAGGGAGGGGGAGAGGGAGGGGGAGAGGGAGAGAGAAAGAGAAAGAGAAAGAGAGAGAGAGGGGGAGAGAGAATTGAGCTGAACAGACTTGATTTTTATACATCTTTATTAATCCTGTTATACGAAGAAAGCAATTTTTCTAAAAGTTTCTTTGTTTTTGTGCGCCACGAATTTTTTAAAAGTAATTTTCTCATACAATCGTTAACGAGAGTCATTCTGCGATAAGTACTAATGATTCAATACCAGAGTTAAAAACATCTTAGGTTTTGATAATTAATAAGGAAAAGATTTTTTTTTAGCTTTTATGAAGAACTGCTATTACCGCTTTCGGTCAGATGAGGCGACATGTTACACGACACATGACCCGTATTAATCACGATTTTGTTTTACAATTTGATTTAGTGTTTCCCTACAATATGCATACTTATTGTTTGTCTATCTGTCTATGTCTCTGTCTGGCAGTCTATCTATGTCTCTCTCTCTCTCTCAGTATAAAGGAAATAATAAGCAGATGTTAAGGCACTGGGGAACACGGTTAAGTAAGGTCAAAAACACGTTTTGGCCACTTTTTTATAAATAGTGGTTTTCAAACGTGTTGCCAAAATGTTTTGAAATATGGAATAGTAATAGCTGTCCAGAAATGAACACACATTATACAGACCGTACATGACTCTAATGCCTGTATATATATATATATATATATATATATATATATATATATATATATATATATATGCCTGTATGCCTGTATCTGACAATAGGAGATAGGACAGATAAGACACTGTAATGTTGATAAAAACAACATCCTGTCCGGGTAGGCTCGTAGGGATCTGGGACGACAGTGAAATTGGAAACGTAAGAGAGAACTTAAAATTAAAGGACGAGAGTCAAAGGGGCTGAAAACAAAATGCTATGGAGAACGTTGGGACGTTGTACACTGTAAGTGCTCAATGCACTTGTAACGCTATTTAGATGTAGTGGTATTTTAGGAAGCTTCGTAAGTGCCCCTTAATTTGGTATTTAAATGTGTGTTAATGAATTTACGTATATTGTTACGACTGTCACTCAGATCGTCTAGTCGTAGAGTGGAAACAGAATAACTGACAACAAATTAAGTCACTAATTACAAACCTGGAAATAGTTATCAGTTTAAATATTTGAGAGGTTGGATGGCAGAAGACAATGAAGAAATAAATGAAATAAGGAAAAGGATACAGGCCGGAAATAGAGCATATGCTTCGTTGACAACTATATTTAAGACAAGGAATATCCACCATCAGTCCAAGGTCACATTATATAAAGTTATGATCTCACCGGTGATAACATATGGCAGCGAGACAGACCTGAACAAACAAGCCGCTAACATAGTCAGTACTTTTGGAAGGAGAATTTTGAGAAGAATGTATGGACCTATCCAAGTCAATGGGATATGGAGAATGCGTCACAATGAGGAACTATACAAGCTGTATAAAGATAATGATCTGGCCACCACCATCCCATCCGACTGCATACATTGCAATGGGCAGGACACATCATTGGGATGGAAGGCAACCGAATACCTAGGAAGGTACTGTTTAGTCAAATCGAGGGTAGAAGGCCTGTCGGAAGACCCAAGTCACGCTGGATTGACGCAGTGGCGAGGGATGGTGATAATTTACTTAAAACAAAACGATGGACATCGATCGCCAAGGACAGGGAAAAATGGAGGCTGATGATTATGGAGGCTAAGGTTCGACCTCGAACTATGACGCCATAGAAGAAGAAGAAGAAGAAGAAGAAGAAGAAGAAGAAGAAGAAGAAGAAGAAAAATTACCAACTTTAATTAGTCACAAACAACGCTAAGGAATCAACAGTGGTACTCTCGTACAGTAATTTAAGTTAAATTTGCCTAACACACAACAATAAATATAACCTTCTTATAGGTTTAAACTAATTAACACAAAAATTATTTTCCACCAAACCGCAAGAATCACTCCGATCCGCACTAGTAATATCGCCAGGTCTAAATGGACTTGTCGGCTTCGGAATCCAGTATTTATACTTCGGCCTGGTTGGATTGTAGTGACACAGCGGAGCTCTGGATGTCAGTAGTGTAGTCGAGAGATGTGTGGAAGGGGCGTCTTGTATTGTCTAGAGCTTTACGTAATTCTACTGCGCAGAATGATCTGTAAACAGCCGCGTGTTAAGTGTCACATAGGCACTGTTGTTATTTTTCAGCTCAACGTACTATATATAATGTAAATGTTTGTAAATTTATGTAATTGCTATGCTGAGTATTGCCGTATGTACTGATCGCGTCTCTCTCTCTCTCTCTCTCTCTCTCTCTCTCCCTCCCTCTCATTCCAAATGACTTTGTTGGTAGTCATGCTGCTTTCCCTACTGGTCTGATTTTGCATCTGTACAGTGAGCTTCTCCGAACGTATAATCTTATGAATTTCTTGTCTGCAAAGTAATATTATATTAAGTCACACACACACACACACACACACACACACACACACACACACACACACACACACACACACACACACACACACACACACACACACACACACACACACACACACACACACACACACACACACACACACACACACACACACACACACACACACACACACACACACACACACACACACACACACACACACACACACACACACACACATGTATATATATTCGTGTGAAGGCTTTCACGGTGAATATCTGTTGTATAGCAGGTTTTGGGTACATCCGTGTATGTGATGTTTATATTGCCGACATTTCGTTTCGTAATCACGGAACATTTTCAAGACGTCCTGGTTGTGATTTAACTACTCTGTACTGTCTGACAGAGAAGCCATCGAAATCTACTGGATGAGGGAGGGAGCGGTCAACGACAGAAATGAGTAAACTAAATTAGCGGCAACTTGGAAATTCTTAACTAACAGTTCACAAATTAACAAACAATATATGGCCACAACATACTCACCCCCACCCTCTAAACCTCCCATGGCAAAAATCACAAGGGATACAAGATATAAAACGCGCGCCGTAGTTAAATCAACACTAGTACGCTGTGTTCCGAGATTACGGAACGAAACGTCGGCAATATAAACATCACGTACACGGATGTACCCAAAAAACTGCAATACATATATATTAATAATAATATGTAATGCATAATATTTTTAAGACAAGAATATATTTTTTACAATGTTTCGGCTATTTTAAATTACTGTCATCACCTGAACAATGTAAGACACGATAAAAAGTATGTGCTTGTTTTAAAAATATAAAATATTATTTATTATTAACTTGAATAACGGGATTAATGTGAGTGAATATGAATATATAATGTGTGTGTGTGTGTGTGTGTGTGTGTGTGTGTGTGTGTTACTAATTTGATAACATTTACTTTATTCCTCACATTAAAGTTGTTCTCGTACGTTAGCCTTCAAAATGCTTTATCTTTCCAAATTCCTTCTCTCATGGCTAATGATACGCCATCTTTCCAAGTTCTTTTTGGCATTTCTCTTCTTCTTCGTTCTGAACATGCTCACTGTAACATTTTTTTTACCACATTACCTCCTTCATGCTTTGCACGTGATCGTACCATCGAGGGTTTCTTGTTTTTGTTGTACCAATTATAGGTTTTCGTTGTTCCGTAGTTTTCCACTCTTCAGCACCGTACGTTACTACATTTTCCACTATCGTGTTGTAAAACCTTATTTTAGTATCTTTTTTTGACCCGATCGTTACAAAGCACAGAGTGTAGTTGCCTAAGTGTTTGCTTTCGTTGCCCCCCATTTTCTTTCCGATCTCTTTGCATTACTTGTTCCTTTATTGTCAAAGATCACAACCAGGTAGATTGATGAATTTTTATATATTTTTCTTGTATCGGCCATCAAAGAACCACATGCCAATTTCAATTATTTATTCTCTGTACTTTTCTTTTTCTCCAATATGCTTTCATCTTTTCACAGTGTCTCTTCTTCCTGTCTTCAGTCCACCTTAAACCTACGTTTTTCTCTGTGTTTACCCTGGACTCCTTCTATTTTTAACACTTTTGCCCGAAAAACTTCTCTTTCAATTGCTTCTTCTGCGTTTATAAGTATTAGTTTTTTCTAAATCCTTTTGGACTTCTTGAATCCAACTTGATGTTGACTCCTTCCCCCACAGATATTTGAACATCTGCTTTGTTAACCTATTGTCTTCCATTCTTTTTAAATGTCCAAAAAATAATATATTTTTTATTTTTTTCTCTTTTTCGAAAAACATGCCTTTGTGTTATCCTCAACAAACCAAATAATGATTGTTGATTGTTAACCCCCCTCATTTCGGAGACTCTTCGTCTGGCTTTCTTATAATGTAAATCACGTTTGCTATCGCAGTCGGTAAAATGGAATGTGAACAGTTGATTACGTCCACTTGTAATTCCTATACTTCGGCACATGCGTCTCCAAATCGTTAGTGCGGGTGTAAAGTATATTAATCCAATATTTGACAATAAAAAATTTTTCTTTGAAAGAAAGCAGCTTTAAGCTCATTTAGATCTCGCTCTCTATGCCCTTTCCATTTTATCAATTTTTTATGAAAATTTTCCACCTTTTCATACTGTCCTATATAATTTTAATATCCAAAGTTGAAAATAAAAGGCACCCCTGTATTTTCGAATTAAAAAAGTCAAGCTTAGAAATTAAAAGATCGATTGAGTTAAACGCTGTAGAAAAAAAAACAGGTTGTATTGGATACGGAAGTTAATAAAATAGCAATAAACTAGAGTAACAGCTGAGATAAAATGGAAAAAGCGAGAAAGCGCTTGGTGGCGGCGACGGATGTGCTGTGAACTAACTGGTAATGTACGACACACGGTCGGGTCAGAGGTAATAAAACATAAACGAGGGCGCGCGCGCGAGGAGAGTCACTAGTTCGGAGTGATTTTATTGCTTCCTGATACTGGTACGTACGTACGTGGCACGTGCGTTAATCCTTTCCGGTCTGGCGTTTGTTGTCTGTCCGTGTCTGACGACAATTAGTTATTTGTTCGTAGCGTTTGATCTTTACAGTACTGTAGTTGTGATTGTTGGTAATTGTATAGGTGATTCAAAATTGCACGGAATTCAAAATGTAAAAAGAACGTAGAAACCCAAAGAACACTGCCGAGATACACAGTGACTGCAACTCTACGTTAACTGTCAGTAGACAATTCCACTGAAGACGGCGAAATATGTCTTGCCTTTACAAATGGCATTAAGTGACTGTACTTGCTGCGCAAAAATACTCGTAAGTGTTATTGTTATACAAGTTTCCATTATGCTATAATTTTTATGAAACCTGTACATGTTTGATTTCTCTGGTATTTAATTATTTCCCCCACTAAGAGTTGCTATCCATATAACGACGTACAGAATGATTCAAAATTGCATGGCACATTATTCACCACCTGCTTCAGGGCGCTAATATTAGCAAAAAATTCCGTATAAACATATTTACAAAAAGGCTTCATTTTCGACTTGTGGATAGCGAAGTACTTCAACGTCATTTCAAGAGTAAAGTGAATCCACACTGAAATTCTTAGAACTTAAATTAAGGGGCGAATTTGACGGTTTCATATGGTTTTTGACCAGACAATTTGAAGACAGTTAGTCCTAAAACTGTGTCTTATTATTAATGAAAAATAGGTTGGAAGCTAAATTAGTCTCTTTCAGTTGCTTTGTGGTCGTATCATGAAATACCTAAAAAATAAAAAGAAAAGAGTAGCAACTGAAATTTATAATGTCCTGGCCATACCTCACTACTATATGATAATGAAACTTGGATTAAAAAGCCAAAAAGTACATCTAGAATACAAGGAGCAGAAATGAGGTTCATGAGTGCTGTAAAGTGTTGATCGAGGAGAGATCTTACAAGAGATGATCATAGTAAAATGGGACTGGACATAGTTGAAAATTTAAATGATAAAATCTCACGGTAGAAAACTGATCGCCCGTTACATGTGGAGAGAACGGTTTCAACTTGATTTCCCTGAAGAGGGAATGTATCGTCTAAGGTGAAAGACTCAGTAAATAATGTTTGGATGAATTCCATACAGATTGAAACAGACCTAGCCGAAGATGTAAAGGATGAGGAGGACGACGACGGCGACCTAATACGTTCAGAGGGGTATTTACGGGGGGGGGATCGGACCCCCTTCCAGAGGTTCGAAAAAGTTAAGGAATTTTGTTAATCTTTTAATTTTTAGGTTGGTTGCTAGCCTACTTTTTCAGCTGTGTGCGCTAATAGTAGTAACTATTTTTTAAATATGCAAACAGGTTTATTACCTACGTTTGAAATATGAAATATGGGAAATCAATTCAGTCAATAAATATCTTGTAAAAAATGTTTAAATACTCCGTATTTTTATTGTGTTATTGCCGTGTACTTTAAAGAGGATGAGCTCATCCACTCTAAAGATAGTAACATTCGTTAGTCTTAAATTGTTTTTTCTTTTGTATGAAGCCAACCCGACCCCGAAACGCCCCAAGGTCAAGTTTTAGATACCCCAATGAATTTGTTTCACAAATAATTCACACGCGCGCGCGCGCGCACACACACACACACACACACACACACACATTTTTTATGTTTGCGTAGACTATTTCGCGATCGTTGTCATAAAGAAGTTCTTTTTACACACCTTTTTCGCTTAATGATTGTTTATTTTATACTGTTTTCTTAATTAACGGAGTGAGAAAGGTTAGATAAATTTGTTACGCTCGTTATGGGCGGCGGCTGCACCCATGTGGGTGTGCACGGGGTGGCGAGGATTGTGTTTCCTGTTAGCAGGAGTGGCGTTGTTCTAATTAGCAGAGGATTATGTGTAGTATATTGTTGTTAGTGTTGCGGTTAGCGTAAGAGAGGGGAGGAGAAAGAGAGAGAGAGAAGTCTTATTATTCGAGGCTGTGAAAAGATAAGGTTAAGGAATGAACAGGAGAGTGTCATAAGAGGCTTACCGAGTGCACACAAATCATGCTGCAAATTAATGCTGTTGTTAGCTGGTTGGTTGGTTTGCTGGGTGCGGCAGCTTAGCGCTGCGGTGTCGAACACCTGGCAGCGTGCGTCAGCCAGCGAGGTCGCCCACACAGCTGGTGGAGAGACGTCCTGCAGGCAGGCTGGTCCTCGCTTGGTCGCGGTTTCGATTCATTCATAACACGCTGTTGCATTCTGTACACAATAAGTGCACCGATTATATCTCTTTGTCGGTTGATTAGACGGCAACTGATTTCGGACTATTGTCTTGGTCGTAATATTTCGTGTTGATTAATCGGTTGGCAGATTTACACAATACACGTTTATGTTAAAAGGAAACGTTACTTATGTTATTATACGTGTGCAAGCGCGCGTGTGTGGATATATAACATCGGTTTATAGGGTCTGTCGTCGCTGTCCGATTTCCAGACTTTCTCTCCAATACTTTTTGTCCTGACAATGTTCTTCTGTCAGTTTCCTTCCACTTAAATCTTTCTGGATACTCTCTCCCCATGATCGTCTGGGTCTTCCCCTCTTCCTCTTCTCCGGGGGTAACCATTCCATTATCCTTTTTGGCAACCTTTCTCCTCCCATCCGTGTAACATGTCCAAACCAAATTAACTGTTTTGTTTCTATAAAGTCTACTACTGCATGTTTCACATTTATCATTTCTCTAATCTGTTTATTTATTATTTTCTCTCGCCTGGATCCTCTGCATGATCTCCTTGGTGCATCCATCTGTACAGCTAGTATTTTCCTTTTGTCCGTTTCTGTCATTCTCCAACTCTCAGCACCATACAACAGAATACTCTTTACGATTAGTATTGTATATCTGTACTTTCCTTCCTCTAGTTATCTGGTCATGCCACCATATACTATTTAGCCTTTTCATAGCCCTCCGTACCATGCCTACTCTCTCCTTTATTTCATCTGTATCTCTGCCATCCTGCTTTAGCTGTACTCCTAAATACTTATATGCCTGGGAATTTTCAATTTCTTCATTGTTTTCCAATTGCAAGTTGATTTCAGTACCTCCCACGCATAAATACTTGGTATTTTCTAGATTGCGTGTGTGTGAATGCGTATATTTATTAATTTACATTTGTTCATACAAATGTAAACGCTTTATTTACAACAAAACTGTTGTCGTTCCTCGCATCCTGGTCTCCATCTATTGTTGTGTTTTCCATTCTGGTCCATAAATTCCTATACGTACTTGTCACTGCAGCATTGATTTCGTCCCTCATGATCAGTTCGGCTTTCCTCTTTTTCTCCTTTCCGTTGGGTGTTCAATTCTTTACTCGAACAAATCAGCTGATTCGAGTAGATAGCGTCCACCATATCCAAACGAATTCCCATTTAATCCGTTATGACATACTTACGTACTCTATCCCCCTACGACCGGTAGGAGGTCACATATAGGGGAACCCCCACATATACGCTGTGGTCCCCCGCGGCCGGAGCTCTACACGGCGTCAAGACGGTCGACGTGCTTCGCCATCGCCTGCACCTGTGCAAGCATTAATTTCTGTTTCCACGTACTAGTTGGAACCCAATTCAACTACTTTCATCAGGCATTCGTTCCACATGACGATACTGTATGAGGCGGTTCGTATATTACATGCTATCTAAAGTGTTGAAAAATTGTCTTGTCTACACAACTTGATCTACTGATAACTTTATTTGTGCAAAAGTCCAAATTTTTCCAGAAGTCCGTGTCAAATACTTTTGGGGGAGTTTCTTTGATTCATCTCCTGAGTTTCAAAACCATGGGTAAGTACACTTTCTAAGGCCTCTATTACACTACGCAACTGATTTCAACGCTGCGTGTAACTAGTTGCAAGGTAGTAAAAACAGGCTGCAACTCCACTGCAATCAGTTGCTGAGTAAGCGTGTCTTCTACACTATTATTACAAACACGTAAAACTTGTTTCTTCGTTGTCCGGGCCAACCTCAGAAATGACTGATCCGATAAAAAAATTGTATCACCACCGTGTTCCTTAAAGATTGAGGATAGTTTTAGACATAAATTTGAACGGATAATTTTAATAATTTTTAAGAGCAGAG
The DNA here is from genome assembly GCA_034769895.1 of Magicicada septendecula. Taxonomy (NCBI): domain Eukaryota; kingdom Metazoa; phylum Arthropoda; class Insecta; order Hemiptera; family Cicadidae; genus Magicicada; species Magicicada septendecula. The sequence continues at coordinate 1,366,269,927 of CM068367.1, forward strand.
CCCTAAATGAGTGAATTTTTGACAGAATTGCTAATTTCTTTTGTTTGAAAATTTGCAAATAAAATCATCCGTTTTTTTTTCGATGTATTGCCGGTTCTGTAAAAAAATGTTATATACTGTTTCGGTCCCGTGTCATGAAATTTCTTCGTTGTCTGCACAATGCGCGCGCAGTCGAGTTGGATGCAATCGGTTGGATAGTCTAATAGACTACATTTGAATCAATGCACATTTGAATCATGACCACATCGAGCGCGTGAAACTAATAGTAGCGCTAGCAGTTGGATGGCTTGCAATTGTCTTGAAACGATTGCAGACCGTGCAACCGATTGCACTAACTGTAAGAGATCTCGTTTAAACCAATGACCCAAAACGTTTTCTGCAATTAGTTGCCTAGTGTAACAGAGGCCTAATACCGGCTAAAATGTCTTGGAACTGACTTGCAATCGATTGCAGTAAGTGTAATAGGTTTGATTTAAACCAATTCCCTACAACGTTTTCTGCAATCAATTGTAGTTGCATGTAATTAGTTGCCTAGTGTAAAAGAGGCCTAAGGTGGCAGAATATTATCTTCTTGGTTTTTGTGGTTGCATTCTCACATCAGAGCACACTATTCAGCTGCAATCGACATGTTTCCTTGTTTAATATCGCATATGACATATTTATGACGTCTTAAACGTTTTGTTAATGTAACCCAGAGAGAGACCTAAAATAAAATATACTATTTTGTATTCAATATTCGTAGCATAAAAGACGGAACGAAAGCAGAGGAAAGAGGCAATTTCAGTGACAGTAAAGAAAAGGTAAGATAAACAGAGACTCGTAAAGTGGGTGTCAGTTGACAGGAACTGCTCAGACGGTTCGCCGGGAAAGCCATCTGTTGCGAAACAAGTGACGTGTAACCCGCACAGCACTACCAGTAATAAAATATACGCATCACTAACTCACGGTGATTTTATTGTTTTATCGCTTCTTTAACGTGCTTCTAGCTGGTTACTCTCTTCCATGTGTTGACTTCAATTGGCTATTTATTTGTTCACAGTCAACATAATAATGGCTCTTAGAAACTGTGTTTGCTCTAGAAATTCTCTCTCCATCTCTCTTTATCTCTCTCTTTCTCTCCCCCTCTCTCTTAAGAGGTCGTGGCAGGAATATAGGTCCCACCAAACGTTAATATAGTGTTTATGACGCTACTATATAATCGAAACAAACGCCATAAATTTGAAGCACAACGAGCTCGGCACAAGTAGTGAGAATAAGAAAAATAGCTTTACAGGGAAAAACACGACTGAAATTTAGAACTCCATAACTGTTTCAGTAGTAGTGTACGGGTAGAAGCGAGCGAACCTATCAATTTTTCAGCGACTAAGAAATATGTCAGTCGCATACAAGCGTTAGGTGTATGAAAAGCGGGGGGGGGGCCATCCCCCCAATTCTTTACTCGTCAACTGATTTCGGACTATTGTCGACTGGCATAACGATGTCAGGTCTATGAAGACGTTGACTCAGGACTAACACTGCGTGTGTGTGGTGCATGCGAGAGAGAGAGAGAGAGATAGAATGAGAGGGGGGGTGATTGTGTTACTATCTATTTTACTGATTTTCATAATAAGACATTGTTTTGAAAATAAACTTAATAAAGACAACTATAATACGATATCCGGGGAAAGTTAATTAATGTATCAAATAACTTATAAATGTAGCGTCAAGTTACAAAATTTTTGGGTCCCCGGATATTTACAGGGGGACGAACGGGACCGTACTCCCGCCCTAGAGGGTAGGAAAAATTGATGAATTTGTTTAATCTCTTAATTTTCAGGCTGTTTTATTAATTTTTCAGCTGTACACGCTAATATAGTAGTAACTCTTTTTAAAATATACAAACAGGTTTATTACACAGCATCAGCGTAGGCTATACGATTGATATATGGAATATAGGAGAAATCAATTCAGTCAATGAGTGTCTTGTTAACAATGTTTCATTAGACGTGTATTTTTATTGTGTTTACTTACCGTTTTTATTGTCTATTATTGTAATTACCGTTTACTTTAACGGGACTGATTTAAGCCCCTTTGCTTCTTATTGATCAGTCTTAACTTGTTTTTTCATTTGTATAAAGCCGACCCGACCCCGCACCTCTCCCAGGCCAAATTCTAGATACGCCACTGATGAAAAGGGGTACTAGAAGGGAGAGGATGAAGAATTAAAAAATCAGAAATCGTCTTAAAATGTTTTTAATCGGTGAAAAAAAAGTAAACGAACTAAAAGAAAGGTGGATAAAAAGTGTTGAAGCGGGTAACTTTAATTTCAAAAAGTACAGCTGGATTTTGTAAATTTTCCAACATTTCTACTAAAGGCACGAAAATTTGAATTGCCGACTTTTAAATGCGCCGGATAATTATCGATCAAAAGCCGGTTATAAACTGGATCATTCTTCGTCACAATAAAAGATATTTTTGGACGAGCGAAGCGAGTCAGGTTTAACTCGACCGTTTGGTATTTGTCTGCCTGTCTATCTGTCTGCTTGTCCTGGGCATATCTGACGGTAACTTCTAAACGCATCAACACCGATTTTCGTAAAACTTGGCTTACGTGTCCATACTTTACCATGCAGAGCTGTTCTTTTTGAGATTGCTACCCCCCCCCCGAAAATAAGGTAGCGGGAGGCAAAACGTGAGGGTCACAATTAAGAAAACAATCAGAAAAGCCCATATGGGGTATCAAATTAAAAGGAATTTTGACCAAAATCTGAATACAATACTTATTTTCTAAAATTTCAAAATGTTTTTAAGTCAGAGTCCACAAAGTGGGTAAAAATTTTGATAAAATCGAAAAATTCATGTGGGGTATCAAATTAAAGAGAATTTTATATAACTTATAAATGTAGCGTCAAGTTTAAAAATTTTTGAGTTCCAGAGCCCAAAAACGTCATTAAAAAATGTGAAAAGCCATTCACCTCTCTTGTAAAAATTGTGAACGTCAGTCTAAAAAAAAAGTAATCCAAATTCGAATGTTTCGAATTGTTAGTTATTGTATGATTGCGTGCTATTAAATCTGTTATATTACTAAAGAAATAGCAGAGTTATCATGCTTTATGTATTTTTTTTAAAGAATTGACAAATTATCTGACTCAGAAATTTGTGCAATATTAATAAATGTACTTCGTTTATAATAGTGAGCGAGTTCAGGAGCGCAGAGAAGCTACTAGTTATTAAGAGAGGCGATCAAAAGTTAGTTGCACTAACATAGAAAAAAACTAATGTCAAAAATTAATGAAAATCTTTTTTATTTATTTATTTGAAAATAGATTAAATATATAATTTTCTATAAAATTGGCAAGTTTATTTAAACATTTATCGTAAGGTGACACGAGTTTTTTAATGTCACCGCTGATTAATTTCCGTCCAACATACGATAACCATTCCCGCGCTGCATTTTGGACTTCATCAGTGTAATATCGCCACTTCTAAAGGGCCTCTTACACAGGACCGAACACATGGAAACCGCATGTGGCGCAAGATCAGGGCTAAGGAGGGTGTTCCCACTCTTTCCTTCCACTCAACTTTATCAAGTAGTTCCTTCGTGTGCCAATTAATGCGCCATTTTATCCGATGTCAATATATATACAATATATAGTGCAGTTCGCTTCGTATTGGGGAAACTGGTGGACGGCGCTGATGGTGATACACCCAGTCGTAGTATTAACATCCTAATTGATTATTAAATTAGCCTAACGATTACAAAAGAGGCAGTAGTCTAAGTGCTTTAAGCTGTTCAGACATTTAAAGATGGCGGACCGCGTCTAGTTAATATAAATTTCATGGTCCAAAGCTTATGTAGCAATCCCTGAAACTAGCGGAATAAATATTTTAGGTTTACCCTCTGCTAAAATATTGTCGAGTGGCAGAGTCAGCAAAGAGAGAGAGAGAGAGAGAGAGAGAGAGAGAGAGAGAGAGAGAGAGAGAGAGAGAGAGAGAGAGAGAGAGAGAGGGAGAGAGAGAGAGAGAGAGCGAGAGAGAAAAGTGAATGAAATTTTTAACAGCTCAATTCTGCTTTCTCAAAGCAAGCATTCCCAGAAGACTGCGTAGACGAATCGCGGTGCCCTCTACGACTGACATAACGACGTCAAGTCTGTGAAGATGTGACTAACAGTGTGTGTGTGTGTGTGCGCGCGCGCGAGAGAGAGAGAGAGACAGAGAGAGAGAGAGAGAGAGAGAGATTTGCATATGTTATTATCTATTTTACTCATTTTATTGAAAAGATATTGTTTTAAAAATAAACTTAATAAAGAGAACTATAATACGATATTTCGTTATACAGGGTGATTCACGAAGAAACGGAAATACTTCAGGAGATGAATCTACATCGAAAAATAAGAAAAAAAGTTCATACAAAATGTAGGTCCGAAAATGCTTCGTTAGCGAGTTACGGCTAGCGAAAGATTTCGCTCGGGTTTCGGTTCCCCCGGGTAAATGAAGACTTTCTGAAATTCTGGGAAGGGGCGGATTCTGTTGTTTCTTATGGTTTTTGACCTGAAAAATCGAATAAAACAGGTCGCAGAACTGTATCTCCCATAAGTTTCATGATATCTGACGTAAAACAGAAAAAATCTTTGCCGAAAAACAAATTTTGGAAAATTGGAAACAATTGGAATTTTTTGTTGATTTTTATTGACTTTATTTACACCACTTTTCTCAGAATTAAATTCTTTACAAGTTTTGTTTTTAACTTTTATGCATTTATTAGTTATTTAACAAACTTATTGTGCTTCTAACCTAAAAAACGTGTTTTTTTATCTATCCCTTTATAGTAAAAAAACGGGCGTTTAAATTTGTAGGTGGTGGTGATTTGTTAATTTTTGTAACCGTTCACGCTTGTTAGTGAACAAATCTCGGGGTAGACGTAAGTTTGTATTTAATGTACTAGTGTAACTTACACCAGAAGACAACCACTGATTGTTTAGTGGTGGAAACCTTTTTTCGATAAATTCAGACTATGGTTATTGTTCGACCTAATCATTCTGATAAGGCCTTACAATTATTAGAAAGGAAGAGGATTATAAAACGGATTCAAGGGGAAAGAGGACTGCCTGTCGAATGATGACAAATTGTAAAATAGAGGAACGACTGAAAGGAGAAGATGTAGCAAAATTAATATAAAGCTCCAAAGAATGTGCGGTACATGGACGCATGCAGAAGGTAAGAAGGCTCAGTTTTAAGGATATTCATCAAATGGAAGCCAAGCGAAATGGTAACGAGGGACGTGGAAAGTATGGAAGAATGCAAGACGGAAGGAATATTGTACACGTGTTTATGGCCCGGTTAAGGAATACGGTGAATGGAGAACAAGAAATAACCAGAAGATATGTGAGCTACTGAAGCATTGGGGCCAACGAATACAATGGCTAGGTCACGAAGAGCGGATTGATGATCATCGTATGCCAAAGAAAATCCCAAGGGCACAGGTGTATAAAAGCAGAAAGAGGGATCGATCTAGGATAAGATGTGCTGGAAGATCTCAGTAGAATGGAAATGAGGTACTACGCTGAGATGGCAACCGATAGGAGACGTCGGAGAAGATTGGAAGACTCACGTTGGGCTCTAGTGCTAAAGAAGAAGAAGAAGGAAAAGAATAAAATGAACAGGACAAGTACGCAACAGGGAACTTTGGAAAATACCATTTGAATAATTGACGGCACATATAGACTTACAGGAGTTAAAACGGAATAAAATGTGAAGTGAACCACCACAAAGAAGGTGTTGGGTTCTAAGGAACTCAAGAATTGAATGACAAATATTTTCACATTGAATCTATGATCTTATTATTGCTGTTGTTGTTATAGACCTGAGAATAGAAACTGAACACTGATTTCGAGGTGCGCAGTGTACAAACACCCCGTTGCGAGGCTACTAAAATTTCTGTTCGTTTCGAACATGCGCATAACAGTCTTATACAGTGTTTCATAGTGTGAACATCGGCTGCAACAAGACTAGCGAGAACAATGGAAGCATATATGTACGTATTTTCGGTTTACATTAATAAATAGAATAATTTACAATTAGTACAGTACTTCTCACATCGTAGTATATCGATAGAATCGCAATATCACATCGTAGTATATCGATAGAATCGAAATATCGAAAATGTCGTGAGGGTACGTATTGTTACGCCGTTACAGAAAATGCTACGTGTTTCTCGGCTATTCCAGCGGAGCCCGGCTGTAATGTGAGTGTGCGTACGTATTGCCGCTACTTTGGGATGAAGGACAATTACGTGACACTTGTCACGCGTTCGCGGAGACTGATCGAGATTTCACCAGTCCGAGCGCGCTGTGTGCAATGCCTCCTCCTCCTATGGCGCTACAGCCCAAGTCGGGCCCTGGCCTCCACCAATCTCCGCCTCAAATCCACTCTATCCACTGCAACCCTCCTTCAGTTTCTTATCCCCATTTCTCTCGCTTCCTCTGCAACGCCATCTTCCCACCTCTTCCTCGGTCTACCACTAGATCTCGTTCCCTCCCATGTACCCAGCAAAGCCCTCTTGGGGTTCCTGTCATCCTCCATTCTCATAACATGTCCGGCCCAACGCAATCTTTGTATTCTTATAAATTTTGAGACTGGTATCTCTTTATATATTTGATACAGTTCGTTGTTGTATCTCAGTCTCCATGAGCCATTTTCTTGTATTGGGCCTATAATGCGTCTGAGGATTTTCCTTTCAAAGCTGTCTACTATGTGGACTGTTTTCTGTGTGATGATGTGTACAGTGCCGCAGTCAAATACGTTCTGGTGTTTGCTAGTAGCGTTGTTGACGCGTAGTACGGAATATTCTGGATATCTCAGCGGGGTATACATACAAGACTTCATCGGCGCTTAGTTCAGTTTGAGTTGCGATATATTCCAGTGCGGTTCGAAGTATTGTGGCGAAGTGTTATGTCGGGCGATTTACACAGTGCGTCGCAAGTGGTGATTAAAAACGAAAGTGGTATCAGTGGTGAAGTGGCAAGTGGTATTAGTGAAAAATGATTATAGCGCGGAATTCTTTATATTTGACATTATTATTGCGTGTAGACAAGTCTAACTGGAATTATTGTACGAGTTGATTATAAACTGTTATTTGTGATAATTAAAGCTGGTGATTAGTGACTTCATTGGTGTCTTGTATTTGGTTTTCCACTGTACCGTACGACGATCCGTGAGACCGTCGTAACAGTATATTGGAAGAGTACCAGATGAGACTAACGCCGTGTTGCACAATTGGTATTCACCAACTGCAGCTTCTCACCTCCAACGGATCGGACCCGTCGTTTTTGCTGTGCGCTGTTTAATCATGTGCAGAAACATGACAACAACGTATAGCTACCGAGGTCAGAAGGATGACACTCGGAATAAAAGCAACGCTTATCAGTAGTGATGTAATTATGTTTAGCGCAGGCAGCTATACAGTCTCTACCAATTTCTTTTCTTTGGTTGTTATATATATATATTTTAACTTATACGTTGTCTAAAGTCTGCCGTTTTCTGTACACCCTTTATCGGAACCTTCTTCTCTGAAATTTGTATATATGCCTCACATTTTTCTTTTAAGATACTACCTACCAATGTTTCGTATCCGCATGAAAGACCGGGGACGATCATAACTTTATGGATTGAAGCTGGTAGCTGAATTTTGTATGTATTATAAACGCTTCCAGTACAAATATATTATTTAAAGTGTTAAATGGAATTGCGGTGTAGAGCACAGGTACGAATCACCCATCAGTCAGCTTTCTCATTTTGCATTTCTGCCCCCCCCCCCCCAATCACCCTGGCGCTTCTATTAAGTTATGAGGGAAGCAAAGTAAACATTTACAGAAAAACCTCAAATTCGGGGTTGGTAAAAATTATTTTGTCGCCTCCGTCCTCTCACTGTCCTCCCTTTTTCCGTCACTGTCCCCCCCCCCCCCGTAATATCTGTGACTCTCTCTTTTTCCAGTCTCTTGGCTCGACTTGGCTTTACATAGTTCTCTCTCCCGTTCTCCCTTCCTGATCTGGCTTGTACGTATGTCAATCTCTCTTATCCCTCCTTCCCTCTCTCTCTTTATGCCTCTCACTCCCTCTCTCTCTTTCTCTGTTGCAACTTTTTTTTAATTAACTGCAGAGTGAGAAAATGTTTGTGTAACAAGGTTGCTGCTCATGCACACATACAACACAATAGCAGCGTGAAGTTGGTACCACTGTTTACTGACGCTTACAGAGGCAAAGTTTATCTTTTCAATAAAAACAAACACAACAATCCACACTTTCTCTTTCTCTTCTTCGTTAAAGTCTAATTCTCAGATAGAGAAGTGTGGGGAGGGCCATCACCCTGTAGAACGTCAGGCGTGTTTCTTTACTCTTTGATTTTAGACTGCTGCTGATGGTCCTCATATATGGTTGAACTTGTGCAGCTTGTTCACAGCATCATAAGAATACCGTTTTCCTTTAATATTGAAAGCAAACTAACTAAATTCTAATTTGTTCTAATCAAAACTAAAATTCCAATAAAATATTTCACTGTCTTATCTATTTTTCTTGTATTATCTCTTTTTCTTCCTTGTCCTTTTGCTTCTCTTGTTCTTCTTCCTCATCCTCCGCTAATTCTCATCGCCGTGAATCATCCGTAATTTTTCGTCCCCGTTTATGTTCATTTTTACCCATTCTATTTTTATTTTATTCCTTCTTATCCTTTGTTTATTTTTCTTGCCCGTTTCCTCTGCAAGCCACTTCTTGCGAGGTCTTTCTCCTTCTTTTCCTTTCAGGCTTATAATTTAACGTTAGTTGCTTAGAGAGTTTCACCTTCTCCGTTCTGCTTACACGATTTGACCTGTACTCTTCAGTTCCGTCTTTGACAAAGACTGTACCCGATTAGGTTTTTATTCTTATTCTTATCCTCTGCTCATATATTAGGCGAATTTTTCAGTTTTCTATTGTGCATTTTTTGGTCCGCTTTAAAAATTACATTTCATTTGGCTGGATTCTTGATTCGCTCCGGTTGGCAAGCGTCCAGTTCTCGCTGCTAGACAACTGCACTGAAAGCGCCATTACTTTATAGAATATCATTTCTGCTTCTCTGCCTACCTTATTACAAAACGTTTTATTAATGGTGTCACAAACTGCTTGATATTAATCCAATTTTGTGCCAAAGTATCTAATATTATTTATTATGTATATCTGAACCCACTTTTATGGAATAAGGGTGTTCAATATTTGTCACCTATAACTATTTCAAACCTCGTTGGATCTTTGCCGAAGAACATAATCACACTTGTTTTTCAAATAAGTCGTTTTAAATTTATACACTTTTCTAACTTGATTAACAATGTGTATAACACTTGCAACTCTTTTTTATGATTTTTGAGTTAACGACAAGTCATTAGCGTATAACAAATATTTAATACTGTACGTTTTACTGTATATTTCGGTTTCTGTAGTAAACTTACGTCGTTTCCACAGTGTGAACATTTTAATAAATACGAGGGTCAGTCAAGTAACTAGTTGCGCTTGCCCAGATATTTGTTTAAAAAAATCTCTCTCTCTCTCTCTCTCTCTCTCTCTCTCTCTCTCTCTCTCTCTCTCTCTCTCTCTCTCTCTCTCTCTCTCTCTCTCTCCTCTCTCTCTCTCTCTCTCTATTTATGCACCTAAGCATTCAAAGAATTTCGACGAAACCGAAACATCGAAGCATGATAATGTTTTTAGGCTTTTGAAACGTATAATGTGGATTACGTTTGGTGGATTACGTAAATCATTTCCAAACCACAGACGATCACAAACAGAGCATGTAAAACCAAATTTATTCTCACTGAAACGTTTGCTAAACTCAATGTCAGCAGCGATTATTTCTGTCTTGATGCGTTTACATATCAAATTTCTAGACTGTGGGGAATCGAAAGTGTGGAAGCGTCACGTTTTTCGATGACGATTTTTGTGGAATGACCCCCAGCCTAAAAACATTATCATGTTAAAAAAGATATTTTGATGAAAATTGTTGGCAACACTGATAAACGTCTGTTTCCGTCAGATGTACTAACGATTCGCACTTGGTAGTAAAGCCGGCCGCAAAACAAGTGGAACGGCATTTTGACGCATTGTGTCGCAAAGCATCGCTTCGGTGGAGGAAGTCTTGAGACATTGGCTCAAGCAAAACAATTTTTCGTCAGCAGTTTCTGACGTGGGTTCGTGACAGGCTTTTTTTTACATCTATATCAGTTTCAACTACACCTACACTAATTTCCATTTTATATTCAATAGCAGTCAGTAATAATAAATACACAACAATATCCGAGAATCAGAACGAAACAGAATGGACATATTTACACGTAGGACTAAGTGTAATATAAATTCCCTCGTGTGGTTAGAATCCAGCGCATGCGCAGTTGAAAACGTCGCAAGCTGCTGCAAGACAAGTTGAAGGAGCTTCGTCTTGGTCGGGACGGGCCTCGCGACACCTCTAGACAATTTCGGAGCCAGTGTGTGGCACATTTTAGATTCTACTGGCAGTAACAAAATATCGGTCGATTGTGCGCCTGGGCTAGCGGTTAGTCAGTTACGTGACTTACAAGTAGCGTCCAAATTAGAAATATGCGCAGTGGCTCGTTTTCTGTGGGCAAGGAGGTGTAATAATCTTCCATTGAATTGCATGACCAGTGGAGGGAATTGTATGACGACACAGGATTTTCATGCCAGGCCATCGGAAAATAGCGTGAGTTGTTAAAAAATGGCCGAACGCATTATTATAAATGATGATTACCGGCAGTGAAGGCCGTCAACTTTGACAACGTTGAAAACGCTAAAAAATTGTCGCTTGCAAATTGGCAAATCAAATAGTGAAAGAAATTCGCTACCGAATTGACTGTTACGCATGGAAGTGTGTACTATATCAACTCTTAACGTCTGCAATATGAACAAAATTACGCGCACAATTTAGCACACGTCACGAAAAAACTTGATTATTTTGAAAGGGAGGAATACAAACACTCTTCTTGTAGTCTGTACTTAAGGCTTCCGCGGCAGCCGTCAGCAGTGCTGGAAACAAACTAACTAAACTCCGGGCCGTGGTAAACTCCTGTTGTTACTAACAGACCTGTCGGCGTCTCCTCTGGAGGAGTCCATCTTCAGTGTGTAAAACGATACGCTAACTGACGAAGACCGTGTGACTGACACTGAAGGTGCCTCCAGAGGAGAGGCCGAAACGTCTGTTAGTAGCAACAGGAGTTGACCACGGCCCAATAGACCGGAGTTTAGTCAGTTTGTTTCCAACACTCTTCTTGTAGTCATGCCCATGCGTTGTTTAATTTTCGTGCGTTCGGTTCTAGGAAAGAGGCTCTTGCAAAGCGGCGATATAGCATTGAAGAAGAAGAAGAAGAAGTCCAAAATGCAGTGCAGAAAATTGTTATCGGTTGTTGGACGGGAATTTCAACAATGAGACAGAAAAACTCGTGTCACGCAACGAGAAATTTTAAATAAATTTGGAAATTTTGCAGAAAATTACATATTTAATTGTACTTTTAGATAAGTAAACGAGTTTTTATGACTGTTATACGTGTTGGCTTTTTTACACTTATGCCACTAATTTTTTAAAACAGCCCCTCATACTAAAAAACCTGTACGAGAAAAACTGTAATTATAAATCGATTAAACGATCGCGGGTTAAACGCGCGTGTACATTTTCGTGCAAAATTACCAGTGCGCTCGAATTTATGATTTATGAAAGTTAAATTCTGTGAACACGTGAGCGCCAACGCCGGTATGATCAGATATCAGATTTTAGATTGCTGCTGCCGAATACGAGAATAACAAACGCGCGTGTGCGTGGCGTGAGAACACAACATAAATAATGACGGCCGAAGCAAAAAAAACGGCGAAGCCAAACCCGCGATTATTAAACCTTTAACATTACCATTGGTGGCCCCCGACGATCCCGCGACCACTTTATCAAACGATCGTTAATATTATATGAACGAACGAAATACCTCTGTGTACACTGTTTGTATATTTTGGGAGTAATTAATTGCTTTGCCGAATTTGTGTCGATAATTTATTGTCAAAACAAAAATTTGTGTTTTAGTGTACGGTTATGAATTTATTACGCGTATGTTATCGGCTAATTAAACTTGTGTAATCAACGAAAGACAGGACTTCCGTTAAGCTTTCAGACTTTGAGTGTCTAGTATGAGGGTCGATTAAATATAAACTAGACTACAAAGGTTAAAAAAAAGACACAAAACTTGGTACTTTTACAATTTAACAATTTATTCCCAATATCTGAGAATTTTTACAGCCTACTAGGCTATTCTTAAAGAGCTGCTAAGAACAACTAAACACAATGAATGTGTAGGGTGGTGAACATGTGTTAAGGGTGTGTATATGGACATGTATGTGGGCTGTGTATGTTGGAAGGGGTGGAGGAACCAGTACAGGGAAAGTCAAGTGACTGTAAAAACTAAGTGTAATAGGAATACAAATACTAAAAATTAACTAAACTAAATAACATTTTTTAATAAAGGAGATACAAAGAATTCTGTCTGCTCGTTTGTTAATTTTTGTTACTTTTAATTGTTGTTCTAATTCCTAAAATTTCCAGAAAAAACCATTTTAGTACATTTTGTATGTTGTGCAGTAGTATTATATTTTTTGTGTCTACAAAATTGGTCGTGTTTTAAGCAATCATCTGCAAAACGTGCATTAGCTGTATTTCTTAAAATTGCTTCCTTTTATTTGTTTAAATGCACTGTGTAGAATGCGAAGCTATTTATATTGGACAATGTGACCGTGCTCTGAAACATCGCATTTCTGAACATAAGCGAGTGGTTATAAAATTTAACACACCCTACACAATTTGAATGTGCTTAGGAGGTCTTTGAGAATAGCCTAATAGGTTGTAATAATTGTCAGAGGTTAAGAATAAATCGTGAAACTACCAAGTGTTTGTGTATGTTTTTTTTAAACCTTTGTAAAAGTATGTTTCACTAAGTGCCCAACGAGTCTTCAATCAATATAAACGAGACGTTTTGAGAAAGGATTTATTAGATTAATAAATTTGAAAAAAAAATTTTTTTTTACACAACTTTGCCTATTATCTACATATTTTACCATCGCACTGGCAGTTTTTCAATACTTTCTTCATAAAAATTTGTTGGACGTACGAACGGCAACTGCACTCGAAATCTTGTAAGTATTTGTCACTGGAAAATGTTTTCACGCAGAAGTCTTTTTTGAAGGAGTCCAAACAAGCAAAAATTACATGGGGATAATAAATTTGGACCATGAGGGAATGATCCAAAGCTTTCCAGCAAAGAAGGTCTTTTAATTCTGGCTGCGCAGCACTAGCAATGTGGGGTCGGGGGTTATCGTGAAGAAGCAAGACTGTGGATCGGAATCTTCCGCCTTTTGAACCGATAGGCCTTGACCAAGAGTTCAGAGTATTATTCAGCATTCATTGTACTTTGTTCAAATAAAAACTGACATACGTAGCACATTTAGCATCCCCAAAAACAGTCTTGAGAACCTTGCCAGCAGACAAACGTGTTTTCGCCTTGACTGGAGTTGTTTCATCTTTTGCGTGCCACTCCATGCTGGAACTCTTGGTTTCAGGAGTACAGTGGTGCACCTACGATTCATCGTATGTGAGACTGCACATCGGAAGAGACCATCCCTCTTCTGCACACCAGAATATGTCCCTCCCCCTGCTGAAAAGCGATCCGAAGGCCTCTGACAGGTTTTTCCTATTATTACAACCTTGTGTATTGCGTTCAAGCTTTTTGACACCCATCTTGCAGAGATTTTGCGTAAGTGTTTGCAACACTTCTATAACTTACTGCATTAACTACACAACAGTAAATTGGTTAATCGTCTAATACAATTTTAGTTCGTAAGAGTTATTTTCCAAGAAAAGCGTAGATTTTGGCTTCTGCAGGGAAATTTTTGTTTTGTACGAACAGATTTGCTGTATCGGAAACATGGATTTCTGAAGCTCGCATTGTTTATTTGTATTCCTGAAACTACTCTTAATTTCCACTCTCTATGTCGTCAATATAGATATGAAACGGTGTTGGAGATATCCTACATTATTGCCGCACTCCCAAAATTAATGTAAATCTGCTTTGTCAAATCTTTATTATAGACAATACTATTCTTGTAAGATAATGTAAGCTTTATAACGCCTATAAGATGTTTAGAATTACCCCTCTTACGCAAAACGTCTCACAGAATGTATCTGTGATCTCTATCAAACGCTTTCTCGTAGTCAGTGAAGCGTTACCAAATTAAATTACCTTCTTTGTGCAAAGAATATTTTTAAAGAGAATGCGTCATCAAGAATACGTTATCTTACAAGAATAGTACAGAAATTATTATTATCAGCCGGGCTCTTACGCCGTGGTCTACAGTTGACGATATTGACAAACATTTCGGCCCCATCGTCGGAGTCCATCATCAGTGTCTAGATTGGCACGGTGTCCGCCAATTCACCTCCGGGATAAGGGAGGGACTACGTGCAGAGGCAACACATGTTTTATTACATCCTAGCGGATTACAAGAATAGGATATGGATTCTTCCGATTTGTTAAAGGTTGCAGACGAAGAGAGATACTCTACAACGAAGACAGGTAATTGCAAAGAGTTAAACATTTCTAATATCCAAGTCCGCACAGTGGGAAAGAAGAGAGACGGGCTGAATAGGCTGCCAGATGGCAGGTTGCCAAAGGAAGTTTGACAATACAGGCCTACTGGACAACGAAGTAAAGGAAGACCTAGGGAAGCGTTGATGAAGTGGATGTGTGCGTACTTCCCTTGGGATCGGAACAGACGATTCACCTATTCCCTGATTGAAGGAAAGGAAATAATGTCTTCAGTGTAATAAATGTTAGAAGTTGACGCCGTAGCGTGACTACAGACTCACCTTATTTAGGAAATTTTTAAAGGGACGTTTGGGTATCAATGCGTTACATGATTGTATTTTAGGGCTCTGCAAGTCCACAGTATGTTTTGGAAAATAGCGAGTGTTCTGTTGACTCGATAGAATGTTTATTGGATATTTTATTAGTCGTGTTTTAGTATATGATCGAAACGAATTTAAATATTTCTTCTCCTCCTCCTCCTCCTCCTCCTCCTCCTCCTCCTCCTCCTCCTCCTCCTCCTCCTCCTCGTCCTCCTCCTCCTCCTCTCCTTCTTCTCCTCCTCCTTCTCCTCCCCCCTCCTCCTCCTCTTCCTTTTCCTCTTCCTCTTCCTCCTCCTCCTTTTCTTCTTCTTCTTCTTCTTCTTCTTCTTGGGTGTCAAGGTTTTCGAGAGAGCTCACCATCTCGTCCTGACCAGTGCCAAAACCCTGGCACGGGCCCACACTACTCCTTTGCCTTCTACACTGTTCTTAATATTATCCTCCCAGTTCGTTCTCGGCCGTCTTCTCCCTCTTCTGCCTTCTGTTGACTCGACAGAATGTTTATTGGATATCCTAATCGGCGTATTTTAGTATATGACTGAAACAAGTCGTCTAAGATTTGAATCTTTTCCTTCTTCTTCCTCTTAGCCATCCTCTTCTATCCGTCGGGTGTCGAGGTTTTCGAGAGAGCTCGTCCTGTCCAGTGCAAAAACCCTGGCACTGGCCCAAACGGCTCCTCTGCCTTCTACACTTTTCTTCATGTTATCCTCCCATTTCGTTCTGGGCCGTCTTCTTCCTCTTCTGCCTTCTGGGTTTGGCCTCCCATGCTCGTCTCGGGTACCTTCTCTCATTCGTCCTACAGACGTAGCTAAACCTACGTAGTTGCAAGGTTTCAATTTTAATATTTAAAGAGAATATCTTCAAATTATTCCGGATGTTAACGTTCCTCGCCCTGTCACTGCGAGTTTTCTTCTCAACCCTCCTCAGAAATCTCATCTCCATTGCTTGCACTTAAATCTTTTAATTGGTTAAATTTAAAGTTTTTTCTATACCGTTGTACGGATTTTTGAAATAGTTAATAAATCTACTCTTTACGACTTGTTTTATTACGGAATAGCATGAAAACATCGCGTGGTCAGAAGCTGAAGTATTGCAGCCACTTGCCACTTTCTGTTACCATTTATTGGCATAAGAAGAATAAGAGCGTGGAACTAAATTACAAATAAATTTCTCGGTAATAAATAGACTTTTAAAAGAAAGGGGAAACGCGAGGAATTTCAACAATAAGCGGACGACGTAAAGTGTTGGCAACGATACAAATCAGGGGCGTTTACACACGCGCACGAGCGCCCCTCTCCAGCCTTCTGACGTTTATGCGTACGAATCGATTAAACTCTGTGTGTGTGTGTGTGTGTGTGTGTGTGTGTGTGTGTGTGTGTGTGTGTGTGTGTGTGTGTGTGTGTGTGTGTGTGAAATACAATGGGTGATTCAATTTACATAATTAAATTCTTGTGTTACGTATTTGTAATTCTATACGTCACCATTTTACTGTAAAACAATTCTTCCCCCTACCACCTTCTCACTCTCTCTCCCATCCTGTTTCATTCTCTTCCTTTAATATTTCTCATCTGTTGTTCAGTGTTTCTTTATTTTGTCGCTTAACCTCTGCCTCTTTTTTTACGTCTGCTTTCTTTCTCTCTTTTTATATTTATGTACGAAATTAATGTAAGTTTTTATACTTAGATTTATTATGTAAGTAAATACTTGTAAGTGCACACACACACACACACACACACACACACACACACACACACACACTTTGTAATTTTCATAATCACTCAAAATTATTCTTGTTAATTGTTGAATATTAATAATAAATAATATTTTGTACAAGAACACATATTTTTTATATTCAGTTAGCCGGTGTTTTCTTATAATATCACCGAGGGGTTAGTGAGTAAAACTACCCAAGTCCGCTGATTTGAATTTACGGAAAACTTAAATTAAATGTTTGCAAGTCATATGCGATGATAAGTCATAAAACTGATTTTCAAAGATACTGCTTTTTTACACGAACAGGCCAGCCATGGACCACCCGAATATCATTTCCTTTTCCTCTTTTCCTGCCGGGTCTATGCTTGTACCCATCTTCGGTTTTGTTGGGGCCATACATTTTCCGAAGAATCTTCGTTCAATTTTAAGGAGAGGTTCCAAATTTTGAAAGAATATTAAGGATACTTTTTATAAGTAATAGTTTTTTTTATTGATTACACAGTTGTTTAAAAAGTCAAAAGAAAAAGAGAAATGGATAAAAATGTCGTTTTGAAACATAATTAAAACTTGTACTTAGCTTACCACTAACGCCTTGTTCTAAAGATGACAGTATTACAACTGACGTAAGAGTGTTTTTCTTTTTCTTCTGCACGTCACGGAGTAGGCACAGAGTATTTCTCCATCTCACTCTCGGCCTTCCCACATCTCTTGTACCAAAGGGTCTATATCGAAACGCAACCTTAGGCAGTCCTCCAGCCCACATTATGTCCAGATGATGTAACCATTCCCTTCGATATGTCTGGATTTTATAATTTATGGAGAACGCCTGTAGCTCTTCTCTAATATCCTCATTGCGCAAACGATCCTGTCTCGTGCAATCCTTTGTTTTCAAAAACTTTATTTCCGAAGTTTGATTCTGGTACGTAACAGTGTTGTAAAGTACAAATAAATATAAAATGTATTCTCCAATAAAATATTATTTATTGTTATATTATATGCACACACACACACACACACACACACACACACACACGCGCGCGCGCGCGCGCGCGCACTGAATCGCACCCACGCAAGACGTCAGGTCCGTGTACCCAACTCGCAATCGGTGATGCCAACTTGTCCACGACAACCGCGATCCCCTACCATTTGCCGTTTACGGACGCTCTGCTTCACGGCAGAAGACGATACGCTCTGCTGCGCATTATACGTCTTGTGGCAGATACGTTTGCGCCGTCAGTCTGTATGGCGATCGCATAGACTTCTAGGCTTTCTGCAACGTCAGCTTCTTCATTACCTTGAATACCTACATGACCCGGACACCAAACAAAATTAAAACTAAACATGGGTCGTCTGACGGAAAGCCATTATTTGCTGCAAAAACGGATCCGCTGTGCCTGGATTGTCCAAGACAGTTAGAAAACCCAGCGATTACGTAGAGATAACAAATTTTCTCTCTTATCGGTTTACTCAGAATCGAAGAGCTTGTAAATTATTATTTTTATTACGTATTTTATTAAGAAATGTGTTCTTACTGTTCTTTATGAATGTGGTATTGCCCATTTTTTAATGTCATTATCATCGTCTTTAACATCATCATAGGTTCATCTGCTGTATAGCAGGTTTTCTTTATGAACTCCTCCACTGTTCTCTGTCTTCTGCCAGCCTTTTCGTGGTAATGTAGTTTTCTACCTTGATGTTGTCCATCAACTGTCGTCTCTTTCTTCCTCTCCTTCTTTTTCCGCTAACCATGCCTTCTAGACTGTCTTTTGTAATAGAATTTCTTCTTAAACCGTGTCCTATCCAGTTCTTCTTTCTTTTCGTTATTGTTTTTAATATTTCTCTTTTATCTCCCACTCTTCTCAACACTTCCTCATTCCGTACTCCGTCTTCCCATTTAACTCCATCCATTCTTCTCCACATCCACATTTCAGAAGCTTCAATCCTTTTTTCATCTTCCTTCCTTAAAGTCCACTTCTCCACTCCATACAATGCCACACTCCATATATAACACTTTGCTAACCTTTTCCTTAGTTCTTTGTTTAATGGCCCGTTTAACAAATTTTTCTTTTTATTGAATGCTTCTTTTGCTATTGCAATCCTTGTTTTTATTTCTTTTGTGCTTTTTATGTCATCTGTAACTATGCTTCCCAAGTATTTGAAACTGTTTACTTGTTCTATTTGTTCGTTATTCAGTCTAATATTCATTCTTTCCCCTTTTCCACCAACTACCATACATTTTGTCTTTTTCTCATTAATCCTCATTCCGTACTGTTCACACTTACTGCTTAAGTCATCTAGCATCGTACATACTTCTTCCTCACTTTCACCTAATATTACCATATCGTCAGCAAATCTTATACATTCAATCCTCCTTCCTCCTAAGCCAACTCCTCTCGTTCCTTTAAAGCATTCGGCTATAATGTCCTCTATGTTCATGTTAAACAAGGTTGGTGACAGGCAGCATCCCTGTCTCACTCCTCTCCCCATTTCTATATCTTCTGTTAATTCTTTCTTTATCCTTACTTTTAGTGTTTGATTTAGATATAAATCTTTAATAAGTCTTCTTTCTCTCCAGTTCACTCCATGTCTTTTAAGTATTTCCATTAGTTTATCCCATTTAACTCTATCAAATGCCTTTTCCAGATCTATAAATATTCCATATAGTTTCAAGGGTTAAATAAAAAAATGATTGGGTCCGGTACCAAGCAGATAGACTAGAGCTGGCCACTCCAACGCTTCTTAAGATGTCTCACACCTCTCCATCCATTTGGCTTATAATTCAGTAGTTGTTTGGTAGTTATGCACGCGGTTAAGATGTTCCAACCATTTTAACCGATATTGGGCAATCGTATCCAGTATATTTATAATATTCAGTTCTTGTTTTTCATCTACATTTCTTTTGTGTTCTTGAAGAGAGAGTATATCCTACCGCGTGCCTGAGAAATGTCATTTCGGCCGCTTGAATACGACTGAGCTGGGATTTCGTTAAAGTCTAATTCTCAGACCTATAGGAAAGCGTGGATTGTTGTCACCCTGTAGAACTTGAGGCGTGTTTCTTTACTCGTTTATTTTAGAGTTGTCCTGATGATCCCGAACACAAGTCATTGTTTGTAATGTAAATGTTATTATTATTTATGTAAATAAAAACTATTGTTCCTGGGTAGGAATTTAAATGTGTTATTTTCCATTTGTATCGGCCATCTGAGGATCATATGCCAGTTTAAATTCTTTATTCCTTGTTCTTTTCCTTCATCTTTTCACTATGTCTCTTCTTCCTGTATCCAGTCCACTTTGAACCTGCGTTTTTCTCTCTCCAACCCTGGACTCCTTCCATTTTTAACACTTTTGCCCAAAAAACTTCTCTATCAATTGCTTCTTCTGCGTTTATATTATTTTTTTTTTCTAAATCCTTTTTGACTACTTCTCCCCACAGATATTTAAAGATCTGTTTTGTTAACCTATCGTCGTCCATTCTATATACTGTAAATGTCCAAAAAAATAATAGTCTTCATTTTCTTACTGTTTCTGTTATATTTTCTATACTTTGATATATTTCATCATTACTTCTTAATTTCCAACCTTCTGAAGTTTTTCGTGGCCCTAATATTTTTCTAATAATTCGCCTTTCCAATATTTATAGTTTTTCTAGTTTGTGCTAATTTTTATTTTTTACGTTATTCATAGTGTATTTTCTTCTGCGACTTGACAAATTACAGTTTTTCTTTTTTTTTGTTTGGGAATACAGGTGTGACATGTCTCTGAATAGTTAGTGGAAAGTTGCCATTTTTGTTGTTGTGACAACCAGTTTAGACATATGCCGATGGTTTTCTGTAGTTGAGTATTGCGTAAACAATACTGTATTGCGTATTGCAGTTGTTTCAGGTTAAAGAGAGACTGTTAAGGTTGTTGTTATCTGGGTTAGCTTGTAAGAAAATAATTATTGAACACACAAAGGCGCTCCACTCCACTACAGAATCCACTTTGCAAACCATCTCATTGAAGCAAATCACACATACAAAAACATCGACTATAACATGGACATTCTACACGTACACACAAAAAATCGAAATCTAGACACTCTAGAACAATTGGAAATATACAAACACACGAAAACACATAAAAACGACATCCTAAACAAACAGACACAATTCAAATCACACACATTATTCAAACATATCACACCCCACACACACAATATCGATCTTTAAAAAGTCGATACCGTCGCCAACAACAAGACGGTCAGTGCTCCCAGCAGCACCCTCTGAAGAAGCTTTTTAAAAGTGAAAATCGGTTCTGGCTATTATAAGGTAAAACGTTTACGTTTTTACCCATAAAAAACTTTGTGTTCCGAGTCGGTAGTGAAATAATTATATTTAGTTAAGTAACGGACACGTCATGGACAACAAAATCCAAGATTTTAAATAAAATTTTAGGACCGGTGTCATAAAATTATGAAAGCGTAGAAAAAATTATTAGGAAAGCGTGAGTTGCGGTTCTACCGTCCTAATTATTTAATGAAAATGCAGGATTACCAGATAGAAGGCAGGTCAATTACTGTCTGGCATGAATCATTCGCTGACTCAGCTACGTACAGTGTGTTTTCTGTAATCAGGTGACTCACCAGCGACAATAAAAAGATACTTTATAAGGGAAGGAGACTCATAATATATACTTATTCAAGTATAATATATGTCTTCCTTTGTCTCTCTGTCTGACTCTCTTTCTCTCACACTCTCACCGTACTCAGGTTGCTGCATGTTCTGTACTGTGTGTGGTCTGCGATGGATCACGTGCGGGATGATGAAGGCAAACTAGTATTTAAAAGTCATAGGTACAAATGAATCCGTTCCAAAAAATAACACGTACAAACACCTGTTATTATGTACCTGTTATACAACAGGTACATAATACCTGTATAACATAATACATTAACATATACCTGTATTATTTAATTTGTTAGAAGAAATAAATTGAAACTCAAAGTATTAAGAGTGTTACTTTACACTGCGAATTTATTAAGCTGTTATTGTTCAAAAGAAAATAAGAAACAAGAGAATTTATAGGCCTATCTTCCTTTGGGAATACTAATTTGAGTTTTCACTAAGAGTAAAAAACTGACATAGATTTAATATTAAATTATTGATTCCATTTTGGTTAGAGAAATAAATTGCGAAACGCAGGCAATGAAATTTAGAGTCCACGTATTAGCACAAGAAAGAATGTCAACAAAATTTACGTGAGATGTGCAGTGAAGTTAAAATCATCCGAAATCACATTAATAAAAAGTACTATATGGTCTATCAGCCACTCTGTAGGTTATAACACAATATAATTCGCTTTTTCAAAATTTACCAAGTTGGTGACTAGTATAATGTATAATTTGTTATTATAATCTGTATTATATATCTCCACAACACACAAGAATAAATGTAACATCAGTATGAACATTTTTCATTTATTAAAAACAGCTTCGTTTCATTGGCATGGAGCTATTCTGAACCTCGCTTTGTTTTGCTTCGTTTCGTACTTGTATGGCAATCAGGACGTGCGCAGAAGCAAGTATCCTATTCACTACCAATAACTGTGACTTTGTACTCGTTTATTCGTTATTTGGGTAGAAGGGTCCCGCGAGTAATCATAACAGGTATTTCAATCTTTCAGTCACTGTTATATCCGTTCCACAAAAATGATCTTTCCAAAATACCTGTTACAGGTATATCGGACCACCTCTAGAAGGGGGAGACACACTCGTGTTTGAAACGTGTGTGTATTGTGTCGTGGGTCATTTCCACTAACCTGACATAAACACCTGTTTACCCGCTTTTTGAAATGAACCTTTTTGATCGCTTTTACCAACTTTACCTTTCAATGACATATATACCTGAACTGTAGACTATTTATCTACAAAAATGTATAAGTTAAAAACTTTCGTAAAAACTATGGTTTTCGTGAAATAATAATAATAAAAAAAGAAACAGGAAATGCAAAGAAAATATGAAGGAAAATAAGTGAAAGTGATAAGAATTTAAGATAGTTTTAGTGCCCGTGATGTAGCAATAAGTGGACCGCTTCTAAAGCGGGGTGTTGTGACTTCGAATCAGTTTTATGATGTTGGTTTTTTCGCAACGTCAAACCGGACTTTAGTCTCATTCGGCTCTAATTTGTACCACCTTTTAACCTGTCGAGTCAAAAGGCTCCTGAGGAGAAATGTTGGTCATATGGTTCCTACTTAAGTAGTTCACGGCTGTACTGATGTAGTCTGCCAACACTTCGTACTAAACACGTCTGGGATATAAAATAAGTGAGTTTAACATGTTATCACGAGACAGACATTTGAATGTGCTGTTGTTTGCTGATGATTTGCTTATACTTCAAATACAGAATCTGATTTGTGAAAATCTGTTTATAAGCTTCAGCAGATTTGCAAACAATAGCCTACAATGTGCAAATCTCCGCTATAATAACAAAGGTAACGTCAGTTTGAGGTAAGGAGACAATAAGAACAAAAATAGTGATCGATGATCGCATTATAGAACAGGTGAGCCACTTTAATTATTTGGGAAATGATATTGGCTATGATAGGAATTATGATGTTGATGTTAAGTTAGGTATGAAAATACTGTTGGCTGATTGGACGTAAATCAACTCTGTCCCTTAGCAACAAATTACTACTCTACAAAGTGGCATTCAAACCAATCTGGACCTACGGCATACAGCTGTGGGGGTCGGCATCAACGTCTAATATAGAGATACTAGAACGATTCCAGACAAAAGTTCTACGGATTATAACACATGCACCCTGGTTTATACCAAATAGAGAAATCCTCTGTGACTTATAAGTGTCATCTGTTACAGACGAAGTGAGTAAGTGCAGTGAAAAGTATTTAAGTAAACTAGAACTACACCCTAATATTCTTGCAATCAATTTGCTAGACAATAGTGAAGACACTCATAGACTAAAGAGACAAAAAATACTAGACCTACCATCTAGATTTAAGCAACCACAATCTTTGTGACTGTTGTTTCTTTTTGCAACTTACTTTTAAGTAATAACTGAGTTTGTTGTCACAGGACAACAGCTCCACATGGTCAACACCTATTTTTTCTCATACAAAAGATTTGCTTATAGTATGTTATTTTTATGTTATACTGATTGCAAATAGTAAAAAAAAAGAAAAAAAGGTAAGTACCAGACAATCTGTGGAACAATAAACAGTATTTTTAGGAACAAGGTACATCGCGATACACATTTAAATTTTACAAAGTTATGACAGGCCCTCTGCTGTCTTATGGGTGTGAATTATGGACGACAACCAAAAGACAAGATAGTAAAATACAGGCCTCGGAAATGGCATTCTTGAGAGGAATTAAAATGTGTTCCAAACTTGTATGTATAAGAAATGAGGCCATATGAGAAGAGTTACAAGTTTTTAACTTGAATAAACAAAAAAAATTTTGTTTTCTTTTACGAAAAAAAAAAATATATATATATAATAGGACGGGCACACGAAAAGAATGGCACAGGAAAGATTGCCAAGAAGAGTTATGGAATAGACCCCATCAGGAAGCAGGAAAAGAGGAAGACCACCTATCACCTGGATAGAAGAAATTTAGAATATATTGAGGGAACGAAAAATTGAAGAAGATCTTTGGATGGACAAGCAGCAGTGCAGTGAAAGATAAAAATTCAAACACTTCTGTAATCATTGATTCCGAAAAATGTGTAAACATTGTACAACCGGAAATAATAATAATAATAATAATAATAATAAATTAAATGATTACAAACAACGGTGGAAAGAACACTTAGAATGTCAGATTCTAGGCTGGCCAAACAAGTCTCGAAATACAAAAGCCTCTAGGACACAGGTGTGTGGGCATACCCGTAAAGAGTTGGCTAGAGGATTTCTTAAGGCGGAACAGGCAGCACCTTGGCTATGCCGTGTTGTGAAGAAGGTGATGATGATGAAGTGTAGGCTAACTTTAAAAGTACGAGAAGGACAAGAAGCCGACGATGAAGGAGAAAAGAAATCAGAGAGGATAAAGAAAAAGGAAAGAAGACGAGTTACGTACAAAAGTGCAGAGTAACAAGAGTTATTTAGCAATTACAACCAGTAATTAAGTGCTTTGTGCTCTGTTGATGACGTCACTGTGTAATTATCGGGTCTGCTGGTGTGTACGGACGGCGCGGCGTGTGGGCGTTGTAGTACCTGTTCACACGACGCGGCGTGGCGGCCAGTCACACCGGACTTGTGATTCATCCGTGTCTGGTCTGGTCGAGCCGGCTATGTGTGGGATTAGTACCGACCGACGTGTCTTGTCTCGGGCTTTTCTTTTTTATAATACAGTTTGCTTCTTTCTTTGCCTTATTGATGGAAACCCCCCACGATCCAACGGATACATACACTATCGCGTCGTTGGGTTACATGTTGCCAAGCGTTGTAATCAATAGGGTATAAAGTATCGCAGAGTTTCACTCAACCATTCCCCCCCCCCATTCAACCACCCTCTCTCACTCTCTCTCTCTCTCTCTCTCTCTCTCTCTCTCTCTCGAACCAAACGCTGCTGTGACACTATTACTCCTCTTCTAGAATTTCAGTTTCCCCCAAGTTTATTTCGTCCATCTCTCTAACTTTATTTCGTTATTTTATGAGTCGTTTCTCTGTAAGTTTAGCTTCTCTCTTCGTCTTTTAAACCCTTCTCCTTCGTATTTTTGCCTCCTTTTCTTTCGCTCTTCTAAAATCTCTTGCTCGTAACTAGATCTTGTTAGGCTTTCACTTTTCCTCTCTCTCTCTTTCTCTCTCTACGCCTCGCCGAAGTTTATGACGCTTTTCTGAGATCGTTTTTTATATTTTAGTTTGTCGTCCCCTCCTCACTCGGTCACTCTTCTTCATCTGGTAATTTAATTTAAGATCAATCCTCCTCCTTTCGTAGCTTTTCGATCCCCCCCTCTCACGACACTCTGTCTGTGTCTGACTCTCTCTCTCTCTCTCTCTCTCTCTCTCTCTCTCTCTCTCTCTCTCTCTCTCTCTCTCTCTCTCTCTCTCTCTCTCTCTCTCTCTCTCTATCTCTACTCTCATTCTCTTTATTTGTCAAAATATCTTTTTTAATTTACGTTTCCTGATCTACGATCCATGCTTTTGGTTTAATATAATGGTTTAATTTAATATTCTCTCGAGTATTGTCAACTTCATAATATGTAACTCGACAGTACTTTTCTTGTTATTTAATGTTTTCTGTTTTATCCTCTCTCTCTCTCTCTCTCTCTCTCTCTCTCTCTCTCTCTCTCTCTCTCTCTCTCTCTCTCTCTCTCTCTCTCTCTCTCTCTCACACACACACACACACACACACACACACACACACACACACACACACACACACACACACACACACACACACACACACACACACACACACACACACACACAGTTGCACGCTTCCTCTGCGTTCGCTGGGGCCCTGAAGCGCAACACACAGAATATACCCAAAATAACATAGTATATCACTAAACCAACCAAAACACTTATTACTATTTATATCTCTCTACACCTAATAACATACTATCCAAATATACTTAAAGCTTAACATAATTCATAAAATGGGGGGGGTCTGAGTAAAAAATTGGAAACGCCAGTTAGTGAACAGAGTCGAACCCGACCCGTTTATTTTCAAATGATACGAGCCTCGAAACCTTGCGAAATTACAAAACAGTCAGCCAAAGTTAATCCAAGTTAAACAGTCAGCACTGAGTTAACCCAACTCCCAAAAAGTAATGTCGAAAAGACTAAATACTGAATAAATGGTAAAACAAATACTAAAATTCAATAATTGTACAATTTACAACTTGGATAAAACGAATTACTGGATATGAAACGGTTGCATAGATCAATACTGGTTTACATTAAATGGTGTTTAGCATACAAGCGGTGATCGGTTTATGAAAATTCTGACACTGTGTTGTTTCACAAAATATTAGTAAAAGGTTCTGGTTTATGTCACTTAAAGTGAGGAAACCAATTCAGCACTCTCTTCCTTATTAATTGGAGTATGACTTTCACTGGAAGCTGTTAACTGTTAAATATTACTTGACACTCCAGCGAGGTTCACTCACGGCCTGCCGTAGCTGGTCGCAACGGGTGCACGTTTCTCAGCTCGTGCTCTGGACCATGCTGGAAGATCGTTGGTAGAAGGCTACGTCGAGTCTATGTTCTCGTATTCTCGCTCCCGTACGTCGGACCAAGTTTTTTAACTGAAAATTTCACATCTTTTAGTTTGCTTTATGCACCCGCACAGCTTAATTAGTACTACCACATTCATTCATACAGTGCGCAGTCCCAAATTTACAAATTCACAAAATTAAATTATAAAATTACAACTTCAAATTATATGTACAACAAATACTGACAATAAATAAGCTTTACATATCTTAGTTCCCCTTTCCCCTTTTTTTTTATTTATTAAATTGACTGACTGAAAATGATTTTAGTCGAGGCTGACTATTACAAACAGGCTACGTCTTGATTAGTTATAAATAACAATTTTTTTTCAATAGAAATTACAAGTTTTCTTTTATTTTATAGACGTAATGGACGAATCTTATTCGTCTCCCATCATTGATTTATGATAACAAAAATCATATTTACCTTGGTAAACGAGGCTTCTTACATAGTGTGTTGAAAGGACGGCTCTGTTCACAAAGGCGGTCTGGTATTCGCCTGACGAGATTTAACCGGACAAATGGCGCCGTTAGTAAAGGGAACGACGTGACGTCAGGCGTCGGGCAAAGTCCGATTCGTCGATCGTTGCATTCGGTCGAAGCCGAATAATCGCAACAACACACACACTTGGGCGTACGCAGTGTGTTCCCTACGCATACTTGTCCTTACCAATACATATATTAGTCCTTTTCCTTCATCCTACCTACATTTGTTTTCCTCTTCTTTCTCCCTCCATCTCCTTTCCTTTTCACGTCCTTCTCTTTCTTTATCTCTTATAAAATTCTCTCCTATGAAATGCTTCTTTTTTATCTCTGCTCCACCTTTTTATCACTTTCCCCTATATCAATCACCATATCAACATCTCCTCTTGTGTCTAGCCGGGTGTTTCCTGTCAGATGTTTCTATTTCTCATATATTTACCTTTTTTTTAAATAAAACGTGGTTTACAACAGAAAATATTTTTGTTTGTATTTAGAACGCCAACCACGCAAGTCCGAAAATGAATGAAGAATTATCCAAAGTATTTTAGGTTGTGTTTTAGGACACTGTCTGCGACTGCATTTCGAAACTTTCCGGATACATTTTCCCTCGTGGTTCACGTCTCTGCTTCATACGGTGCCACGGACCTGACATTGCTCGTCACCATTGTTTTCCTTGACGAAATATTCAGTCTGCCACTGTATTTTTGCTGTCTTAACTCTCTTTGTACGTTTGCCATTGTTCTTTTTTTTATGCTACTCAGTTATTCAAGCTGACCAAGACAACGGCTAGTTGAGGTACACAAAGAGCTGAATCAAAAATGTGCTGGAGTAGGACGCAATATGAATATTGTAACGTGTCGTTTCACCAAACATAAAACTAATAACAGTACTAACTAAAAGATAATTTGCTTACTGTGACAAACTATGGCTGACAATGACCAAAATACCAAGAAGTTAAAGATCCCATGACAAAAGATGTAAATAGTAATTATAAATAGAAACATAATATATTAGTATGTAAGAAATCCGATATTGTGAAAACCTATTTAACAATGAGGAGGTCTGCGCACCTCAGACCGTTATTCTATATATAAAGAGAAAAAAAAACTATAGAAAGTGAATTATTTAAGTGTTACAAATATAATCATGTCAAACTGTAATTCTAAAAGTTATATTGTGTGGCAGTGTTAAGCAGGGAAAATAACAGTGAAATACATTTAAAAGAAAAATCATGTATGGCAGAGAGTGATTAAGTAAAATTAAAATTTGAACGTTGAAAAAATATATAATCTATATGAAACAGGTATATAACACATATAGTGAAACAAGACACAGTAACTAATTGAAAAGGATAAAATTTTACATTAAAAACTTATAATAAATAGTGTAAGGAAGAAAAGAATACAGTTCAACCGAATGTTATTAATTAGAAATGGTAAACCGAACCTGTGACCCATAAAAAATATAGCCAAGGCCTTAACTAAAGAAATTAGTGTTTGGAGTAGAAGAAGGGGATTGTTGAAAATTGCTGATTGCAAGGCAGAACGTGTAAAAATTACTGCTGAACTGGATACAAATTGAAGATCAATAAAAGATGAGAGGACCAGGAAAAACAACGCAAAACCTAGAAGAATGATGTTTTAATCGAGAGACCAAAAAAACAGATGTCCAGGAATAAAGAATCAACCAATAAATCCGTTAAGAAAACTGCTAGATTGGTGAGATCACTCCAAGACTAAATCAAATATTCGAACAAACATTACGACAGTAAAGATAGAATTGCAACAAAAAACAATATAAAAACATTATAATTGTGTATTATATTTGTACACCAATACAATAGTCATTAATAATAAGAGTTTTTGTTATAGTTTCTAGTATGTTTAAAAGAACACACAACCATTCAACAAACAGTTACAACACCATATTACCAAGTCTCATGCATAAATAGTATATTGTCCGTTCTATGTATAAATTGTACCAGAATTTAACGATACTTGTATGTTAACCCTGAGATTCATATAAATAGTTCTCTATTTAAAAATAAAACACAAGTTTTTTTTTTTATTTAGTTACAAATTGGCTTACAACGCGAGGCTTAACACACTCCCAATTAATTGATATTACATATTGGCACCGCAACTTGGGGCTTTTACGGGAGAATTATTATATATTACATATTGGCACCAGCAATGTGGGGCGATAAAGGAGAGAGGTACTATTTATTAATATTACAATATCAGCAGAACTAAATACATGCTGATTTCTGCATCAGAAAAGAGAAGAAATCTACGAGTATATAATTTATGCATAGAGGACAATTCATTTTATGCAGTTAGTAAGTCCAGATACCTGGGTAACATAATAGATAATGAAAGGTCCATAAACACGACAATACATGACAGGGTACAAATAGAAAATAGGGCATATTATGCCAATAGCAGACTACTGAGAAGCAAACTCATTAGTCGTAACACAGAAATACAAATTTTAAAGACACCAGACCAGTTGTTATGGAGGCGAGGCATGGACGCTGACAAAAAAAAAAGGAACAAGTAACACACTAAGAAGATTTGAAAGAAAGATCGTAAGACGTGTTTATGGTCCAAAGAAGATGACGAATCGAGAATAAGAAATAATCAGGAAACAGATGAGCTATAGAATCATGAAGATATTGTAAGATTCATAAAGGCTCAGCGAATACAGTGCTTAGGTCAGCTAGAGCGGATGGATGATCAGCGTATACCAAAGAAAACCTTAAGGGCGCAAGTGTATAAAAGCCGACCTAGGATAAGATGGTTGGATGATGTGCTAGAAGAACGGGTGTGAAGAGTTACACTGAGACAGCAATGGAATGAAGACTTTGGATAAGACACGTGTTGGAAATCAGTGCTCACGTTAGGCTGAAGAAGAAGAAGAAGAAGAAGAAGAAGAAGAAGAAGAGGAGGAGGAGGAGGAGGAGGAGGAGGAGGAGGAGGAGGAGGAGGAGGAGGAGGAGGAGGAGGAGGAGGAGGAGGAAGAGGAAGAGGAGGAGGAAGAGGAAGAGGAAGAGGAAGAGGAAGAGGAAGAAGAAAAAGAAAAAGAAAAAGAAAAAGAAAAAGAAGAAGAAGAAGAAGAAGAAGAAGAAGAAGAAGAAGAAGAAGAAGAAGAAGAAGCATTTATACTTTTCTACTTCTTGCAATATTTGCTCATTTATTATAATGTTTAAGCATTTTCCAATGTATGTTTATTTAATATTTATATTGATGACATCATTCGAGTATGGAGGAAGCAAATTCCACTGGGGATAAAAATCAGTGCTCGTCAGTGGGTTAGTTCCATTTTTATTTGCTGACGATCAGGCTGTTATTCAAGTTATAAAGTTGCGCCATTTAAAAGTATCTATCCAGTAAGACCAAGACCGTTGTTGGCAATATTGTATTAGAACAGATACCACACTGCAGTTATCTAGGGCGAGGTTTGTCCATGTGAAGATGACAAGGACATGGTCATTAAGATAAACAGATATCAAAATATCTGAGCCACAATTTCAAGAACATTAAGGAGGAAGACCAGTAAGGATGTGCAGATCAGCTTTATAAGATTATAGCTGTGGTCACGTTCCTTTATGGTTCGGAACGCTGGATACAAGGACAGAAGGATTGAGGCTTTGCAGATAGCAGAAATGAAGTTTCTTCGGGCGGTATAAGCGTGTTTAACACTGAACGGAGTGAGTAACAATGATTTACGAGCTGCATTAGATAGCTGTGGTGACTACAGTTAGGGTTGCTAGATGTTTGGCTTTTAACAATTTAGTCCGGCTAAAAATAAACATGTCCGGCCTGTCCGGTTTTTGTTAGGCTTTCTGTCTGGAAAACTTGCACGTGGTATTATGATAGACGAATAGCACATTCTTTTAACCTAAAAACGTACAGTAGATCTGAAAAAAAAATGTACCTACTAGATTTTTATTTCCTTTCCTTTGAGTTGTTTAGGCCTTTTATGGTATTACGTTAATCGTTGTATCATCATTAAAGCCGCCAAATATTGATATTTAGTTAATAAATTTTGATATTTAAGGGTTTCGTTATTATTTAAGCGTTTAGTTGAAATAGATTAAATTTATTTGTTAATAAAAGAATGAAGTTGCTTCGATTTCTTTATAATGATGATTACAGAGCTTGTCATTCTTTGAGATTCGTGTGTTTTATTATGTTTGTATGTGTAATTTTAATAAACCTATCTTATGTATGGCCCAAGCTGCTGCTCTTTAATGTAAAAAAGATACAGTGCCGTTTTTTACCAAATGGTAAAAGCTTAAGAGCATGGTAATGTCTTTCAGCCGCCAGCTAAACGCAACATTATTACGGTTACTGACTGACTGATTGTTTCTTTCGCGCAAATGTTGCGTTTAGCTGGCGGCTGAAAGACATTATCATGCTCTTAAGCTTTTACCATTTGGTAAACGGTACTGTATCTTTTTTTGTTGCGATGGGGCCGCTGGTACCGAAGCTTCACCGCCGACAGCAGCCGCTCGTTGCTGTTCCTTCTCGAGCTTCTTTTTTCCCGATACTTTCTTGCTCGCTCGGCATTTTGTCGTTTCTTGATCTGAGCCTTCTCGTCGCTGCTATCCATTGTCGAACGCTGTTTTAGTCAGTCGCCACGTTATGGTTACTATATACCAGCAGCAGTGTATTTCACCACAACACAAAACAAACCTTTATTTACAACAATCCCAATGACATTACGTATCTGTGTTATATCTTCACATTTCTGCGGTGAGTAATTAAATATAAAGAGGAAGTAGATTTGCATTTACGATGCAGTACAGACAAATATTTTAGCGAATAGATGCAGGATCGTTAGCTGAATCACATACGAAGACAACCATTAACTAGAGACAATAACCTATCTAAAGCTATGCAGTGTTGTTTGCTTGTTAGGTCTTTAATCTGCGACGACGTTAGCATGTTAGCATGTTAGCATGCGGTCGCGGTTTTAGTTAACGATTCCCGGCTGGTAAATTGTGCTAACACTTGATGACGTCATACAGCGTGACGGTAAATAAAATGTAACAGAAAGTTTCAAACGATGTCCAGCTAAAAGACATTACCATGTCAAAAATTGTTGTCCGGGTTTTCAGGTAAAATGTCCGGCTAAATTAACAGCTGTGTTAGGATTTCTGACTTTTTGATCGTACAACCCTAATCACAGCTGTTCGTTACAAGATGAACTGGAACGGTCACATCCTACATACACATGTCTCCGGATAGGATACAGAGGTTGAGACGGTGTGTCCCACATGGGAAAATATGGGTGAAGTTTGTAAAATGCGCAACGTGGACACTCAGACAACGAAGCAATTTCCTGTTTCTTTATGTTTTCAGCACTGTAGCTGCCTCAATACTAATTTTTAATAATTGTTTCCACTTCGATTAATCTACGTAACACATTCGCAAATTACACATCTCACTGTTTTTACAATTACGATCCCTTAATTAGTAAATAAGGAATTACGATGACAATTACGATGCTTAGTGTCAGTGAAGGTTAATATTCCTCATCAACTTGGTACAACTCACATTACGTCTCTGTCACATAATTAACACGCCAACGTCTCTTATTACAGATTAACGTCAGTAGTGGAGGTTCTCGATAATAACTGTAATCGATTATAATTACATTTATCGATTGCAACGGTAGTACACTTGTATCAATAATAATCGAGAAGGCAGTAAACGTCATAACGATCTAAGGCTTTCATGACCGGCGTCAACTGTGTTAGAATCAAACTGATATATCTCCGGGCTATTGGGCCGTGGTCCGCTCCTGCTGTTACAAGCATACGTTTCGGCCTCTTCTGTGGAGGCTATCTTCAGTCTGGAACGATTCGATAACTGACATGGCCAGTACTCTGGTTAACTGGCGAAGACCGTCTCAGTTATCGAATCATTTTCTCGCTGGAGATGACCTCCAGAGGAAAGGACGAAACTATGTTTGTAACAGAAGGAGAGGGCTACGGCCTAATAGCTCGGAGATAAGACAATTTGATTCCAATACAATCGTAATGATTGTTGCTAGGATACTGTGGCGTCTGTTGACGTGATGTCGCTGTCAGTCACTGAAGTTGTACGGACAAATCAGTTGTAAATATCGGTATGGAGAACCATACATGACTTCCATATTCTAAGATTTATATTTAAAATCATTTTCGAAATGAAATATTACCATAGAAACTACTTCTTTCTACTTACTACTTCAGCCTTAACCACAGTACTGTGGTCACTAACGTATACCACCTCACGTTAGCGCACTCGATTTTCACTGATGATGGAAGTCGATGGCATTGCCGAAACGTCTGGTTTTGTAGAAAACATTGGACTACGGCCAAATATCCCGGGAAGGAATTTTAACAAAAACTACTTCTTTGTTGCCGATAACGTTGTACACATATATATAAAATATATGCATAAAATTAATGGCTTGTATAAGTTAATGATTGATCTCCATTAAGTTGTGCTCAAGTTTCCAAAGTTTTAATATTATGATGTCCGTAATTAAAACATCAGAGCAGGTTTAGTGTGAATGAGGGTACACTGTGGACAAAAATTTTCAACATTTCCTATTGAGCGTTGCTTAGAGTAAAGCTGCGAATCTACAGTGTATGTTTCACAGAACAAACACGCGAAAAAGAAGGAGCGCTCCGAAGTCACTCATGGACCGTCACCATCTTGCAGAGGGTTCATTCCCTAAAGACGAAAAGTCTGTCTATGAATCGTTCCTCTGTAAACACGTGCAGTTACATTGCCCAGCGATCCACAGGAAGCAAATTGAAGTCCATTTTTTTGGCTTGCACGCGTTATGTTGGTGTGGGTTTCGGCACTTTCCATTTAAAAAGCGTGCAAATGTAAGAAAATAAACATGAGTGAGGCCAGAAATAACGTGAATTGTGTGTGTGTGTGTGTCTTACCTGCCTTTTTATTGCTGTAGGCATAATAATAAAATGGAAACGTAAACATTACATAACTGAGATATGCTTACCTGCCACGAACGATATATTATTTTATACATGGAGGAGTTCAGTGACATACACACGTACAGAAGAATTATATATATAAAGATATTAACTCATACATAATTTACATTAAAATGAAAAAATTATAATTTTATTATATAAACAAAATTATTTTATTTTTAACAATTACCATTGTTTCAAAAAGTTTAAATGAATTTTCAAGTACTTTACTGTTGTTAAAACGTAAAAGGTTGCAGGTAAACTACCCCTTCCCCTTAACCGATCTTCACCAAAATCGAAAGTCCTTGAGACCTTTACAATTTAGGGGCGTACGCAAAAAATTATTTGATTCTGTTTGAATTTGCGGCTGTTATCGTTTGCCATAGAAAATACGTTTGATACAAAAACGTTTGCTGGTAAACTACCCCTTCCCCTTAACCGATCTTCACCAAAAACAATAGGTCTTGAGTACTCTACAAATCAGGGCTGTATGCAAAACATTATTTGATTCTGTTTGAATTTGCGGCTGTTATCGTTTGCCATAGAAAATACCCTTGTTAAAACAACGTTGCAGGTAAACTACCCCTTTCCCTTAACCGATCGTCACCAAAAACAATAGATCTTGAGAACTCAACAATTCAGGGCTGTATGCGAAACATTATTTAATTCTGTTTGAATTTGCGGCTGTTATCGTTTGCCAAAAAAAAAATTTCTCTTGATAAAAAAAAAACCGTTGCAGGTAAACTACCCCTTACCCTCAACCGATCTTCACCAAAAACAATAGGTCGTGAGTACTCTACAAGTCAGGGCTGTATACAAAAAATTATTTGATTCTGTTTGAATTTGCGGAAGTTATCGTTTGCCATAAAAAAAAAATCTACACACAGACACACAGACAGACACACACACAGACACTTTTCGGAAAACGACTTTTTTTCATGTTTTGAGTGTAGTACAATCAGAATCTGCAATAATCTCGAACACGAACACATTTGCCATCACCATACTTCCATTTCCTTAAGGAATATGGAAGTAAAAACCAAGACATATTAAAATCAGTTTGAAACTTTAAAAAACTGATTCGATTACACCATTTATTCAGTAATGGTTAGAGACAGTGGTTTGTGTAGAACAGTGGTTCCCAAAGTAAGGTCCGCGGACCTCTGGGGTTCCGCGAACACTTTTAAGAAAGAAATTGAATATACCGTAATTTTCTCCGATTTGTTTATAGTATACAATTTAAATTTTAGAATCTTAAAACAATTAGTAGCAGATTCCAGTCTTTAAATCATGTCGTGCGGCAGATCTGTTTGTCAGCCGAACTGACTAGAGCGCCGCATCAACGCAGAACTTATCTCACTGTTTTAGTGCACGTACAAGCTTTGTATCTCGCTTATAAGTACAGTACTGTCTCTCGCGTATAAGCACTGTATCTAAGCAAACGTTTTTCCGTGTAGCTGGTTTTACGCCTAAGTAGCTGGACTTCGACACGTGTGGCTGGAAAGATAGAGCCGAGGTTGGCAAAGTTAAGAAATAAACTTGATGTCGAGAGTGACTTAATATTGAAATTATCTGACATTAAACCTAATATATCAGAACTAATTGTTCAAAAGCAGCTTCATTGTTCACATTAAACTATGTTTGATATTATTAATATTATAATTTTGCAAGTTGAGAGAATTTTTATTTTAATACATTTTAATTAAAATATAAGAGTGTATCATATTTACTGTTTGTTTTATTTCATAACTCAGATGGGGCTCGTAAAATTTTTAATTTTTGGGTTGGTCCGCGGACTGAAAATTTGGGAACCACTGGTGTAGAGTATATGGTTTGTGATCTGAGAATTCAGGTTCCCCGTCGATAGTTATATGTGTTCACTTCAGCGGCACATGCTATATTCGTCCTTTTTTCTTGAAAGAAAATCCCTATCAAAGTTATATAGTAAAAATTTACCATATTAAATCTAGATCTTCAATATTTTGCTTGTATCTGACATTTTAGTTAAAAAGAATAATTCATTGTTTTCAGAAATCAACTGTGGTACCACACGGACCAGTTCGATACAATCGGGTATTGATAAAGTTAATAACGAAATTAATTTGTTCAAACAGGCAGCGGTCCCGCGGAACGGAATATAAACTCGACGACCGTGGGCGTGGCACCCACTCACGGCGTGGTGACGTCACACAATGACAAACAGACGGCAAATTGAATTGTAAACTTGATGGCGGCCGCCCATTAACGAAGATTAACTCCTGACTCTTCCTTGAGAACAATATCGCCGCCGCCTACGAAGCCGTACTTCTTGCGTTTCAATTACAGGTCGCATAAACAGCACGACGTGGGTTTCATTGTGTCTTCTGTTCGCTGCTGCTTCCACTCGGCCATTTGCATATATCGTGTCTCTGTATTTACAAAGCCATTGTCGGTGTAGGTTTAGAACACATCACGGCCAACCGTGGCTTAGAAATGCAATTTAGTACGTACTAACAGACACATTGTAGAGCATTCTGAATCACGGTTCGGGGGGAACGTGGCCGCCAGTGTGACGCTTTAACTTTAAGTTATATCCAGGGGTGTTTTTACAGGGTGGACTAGCTGGGAGGGGGGGGA
Source organism: Magicicada septendecula (assembly GCA_034769895.1). Taxonomy (NCBI): domain Eukaryota; kingdom Metazoa; phylum Arthropoda; class Insecta; order Hemiptera; family Cicadidae; genus Magicicada; species Magicicada septendecula. Next base: position 1,366,306,899 of record CM068367.1, read on the forward strand.
ACAGGTTTATTACATAGCATGTTCATGTGTGTATACGTTTGAAATATGAAATATAGGAAATTCAAATTCAGCGAATAGGTATCTTCTAAACAATGTTTCAATAACGCGAATTTTAAATGTGTTATTACCGTTTATTTAATAGGATTTATTTCAGGACGTTATCACACGATTTTCAACTCACTTTAAAGATAGTAATATTGATTAGTTTTAACTTGTTTTTTCTGTTGTATGAAGCCGACTCGAACCGGACCCCCCCCCTTCAAGGTCAAATTCTGGATATGCCTCTCGTGATAACTCTGAATATATTTTTAATCTTCCTAATTTGGCACATTATTTTATATTATGAGGTATGATAAAAAATATCGAGAATTTTCGTTTTTTTCTTTTTTATAAAATTATCTATTTTTTTTCGAAATTAATATTGCCACTTCAAAGTAATTCGCCATCAAATACAATGCACTTATGCCATCGTTCTTTCCAGTTCCGTAAAACATTTGTGAAATCCCCGTTTTGGTATACCCTTCAGTTCACTCAGTGATCCTCCATGTGTTTCCTCTATGGTCGCAAATCGTTGTACTTTCGTTGTGCTCTTCATTTTTGAGGACAAGAAAAATTTGCATGGGCCTGGTTTCTGGTTGCGCTGTTACAATGGTGTTATTTTCTCAGTAAATAATTTCCGGGCTGTTGGGCCGTGGCCCTCTTTTTGTGGATCCAAACGTTTCGACTGCAGCTGCGGCAGTCATCTTCAGTGGTCATCTGTTCTGCTCCTCAGGCAACTAAATGACGACAAGTTTGGGGTCGCATTTGGATCCACAGGAAGAGGACCACGGGCCCCAACAGGCCGGAAAATAATTTTACTGAAGATAAATCCGGGGCCGTGAAAGCTTTAATGTTATGGTGTTATTTTTTGTCAAGGCCGTGGGAATTATTACTGAAGTGTGAGCCTGTGCGTTATCGTGGTGCAAGAATTGTTTGTACACAGTTCTGGTCGATTTCCGGGTTGGCTCATGATGCTACCGATGTCAGATTTCAAGATAATACTCTTCGATGACAGTACGGCCCGACGATAAGAATTAGTAGCAGGCTGTAACTAAGAAGAAGAAACATAGGCCTACTGAGGAAAAAATGGGAAACGTAACGGGCGCAATGTCTAAAACGTGAAGTGGAGATGATGATGACGATGACGAACTATGGAATGAATATACGAAGTGTGTTCAAAAAAGGCCGAAGTATTTGTGTAGCACGTCCATCTGCGCATAGAGCTAGCTGCATAATTAAGTGCTGCTACCGATAGGTTTTGACGCCGGAATGCCTTTTCTCCGTCCCGTCATGATCATCAGTCTTCGAGCTACACGCGCTGTATTGGGCACGGGGACACACCGTCCGGCGGGACCGTGGTCAGTTGCGACCGAGGTGGAAACGTGGACCTGGTCAGTTGCGATCAATTGAATTTTCATGTTATTATTATAATACAGATTTAATACAGGTATAATACAGATTTAAAACGAAGTGAGAATGAAGATCTTAACACAACGTGTGTGTATAAAATTTTGGTGCTAACAGAGCAATTTCCATTGCATTCCAAAGTTGTCATTAGCATTTGCATTGGTACGCAGTTGTTGCCCGATATCAAAACGGTTCTCTTTCTGATCGTCGTCAACAAACGCAGTAAGAAGTTTTCTGTGATACGATACATTTTCTATCAAAATGAATTTTACGATCTTATATGGGCGCGCATTCCCTCAGAAAGTCTCGGCAGTTAAACGACGACTTACAGTTACCACATCACGAGCTCTCTTTCCATGATCTTCGACATCGCTTTAATGACTATTGTTTTTACCCTCTTTAAAATTTCTTAAAATAATCGTTCGGCTCATGCAGGCCTCTGCGTATGTTTAATTTAAAAACCAGAATGTCTCTGTAAAGTTTTAACCTAGTTCTGCCGCAAAATTTCATACGCACACGTTGTTATTAGAGCTCTTTCTTAATCACTTTGTCACTAATCCGCCGGCCAGCGAGCGCACGTCCCCACTCAATCTTACATGCCTCAAAGAGACTAATGCTGATAGCGGAACACAATAAATGGCAGTTTGTTGTCAAAAACTATTGCTAGGTGCACCTAACGTCGTGTGCGGGTTGATGTGTTATTCAAAAAGTTCGGTATTTTTTTGAACACACCTCGTATTATAACTGTAAGCCTATAACACTGTTATATCTGTCATAACATCCTGGATTTTTGGGCGGTTCAAGCGTAGTTTTGAGCCCACTGCCTTCTTTGACTGCCAGACGGCTTATTGTGGCAGCTTACGCTACCTTTTCTAAACTAGTGCAGAAAGAAGCTGTTGTAATAAATTCTCTTCTTCTTTTTTAGTTAGCAATCAGCAGATTGGTTTGTAGCAGTTCTACATACAGGTCTTCTCTGTGCGTTCCTATTCATCACATCATCATCATCTTCTTCTTCAGCGCTGCTACAGCCCAACGTGAGCCCTGGCTTCCAACACCAATCTCATCTAAGTCTCATATCCATTGCCATCTCAGTGTAACCCCTTACGTCCATTCTTCTGAGATCTTCTAGCACATCATCCAACCGTCTTATCCTAGGTCGGTCCATCTTTCTGCTTTTATAGACTTGCTCCCACAGGATTTTCTTTGGTATACGCTTGTGATATTTTCTGGCAGATTATTATTGGTGATGTAAGTAGTAATTTCTATGAGGAGTTTTCGTTTCATCTCCGTATAGGAAGTACAACTTATTTACCAATAATCTATTTTACATATTGGAATCTCGGTCTTCCTCTTCCACTTTTCCCTTCAATGTAACCTTCAATTATTGTTTTTATCAAATCCTCGTGACGCATAATATGGCCAATGAGGTCAACCCTTCGCTTCACAATATTTGGTCAGAATTTCATCGTTACTAACCTTGTCGATCCATGTTACTTCCAGTAACTGCCTATAACAATATATTTCCAATGCTTGAAGTCTTCTCTTCACCTGTGTTCCAATTGTCCACGTCTCACGTCCTTATAGTGCTATGATCCATATGTAACTCTCCACGACCTCTTTGCATTGTGTGTGCGAGGTGTTTTTGCTCCCCTGGATTGACTGCAGCATCTGGATCGTGTCCAATGGCTGCCAGCAGATAAACTCTAGTCTGGATCAGTCGACTGGTAACATAAATCCGGAAAAGGAAACCGCCAACGCGTTAACCCAGAACGCGGGGGAGAAAGAAAACTTTATTTTTGTGACACTGCCGCTGGAACCGATCAAGCCCAGCCAGCTTACACCTAGAGGCGTCAGTCGCTCCCCGCGAGGCGGAGAACCCCCGAGCCGGTGACCAAGGTAACAGCAACAAGCAGCTGGCTCAGGTTGCTAAGAGGCGGGCAAGGAAGGAATGAAGGACAGTTTTAATAGTGAACTCTAGGGCTGTGGGCTCATGTAATTACGAGAATACCGTTATCAAGAAGCGCCCGAGGGCGCTTGACCCGGATCGGCGGTGGTGGTTCTGATGCACTGATAGTTCTCAGGTAAGGGAATGTTGAAGTCGAGGTTGCAGCAAAGAGAGTTACAGCCAGCGACCGGACAAACTCAGACAAGGTAGGAACACGTCGTTCCTGACAAACAAGGGGACCCCGACAAGGAGCGGAGGGTTCGGGACTGGAAAGCTTCCGGCCTAAAAAAGGCTGGAGGTGGACAAAAGAGACCACCATGCGGGAGCCGCGTAGGTCAGTACTGACCTGAGAAATAAGAGATATATAGTTAATTTCGTGCGCATGGCCAGTCAGCTGCGACACGGGAGAAAAGGAGATAATTTGGCTCGGACGCCCCGCGAGCCTTGGGGAGGGTTTCCGTTACGTAAGCGTTGAAGGAGAGGCGCCGGTCGAGCCGAACGCCTAAATACTTCATCGACTCTTTGAAGGCGATGGGCCTACCTTCCAGGGAGAGGGGCTGGCATCGGGAGATGGACTTACCCGTGAAACAGATCGCTGCGGTTTGATTGTCACCCGCCATTTCCGTAGCCAGTTCGGAAGCAGGTGCAACTAACGCTGCAGCTTTGTGCTCGCAAAACGCGGGGACAGGAAGCTGTAGTGATACATAGCATCGTCAGCGAACAAAGACAACGTGACTCCGGTGAGAACAGACAGATCGTTCGTGTACATGAGGTACAGAACGGGGCCGAGGACAGATCCCTGAGGTACGCCTGCGGCGACAGGTCGAACTGTAGAACAGGATCCGTCGACGCTCACCTTGAAGGTGAGCCCGGTGAGATACGACCGGAGGAAAAACACTATGGACGATGGTAGAGAGGAATGGGGAAGATTGAAGAGAAGACCTCCGTGACGAACCTCTTCCTTGTTTCCAGGGATATTTCTTTAGAAATTATATTTCAGTAATTTCCATTTACTGTTAAATGCAACTTTAGCCTGTCTAATCCTACTCAAAATTTGTATTTTACTTTTTCCGTCTTCTGTGATTTTTCTTCCTAATTAGGTGAACTCTTTAACTTCCTCAATCTTTTCCCCATTCAGCAACACCTTCATACTGACTGCCTGTGTATACTACAGACCAACACTTTAGTTGTATTAACATTTATACTTAAATTGTAATCTTTGCTCAAAACCTCTATGTAACTGTTCACTTAACTCATGTTCACTTTCACTGGGCGATCCTGTCGCGTATACTCATAATATTCAGTTCCTGCCGTATATCTGTATTTCTTCTATGATAATGGCTGGCCTGGCCTTTCTCAGCCCAATTCTCAGACCCGTAAAGAAGTGTGGGAAGAGCCATCACCTTGTAGAATTTTAGGCGTGTTTCTTTACTTGCTGACTTAAGGGTTCTCCTAAGGTCCCGCACATAAGGTTGAACTTATGCAATTTATTCACAACGTCGCTGCTTGTATTATAAGACACACTGTAGCCCAGGTATTCAAAATTGCTGTCTGCGGCTGTCTGCAATATGTTAATTCTCTCTCCTTGCACTTTCACTCCACCATGCGTTTGTTCATTTAATTAATATAAATCAATTAATGAAAATTTATGTGTGTGTGTGGGGGGGACGCGAGCGGGCGCGCTCGCGCGTGTGTGCAGGAGCATATGCACGAGGTTTGAGGCTGATCGGCTTCACGTTGTTTGGACAGGCGAAATCCCATCCCAGTTTTAAAATAACATAAACACAGCAGTCCTGCTATCGTCGGTTGGGGTAGGGCCTATATATTGAACGTTAGCGCTGGGGCGGTGTTCAGCGCAAATACCACCACAACTGCCTCCGGCGATACCGCTTGCTTGTTGCGTAAATATTAGTGGCCAATTAATCGTAAAGTTCGGCTTGGTAGGACGCTGGAGAGCAGACTCAGAGCGGACAACATATTAGTTTTACAGTTTGTAGTGTTTTTACTGACACGAACTGTAGAATAATATCGCTTTTATACTGTTGATTTTAAAATTAAATGAATGGGTTTTGATGGCATTGTTTTTGTATAGCCTATAGTAGATTTGTTGCTTTGCGTTGGGTTATTGTAGCGGGGTGTTTTTGCACCCGTGGCGTGATTGCGGCATCTGGGTCAAACCCAATGGCTGCCAGATGATGTACATAGACTGGTACAGTAGACAAGAACCTAATACTGGACTGAACCACCGTCAACACGATCGTTCGCTAGATACCGGGGGAGACAGGTACCTAACACTGGACTGAGCAAACACCGATACCATCATTCGCTAAGTGACGGGGGAAGAAGACTTTAGTATACACTAAGCGGTACTGCCGCTGGTACCGATTCAAGCGATAGCTGTCTGTTGTCTCTAGCTCAGCTAGAAGACGCCTTGAGACGTCGACAATCAGAGAGCCTTCGTGCCGGTGACAGGGGTAACAGCAACATGCAGCGTGGTCAACGTGAGAGGAATGCAGAAAGGACAGCTTCCGATGGTTTAATTCTAGGGCTGCGACAAGGACATGGTTACAGTCGAGGACTTCTTTATGGCCGAGGGCCCGAACACACACACACAATGTTAGTCCTGAGTCAACCTCTTCATAGACCTGACGTCGTTACGTCAGTCGTAGGGGGCACCGCGATTCGTCTACGCAGCCTTCTGGGAAGTGCTTGCTTTGAGAAAGCAGAATTGAGCTGTTAAAAATTTCATTTACTTCTCCCCCTTCCACCCTCCCTCCCACTCTCCCCTTTATCACTCTCTCTCTCTCTCTCTCGCTTTCTCTTTCTCTCTCAATCTTTCTCTTTGCTGACTCTGCCGCTCGACAATATTTCAGCAGAGGGAAAACTTAAAATATTTATTTCGCCAGTTTCAGGGATTGCTACATAAGCTTTGGACCATAAAATTTATATTAACTAGACGCGGTCCGCCATCTTTAAGCTGTGGCTAAACAGCTCAAAGCACTTAGACACTGCATCTTTTCTAATCGTTAGACCAATTCAGTAATCAATTAGGATGATTATAAATCAATTAGTGTTATCATCATCAGTGCCATCCACCAGTTTCCCAGTACTAAGCGAATTACACTAAAAATTCTATATATTGACATCGTATATAATGGCGCATTACGCGCATCATTTGGTACTCAAAAGAATTCCTTGAAAACTTTCAGTGGAAGGAACGAGGAGTGGAAACACCCTGCTTACATACAGTGCTGGATTTGTGCTGTGTAGTTTCCACGAGTTCGGTCCTACAAAAGAGGATGTTGCGCAGCGGCGAAGAAGTCGAAAATGCAGCGCGGAATGGTTATCGGATGTTGGACGGAAATTACCAATGGCATTTTACCAGTGGCATAGAAAACCGTGTGTCACATTATGATAAATACTTAAATAAACGTGCCGATTTTGTATAAAAGTAAATCTTAAATTGTGCTTCCAGGTAAATACAAAAATTCATAATTATTCCACACATTTTTGTATCCTTTTGGAACCTTAGGATATTTTCACATCCAGGAGTAGGATATGCGGAACATAGAGCCGTTCGGACCAGAGCCTCTACCTACTCAAGACCGTCGTGCGTGGTGAAGAGTCACACACTTTTCGAGGTGGTCCTATAACAGAACACGACGGATCTAGGCCAGAGAAAGTAGATAAAAAATCTAGCCGGCGCGGCGTAGGGTTAGTTGCCCTATACGGTGGTCTCAATCAGCAACTCACAATTCTAACAGTAGTCTCGGAAATATGATCAAATAGAGATATAGAAAATAAAGTGAAGAATTTCACAAGAATGTGTGGAACGATTTGGAGAACGTTGGGAAATAAATGTAGAAAAGAAACCCAAATAAAATTCTATAAAACAATGGCAATACCTACACTACTGTATGGTTCTGAAACTTTGGTGAAAAAAAAAAAAGATGTGGCGGCTCAGTAGACCAGTGGGTATGGTATGGCATCTGGCTACTAATCTAGAGGTCCTATAAAAATCAAGGTGCGTTGTATGCCGTACGGGTCGCACAAGGCAGCCTACCCTGCCTGACTCCTAAGCTGCTTCGGTGGTACACATGGGAGCCATTATATATATATGTAACGTAACAAAACCAAGGTCCCCTACGTTACATAAAAAAATTATAATTATAATAAAAAAACGCTAGTTATTCATTGTAATGAAGGTCAGAAGTGTAAACCCTTATTAAGTAAAAAAATAGATGATATCAAATAAAATTACAAGGTAGTAGAGTCACAGGTAAATGTTTAGAAATACAAACTATGAAGGGGTCAGTGCAAAGAGTGAGTGATAAGTACAGTGTTAAATAATATGAAAAATAGTATAAACAGTTTAGTCAATGCTCGAGAATGATTACATTGAGAGTGTATTAATTAATTGATGTTAATTTAATTTATAATAATGACCATGTCATCATGGCATTTATGTTGGGGTTTTGTATGTAGGAGGTGTTAAGCAATTACATTAAGAGTGTATCAAATAACTGATGTTAATTTAATTTATAGTAACGAACATGCCACCATGGAATTTATGTTAAATTTTATATAGAGTAAATATTTTGTACTCACATTGAATAGATAATGGTGGTGTTGTTATATTATAATTGTAAACATGGTCAGGAAGGCAATAATTGGTGATAAAATGCCAAAGGGTTTTATTGTAACTATGTTGTGGGCATATGAAGGATTCTATACTAAACTATGTAATAATAATTTAAAAATAAGAATGGAGTGAAAAATTGATTTATTGGCCCTAAGCCAGTGACAAATTGTACAGGAAGTCATGTCAGAAAAGTTAGGTAACTAAAAAATGTAAAGACACTAAATGTTATATAATGAATTAGAAGAAAGTAATAGTAGTTATTAATAGCAGATAAGTGCCATGAATTACAATAAAATCATAATATATGTAATAGAAAAATAGACCCAAAATTAGTATTTTGTAATGAGAAGATAGTACTTGTTAGACTAAGAAGATTAAGAGGAAAAAGGTAGCAAAATGTATGTAATTTTATAACAAAGAATACGTGAAAATTTAATATGATATAATGTGACTTTAGTAAAGGAGTATTTTATTAAGTAAGTGCAAGAACATTTTTTAATTGTGGCTCCAAGATTACAAATATTAACCAATAACAGAACAAAGATTGGTTGTCAAGGACGACATAAAGGCAAGAAATTTTGTTTACTGAATTACTCTATTGTTATCTATGAAAGAAGACAGTTCAGCTTCATGAACAGAGAAAAAAAGAAAAAATCTAAAGAACAAATTGTCCAGTTAATCTAAATAACTATAATTCAAAAAAGGAAGTTTGTTGACTCTCGATTGTTATCTGTAAAAGAGTATAGTTCAGCTTATGAATAAAATTAAAGAAAAAATCTAAAGGAATAAATTTCCCAATTAATTCAAGTGATATGATTAATAATAAAAGTATTAAATAATAAATAAATGAAGAAAACAAAAGATCCAAAGAAATTAAAGTAATCAAGTACTATAAAAGACAAAAAGAAAAATTAAAATTGAACGCTGAACCTCACTTTCTTACGACCAAGTGAAGAAAACTATTACTACACAAAATCCATTGGAACCCGTAACCACAAGAAAGTTTAACATTAGCGAAGATTAAGAATTGGAAATTCTACTCCATCCAGGGACACAAACACCAAACTTTTATTTTCGGAACTGGAGACTAGCAATGATTCATACATCTGTATACTAGTTGGTCAGCCATCACGAGTTTATCGGTGCTCTGAAATTACAAGTAAACTTCGTCGACAGACGGTAAAATTCAACTTACGTTTAATATATTAATTAATAATATTTTATAATTAAATTTGCAATACCTTGTACTTTTATTTTGGATTTTCTGACCTTCCTAATAGTCACAAGAACCCGTCAAACCCTGAGATTAAGAAAAAAATAATAATATAATTAAAATTTAATATCTAAAATTCGAATTCTGTAACTAATCGATTCATTCAAATGTGATCGATTTGTTGGACCTAAGCGAAGAGAGAACATCTGTTTTAAAAAATATAAAAATAAAGGATCCTTCCTGAAATTGGTGATTTATTATTATTTGTAGACTATTTAGTGCGTTTTGAATAATTTGTAATTTACAGAGAGAGAAACGAGAGAAATACAGTGATTGGAACAACTTAACCTATAATAACCGGCTGACTATAAACCACAGCACAAGCCCGCGTCCAGTAGTCGAATTGTGAGAGAAGAGAAAAACAATTTACGGCTTACACTCTCCTCTCTTAACGTTTTGTACAGGCTAGGCCTTAATGGTAACGATATAATCACCAAATATACTAACTAATATTGTACGCTACTCTTTCAGAACAAATTTAATTATTACAATAATATTGAGATAAGAACACATTATATCTCAATATTTGAATAAGATTACAAATTAACGCTACCAAGTGTAGCATAAATAACCTGAATTTATTTAATATATTACAAATTAACGCTTACAGCAGGGGACTTTTCACAAACAGAAAAACAATACAATAAAGTATTAATCAATTACCTATTGGCAAACAAAGTGGATAAGGATTAATAGAAAATTCTATATCAATAATTCTCACATATATTATTACAATATATATATATATATATATTACAATATATATATTTATTACAATATATATATATATATTACAATTTATATATATATATTTTTTTTTTGCAACAGTACAAATGTATAGGGTACTGTACATTGCACAAATTAATTAAAATAATTAATTAAAGTAAATAAATAATTCATATTGTTAATAATAATAATTCAGCTTTCAATCTGAACTGTAAATGGAACGACCAAAATTCATGCTGGGACAGGTTTATCACGCCACTCCGATATGTCTGTGTGTACACATGTATTTTACGAGCGCGCGCGCGTGTGTGTGTGACCTGTCGATTCCTGCAAAGCGTCACCTCCTTAATAAACGCTATTAATTATATGAATTATCTAAATTGTAAAGAATGTGTGCATAGTATCACACAACCAAATACGCCAAAGTGTGTATAAAATAAAGAGGGACATGTGTATAAAAAATAGTGCGAAAATAATAAAAAGTGCGATTATAGTGAAAATAAAAATAAATAAAACTTATGTTAATTAAGATAGGGAAAAACGGTTTATACACAGTGAACACATAAAAATTACCGACAAGATGAATATCGGGTAATGTGCAAAAGACTTCGCATATCGCGAAGACAAGCGAATTAAGTGTGAAAAGAATCGTGTTTAAAAAGGGACGCCAACGACAGACTCAGACCTGCAGAATATTGTCGAAACATGATTTTTGCGCCCTAGTAATAAATACTCGAGACGCGCTAACTTAATTCTCTTTCTTGTACAACTACCGTGGCAGCCGGAGCCTCTGCCCAACGACAACAACTTTTTTGTCTATCAACCATAGCAGCAGCCGGAGGTTCTTCACGACTACTCATCACTTTCGTGAGAGCACCTGCAACCTGAGGCCATGACGGGATACGAGGGAGCAGCCAAGTACATGGAATAGAGTCCAGCGTACGGGACGAGGCGACGGACTCGACGGACTGCGAAGAGGATCTGAAGGACGAGGATCAAGGACTCCAGGACTGCACGACTACAGAGGAGCATCCAGGATCGAGGACCTAGGACCGGAGAGGATTACGCTGAGAATTACCACGACCAATAAGGTGAAACAAAACCATGTATTTGCAAAACAAAGGCTCACGTAAAGACAACATAATTATGTAAAAAGAAATACAATATAAGTCAAAGATGAATTAATAATTTTTGGAAATGTAAATATTTATTTGTATAGTAGTTACAGTAATGTTTGAAAGTACGAAACTATAATTTGAATAAATAACTTAGTCATTGATATTTAAATTAATATAAAAATAATTAGTAAAATTTTATTAGAAAACAAAGCAATGCATATGCTATATAATCAAAAGAAAATAGGTTATTAAAAAGAGATAGATAATCTAATAATTATCACAGTAATGAGCAAGTCGAGAGCAATATTATATAATTACAAATTAATAAATTAATTACCTTAATTATCCGCCGTGTGATTTCCTATGCTTCGTCCATGACGCGTTTCGGAGCATATACTCCATCATCAGATATTAAAAGTTAAAACAGTCACTCATACGAGATCGTTAAAAAGTTAAAATGTCAAGATATGCATATGAACCGTACGCGGATTTGGGTGCGCACCCGTTCAAGTTCATTCTGCTACTGAGCGGTTGCTACCTTATCGTAGCCCCAGCGAGCAGACTCAAGGCAGTATCGTACAATCGGTTGGATACAAAGTTCAGGTGGTCATTTAGCACGATATCGCGACTCATTGGGTTTGCATATGCACTGTAAATTTCAAATTCCTCCAAGGCATTCATGAAACGGCCCTTATTACACACATGTAACGGTATTAAATTGGAATTAAAATCTGTGTAATTATGATTGTGTGAAGTCAGGTGTCGGGCGTAATTTGATTTGATGTTGTCAATATTTCTTATTTTCTTGGGTAAATGTTCTCGAAATCGTTTAAGGAAACCTCTCCCAGTCTGTCCAATGTAGAAGCACTCGCAATCATTACATGTTAACTTATATATGCCAGTTTTTTCTTCTGGAGGCGTGTGTTTTTTCGGTTTGAGAATATCCAGTAACTTATTATTAGTCCTGAATGAAATAGTGAAACTATTATTATTCAATATAGAACACAAGACCTTAGGCATAAAGCTAGTGTAATTAGTAGATATAAAAATTTTTTGCGTGTTGCTGTTTATTCGGGGTTTAAGCATTCTTTTTTCATGTTTTCTCAACAATTTGTCAATGGTTAAACTACTGTAACCATTGGCAACCGCGATATATTTTATGACATTTAGCTCATCACGGAAGTCATTATCATCCAAAGGAATCGTTAATAATCTATGAATGAAACTATTGTACGCTGCCATTTTATGTGAAAGAGGATGATGAGAGTCTGCGTGTATTGTGGTGTCAGTGGTAGTCGGTTTCCTATAAATGTTGAACTTTAGTTTATTCATCTGTCGAGTGATGGTTAAATCTAGAAAGTTTATCTTGTTATCAACCTCTGTTTCAAGAGTAAACTGGATGTTTCTATTTATTTTATTTAGACAGTTTTTAAATAATTCGATTTGTCTTATAGTACCATCAAAGATTAAAAACGTATCGTCTACATAACGTGCATAAAATATTATTTTATTTGCATATATATTATTGTTCAACAAGTGAGTATTCTCATAATAATTTAAATAAATATCGGCCAGTAGGCCGGAAAGGGGTGAGCCCATTGCTAGGCCATCATTTTGAATGTAAAAAGAACCATTAAAAGTGAAATAGTTTTGTTTCAAAATAACCTCGAGTAAATTAATTAACTCATTTATTGTCTGTGTGTTCATGCAACTATTGTCAGATAAATTGTTTCTCAAAATCTGTAATGTATCTATGATTGGGATGTTCGTGTATAAATTAGTTATGTCGAACGACGCCAATTTGTGGTTAGGTTGCAGTTCAACAGATTTAATATCATTAATAAAATCATTGTTGTTCTTAATACCATGATTATTACGTAATTGTAAATTATCTTTTATCACCCGAACTAGTGCTTTTGCAGTTTTGAAGCCAGGAGCAGTGGTAAAGTTCACGAGCGGTCTGATAGGTATGTTTTGTTTATGAATTTTAGGTAGTCCTGTGAATATCGGGGCTTTATTAATTCGTACAAGTGATTTGGTTACCATATTAAACATGAATATTTAATTACAAATGTTTATTATAGTATAAGATTGTATATTATGTCTATGTGTAATACGAGATTATTACTTATATGTTAATAACTAGATGTGTGCTACGGCTACACACATGCGAATAATAATGATATTTTTAAAAAGCTTAAATCGCAACAAAATAGAAAATTTTTGATTAATAAATTTGTAAATGTTTAAAACCATATTACATTGTGTTATTATTATTACGATTACACTGTCATACTTTTACAGCGTAAGTAATGTGCAAAATAAATAGCTCACAAGAAGTTGGGGGCTGCACAAATACTTAACGTTGTCGTAATATATATATAAAAGATGAACAGAAGATACAAACAGAAGAATTTAAATTTCCGAGATCACTTAAAATGTGTAATAGACGAGATCATATAAGAAATGGGGAGATAAGAAGTGATTTAGATATGTTTGCAGTTAATGAAAGGATTAAAGAATACAGAAGCAAATTGATTCAACACGTAGATAGAATGGAAGAAAGTAGAATGGCGAAGATAGCGGAAGATTACAACCCTAGAGGCAGAAGAAAAGTTGGTAGACCTAAAATTGTGGAAGAGAAACAGGAGACCGCTAAAGCCTAAAACCGTTAAGAAGAAGATGATGATGATGATTATGATGATTTGTGTATCCTAGTGTAGGCTTAACTAAAATTTTGACTGCCCTTCGAAGTAATAATTCTGCTACAGAGACACTGCAATAATGTAGCATAAATTGTTTCTCATGTGTACTGACCTATACGGCTCTCGTTTGGTGGTCACTTCTGTCAACCGCCAACAGGTGTAAACTGGAAACATTGCAATCGAAAACCCTTTGTTCCTTGTTGGGATCTCCTTTGTTTGTCAGGAATGATGTAATTCGAGTTCCTACACTGTCTGCTTTTGTCCGGTCGTTAGCTGTAACTCTCTTTGCTGCAGCTACGACCTCATCCTTCCTCTACCTATGGACCATCAACACCACGCAACTTCCACCATCGATTCGGGTCAAACGCCCTCGGGCGATTCTTCATAATTCTTCATATTTCATTATTTTTTCAGCTGTGTGCTTTAATATAGTAGTAACTATTTCTTTTAAATATACAAACGTGTTTATTGCACAGCATTTGGGACCGGACCCCCCCCCCCCAAGTCTAAATCATTATCTTCACAGCACAGCATAGGCAAGGTGTAGGCACGAACAGTTACTTTTACTTGCCCATATACGGTTTTCCGATATTTTGATCAAAATTGTTGGCAACACTGGTAAACGCCCGTTTCCGTCAGTTGTAGTAACGTTTACCACTAGGTGGGAACGGTTACTAGCAGCGACTCGTTTTCTGTGGACAAGAGGATGCAACCTTATTGTTGTCCATCGCCAGTTGAGAGAAATTTACTGTGACGTAGTATTTTTTCATCAAGCCGTCGAAAAATGATGCTAGTTCTTTAAAAGTGCCGTACGGGCAAATATGGCAACGGACATGGTAGGGAAGACGTACTTCAACAACGGATGACAACTCTGAAATTCAACTGACTGTTATTAAGTTCAGAAAGTTAGCTTAATCATTTCAGAGTTATACATTATAGGTCTTCATCATCATCTTCACAATACGGCATAGGCAAGGTGCTGCCTGTTCCGCCTTCAAAGATCCTGCAGCCATCTCTTCCTGGGTCTACCCGCAAGCTGTGTGCTATAGATTTGTATTTCCAGACTTGTTTGGCCAGGCTGGGATCTGACATTCTTTGTAAATGTTCTTTCCACCGTTTGTTTGTAATCTTTCAATTTTTCATTCAAGTTAAAAACTTGTAACTTTTCTCGTATGATCATTCTTTATACGGTAAATTTTAGAACACCTTTTAACTTCTCTTAAGAACGCCATTTCCGAGGCCTGTATTTTACTGTCTGGTTTCTTAGTTGCTGTCTATAATTCATACCCATAGGACAGTGCAGTGACTGCCATAACGTGTAGAACTTTAATTTTTTATCTCGACGTAACGTGTTTCTAAAAATACGGTTGATTGTCCCACAGATCATATGGAACTTACTATTATTATTAATATTACTATTATTATTATTAACTTCAATATCATAATCCCTATCATAGCCAATATCATTTTCCAAATAATTAAAGAGACTCACTTGTTCTAGTATTCGATCACTAATAATTATTGTTGTTCTTATTGGCTCGTTACCTCGAAATGCCATTACATTTGTTTTTATAGTGAAGATTTTCATATTGTATTGTTTGCAAATCTGATGCTTAAAAGCAGATTTTTGCAAATCAGATTCTGTATTTTGAAGTACAAGCAAGTCGTCAGCAAACGACAGCACATTCAAATATCTGTCCCGTGATAACTCAATACTAGCGTTCAGTAGGTGTTTCCAACGAATAAGATCAAGACGAGTAAAAAGAAACGCAATCTAATCCGTATTATATAGTCAGTACAAACGTAACACTCATGATATCAAAACCACACGCGGATTTATTCTTTGATTGGATATTCTTCTAATATGCGCACAGTTATTTTCGTTTTCCGTTTGAACGTCTTTAGTTGATTCACAACGCATAAAACAGATTATTCTTTCCCTTTGTTGTTGTTCGATAAAAAAACTCGTATACAGTAAAAACGAAGTGGAGAGTCGAGTATAATAGACAGCACCAAATAAAGGTAGGCTGGCGGGCTTTGTGGGTGGAAGTTTGAAATTACGTTTTCGGTCATCGCTGGCGGGCACGGCGCCGCCCGGTACATTAAACATGAAAGGAATTTTTCGCGAGTCGTTTGATAAGAACGCCGCACGGGGGGGGGACGGAAAATGATAAATGGACTTGATACGTGCGACCACGCACACGGTGATAACAAAATCTGTACCTGACGCACACAATCTTACGCATTCTTACGGACACCGCCGTACCGTACGCGTGAATGAACACGCACCACACCCACACAGTACAACAACGGAATGAGATGTGGTCGGTGTCTATGCGAAAAAAAGTGTTTCCGAGTGCGCTGAATAAATTATCGAAAACGGCCTACTCATTTTTGATAATTTTTCATTGTCTCATAAACTTGTACGGTCAGAAATGTAATAGCAACACTATTTGTGTTTGACAACCACGTTTTATTCGAAATGGAAAAGCGGCCCACTGACTACAATTGAACCAGATTTCTACACTGTTCAAGCGTGAATTGTGATACTTGACTATAAGGTACAGACTGTCACTCTCAGACATTCATCTGGAAAAATTACTCTTTTCCAGGCACCTTTGAGTCACCCTAAACATTTTTGTAAGACTTAAGTCGTCGCTTTTTGTGGTTATAATTTAGTAAATGTTTGGGATTTTAAAATAGGATCCTAGGCCTTTCTCATTAATCTGTTGTATATAGTGCGCAGTTACATTAATAGCATCACAAGAGGTTTCAGGTCTCTTAAAAGATCACTGAACTTCTATTGTTTTTACAAAGCTGAGGGAAATTACGGTCTTGGTTTCATTGGACAGCCAGTCGGCGACTGTTCCAATCTCATTATAGGGTTGACAGTTTGTTGAACACATGTTTTAGATACTGATAGAATATTACCCATTTACCTTTGTGATTTACCAGCCTTCATTAAACTGATTATTTGCCGCCTAATCCCCTTAGATACCGATTTTCTCCATATTGTCTCTTTAATACAAAATGCATTAACCAATTACTTCAAAGGAGTGGCAACAAAAATATTAAAATTATATAACATGAGAGAAAAGAAGAAAAAGTGCTAACCCGCTTCCAAAGACATGTAAAATAAAATATTGCTACCACAGGTGGGGTGTTTTTTTAAACATCCATAAAACAAAGTGTCTTTTTTGGATTTTCATTACATATTTTAAAAAGCTCCTTTAAAATGTCAGTAAATTGAAAAAAATTTCATTCCATTTATTTTAAACGGAAACATAATTGTCTGAGGAAACCAAAAATCATCGCTCTGCACTCAACCATTTTTAAACTACAATTTTTTGTTTCTTAAAAAATGTGCAATTTAAAAACAAAACTAAAAATAGCCTGAATATTAAAAATAGCCATATCTTTGGAACCACTTGAGCCTCAGGAATTTTATTTTGACCAAAATCTTGAATTTCAACGTAGATTATTGTAAACATCTTGGTTAGTTAATAAAAAAAACAAGTTTAAAACCAGCAGAAAATGTAGTTATTTAGTAGGAGTGGTGTTAAATTTTTTCTGACACTGTGTATAAGTTAGTACATAACTTTTTACATCTGTATAGTCACATATAGGCATTTATCGTATTGTTGCACTAGCTTTTTCAGACCGTCGTTGAAGAATGTTGCCGCCATTAATTAGATCTTCATTAAGCCCGGGATAACCAGTCAGACTTTTGTATTCGTGGCTCTCCTTAGACACGGTTCGCTGGTGAACAGAGCTTGATTCGGCCGATGGCAGGGCGGACGCTTGATTGTACGCTATTACCGTCTGTAAACTTCTCTGAAGTTAGATCCAATTGGAATACGCGTAGTTTGGCCTCTGGTCCATACCTGCGGTTTCCCGGCGAACGGAGGCGACATGCTGATAGTCATAGCCATTATAACCACCACCTTCTAACCTCTGGTCCAACACTGATTGGCAGCGTCATCCGCAGTCCACAACGAGTCGTTCGGGACTCCCCCCCCCCCCAATCCCCGGCAACAAAATAAAATGATGATGATGATGTGATGGCGACGACGACGTTGAAGAAGTAGGAGGAGGAGGCGGAGGAGGAGGAGGAGGAAAGAAGAAAATAATGATGGTGGTGGTGGCGACGACGACGTTGAAGAAGTAGGGGGAGGAGGCGGAGGAGGAGGAGGAAAGAAGAAAATAATGATGGTGGTGGTGGTGGTGGTGAAGAAGAACGAGAAGAAGAACAAGAATGTAATGAAGGAGAGGAGGAGGAGAATAAAAAATAATGATGATGATGACTGTGGAACAGAAGAATGAGTAGGTAGTGATCATTATAACGGTAATGATAATTTGGAGGCGATGATTGTGACATGTTGTTAAAGGAAAAAAGGTAGTGAGATTATGACTTCCCGTGTAAAAGTGTTTGTTAGATTAAAAAGTTTTTATTAAACTTTTAACTATCTAAGAGTGTGAAGGGGATAAACACAGTTGGGAGAGCAGGAAGGAGCGGAATATGCTGAGAGCGGCGCTGCGACGCACACAATTCGCTAACTATATCGTTACGACTTCCTGTGCGCGACGATGACGAAGAAGACCCTCCAGCCGGCGGGGCAAGGTTAATGACGAGTAGTTAGCCGTTGCCACGAACCGTGAAAGTTGAATACTACTAACGGGGAGGAAAAACGGAAGCATTTACTCGCACCGGGGCTCGGCTCGCCCTAAACAACACACCGCCGCGCCGCGCCGTGTGGCTTTTAATAACAAACTGTGTATGTATAATGTTTTGGGAAAGTTAAAACCGTGGTGTGTAATTACCTTGAAAAATTATAACCGCCGGGAATATAGCCTACGCTCAGCATTAAGTATCCAGGTCGTTGTTCCATTTATATGTGTGTGCTCACGATTTGGTGAGATCAAACTACGCTGTAAAACAACGTATAGACCTATATATGTAGTTAATTTTTATTTTTATTTTAGTTTTTACAATATAGTAAACATTTTCCATGATTTCCGTTTACGGGATTGAAACCTAGCGCTTGGCGCTTTAGGAAAGAAGGAAAAGGCCTGTCTCTCTCTCTCTCTCTCTCTCTCTCTCTCTCTCTCTCTCTCTCTCTCTCTCTCTCTCTCTCTCTCTCTCTCTCTCTCTCTCTCTCTCTCTCTCTCTCTCTCTCTCTCTTACTCCATATGTATACAATATACGTGATTACAAATAATAAATAGTTTAATAATCATGTTGAATCTGGTATCCAAGTCACTTAATCGAATTAATAAATTAATTTACCTTTCAATAATAATCCGCCGTGTGACTTCTTATAGAACTCTTCTATTACGCGTTTCGGAGACTATGCTCCATCTTCAGAGAGTAAAATAAAATGAAACTAAGTCACTCTTACCAGTTCGTTAATTAATAAAATGTCAATGCGCATAAGAACTGTACGCGATATTGGGTGCCCACTTTTTTTTTTTTTTTTTTTTTTTTTTTTTAAGGCATTCATGAAACGGCCCTTCTTACACACATGCAACGGTATTAAGTTGGAATTAAAGTCTGTGTAATTATGATTGTGTGAGGTGAGGTGTCGGGCGTAATTAAGTAGCAGATTAATTAATTAAATTAATTAATTTATTAATTAAATAATAAACAGCCTACTACTGCAAGTGTATTTTGTTACATTGTTATCGTTGTATTTTTCACCTGACGCACGTTTCACAAAATATACCTGTATCATGTACGTACATTATCTGTTTCTACGTACGTGAATATTATATATACTGGTACTCTCCCAATAACCGTACCCGCACTTATTTTCGACATTTCCATTATGAGATTATTGGCATCGATATGTAGTGACTGTAGCATGTAATTTTAGTTGGATAATAGAAACTGTGAAAATTTATTTGTGTATTGTATTATAAAACAGTTTGTTGACGATTTTAATCGTGTTTCATTAGCATATTTTTTTACGGAAAATGTTTCTAGCAATAATGTAACTCCGACGTGTGGTTGGGACGACAAAAGTTGGCGTTGTTAGGTTAAACATGCAAACTACAATTACACGTGGAAATCAATATGCCTTTAAAATAAAAATAATACTCTCTTTTTGTGAAAGCCACGTGAAAAAAACCAACTCGAAGTGAAGCGACCCTGTTATTAGGGAAAAAAAAACAAACTGCCTGTTACTATACATGTCTCCCTTTTATGGCATAACTCGTCTTTTCAAACTAATACTAGTTTTTAGTTTAATGGTAGGACCGCCAATTAGCAGGGTGGAATTTGATTATGCCCTTAAAGTTCTGACTATGAAAAAAGCGACAGGGCCTGACAGTCTACCAGCAGAGCTTTTGAAAAATGTAGGGGAGAGAACGAAAGACTAGCTATTTCGAATAATTACTGGGTGCTATGAAGATGGAGTATTGCCAGTTGATTTCATTAAAAGTAGAACAATCACAATCCCAAAGAAAGGTAAAGTAGACGACTGTGCTAATCATAGAACGATAGCCTTATTATCTCAGCTGCTAAGATTTTGCTGAACATAGTGAAGAACAGACTGAAAGGAAAGAATGATCACACTTTGGAGGAGGATCAGTTTGGATTTAGAGCAGGTAGAGGAACCAGGGAAGCAATCTTGGCTCTGCGGCAGATCTTGGAGAGGAGAATTGAAGTGAATAGGAACTATGAGGAAGTCAGGACTTGACTGGAAAGTTAGAAGGGTAATCTTCAATATTTATAGGTTGGAAAGTACTGAAATAGACATAAATGGATGTAAAAAGGAAGCAATAATAAGAAGAGGGGTAAGACAAGGTTGCCCACTGTCACTGTACTTGTTTAATTTGTTTATAGAAGATGTTGTAACTCAGATGAAAAGGAGTTCTAGGGGAATTAAAATAAATGGGGAACAGATACACAGTATTCGCTTCGCCGATGATATTGTACTGATGGCTGACTCAGAAAAGGATATGACCCGAATGTTAGGTACGTTTAACAAAATTCTTCACGCTTGGAGATTGAGGATAAATTTTAAGAAAACTAAAATAATGGTTGTAAGTAAAAAAAAAAGACATTAAATCAACCATTATGTTGAACAACACAATATTGGAGCACGTTACTGAATTTTGTTACCTGGGTAGCATAGTTACAAGTGGGAATAAGTGTCTGGCAGAGATTAAGAGGAGAGTAGCTCTGGCAAAACAAGCATTCCAGAGCAAACGGAACTTATTAACAAGCAACCATATTAGCATTGAAACAAGGAAAAAGTTTGTTAAGGTATTTGTATGGAGTGTTTTAACTTACAGGTGTGAATCGTGGACCTTGGGGAAGGTGGAGAGTGACAGACTTCAGGCAATAAATAGAATAAATAGATTTAGAGGAAATAAATGAGAATAGAACACTGCTTAGGAGTATAGAGGTGAGGAAGATTAAGTTGATAGGGCATGTAATCAGACATAGTGCTTTTTTAACTAACATCTTTGAGGGCAAGGTAGTGGGGAAGAAGCCCAAAGGAAGACCAAGAACTGCATACTTCCGCAGCACAATGAGTGTCGTGAATAGTGGGTCCGATGAGGAAATGAAGAATATCGCAAGGGATAGAGTGACGTGGCTACAGCGACAAGGCATTGCCTTTAGGAGTTAATAATAACTAGTTTTTTTAGTAATATTCGGTACTAAAGATCGTTCCATAGTCCTGTAGTTATGTGGCGAAGATCGTGTTAGTTACAGAATCGTTTTGGACTCTGAAGATGCAATCCAGAGGAGAGGCCGAAACGTCTATTCTTAACAGCAGGAGTGGACCACGGTCTAATAGACGGGAGATTATTCAGTTTGTTGCTAAGACAGTTGACGTCGGTCTTGTGTGCCTTAGGTATAGAATATTCGAGGAGTATTATTTCTTCACCGTTGTTACTAGTGATTAAATTTCATTAAACACAAAAAGAGAATCTTCATCTCAATATTACGATCTTCAACCCGCTCTTAACAGTCTTTGAAGCTTTTGAAATGCTTTTAAACCGATTGTTCGTACGTATGAGTTTCGCAAGAACCCTTCTACGACACTTTCACCGCGATAGAGTAGTTTATCTCATTCTTCACACAAAATTTAATCTATGTTGTTCAGTCTTGCGTTGTAGTATATCAAAAAAATCGCCTAACATACTACAAAACACAGTTTACTTCATGAGCTGTTAGCTTTAAACTGTGATTCCAATAACAAATAGGGCTAACATTTTGGGCAATTGACACTAAGATGTGTAGCAACATCACAAAAAAAAACATGTTTTATAAATCGGATACGTGTATTGTGGAAAATTGAAAAATTTAATGAACGCTCAATTAATCTCGCGTAATGACGTATGGAAGGGTCAGGTAGAGACCTGACGATAGAAATTGGACACTGAATTCAAGATGCGCAGTGGACAAACACCTCGTTGCGAGGCTAACAAAATTTTAATTCATTTCGCACATGCGCACATCAGTCTTGTACAGTGTTTCATAGTGTGAACATCGGCTGCAACAAGGCTGCCGATAACATTACACGCATGTGTGTGACAGAAACAGAGGTAGAGCATGAGTGAGACGGTTATCGTGTTCTATCCTGTCTAGACAACTTTTACGTGGGGATACTTCGTTCGCTGGGTCCGCGCAGCTCACCAGCCATTAAAGGCTGTCACGTTTCTACAATATGACACGTCGTCAGTGACTTTGACCTGCACATAAGGAGGCCGTGCATCTGTAATTCAAAGTTGTGAGTATTAAAAATTCACGAACATAGGAGAGTTTTAAAAATTCTGACTAAGGGAATGTTTCACATAGTGTGTTAAATTCGTTTTAAACTTTCCTATTAACAGAGTGCTATAAGATAGTGTATTGGACAAGAACTCGAATAACAGTGTATAAGAACTCGAATATTACGGATATTACAGAGGTATTACAAAGTATCACAGTGTATTGCGTTATTAACCTTTGTGTATCCTTGTGTTAACACTTTTTATTCTTCTTCAGCACAGCAGCCCAACGTGAGAGCCCTGACTTCGAACATCAATCTTCTCAAAAGTCTCCTGTCCATTGCCTTCTCAGTGTAACCCCTCACATTCATTCTTCTGAGATCTTCCAGCACATCATCCAACCATCTTATCCTGGGTCGGCCCCTCTTTCTGCTTTTATAGACTTGCGCCCTCAGGATTTTCTTTGGCATACGCTGATCATCGATCCGCTCTAGGTGACCTAACCATTGCATTCGTTGAGCCTTTATGACTCTAACAACATCCTCATGATTCAATAGCTCATTTATCTCCTGGTTATTTCGTATTCTTCATTCGTTATCTTCTTTAACCTGGCCATAAACACGTCTTATGATCTTTCTTTCAAACTATTCTTAGTGTTTCTTGTTCCCTTTCTCGCCTCATGTCTCGCGACATGTCTTGTTCCCTATCAGCGTCCATGTCTCGCCTCAATAAGTAACACCTGGTCTGATAAGTGCCTTATATATTTTTATTTTTGTGTTACCACTAAAGAGTTTGCGTCTCAGTAGCCTACTGTTGGCATAATATTCCCTATTTCCTATTTTTATCCTGTCATGTATCGACAGTTGTGTTTATGGATCCTTCATAATCAATCAGTTATCCAGGTATCTGAACTTATTAACCGCATCAGATGAATTATCCTGTGTGCATAAATTACATAAATTTCTTCTCTTTCCTGATATAGAAATCAGCACAAATTTAGTTTTTCTGATACTTTCTACTTTTGGATCTAAACATACCTAGGTGTAAAAGGAGCATAATTCTGTTACAACGTAAATTCTGTAAATTATTATTGTAATTTTACACTAGTGTGTTTTATATTAAAATATTTTGTTACTTTTCTAAAAGCGCAGGCTTAATCATGGAATAATTATGTATTTTCATTTGTTTGTTTTAGGTGAGTGACCAGAAAGAAACCTGTCCCACTTAAAGCGAATCGTTTCAAATGAACACAAAGCTGTAAGTTCAGGCGACGTATTTTAAAAGTAAATAAAATACTTAAAAATGGATAATAAATGTTTTCTCTTCGTTTATTAGTTTTTTACAGCTGCGTGCAAAAAAGAACAAATAAATTGACTATTTAGTTACGACACGGAATAGTTATTCTACAAGTCTTCTACTTCCTTCTTATTTGACTTTCCTTCTTGTGTGTCCCGGTTCTTTCTGCTTATTTACAGTACCGAATCATCCAGGTAGTAAGGAGGAAACTGAACACGGAATAGGCGTAAGAAAAGTGGGGTAATACGTAAGCTGCCCTCCATCCTATGAAATAAAAATATTACGATTGACTTAGATGAAAAATATGTAATGTATGAATTGTGTACTATTGAAAAAAATTGTTACTCAAATTTTTATGTATTAATACGGCTTAGAACTACTGTAACTATTATCAATCATTGCATCTTCTTCTCCTTCAGCGGCGCAACAACCCATTACTGAGTCAAGGCCTCCTTTAACAGCCACCGCCAGTTGTCCCCGGCCAAGTGCAGCTGCTCTCCAGTTCCGGGTCCAAATGATATGGCGCGCATCATAGTTCACACCGTCTTCCCAACGTAGTTTGGGTGTACCAACTCTCCTGGTGCCATAGATCTGTTCTGTGAGTGCCTTTATGGGTAATTTCATTCTCCCCCATTCTGATCACATGTCCAGCCCACCTGAATCTATCAAATTTTATAACTTTTACAATACCTGGTTCGTTCAAAAGAGTGTTCAGTTCTTGGTTGGCCCTTTTCCTCCAATCACCTTCCACATATATTGGACCAAAAATATTAAGGAGGATTTTGCGTTCATGAACCACCAGGCTTGACTCAGAGTTTCTAGAAATGGTCCAGGTCTCAGGACCATAGGTGAGAACTGGGCGGATCAGTGTTTAATACAGAAGCAGCTTGATGCTCCTGGCAATGAAGCACCTAATAGCTGAGGTGATTCTTCGCTTCATTTCTTCTGTTGTTTCCCCATCGGAGTTAACTTAGAATCCTAAATAAACAAAGTTGTTGACTTTTTCGAAGGAATAGATGCCAGTTTGGATGCGCTCTCTTTCTCTAGCTTCCTGTCCTCTGGCCATGTCGTTTGTCTTGCTTTCGTTTATTATGAGACCCAGCCTCCTTGCAGGACCTTCAAGAGCAAGAAAGGCTTCAGTGACTGCTCGAAGGGACCTCCCGATTATATCTAGGTCATGGGCATATTGTAGAACCTGCAGCAACCTGTTGAATACAGTCCCGGAGGAATCTGTTTCAGCAACACCCATAGCTTTTTCTAACGCAAGAATGAAGAGGAGGCAAGCAAGAGCATCATCTTGTAGGACTCCCTTTCCATAGTCAGACTCTCCTGATAAGTCATTTTGGATACTTACCATGCCCTTCACTGTGAGCATCGTCATCCTACACAATCTTATTAATTTCTTTGGTATGGGCAACATCTCTGCATTGTCTGTAAATAAATTACTTATACACCTCGGTGAGTTAGCTCTACCCTCTTAGCTGTCAGCTGCCTCGTTTTGGGCTATCAGTAGGCTAGTTTTCTTTAAGACTGTCTTGCTTAGTTCTTGAGAATCTTAGAGGTATGGTCTAATCTAGAACGCAGCAGTTTCCTGAAAGAGGAAGCTGAATTGATAAAATGCCGCATAAGAAGACATAGAGGCATCGGGTCTGACTGCAAGACGAGTTGTTGAAAACTATAGAGTCCCATGATGTATAGGATGTTTTCCTCTTTTAGGACTCCCTAGGGTCTATAAGAATCTACTTTATAGTTATTTAGTCTATAGCAGTTGCACAGCGTTGACCTTATCAATAAGCAGTTGACCTTATCAATATAAACTCCGGTTGCTTCTAATCTGCTGGTTAATATCACTCCTATTTACTTCTGTTCTACAATTTTTCATTCTGGGTGTTCCCCTTTTTTCCTAATTGGATTTTTGAAGTTCGGACTTGTAGGTCTCCGAATATCAGAAAGAACTGTAGAAGGTACCATAGTGGAAAGATACTGTAGAATATCAAAATATCTTTTCATTTGATTTGTATCTCAAGGACTTTGGATTACAGATCTCCGCACTGAAGACCAAGTTAATGGCTTTTCGTAGAGTTGGTCCCCATACGAGCAAAAATTGTTGCAGATGGTACTGTTCTGTACCACCTCAGTAATTCTGAATATCTGGGCAATAACGTCTCTCACATTACAAACAATGGCGTAGTGAATTAGCTACATAAATTCAACCGAATGTGTGGGACAATCAGGAAAACTGTAAAATTAACGCGTAATGGTAGACGCCTGAGGTTCTACAAAATGATGGTCCTCTGCACACTTCTCTATTAGCATGAAAATTGGACTTTAACGAAATACCAAACCAGTTGTATTGAAGCGACCAAATTGAGATATTCGTGGATATAATTATCAGGCACGTGGTAGGATATACTCTTCGAGATCGCAGAAGAAGTGCAGATATACGGTAGGAACTGAATATTAGGGGTATACTTGACGGGATTGGCCAATACCGGCTAAAATTGTAGGGCGTCTTAGCCTAATGGATGCGCATCCTTAAACAACTATTGAATTATAAGCCGAAAAGACGCAGAAGTGTGGAGCGTCCAAAAAAGCGTTGGAGTGCCCAGCTCTTCTATCTGTTTCGGACCTGAAGTAACCATTTTTGATTTAATACTAGCTGAAGATGATGATGGTAATTTGCCTTCCTCCGAAATTGTGGCAGAAGGTTCTGTTCTAGTGCAGGTCAGTCATTTTTTGTTTTAGTTCTTGCTGAAGATGATGATGATAAATATTTGTTCGCTTCTTCTTGACTATTCCAAATTCGTCGTTACCTGTTGCAGAATTGCTACGTCCTTCATACTGGATGCGGTTACCAGGTGTCAACCTCACCACAATCAATTTCTAAACAATGACCATTATAACTTGATATTGGTGAAAACACCGAAACGTTTCGCCGAGTAGGAGAAGCAAGTAGTAGTTTTGCAACAAATACCGGCAAACTTGGACCGGCAGACCGTTAACACGATTGACCTGACTGAGGATTCTTAACTACTCTTAAAATTATTAAATACTGGACTGTTGGGGCGTGGTCGGTTGCTATAAATTCTCGACATCGTCGGCCTCGAAATTATTAAATACTGGACTGTTGGGGCGTGGTCGGTTTCTGTAAATTCTCGACATCGTCTCGAAATTATTAAATACTGGACTGTTGGGGCCTGATCGGTTGCTGTAAATTCTCGACATCGTCGGCCTCGAAATTATTAGATACTGGACTGTTGGGACGTGGTCGGTTGCTGTAAATTCTCGACATCGTCGGCCTCGAAATTATTAAATACCGGGCTGTTGGGGCGTGGTCGGTTCTGTAAATTCTCGGCATCGTCGGCCTCGAAATTATTAAATACCAGGCTGTTGGACCATGGTCGGTTGCTATAAATTCTCGAAATCGGCCGACGATGTCGAGAATTTACAGCAACCTACCACGGCCTAACAGCCCTGTATTTAATAATTTTGAGAATATAGACACCGACCGTGGAAGCTTAAGACAAAAATTCTTAACTACTACTTGTTTTCTGAATCAGTATGTTTAATGGCGTGGTCGCAATACGCTAGTTACACTGGCTTCTCAGTTTAACAACAGAGGGAATACATGTATGTATATTAATTACCCTATATTTTTTGCCTTTAAATAACGCGCGCTTAAAGGTAACGTTAAAAATTTTGTTCTGTCGACATTCTTTAATAATATCAGTTTAATTTAATTTTATAATAATTTGTTAATTTCAGCTTTTTATCAAATTGTGTGATAATTAAAAAAAATTATTGATGGTGTAAAGAGAAGTATGTAGGCATCTCGTTAATGGCTTTATGAAAATTGATTAAAATTGGTTATAATTTTATAATTTAGTTTAAAATTAATAAATAAAAAGTTATTTGTTTTTCTAAACAAAAGCAAGTACATGTTGTTTGCGCACTTCTGTAAAAATTTAATTCAATTTTTTCTACTGATAACATATTTTTAAATGGCGAGCGTGAGCAGTGATGTTGAAACCGTTGTTGTTGTTGTTGTTGTTGTTGTTGTTTGATAAACTTTACTACCCATTACATTTAATTGTTAATTTCTACTGTGTTGGTTGGTGTGTTTAGTAAAGAGGGGTGATGACTCTTCAACTTTCATTTAGTTCCCCCCCCCCCCGTGTATAGCCACTGGGTGGGTCGGTGGCGGTGGTGGTGTTTAATGCTTATCGTGAAATGGTAAATCGGACGAAACGACTACGTCGACGAGATTCTCGGAAAGTGCGATAGCCGTAACGCAACTTGGTTTGACACTTTTGTCCCCCTCTCCCCTCGCCCTTTATTGACAGTCTGTGAAAGTGTGAGGGATCAACCGGGCTAAATCGGCACAAGTAACATTTACAAACAGGCATGTAAAAAGCCCTATGATGATAAAAATAACGGCAATCAACTAGCGATTATCGTCTGGGATTAAAGCTTGATGAATAATTGATAGAACTGCAAAAGGAATTTTGAATCAATAAAAAGAATGTACTGGCTGATCAGACGCAAATCGCGGTTAAAAATAATTTCTTCTGAACCAGTATTATCACACGAGGTAAGTGATAAAGAACACGACGTACATGACAGGCAGGACAAGGCTTACAAAATATTAAGACATGTAAATCTAACGGAAAGGGATAATCTGAAGATCAGTAATATCTCAGAACAACAATGGCTTGAATACTACGAGCAGCTATGGACACAGGATCAAGTGGTAGAAACATTGCTGATATCAGTGAATGTGTGGACTCAATAACAATGGATGAATTGTTAGCTGCTCTACACCGCTGTAAGAATAGAAAAGCACCAGGTACTGATGGGCTGAACGTGGAGCTTATAAAGTATACACCAGCTTTGCTGCATGTTCGTTTGCTGCAGTTCATCAATCTATGCTGGACCACTGGTCATGTTCGTTATAACTGGCGGATTGCAAAGGTAATTCTCATATTCAAGGAAGATGATCTAATAACTGCAGGAACTACAGAGCAGTCAGTTTACTTATTATTTCGTATACATTATATGCATCTATATTAAGAACCCGGCTGATTTCAATAATGGAGATCGTGCTTTCGTAGACCCAGAACGGCTTCAGAAAGGGAAGATCATATTTAGATTGCATATTTACAATAGCACAGATCACTGAAAGCGTAGAGAGTAGCAGCTGCCCACATACATAGCTTTCATCGGCTTCGAGAAGGCGTTTGACAGTGTGAATCGGAGTAAACTATGGGCAACAATGGCAAGGAAAGGGATTCCACAACAATATAATTAGAGCTATACAGAGTCTTTATGTAGAGAATAAAACCTTAATTGAAGCAGGGAAACCGAGAACAGGTCCTAGAGTTGGCCTGATCAATTGTGGAGTACGACAAGTGTGTCCATTATCACCTTCTCTTTTTAATTTGTATATTGACGATGTCATACAAAACTGGCAGATGTGTCTTCCGGAGCATTTTATGATTGCCACTCTGCAATTGACACTTTGTTGTTTGCGGACAATCACGCTATTCTGTCGGACTCTAAAACAGGGTGCAGATGGGTATACATTTGTGAAATCAAATCTACGAAGACTCTGAATTTCAAATATCTACACTTAAGACCAAGGTGATGGCCGTACGGGCAAAAATTGTTAGAGAGAGTAATGTCCTGGAACAAGTCAGCAATTTGAAGTACCTGGGCTACTATGTGTCTTATAATACAAGCAACGACGTTGTGAATAAGTTGCATAAGTTCAACATTGTGTGCGCGACCATCAGGCAAATCCTTAAGTCAGCAAGTAAAGGAACACGCCTAACATTCTACAAGGTGATGACGCTTCCCACAGTTCTTTATGGGTTTGAGAATTGGACTTAAATGAAATGAGTCCAAGCCAGTCGTATCCAAGCGGATGAAATGAGATTTCTCAGGCACGTGACACGTGGGTATAGTCTCCATGATCATATAAGAAACACAGATATACGACAGGAACTGAGTATTATGAGTATACTCGACAGGATCGCGCAGTAACGTATGAATTGGTGGGAACATCTTTGCGAATGGATGACTGTCGCATCACCAAACAACTATGGAACTATAAGCATAAGGGACGGAGAGGTGTGGAAAGTCCAAGGAAACGCTGGACTGACCAGCTCTAGACTTTGCCTGTTTGAGACCGGAACAAACTATCCTTGGATTAGTCCTTGCTGATCATGATTATGATGATGATTATCATACGAGGGTTGATCAAAAAAATTGTGCAATTTTTAGATCTCGTGCTCTATAAATATCCAATTACAAAAATTGTTTTATGTGAGGTTTGTACCCATCTTTGTGACAATCATCTAAATTTTAACGATATTGGACAAATAGTTTAGATTTGACAGCTAATTAAGTAAGTTATGTTTTGGAGTATTTGGAAATTTTTTGACATTCTACAGCGCAGGATTGAAACGTATGGAGTACATTTTTTGTAAAGAATTATATAAACTGGTCTGTCGAGGGGAAAGTGTTTCCGAAGACTTCTGGCAAGACTGTTATGCATGACAAGCAGTTCAGTATCTTCAAAGATTGTCGTGAAGAAATTGGAGAGCATGGTTATCATATGAAGAGTGTAGTTTTGTTTTCCATTATTTTTTATCATTAGGTACAACGATAAATAAAAAGAAGCATTCACACACGTCTGGTATTTTTTGCTACACGAGTGTTATTCTTAGGAAACGACCAAATTTTGTTTATTGAAGAGCAGTTTATAGAATTTGCACGCCAATAATGCACCAGTCATTGCTTCTTCAAGAAGTTTAGGCAAACACAAGAATTTGCTCGAACACGATCTTTCTTCTTCCGAATAATGAAGAGCAGTAAAGCCAACGTTCCGCGACTGTTGAAGGTGTTAAACAAAATCGCTAAGCGAGCTGAAGGCTACACACAAAATCTAATTTCCAGAACTATTTTTAAGACTGAAATAATAAAACGTTGTCATAGTCGTGTTATAACCGACTATTGTAAGTGTAGATGAATCAATACTTAATTTTTCAAAATAAACAAAAACTGCGTAAACTTTTGAACTTTTTGATCAAACCTCGTACAATCCTAGGTTTGTGAAAAACCGTTATTAGTAAAAATAATTTAATAAATAGCGTCAAAAATACCAAAGACTGTAGTGAATTCTCCATAACTATATAACACATTTCATCGATTCAGTTATACATCTTGCAGAAAAGAAAAGGGGAAAACTTGAAAGCCATCCCGATGAAGAGGCTATTTGCAGCTACACTACAGTCTGGTTACCAGCGAATAGTGAAAATACAATGGCCAGCAGATGGGACGAACGTATAAACGTAGACGTTTGTAATAACTTTCTTCTTCTGTACCTAACGTTTCACGCCGGCGTCAACAGTGTTGGAAACAAGCTGACTAAACTCCGTGGTCCACTCCTGTTGCTAGTAACACACGTTTTGACCTCTCCTCTGGAGGGCATCTTTAGTGGCAAAAGATTCTTTTGCCAAAGTACTGTGGTTAACTGACGAAGACCGTTTCTGTTAGTGAATCGTTTTGCACACTGAAGATGGCCTCCAGAGCAGATGCCGAAACGTTTGTTAGTACCGACAGGAGTGGACCACGGCATCCCGGAGTTTAGTCAGTTTGTTTCCAACTTTCTTCTTCTTGTGTGTTCCTTCCCACGACCGGATGGCCCGAAGCTTTTTAACACTGATGATAAGAGCCCTGAAGGCCTGCGTAGGCTATTACTATTTCACTCCTGATGTTACCTATCCTTTTAAATGCCGTGACCTTCCATCTTCGCTGTTAAAATTTTGTAATCATACAAAGAACACAGCGCATTAAATCTCTGTATAGCTGGTTGCAAATGGTCTTCCGATTCTTAAACGCCACCCGGTCATCTGGAAAAAGTATAGGCCTAATGTTCACCGCAACCGACGAACTGATAACCACCACTCATTACTCATAACGTACATCACTCTTCCACTCACGAGTTAACTAATCTCAGTTTCTTTTTATGTTCTGCTAAGTCCGCTAAATTTTAACTTCACCCGTACACAGAGTTCCCAATCTATCCTTTCCTCTACAAAATTTTACTGTGCAAAATAATCTCGTCACCTTGTGTTCAGTCTTCGTTGTTGTACGTTGGTTATCGTTTCTTGAATTCCTGTTTACTGTGAAAGATAACTTTGAAACTTACTTACGAATACGGGCTGGGATAAGTTCAGAATTGCGGTCGAAGGAATGTGGAGAAGTAGTACCTTCGTACCGGGTTGACTGTGCACTGGTCCTGACATATTCCCAGGGTTGGACGAAAAGATGTTAGCTCCCAAAGGAGCCCGCAGCCTCTCTCCAGCCAAGACCGCACTGCGTGGCGAAGCGGCAAATTCTAAAAGCGGTGCAGAACCGTGCAGATCTAGACCTGAAATTCAATAAATATTCCCGGAAGAGGGTAGGAGTAGCCGCCATTACCTATTGAGTGCGTAAGGGAAATCATCCTGGACCGCCTACTAATCTTTGGAATATTACAGGCGTGAGTCTGGTTGGATTTAACCGGCCGTAGTACTGCGTAAAGGGAGAACTGGTACCTTTAGTTCGGTAAGATAGCCAGTTTATGGAAGACAATCTAGAGATAGAAAATCGAGCTGAACGTTAAGCCAGAAGGTGGCATCCCCAGCATCTTCTCCTGCGACATGCTAGTCACATATTCAGGGGACATATTAATTACTAAACTGTAGTCAAGTAACTAACCAGCTCTAGTCTATCTGTTTGGGCCAGAACAAACCATTTATGGTTTAATCCTTGCTGAAGAAGAAGACGATGATGATGGTAAAGAGAGAATAGTCGCTGACTTGTTTTAATACGAATCCAAAACGCGCCGCATTCATTGTGAACAGTTCATTTAATACGATTGGTCGTTTGTCGTCTCCCTGGCGACGCGGCGGCGAATCACTCCGATTGGTTTGTGAAATAAATTGTTCCGCTCACCGCCGTTTGCTGATACTCGTTACGGATCGGAAAGGAAACGGAATAACTACCGAGTTCGAGAGAATCGAAACAGAGAAAAAGAGAGAGTAGACAGGAGGGACTGGCAACGAGAAAGACAGAGGGAGAGCGATAAAAGTGAAACTAAGCGTTACAGAATAGGCTTATGTTGTGTGAATGGTCGTTAGCTCGTTTCGATTCGGGATTCCGTGATAAGCACATTACACACAATCTCCCGCTGACAGTGCGCAACTGCGCTAAAGTAGATAAACGCTGCGCTGCGTAGGTAATGACTGCACGTGTGCATCGCCCCTTTCACCCCCCTCCGAGCACACAGAATTAACGATTACTTTTGTCCAAATGGCATCACAGTGAATGTTTCATAAGCTATTGAACACTTTTAATATATCAACGCTTGACTGTGCTTATAAAAAACGTTGACAAGAAATAAATCCGTATCAAGGTTGAGTAGGTTAACTTCACTGTACTATATGGAGTCAAAATATCGCAACGTCTCCTTCCGGAGTAGTCACTTTTGAGCTCTTCTGACTAAAGAAGATAAGTGGGAGTGGTGAGTCACTTCTTTCCCCTAAATCAAAGATTTTAATGATTTTTATTTTAATAATTTTTGCCTTCTTAATCACCCTTCTCCATTCCTTCTGGGTTTTTATGTTCCGTCACACTTTGTCTCCGGACCCCCTATTTTTTTGGAAATCATTTTCAAAACAACAGGGTTCTGTAATTATTGATAGGCATGCCAAAATTTACGAAATTCAAAAGTTGATGCGTTCAAAAGTGATAGTGAGAAATTCCAAACAGAATTTAGATAGACAGACAAATGGGAAACAGTCGAGTTGCCATTCTGTTCTTAATAAAGTTAAACATATATGTGGGACAATCCATAGAACCTTAAACTGCAAACCTAGAAAAGATACTAAGTTGAAGTTTTATAAGACTATGGGATTGAGACATGAAGACAGTGGGAAGGTTACATCAGCAGAAATGAAATTTCTCAGTATGATCAAAGTGTGCAAATTACGAGGCAAGGCGAGCAACTTACAGATAAGGCGAGGATTACAAAATTTTAAATTTTAGGAGAGAATTACGGAATACAAGGCCAACTGGTGTAAGCATTTGGGAAGAATGCAGCAAGATCGCCTACCCAAACTTGCCTTGAATTGTAAACTCACAGGTTATCGTAGTGTGGGCGTCCGAGGGCGACACGGTTTCCGGAACAGGCAGTACAACCTAATCCGTGAAGTGGAGATGGTGATGACGATGTCTGTAGGACAATCAACCGTATTTTTAGAAACAAGGTACGTCGAGATACAAAACTAAAGTTCTACTAAGTTATGGCAGTCCCTGTGCTGCCCTGTGGGTGTGAATTATGGACAGCAACCAAGAAACAAAACAGTAAAATACAGGTCTTGGAAGTGGAGTTAAGAGGAGTCTTAAGAGGTCTCACGAGGAGTAAAAAGGCGTTCTAAGCTTGACCGTATAAGGAATGAGGCCATAAGAGATGAGTTACACGTTTTTACCTTCAATGTAAAATAGATTAAAAACAACGGTGGAAAGAACACTTAGGAAAAATGTCAGATTTCAGACTAGCCAAACAAGTCTGGAAATACACACCTATAGGACACAGGTGAATGGGAAGACACAGGAAGAGATGGCTGTAGGATCTTTGAAGGCGGAACCGGCACCACCTTGCCTAAGACGATGATGATGAAGTATGAGGTATACAAAATTTTTCTCAACTTTCCGTATATATAAACTACATTTGTGGAACTAAGTACAGTATTTGAAGATGTCCAGAACTGTTTCAAGTTATGAGGACAGCGTCTTCGTAAGTATGTGGTTTTCCAAGGGAGAATACCTTTGAAGCAGATACATTACTTTTGAAATAAGCTGGCAATAAACGATTTTATGAAACCGGCCTCATTACTTTTTAGATAAAATCTCGTATGTAGGAAACGGCTGAGAGTAGCAATATTTACTCGACCTGTCAACAACATGTAAGTAGTTATTTATTATGGCGTTGTAGACAGACAGGCTCATAGACATGATGCAAGTGATACTGCTGCTGCTATAACTATTGCTACAACTACTCCCTTGACAAATAGACGAGAGGGAGAGAGAGGGAGAGAGAGAGAGAGAGAGAGAGAGAGAGAGAGAGAGAGAGGGAGAGGGAGGGAGAGAGAGAGAGAGAGTGAAAGGGAGAGAGAGAGAGAGAGAGAGGAAGAGAGAGAGAGAGAGAGAGAGAGAGAGAGAGAGAGAGAGAGAGAGAGAGAGAGAGAGAGAAGCAAGCGTATACAAATTACTCCCATTGGAGAAATCCTAGCATCGCGTTATCAACTGTACAGTAGTATATCGTATCGTATCGTATCTGAAAGTAGGGCTCTCTCAGGTTTACTCAAGCATACACAAAGCAAATCTAAATCATCTGCGTCACTTGTTTCTCTATATATCCATATCCGTCCTTTAATATAAATGCAGTCTATGCATAATTGCTTATGTTTTTATACTTCTTAATACGAATCTTGCATTTATGTATGCTTAGACAACGTTGTGTGTGTATATTTGTGTCAAAATGCAAGTTAGCGTAAAAGTTTACGATGAACAAATAGGCATGCTAAGGATTTCATATGTCATCATCATTATTATCATCATCATCGTCATCATCATCATCACCTTCAACAAGGATTAAACACAAAATACCCAGAAAGTTCAGAAAGTTATCTTAATCATTTAGAGTTATATTATAGTCCTTCATCATTATCATCATCATCTTCACAACACGGCATAGGGAAGATGCTGCCTGTTCTTCCTTAGAGATCTTCCAGCCATCTCTTCTTGGGTCAGCCCACATACGTGTGTGCTATAGGTTTTGTATTTCCAGACCTGTTTGGTCCGTCGGAATCTGACATTCTTTCTCAGCGTTCTTTCCACTGTTGTTTGTAATCTTTAAAGTTTTCATTCACGTTAAAAACTTTTAATTCTTCTCTTATGGCCTCATTCTTTATACGGTCAGTTTAGAACACCTTTTAACTCCTCTTGAGAACGCCATTTCCGAAGCCTGTATTTTACTGTCTTGTTTCTCGTTTATTGTCCATAATTCACATGACTGCCATGACATTATGAAACTTTAACTTTGTATCTCGACGTACCTTGTTTCTAAAAATACGGTTGATTGTCCCACAGAATCGTCTGGGACTTACCTAAATTAACATCAATATTATAACTCCTTCCTTAGCCAGTAACATTACCCAAATAATTAAAATGGCTCACCTGTTCTAGAATTCGATTATTAATTATTGGCTAATTATTACTAATTAATTACTAATTATTATAGTGGTGATTTGTATATTCTATAGTTTGCAAATCAATATATTTTGCTGCTGGCTCCCCGTCTGTTCGGATTATAATTTAATAGTTGTTCGGGAATCCGGCAGTCATCCATTCAGTTCAGATGTTCCAACCATTTTACCGATATTTGGCAATCCGATCATGTATACTCATAAGATTCAGATCCTGCCGTAGGAATGCAGTAGTACGATCTTGAAGAGTATGTGCTGCCACGTGCCTAATAAATCTCATTTCAAAGGTTTTGTAAAATATATAAAAACACTTGGTAAGTTTCACAAATTTTGTTAATTAACCCTGACAGCTGTTTTGACTAACTAAGCCATTGTCAAAGAGGCGAATGAATGAAAATTATTAAACACAGGATGTGAGTGGAGTGTAGGTGGTGAACATCTGTTTAGGGCGTATCTGGAACATCTGTGTTCTGATGGCGAGGGGGGTGCAAGAGACAAGGGAAGGTCAGGTGTCTTTAAAAACTAAATACAATCATGAATGCAAAATATAAAATTAACTGAACTAAATATAATCTGAATGTAAAATATAAAATTAACTGAACTAAATATAAACTGAATGCAAAATTTAAAATAATGATGAACATTCAAAATAATATATAATAAACTAAACTAAATAACAGATTTTAATAAATGGGATACACAAAATTCAGTCTGTTCGTTGGTTAAATTTTGTTATTTTTTATTGCTTTTTTAATTTCTTTGCTAATTACAAAATCTTTGTATTAATTTGTTCCACCAAGTGCCCAAAGAGTCATCAATTAATATCGTGAAAAATCTCATTTCGGCCGCTTGAATACGACCGACCTGGGATTTCGTTAAGGACCAATTCTCAGAGCTCTAGAGAAGTTTTGAGAGGGTCGTTGTCACATTGTAGAACTTTACGAGTGTTTCTATCGTAGACGATTTTAGTGTTCTCCTGACGGTCCCACGCATATGGTTGAACTTGTTCAGCTTCTTCACCACAACATCGTTGGTAATATAAGACACATTTCAGCTTAAATATTCAATATTACTAACCTGCTCCAGATGAGTACCATCTACAACAGTTTTTGCTCGTACGTGACCAGCTCCATGGAAAGCCACTACCTTGGTCTTCATGGTAGAGGCCTATAAAGCATTACCGCAGAAAATTCTTCTCATAGTAGAAAAAGAAATAAAAGAACTTACAAGAGAAATAAGGTTAACAAACTGAAGACTACTACTAGAAATTCGGGTTAAAACGTCCTGCGACGTTGTCCGATGCCCAATTGCCAATATCTCCTGTCGTTGCAGTTTTCTTCGGTTAGACCTCGTACACTCATTGATCTCCTTACGTCCCTGTATCCATGTTACTTTTGGCCTTCCCCTTTTTCTGTTTTCCTGTGGTATCCATTTCATCACTTTCTTTGGCAACCTCTCCTCCCCCGTTCTCTGCACGTGCCCATACCAAATTAATTGTTTTTTCTCGATATGTTTTAAAGCAGTTTCTTTTATATTCGTTTTTGTTTAATTGTTTCATTTCTGACGCGGTCTAATTTTGATGTTCTACATATTCTTCTTAAGGCGTCCATTTCGGACTTCTATCTTTCTTTTCAGATGTTCTTTCATTCTCCATGTCTCAGACCCATATACTAATGTTCTCTTAATCATTATGTTATGTATTCTCATTTTCCTTTGTTTTCCTATTTCGGTGCTCCACAGTTTTCCATTTAGAGACTTACTTATTGTTCTTGCTTTGTTTTACTCTACACTTTATTTCTGTACCGTCTGTCCCATCCTTGTTAAAATTTATTCACAGATATTTTAAATTATCACATTTTGCTACAATTTCACCGCTTTCCAATACTATGTCGGTCGTGTCCTCTCTTATACACAAATATTGTGTTTTTCCACGTTCATCTGCAGTCCCCATTTTCCGTATTCTCCCTTCAGTTTGCGTGCCACGTATTCTAAGTCATCTTTGTCATTAGCGCATATTACTTGATCATCTGCAAACTGAAGTGTATATAGACAGGTGTCATCGTCGATTTGGATGCCCATTCCCCACTGAATTTGGATGCCCCACTGAAGACTAACAAACAGAAAATAAAAATCCTAGTCTCCAGCAAACAGTGGCTAGAAGCCTTGTAATTACCGCGCAGACCACTGAGTCGGAAGGCAGATGTAAGCAGGCACCTTCCCCCTGCCAACAAAAGTGTGGACTTCAGCCACTACAATTCAGACACCTCGTACAATTTAATTTATATTTTGCAAACGCACTTCTTACGTAAAACTATAATTAACTGACTTAGTTATGCCAATTTTAATTAACCACAATTACGTTCGAGACAGCTACATTCGACTGATACTTCTTCTTTTTCTGATAGTTTCTATCCGTTTCGGATGTTGGATATCATACAGACTATTTTAATATTCTGCACTGCTGCGCGAAATAAGTCAGTTGTATTCATGTCAAACCAGGTCCTTAAATTTCTCAGCCATGAGATTCTCGGTCGCCCAACTCCTCTATTTCCAAGTACTTTTCCCTGTAGTATGGACTACAATATGTAAAATCTCTGTTCATTTCTCATGAGATGTCCCAGATACTGAAACTTTCTTATCTTCACTGTGTTAATAACTTCACTTTCTTTCTTCACAGTTGTGGCTTCAGTGAAAAGCTAAGATTCTGCACCGTAGAAGAGGATCGAGATTATGTAGCAGCGTAAAAGTCTCATCTTTGTGTTTATTGTTAAATCGTGACTTTTGAATAAACTGCTCATTCTAGTGTACACTGCTTTTGCATTTTCAATTCTGCTCTTTATTTCTCAAGAGCGGCCCCATTGTTCATTGACTATAGTACCAAGCCATGTAAATTTGCGACTGATACTGTTATTGTTTTATTTAAGTTATTTTTGTGTTTATTTGTGTTTCAAGATGTAGATAGTAATGCACAACTGCCGGGGGCGCCTGTCGTCGTTTGGGTTTCGTCGGTGTCTTGCACACTGCACTTTGTACATGTGATTGGATGAAAATGATGTTTTGCAAGGGCGAAGCGGGTTCTCGGTTTCAAGTAGGCCGTTTGTAATCCGTCAACCTGTTTGTATTTTTGGGGAATGTCGCACGATAATTTTTGAATGCACCAACCAATCTTTGTTAAACTTGGAATGCATGTCCGTACTTTTATTCTACAAACTCCTATTGTTTTTGAGTTAGATCCCGCAAATACAGGGGCGAGGCAAAACTATGAGGTGTTCAAAACTGTGAAAAAACAACAAAAATGCATGGGGTGAATGAAAACAAAAAAATTGAATATTTTTACAACATTAGAGAACACGCTACGTGTTTATCGGCTATTCCAGCGGAGCCCGGCTATAATGTTTTGTGCGTACGTGATCTCGACATGGGTTAGCCAGACTGTTCCAGACTTCGTCGTCCTCGCGCACTGTGTCAAGGCCGCAAGCAATTACGCTCTGATTTAGCGCTGACGCGTAGTACGGATTATGCTGGAAATTCAGCGGGATATAGATATAGGCATTCAGAGGCGCTTAGTCAGTTTTAGTGGCGATTTATTCCACAACAGTGAGGTTCAAAGTATGTTGGCGAAGTGTTATGTGCGTGCGGGACTCTAGTAGTTGACATTTTTATTGCGTATGAACAATTTTTATTTGATTTATTGTAAGAGACTATCTTGTTGATTACAAACAGTTTAATTGTGGTAATTAAAGCTGGTGATTAGTGACTTTATTGGCGTCTTGTATTTTATTTTCACTGTACCATACGACGATCAGTAGACCGTCGTGACAATAATAATTAGTGTTCGAATTCTGAAAGAGGTGAGCCAGTTTCATTATCTGGGAAATGGTGTTGACTATGATATAAATTATAGTATAAGTTTATATTCCATTTGCAACAATATAGTGTAAAGTTTAGGAAATTTTAAAAGTTTACGATACCGGGGCTCCTACAGTGATAAAAAACGGAAAAATATTAAAAATCCGGGTGCCAGACTAAGAGAAATTTAACCAATTCCGAGTGTAGCGTTTTGAAATCTTTTAACTTTAAAGCCACCAAATTTCAAAAATGAAATTAAAAATAAAAAAATTGTAAATGTGTGATCAAAGGATCAAGATATGGTCCGTGAGATTTCAAGTCTAAATAGCGAACGGTTTCAAGGGACATTTTCTTTTGTCGTGACAGCTTTAGTCATTTTTTTTCAATATTTTTTTCAGAGAGCGCAAGAGACGTAACGCCCAACATCTCATACGGTCTCTTCGCTTAGAACTGTGCGCGTCTTTGACATCACAAATGCAGCCAGTTTCATTGAATATTTTTTTAAACCTTAAACGGATGATTGTTCGGCACATTCGCATATAAGAACTGTCTATGAAACTCTTCCCAAGAGACGTAACGCCCAACATCTCATACGGTCTCTTCGCTTAAAACTGTGCGCGTCTTTGACATCACAAATGCAGCCAGTTTCTTTGAATATTTTTGTAAACCTTAAACGGATGATTGTTCGGCACATTCGCATATAAGAACTGTCTATGAAACTCTTCCCAAGAGACGTAACGCCCAACATCTCATACGGTCTCTTCGCTTAAAACTGTGCGCGTCTTTGACATCACAAATGCAGCCAGTTTCTTTGAATATTTTTGTAAACCTTAAACGGATGATTGTTCGGCACATTCGCATATAAGAACTGTCTATGAAACTCTTCCCAAGAGACGTAACGCCCAACATCTCATACGGTCTCTTCGCTTAGAACTGTGCGCGTCTTTGACATCACAAATGCAGCCAGTTTCTTTGAATATTTTTGTAAACCTTAAACGGATGATTGTTCGGCACATTCGCATATAAGAACTGTCTATGAAACTCTTCCCAAGAGACGTAACGCCCAACATCTCATACGGTCTCTTCGCTTAGAACTGTGCGCGTCTTTGACATCACAAATGCAGCCAGTTTCTTTGAATATTTTTGTAAACCTTAAACGGATGATTGTTCGGCACATTCGCATATAAGAACTGTCTATGAAACTCTTCCCAAGAGACGTAACGCCCAACATCTCATACGGTCTCTTCGCTTAGAACTGTGCGCGTCTTTGACATCACAAATGCAGCCAGTTTCTTTGAATATTTTTGTAAACCTTAAACGGATGATTGTTCGGCACATTCGCATATAAGAACTGTCTATGAAACTCTTCCCAAGAGACGTAACGCCCAACATCTCATACGGTCTCTTCGCTTAGAACTGTGCGCGTCTTTGACATCACAAATGCAGCCAGTTTCTTTGAATATTTTTGTAAACCTTAAACGGATGATTGTTCGGCACATTCGCATATAAGAACTGTCTATGAAACTCTTCCCAAGAGACGTAACGCGCAACATCTCATACGGTCTCTTCGCTTAGAACTGTGCGCGTCTTTGACATCACAAATGCAGCCAGTTTCATTGAATATTTTTTTAAACCTTAAACGGATGATTGTTCGGCACATTCGCATATAAGAACTGTCTATGAAACTCTTCCCAAGAGACGTAACGCCCAACATCTCATACGGTCTCTTCGCTTAGAACTGTGCGCGTCTTTGACATCACAAATGCAGCCAGTTTCTTTGAATATTTTTGTAAAACTTAAACGGATGATTGTTCGGCACATTCGCATATAAGAATATGAAACTCTTCCCAAGAGACGTAACGCCCAACACCTCATACGATCTCTTCGCTTAGAACTGTGCGCGTCTTTGACATCACAAATGCAGCCAGTTTCTTCGAATATTTTTTGTAAATCTTAAACGGATGATTGTTCGGCACATTCGCATACAAGAACTGTCTATGAAACTCTTCCCAAGAGACGTAACGCCCAACATCTCATACGGTCTCTTCGCTTAAAACTGTGCGCGTCTTTGACATCACAAATGCAGCCAGTTTCTTTGAATATTTTTGTAAACCTTAAACGGATGATTGTTCGGCACATTCGCATATAAGAACTGTCTATGAAACTCTTCCCAAGAGACGTAACGCCCAACATCTCATACGGTCTCTTCGCTTAGAACTGTGCGTGTCTTTGACATCACAAATGCAGCCAGTTTCTTTGAATATTTTTGTAAACCTTAAACGGATGATTGTTCGGCACATTCGCATATAAGAACTGTCTATGAAACTCTTCCCAAGAGACGTAACGCCCAACATCTCATACGGTCTCTTCGCTTAGAACTGTGCGCGTCTTTGACATCACAAATGCAGCCAGTTTCTTTGAATACTTTTGTAAACCTTAAACGGATGATTGTTCGGCACATTCGCATACAAGAACTGTCTATGAAACTCTTCCCAAGAGACGTAACGCCCAACATCTCATACGGTCTCTTCGCTTAGAACTGTGCGCGTCTTTGACATCACAAATGCAGCCAGTTTCATTGTGTATTTTTGTAAACCTTAAACGGATGATTGTTCGGCACATTCGCGTATAAGAACTGTCTATGAAACTCTTCCCAAGAGACGTAACGCCCAACATCTTATACTGTCTCTTCGCTTAGAACTGTGCGCGTCTTTGACATCACAAATGCAGCCAGTTTCTTTGAATATTTTTGTAAACCTTAAACGGATGATTGTTCGGCACATTCGCATATAAGAACTGTCTATGAAACTCTTCCCAAGATACGTAACGCCCAACATCTCATACGGTCTCTTCGCTTAGATCTGTGCGCGTCTTTGACATCACAAATGCAGCCAGTTTCTTTGAATATATTTTTAAACCTTAAACGGATTATTGTTCGGCACATTCGCATATAAGAACTGTCTATGAAACTTCCCGACCGGAAACAATCTTTAACAACAGACGCTCTTCATTTGTGTCTGAAGCTTACACGGCCGGTGTCAATATCTTCAAAATTATTAAATACCGAGCTGTTGGGCCGTGTTCGTTTGCTGTAAATTCTCGACATCGTCGGAAACGCTTTGTATCCCACCATCGGGGATCTTGTTCAGGCCGCAAAAAGCGACAGAGTGTTGCTTCGAGTTACTCGCGGCAACTTGCTTTTACCCGGTAGAATAGTTGCCAGGTATTGTTCGGCCTAAGATCTGCCGTAACTGTTTTCGTAACAGTCTGTCGCTTTTCGCCGCCTGAAGAAGATCCCCAAGGGTTGGATACGAAACGTTTCCGACGATGTCGAGTGTTTACATCAACCGACCACGGCTTAACAGTACAGTATTTAATAATTTTGAAGAAACAGAGACGCTCTTATTTGAACAAAACTATTTCGATGCAAAAATAAGCTGAAGAAGTCATTGCTACCTCTGTGGTATCAGCCGATAGAAAATTCTCAGTCATTTTTTTTTTTTTGTCACTCCAACTTTGTCTCGTACTCTGTTGATCAGGTCGTTTTGGAATTGATAATGGTAGTGACACCGAAAGGCACCGTTCAGCACGAAGCAGCAGCTAGCAGTACATAAAAAATTGTATTTAATTTCATTTAAAAAATGACCAACAAGTACTATAAAGAAGTGTATAAATATACGTGCCTCAACGGGACAGAGCGGTCTTTGTTTGTATTCGTTTGCGGGTGATGTGATCTGTGTTTCCGCAACACTGAAGTTGTCCGTCTTCGGAATAGACGAAATGTCTGGAGATAAACTCAAAACCTAAAACACGACCTAAAACACGAGTAACTCTGATAATGTAAACACCGGCCGTGAAACCTTACGTTCGTTTATCAAAGTACGAGAAAGTAGAGCAATAAAAAATTATACAAATAAGGCTAAAAATAATATTATCGTCAGTGAGTTGACGATCGGAGGTCGACCGGTGCACTGAGTCGCTTTTAACGTGTTCATGTGTTTGTGTTATATGTTAATTTATTCAGTGATTTTTGTGCGTGTGTTTTTATGTATAAACATTTTAATCATTTCGACGACCCCTATGTATTAGGGGAATAATAAATTTTTTACTGTACCTGAAGATGGGGATTTAGTCCCTGAAACATGTTGTATGTAAAAAACTGAGATCGCATAGTGGATTATAGAAGGTAAAAAATTCTTAAGTTAAAAATAATAA
This sequence comes from Magicicada septendecula, assembly GCA_034769895.1. NCBI lineage: Eukaryota > Metazoa > Arthropoda > Insecta > Hemiptera > Cicadidae > Magicicada > Magicicada septendecula. Next base: position 1,366,351,149 of record CM068367.1, read on the forward strand.
TTTCAGAAATAAATTATTGTAAACTTCTATGTAAACAACTTTTGGTTGCTTATTAAAATTCTTCTTCTTCTTCTTCTTCTTCTTCTTCTTCTTCTTCTTCTTCTTCTTCTAGGATTAGGTTATATAAACCTGCTCCGGCACTCATGTCATCCTCGGACGGCCTACGTATCTTCTACCAATGGATTTCTAGTTCATTGCTGCTTTCGGCAATCGATCCTCTGTCATCCTTTGCATATGACCCCACCATTGTCTTCGGTAAATTGAAATAATTTAACTTATACCCTTTACTTCGAGTTCTGGTCTGATATCCTCGTTCCTTATTCTATCTTGCAATGTATAATTTAAAATATTTCGAAGAAAGTGCATCTCAGCACTCTGAAACTTGCTGCAGCACTATTTTGTCACGACCCACGTCTCATTCGCATATGTCAATGTGAGTATTGAAATTGTTTTATTAAAATTAATCCTTGTGCTGTTTGTTTTATTTCTAAGATTTATATGAATCGTACTACAAATATTCCTAAATTTATTTATCTTCTCTTTTATATTATATTCAGATTCACAGCTTACTGCAGAGCCGAGATATTTAAACGGCTCACTTGTTCTAAAGTGCTGTTTTTTAGAAGTATCTTAGTCTTCACTGGATACTTAACTTTAAATGCTAGCCTTTTAGTTGTGCTTGTAAATTTATGAGAACAGTGAATTCTATTGCTGAAACAAAGGACAGAATTATAAAAATTAATAAATTATGTGAAACTACCGAGCGTGTTCGTAATTTCATATTACTTTAAACACTTCACCGTGTGCCTGATGAGATATCGGTTAATCTGTCATAACGTACGATATTTATACCGTACAGGCTACATATTATAGGTCGTAAAGAAAGTTTTATGTCCGATAAGAGCTATTAAAGCGTTATTATTACCGGCCCCCATGAATGCTCCGTTTGACTACTACTCTGCAGCAAGCGCGGTGGTGATAATATTAATTAACGACCGTAGTAAGTACGGTAAGAGCGGGGGGCGGCTGGCAAGAAGCGAGTGTACCGTAGAGAGGGGTTTGGAAACAGTTTGAAGGGTGTACGTACGTATGGGTGTCTACACGACGCTCTGGCAGACGGCCAGCGTCTAGTCTAGTCTAGTGCTCGTCCGTCCCGTCCCGTCCGTCCGCCTGTAAGATAACAGTTAACTTAGATGAATACCGGCCCGCCCGGCCGAACGAACTCTGCACACATGTGCTCTACAAGAAAATGAAAATTGGGTCCTTCTACACACACTGAGAAATTGTTTTATACAGACACTGAGACGATTTATACATATATTGTACTGCTGTAAATTCTTACAGTACATAAACATCGTCAGCTAATTGAAAATTGTATAGTTTGTGAAAAGGTTAGATTATGAAATAAATATCGGTATGAAGAACCATACATAACTTCCATGTTCTAAGATTTATATTTAAAATCATTTTCGAAAAGAAATATTTCCATAGAAATTATTTATTTCTTCAGCCTTAATCACAGTGATTTGGTCACTAACGTATAGGCTACCACCTTACGTTAGCGCACTCGATTTTCACTGATGGTGGGAGTCGATGGCACTGCCGAAACGGTTTTTTGCAGAAAACATTGGACCACGGTCAAACAGCGCGGGAAGGAATTTTAACAACAAACTACTTCTTTGTTGCCGATATCGTAGTACACATATAATATCGGTATGGAGAACCATACATGATTTCCACGTTCTAAGATTTATATTTAAAATCATTTACGAAATGAAATGTTTCCATACAAACTATTTCTTTTCACTTCTTTCTTCAGCCTTAACCACAGTACTGTGGTCACTAACATATACCACCTCACGTTATCGCACTCGATTTTCACTGACGATGGGAGTCGATGGCACTGCCGAAACGTCTGGTTTTGCAGAACACATTGGACTACGGCCAAACAGCCGGGGAAGGAATTTTAACAACGAACTACTTCTTTGTTGCCGATAACGTATTACACATATAAAAAATTATCCCCTCCCCCTTCAACTATAATATTCATTTAGAGAAAATTACCCCTACCCCGTTCAACTAGCCTCTTCATCTATAGATATTTCATCTAAGTTTCTACAGTGGATTATTATGATCTTCTTATCAGGATACTTTATTTATCAAAATTAAATACTTTACTGTTCTTAAAACATATAACGATGTAGGTAAACTACCCTTTGCCCGTAACTGACCTTCACCAAAATCAATAAGCCTTGAGACCTCTACAACTCAGGCACATATGTAAAACATTATTTGATTCTGTTTGAATTTACGGCAGTTATCGTTCGTCACAAAAAAATTACCCTTGTTAAAACATAAAACGTTGCAGGTAAACTACCCCTTTCCCTTAACCGATCTTCACCAAAAACAATAGGCATTGAGCCCTCTACAATTCAGGACGTATCCAAAAAATTATTTGAATTTGCTGCTGTTGTCGTTCGCTACACGCCCTGAGGTTGAGAATCTATAACGTTCATGTTTTAAAATAAAAAATAATTAGGCCTACTAATTGAGTATTTTGTTTTATTTCAATCAACAGTATTACCAATAGTAGAACAATGTGTGTGCGTGTGTGTTCTATTTTTATTTTCTATACAGTATTTATAGCAACTGGTTATTTACTATTGATCAGTGGCGTAACACGGGGGGAGCGGGGTTGTAATTAACACCCCCAGTGCTATTAAAAATTTCCATCTAGATAGATACTTAATGTAGAGAGTAATTTGAAGCGTTTATACCAGAATGTGCCTCAGTTATTGGCAAAATACAAGTGATGGGTAACAGACGTTTCGTTCAAGGCACGGGCCACAGTTTTGTACAGGTACAGAATATGTTGATTCTGTGAATGTATTTTTTAATCTGCTTAATGTCCTCTCTTCCCTGGTCTGGTCTGCCGATGTTAAGTATCTCGGGCTCCACCTGGATCGTCGTTTCACCTGACGGACACACTCCGAGCGAGTAGTCCGTAAAACTGTCCATCGTCTGTAGAAAATCCGTCCCCTACTTTGCAGTAACTCCATGACTCGCCGCCTCATCGTCACCACTTATGTAGCACCGATGGTTACCTACGCGATTCCTTTATAGGCTACTTGGCTAAGACTCATAAGCAAAAACATTGGGTTGGGCGTGCATAGCCCACTTCCAACAAGACCATCAGAGGCTCCCTGCGTGTCCGTCCCCTGAACGCCACCACACGGACACTTTCCCGAACGTTTTATCACTGCTGTGCCCGTTTTGAGGGCAACCACCTAATTGGCGCCCTCAGTCGCAACTCATCTGTGCCAGGTGAACCTTAGACCCGGCGTCGGCGAATACTCGCCGTCAAACTTCTTCTTCTTCTCCTCCACGTCAAGGTGTAGGCTTACAGCCTGTTCCGACTTCATTGAAGCCATCTCTTCCTTGGTCTACCTGTATCACGTCTTCCCTCAGGTCTGTATCGTATTGCTTGTTTAGCCTCATATCTTCCATTTTCTCGATATGCTGCCTCCATTTTATTTGTCCTTCCCTTATTCTGCTGGCCATAGCATATACATTTAACTCAGTTCTTATATTTTCATTTCGTATTTGACCTCTTCCATAAGTGAAAACAGGTGTTGTCATTACTTTATAGAATTTTATCTGTGTCTTTCCTTGTCTTATTTCAAAGTGTTCTGTGTATAGTACCACATATCACTTGAAATCTACGAGGCTTATCCAGAAAGTAAGTACCGTCTGCGCATATATCCCGCGCATATTGTAGTACGAAGGTCGCGCATGCGTAGTTATTTCCTTCTATTTGACGACGAAGTAGCCAAGCTATATTGTTTGTGTACGTTCCGATTTACGTTTACTAGAAATCGGTAATCATTTTTAAAAAAATCGAGGGGCCCGCCAGTTGTGAAATAAGAAGAGTTATTAGGTTTCTGAATGCGAGAAATCTTCGTCCTTATGAAATTCATCGTGAGATTTGTGAAGTTTATGGACAGAATGCAAGTAGTGAAGGTATGGTGAGAAAGTGGGTTAGGCTGTTTAACGATGGAAGAGAAAATGTTCACGACGAGGAGCGTACCGCATACCGGACGTGTAACGACGGCGCTTGTTGATTCATTTCGTTGGGAACAATTCAGTCACCCTCCTTACAGTCCAGATTTGGCTCCTAGCGATTTCCATTTGTTTTTGCATCTGAAGAAATTTCTTGCCAGCCAGAAGTTTGAAAGTGGTGATGAGATAAAGGGAATGGTCCAGCAGTGGTTGAAGTCGCAGGCGGCCGAATTCTTTGAAGCGCGCACGTTAAAATTAGTGCCAAGATACGACAAATGTCTCAACTTGCATGGTGACTATGTACAAACGTAGATTAAGGTATGCTGAATTTTTGAAAAATAAATGAATTTGAAAATAATTTGTATCATTTTCTTAATGCCCCAACGGTACTTACTTTCTGGATCAGGTTAGTATTTATTTTTTATCGATGTCACTGTGATACTCATAAGTTGCATCGCACCATACAAAATTGAAATGAGATACCTGTACTATAATCTGATTTTTTATAATTATCTTGGAAAGTATCGGATGCTTTCATCTAAAGGCCATAACATTTGTTTTCTGGGTTGATATTCTAAGATTATATTCTTTGTATATTTGGGTCACCCTCAATTAGTCAACTAATTGACACCCACGGCCGGTAGCATGCAACACTCTTAAACTCCAAAGTATCACGCTCCCTGCGGCAGGAGCTCTGTAAAAAGCTAGGGACGCGGTATAAGATCGGGCGACACACACAACCCTCGGGCTGTGGCCTCTCTCAGTATCTTGCATTCTACTATCTGTTGCAATATATTTTCACTTCGTTCTCTGACCATTTTTAATTGTATTTAATTCAATTGAAGATTGCTTTCAGTAAGATGAACTTATAAGCTTCGTTGTCATTATGAAGGTTTTGTTACTGTTTGTTAACCAAAGGAATTGAAGAAAACACAAATCCTAAGATTACGGTGAACCAATCAATTATTGTACCAAATCACGAAAACCACTTAAAGCGCTTTTACGAGTACAGAAGAGACGGCGGCCAAGTGCATTATATATTATATATTAGCCGAGTTTCGAACTTCCACGTAAAGTTTTGGGCGCGGTTGAATGGAAACCTCCTCCTCCACCTTTCTCTCTCTCTCGCTTTCTCTGTTTGGTACGTGTGCTTGTTTGTTTGTGCAGAGGAGAAGTGGAGAGAAACTGTGCTTAGCGACGGCCTGGTGTCCTCCCCTCCCGCCGCCTTCCGCTGAATATGCCTTAATTATTGGTTTCATTTAATAAACTTTGGCGGGCCCACGCTCTGTGTTGTCGCCAAACTTGGTGGCACTTCGTACACAGTTTTGATGTTGGCGCGACGCGTGTGAAAAGAAAATTAAATTACCTTTCAGTATTCATTAAGTTCGTACGACGTATCTTAAGAGATACGACGCGACGGGCGGCTGATAAGTAGTGCACAGTCGCATATAATGGGAAAACAAAACAACGTACAGCACGACGAGTGCTGCCATCTTGTAGTGACATTCTTGTGTTACAAACTTCCAAAATCTAGTTGGCCAACTCCTTCTCGTTTTCCGTCAGTCGCTAACGTTACGGAGTCGAGTACGCGAGCTGTGTTACGCGTATAAAACAACGTGCAGTGATTGAATTTTTAACAGCTAAAAATTTGAACGCTAGTGACATTCATCGTCGTCTAAAAGCCGTTTATGGTGATAAAACTGTCGATCGAAGTACCGTGAGTTGGTGGGCAATACAATTTTGTGCACCGGAAGCTGGTAAAGCGAATATTGAGGACGAACCTTGCAGCGGTCGACTAGTTTCTGTGAATGATGAGAATCATCAAATGGAGGTGAACGAATCGATTCAAAATGATAGGCATATCGAAACAACTAGTAGGACACATTATTGCAGAACTAGGCTACCGTAAAACCTGTTTACGGTGGGTGCCACGCAAACTGTGAAATGAACCCGTTCCACTCCCACCATACACTCCAGATATGGCGCCCTGCGACTTTAACTTTTTTCCGCATTTAAAGGGGATTATTAAGGGTATTCATTTCACCACAGATGATGTACTGAACGACGCAGCGAGGTCGTGGATCAAGGAAAGACCATCGGTATTCTTCATTGACGGGATGAGACAACTGGTTCACGGTTGGAAGAAATGTGTAGTTGTAAGGCTACGTGGAAAAATAAATGTAAGTTTTTGTAGCAAATAAAATGTATTTTTATTCCATATTTGTTTCATTTGGCTACCCCATTTTATTTGCGAGTTACATGTGACTGTGCATTACTGATCAGCCGCCCCTCGTATTTGCTATATTAAAAACATCATTTACCACTATCTACGTCCGTCTGTGTTCTTTGAAAGTTGTGAGTGAATTAAATTAATTTCCCCATTATAGGGTACTGGTAAGTCATGTGGAGGGGCTGCCCCCTTACAGCCCATGCCCGGTAATTTTTGTTCAGGGTTGTCTTCTCTAGCCTTTGGTGCCCCCAACACCCAACTGTAAGGCGGCGGCAAAATATAATCCTATAACAATTGGATGGAGTCGACTAAATCCGACTACAGCCTCGCCCTGTAATACTCCAAAGATGAGACGATCCAGGATCATTTCCCTTACGCCCTAACTTGGTACTGGTGGCTACTGCTGCCCTGTACCAGGAATATCTATCGGTCTAGATCCGTACTGTTCTGCATGAACCTCTTGTAGTATGTGGCACTTACCACGCAGTACGGTCTTGCCTGGAGAGAGGCTGAGAAATGTTTGGGAGCTAACCATCCCTGGGAACTTAACAACAATACACCAATAGGAGGCAGTCTTACACCCAACTAAATCCAGCTATATTCACCTTAAACATTTATCAAAGATTTACCAAGCATCATTATCTTAATCATTTACCTTACGCCCTAACTTGGCACTGTTGGCTACTGCTGCCTTCCGGTCTAGATCCGTAGTGTTCTGCATCAACAGGGTAACCTGAGTGTAGGTGGCACTTCACTCCGCAGCACGGTCTTGGCTGGACAGAGACTAAGGGCTAACATCACGTGATCCAACCCTGGAATTTGTGAGACAAGTGTCCTTTCAACCCAGTACAAAGGCACTATCTCTCACCAATCCTGAAATTTGTGAGGGCCAGTGTCTATTCAACCCGGCAAATGTACTACCTCTCGCACTTCCCTTGACTTCCAATTTTAAAAAACTTTCGAAAAATCATAAAAAATTTTAGCTTTGATGATGATGATTAGTTTACAGACCAATGCCTAGCGATCAGCTGTATTATTTATTACGTATTATCGAAGTTTGAACTTTCATAAATTACTCGCGCGTTGTTCAACAGAAGCGTCTCCTTCTCTCTTCTTTTACTTACTTTAGTTAGTAACTTTTTTAGAAACTTTACTAACTATGCTTTAGTAACTTTAACTTTAGCAAGCGCGCTTGTTTGTTTGAGAGAGACGCGAGAAACTTGGAACGGTGCGCCAGCGTATTTGCTGTATTACGTTCAATGTACGTTAATTATAGACTTTATTTAATAAACTTTCTTACACACTATACTCTCTCTCTCTCTCTCTCTCTCTCTCTCTCTCTCTCTCTCTCTCTCTCTCTCTCTCTCTCTCTCTCTCTCTCTCTCTCTCTTCTTTCATCTCCCCCTTTCTATTTCTCTTCCTCTGTCTTTGTCGTTTCTCTAGCTTTCTCTGTCTTCTTAAACTTCGTAATCAAAGTTTATATAAATAATTATCAGATTTTTCGACGGTGTATGTCATCCATTGTGATGAACCCCTTCTGTACCACGTTCAAACGCGAGACTACCTTTGCATATCCATGACTACAAGCATCGCAAAAACACATCAACTTCACAGGGAAGGGTAGCTCCGCTTTATTATCGTGTCAACGACCCTATCTCTCTCAACGAAGGGTAACCCCGACCTGCCGTTTGAACAGGCGTGATGTGTCTACGTTTGCGTGATAGAACGTTGTCTAACATGGTCATCATGGAGGTGCCCGTTACCTGGCGGACACACTCCGAGCAAGTAGCCCGCAAGACCGACATTCGGCTATATCAACTCCGTCCCCTGCTATGCAGCAACTATATGACCCGTCGCCTAGGGAAGCTTGTGGTGCCGATGGTTACCTACGCGATTCCCGTATAGGGCTACTTGGCCCTATCAGCATAAGCGAAAGCTTCAGTCTCTCCTGGACCGAGGATTGTGCTGGGCGTGCATACCCACTACCTGACATCAGACAAAATCATCCGAGAATCCCTGCGTGTCCGTTCCCTGGACGCCACTATACGGACATTGTCCCGTAAATTCTATCGCCGTACCGCCCGCTTCCAGGGCAATCACCTCATTAGCGCCCTCGGTCGCAACCCATCTCTGACAGGTGAATCTTGGACCCGGCCTCGGCGTACACCCTCCCGCAATTAGATAACTTATTGAAAACCCACGGCCGGTAGCAGGCCACACCCTAACATCCAGATCATCTGTGGTCCCTGCGGCAGGAGCTCCGGACGCAGCATACGAGCCAACACCCAGTTCTCCTTTCTGCCTCTCCAGCCTACCTCGATCTCCACCGTATCACAGAACGACGGACCCTACGACTCATATACCGCCGACCACGCCTGACGAAGACTTCCAATGCCGCCCTGTATGCGCTTAACACCCGCTTCCCTGACCTTGATTCCTTCCTTGTTAAACTCAACTGGAAGTATTCCCGCACAGCCTCCCGCCGCAATTCCATACAAACGATAGTCCCGTCAATTAATAGAAACACCCGCAATACAAGCCGACCTTCCTACTTACTAAATCGCCTCCTCGCAATAGCCAATGGTCCTCCCCCCTCGCCTCCAACCACGACGGCGTCAACGACACAGACCTGCTTAACCAGTAACACATACCATTTCCCCGCCAAGGACTTATCTCTCCCCGGCAGTAGCGACCTGTCTTCCTAAAGCAGCCTCAATAGCCAACACGCGATAAAACTCCCCCACACTCTCTTCTCTTCACCACAGTAAACACACGCTCTAGTTCCCCGCACTTACGTACCCGCATATAATCCGAATCTGTTCCTTCCGCCTCCCTTGACGGCTCCCTGTCGCCACCTAACAGCTTTGGCGACCAGCGTCACACGTCCCAGTCTTGGCCGCCCCCCTGCAAGAACGTCGCAGAAAAATATGAAGCAATAAACTCAATAAACAACATGAATAAATAAAGATGCCCCAGAACAATTATAACGGCCACATCCATCTACTTCTCCCGCTCGTGTATGGCTACACACTACACCTCACACAATATAACCTACAAACAGCACTCTCCCAACTAAGTGCCTCCACCTTCTCTGCGCTCCGGTCGTCTGGCGTACGTCCCCCAAAAACCCCTTACCCACACGGCTGAAGGGAGCTCGTCTCCAAAACAGCCCGAGTCCGACCATACCGGTCGGTCTCAAACAGCAAAAAAAAAAAAAAAAAAACGAGCGGGGGACGGGCACGCCCTTCGTTTCGCACAGCCCCCCTTGTAGTAGGAGGTACCTTAGTCCTTTATTACACCAGGCAACTGATTGCATGCATCAGATCGTGCAACTATTAGTTTCACGCAGTCGAACCAAATGTAGCCTATTATAATATGCAACCGATTGCATCCAACTGGCCTGTGCGCACGTTCTGTGGACAAAGAAGAAATTTCATGACATGAGACCGGAACAACGTATACAATTTCTTACAAAACCACCCACTAGTATCGCCAAAACGAGAAGGAGGATTTTATTGAAACAAAAAACAAAATAAAACTTGGAATTCTGTCTAAATTTCACTTGCTGACACCAGCTGTCACCATATCGCAATCTCACACTAAACAAAAGTTTGCCGTATAGCGAAAATTTCACTACACGCAAATTAACAAGGAAATTTCATGACGTGGGGCCGTTTTAAGCCTCTGTTTTTAAAAATTATGAACGTTATTGGTTTAAATTTACGTTTAAAACCACTCTCAAACTTCAAGGAACACGGTAGTGAAAACATTTTTTATCGGATCAGTAGTTTCTAAGGTTAGCCCGGACAAACAAGCAAACGTTTTCCCTTTTTAACAGTAAAGAGGCGCTTATTTCTCGCAACTGATTGCAGAGCAGTTGCAGCATGTTTTTACTACCCTACAACTAGTCTCACGTAGCCTTGATACCAGTTGCATGCAATCATTTGAGTAGTGTAATAGAGGCCAGACCAGGCGCGATGCTTCGGCAGTGTGAAACATCACCGAATGACTACTCATACCGTTAGAGCTCGGATAACTAGTACCGGCCGAGAAGAATGTACGAAGCAAACTATTTCCTTGGCCCACTGGAGTCTCACTTTGTCTTCTTTATCAGCCTCAAAATGTCCAAATTGTGGTGTCAACGCTAGTCGATATCAGGTTCAATCCAGCAAGCCGATTGAAGAAAGGCTGTGCACTCGTAGGAGCCCCATTGGTCCGCCTCCGTGCGGTGTGACCCACCTTTGTGACGTATAAAGACAAATATTTGCGAATTCGACAATATGAAATTTGTTTCTCCCATACTAGCTTTCAAAAATTCCATCTTTTCCCAATCACGTCCTCAGAGGTTCCTTTCTCTCATGACTGATGATAGGCTATGCCATCCAGTGGCGTAACTCTTTTTTCTGGCCCCACCGCCGATATCCTTGGTGGCCCCCTATTATCCTTACTTAATTCATATATACAGAGGAATGCAAGTATGTAGGGGTGATTACAATCAGTGGGAAGCAAGACAAAGAAATATAATCCAGAATTAATTTGGAAAAGATGGCTTTATTTACATTAAATGAAAGCCTGTAATATAAGGAAATTACAGCAGAAACTATAACCAAAATATTTAAAACCATTGCTAGAAGTATCATCAGATACGTTCAGACGTTTGGACTACTAACAAACATACAAGAACAAAATTAATGACAGCAGAGATGGACTTTTGGAGACATTCGGCAAGAGTATCCAGACATGAGAAAATTAGAAATGAAGTCATTAAGGATAGAATGAATGTGAAAAATTCAGATTGTTGATTTTCTCAAAACAAACAAAATTATAATGGTACGGACACACAAAAAGAATGAAACATGAAAGATTGGCAAGGAGAGTTATGGAATGAACCCCACCAGGAAGAAGGAAAAGAGGAAGACCACCGATCACCTGGATAGAACAAATTCAGACTATATTGAGGGAACGAGAAATTGAAGAAGTTCTTTGGATGGACAAGCAGCAGTGGAAGCTGAGAATTCAATTGCTTAATCAGTTTTCGTATTTGATTGTTATTGTTTTGTATTGTTTGCTAACGAAATCTGCGTTGCTATTACACTTCCGTAAAATCGATTTACAAACGATTATTGATGTTTCGTTTCCTAACAAGTTTGCTAAGAAAATTATTAACACTGTTTGCAATATATTTTTAATTTTACAACTTCATGGTTTATTATTTATTGTGACATTTAATGTGTTCAAATCAAAATACAGTACAGTACTCTGAATATAACATGAAAATGTTAAAGGTTGTGCGGCCTCTTACGAGGGATGCTCGATAGGTTCGCGCAGCGACATCTATAGCTTAGCGGTAGAACTTAAATTTTTAGTGTTTTATAAAATTCGTATAGCATTTAAACACTTGTTAGTTTTCAAATATATGTGTCAGTTATTTATTACTCACCAGCTTTTACGTGTCACGCGTGTTTTGAAAATCAAACATTGTGCTGTAATTCTTTAGTAAAAGAAGGTCTAGCGCCAATGACAATTCACAACGAATTGTAAACGTGTTAGTAGATACTGGTTTGCAAGTGGGCACTCGTGTTTAAATGTGATCGTACGAATACCGAAGATGAAACCTGCGATAAAGTTCATCTTTACTCATGGTTGGATTTGAGACTTTCTGGAAGCCGAATCCCAGAGTACAAAAGCGCGTAGACTTCGGCTATCCCAAAGCGCGCGCGCGCGCTCGCACACACACACACACACACACACGCGCGCGCGCGCGCGCGCGCACACGCACACACGCACACACGCACACACGCACACACACACACACACACACATGACGCGCGCGTCATGGCCAAGTTTATCTTATCGGTCTCATCGTATGTGTAAACAAAGGGAGCCGTAGATATATGATGTTTCTATTAATGCGAGTGTTATCCTCCCCCAATCGCATTTATTCGTTCGTCCAACCTCCGTTTTAAGAATTTCATTGACGTATATTGAAAACATGTTTGGAGCTGCGAGAAGACGCGCTTTTAAGAGGGGGAGAAAAAGCACCAGCGCGCCCTTATTCTTGTCATAAATCATTCGTTTGTTTTTATTATTTTTTGAAAGTAGTTTTCTTATAATACTACTACCACCCTCCGAGTTTAACATTTATTTGTACGTCTTTATGTAGGGGCCTATATATAAGTTTCATTTTTATGTCAGAACACCACGTGTTTCCCGGTGATATATGTATGCAAATACACTTTTCAAAATTATAGTTATTTGCCTTGGCGTTGCTGGTGGCGGTGTTTTTACTAGGACGGAACAAGCGCTAAGCGTCCAGGAAGTTTTACTAGCTAGCTATAATGTTTTATGGACTTATTTTGAGTTTAGTTTATGATTTATGGCGTTCGTAATTAAAGTCTGTTGGCTCTTGCAGTAATGAAAATGTACGTAGTTTGAGTGTTATTTTTATCGTCAACGTTTTTACCACTAAACGTTTTCACGTTTGATGTGAACTAGTTACCGTAATGTCTACGTTTGCTAACACTTATAGTACGCATCGAGTTAACTTGATACTGGTACATCCTTCGAACGTATATATACTACAATATTAATTTCAACCTCTTTATACTGTTTTTTGTTTTGTATAGACACGGCCGATAGATACTTGTCTTCGCGGCGGGAGGTCGGGACGCGGCGTAATTGAGGGCGACGTGCTTCCCCCAAAATTGGAGTTTTGTATATAAATGAGAATTCTAAATAGATTATTCGAAAAGTGTAACCGCGTTATCCAGAGCAAAATAGAAAAATATGAGGATTGTCATCATCATTATCATCGTCATCATCTTCACAACACGGCATAGGCAAGGTGCTACCTGTTCCGCCTTCAAAGATCCTCCAGCCCCATCCCGTCCTGGTTCTACCCATACACCTGTGTAATATAGGTTTGTATTTCCAGACTTGATTGGACAGTCTGGAATCTGGCATTCTTTCTAAGTGTTCTTTCCACCGTTGTTTGTAATCTTTTAATTTTTCTATTTCTTTTATGAATTTGCTAACTGCTATAATTTTTTTATTGTTCGACTAAGCTTTTCGTCATTACCGACATCTTCAGGTCTTAAACAACGCCTGAAGGTTGTTGGTTGTTTAAGACCTGAAGATGTCAGTAGTGACGAAAAGCTTAGTCGAACAATAAAAAAATTATAGCAGTTAGCAAATTCATAAAAGAAATAGTAAGGATGGCTGCTAATTTAAACAATACGAAGAATTTTAATTTTTCATTTAACGTGTAATTCTTCTCTTATGGGCTCATTATTTATACAGTCAAGTTTAGAACACCTTTTAACTCCTCTTAAGAACGCTATTTCCGAGGCCTGTGTTTTACTGTCTTGTTTCTGGGTCGTTGTCCATACTTCACACCCATAGTACAGTACAGGTATTGAAATAACTTTGTACAACTTTTATTTTGAGTCTTGATGTACCATGTTTCTAAAAATACGGTCGACTGTCCCACAGATCGTATGGAACTTAATTAACATTAATATCATAATTCCTATCACAGACAGTATCAGTTCCCAAATAATTAATATGGGTCACCTCTTTTAAAATTTGATTATTAATCATCATAATTTTTTTGTGGTTCTGGCAGTGGTATGACGGTTTTAAGGTCTCCTTTTTGTTGACCGAGAGTCTCATCAGGTCTGGACCGAGAGTCGCTAAAGTTGTTAAAGTTGCTCTTACTCGGAAAACGTTGTCGGGTATTGTTCGGCCAAGATCTGCCGTACTCGTTTGTTTCATACTCTGTCCCTTTGCGGCCTGAAGAAGGTCCCCGAGGGTGGGAATGAAACGTAACCGACGACGTAGCTTGTTAATAGCAAACGACCACGCCCTAACAGTCCGGTTTATTATGAATTTAATAGTAATGACACCGGCCGTGTGACCTTACAATATAAATTCCCCAAAGGCCAATCGTCGGAAGTCGCTAAGCAGAGGCTTAGATTATTTCTTATAAGTCGAACTAATATCGGTATGGAGAACCATACACGACTTCCATGTTATAAGATTTATATTTAAAATCGTCTTCGAAATGAAATATTTCCATAGAAACTACTTCTTTCTTCAGCCTTAACCACAGACAGTACTGTGGTCACTAACGTATACCACCTTACGTTAGCGCACTCGATTTTCACTGATGATGGCAGTCGATGGCACTGTCGAAACGTCTGGTTTTGCAGAAAACATTGGACCCCGTCAAAAAAGCCCAGGAAGGATTTTTAACAACAAACTACTTCTTTGTTGCCGATAACGTAGCACACATATAAAAAATTATTCCCTGAACCTTCAACTATCATTTTCATTTATAGAAAATTACCCCCTCTCCCTTTAACTACCCTTTTTATTTATAGATATTTCATCTACCTTTCTACAGTTGATTATTATGACCTTCTTTTCAGCATACTTTATTGATCAAAATTAAGTACTTTACTCTTGTTAAAACATAAAACGTTCCAGGTAAACTACCCCTTTCCCTTAACCAACCTTCACCAAAATCAACAGGTCTTGACTCCTATACAATTTAGGCTCATATGCAAAAAGTTATTTGTTCCGTTTGAATTTGGGGCAGTTATCGTTCGTTGAGGAAAAATTCTACACATAGACGCGCGCGCACGCGCTCGCTCGCACACACACTTTTCGGAAAATTACTTTTCTTCATGTTTTGAGGGTAGTACAATCAGAGTTAGTCCTTATCTCGAACACGATTTTTTTCGCCATCACCATACTTCCATTTTCTTATGGAACATGGAAGTAAAATCGACAGGAAACCATCAAATTAAGACTTATGTGACGGCAGCCGTATGCGAACATCTGCTCTCCGGTACCAGCGGTGGACACAGCGAGCCAATCCGGCATCACCATTCGGAGCGAGTCAATCAGCGATCCCGGTTAGTTAATAAAACCCGGGCCGGCAAAAATTTTGCGCACTCTTCATCGCCACTCCATCGGACGCACTTCATCTCCTCTACTCTCTCGGACGACATCGGCGCGGAGTCAGCCGGAAGGAACGGCCGAAGAATAGAACCGGCGTTCTTGCGTCTTCGCCCTCCAGTTCCGCGCCAGCGATAGGACGTCGCTGGGCCGGCAACCGACTCTACACCCGATGCCGAAAGAAGAGGACTGCAGTACGTCACGAACAGCGGGCGCAGCCGCCGAACATCTTAGCACGGCACGACCAACGTCAGCTTTCTCGCCACCAGGTACTTTTTAGAGCCACCATAAACACTAGAGTGTACCCGATTGGAGCCATTTGTCATGCGGCAAGCCTTTTTTCCGGTGACACTTAACTAACCGAAAATTTAAGATGGCCCGTAATTGGGGTCATTGGTTTGAGGGTACAAGAGTTGCGGAGGAAACATCAGGAACCGATATCGAATAACGACTTTCGTATACTGAAGAACTTGAATCACTGTCAGCAGCATGAGTCCGTTCGCCGGTAGTACAGTTTTATTGTGAGGAATTGATTCAGTTCAACAACGTGTATCGGAACAAAGGTTTAAAACTCGCCGATGCGGATGTCTTGTTGTTGTTATATAGAGTTAGCAGTTATTGATTTACGCTTGTCTGGCGTCGTCGACGAGGCTCCCTCTAACATTTGCGTGTAGCGTTATCGACTGACTATATTGTACCTACACACAACTGGGGGTTGCGCGGCCCGCGCGAAGCGCGGGTCGCGAGTAGTGCAGTGTCCCGAGTCTCAGAAAGGACTCCTGCCACTGGGTCTGGTAGAGTTCATTTTATACTTTTTATCTACTTATGGGGGGGTCTGAAGCGACCTGCGATTGGTGGATTATACCACCGGGACTAGCAAACGAGGTCGCTTCCAGGACTCACCTGGTCGCGGGGTGTATTTACCAAGTCCGGCAATGAGGGAATTGTGGGTCACTCTGTCGGAACGAACATAGAATCGTCGCGCCAGGCGTCTCACGGTGTCATCAAGAGAGCGGACACCGAGTCCTCTCCTCAAAAGACGAGAAGAGTACCTCCGGGGGACTTTGCACGCGAGCTTCAGTCCCCGGTCGAGTACGCGCTGGAGCGTGATTCTATGACCACGAGCCAGGTATCCCCAAACAGGACAGGCGTAGGTAATCACCGGCAACACGTACGTGTTGACTATGAGCTTACCTAGCCGGGGGGTCATTGCCGGATTAGATAGCACGGGCCAGAGTCTACTGAGTTGCGCCGAAGCGCGTTGTCTGATGTAATTTGCATGGGTTCGCCAGGTGAGTCGGGAATCCACGTGGAGCCCGAGGTACTTGACGCTGTTGGTCCAGGGCACCTCGACGGGGCCTACTTTAAGCGGCCGAGGCCGCTTGCGTTTTCGCGAGAATATTACCGCGGCGCTCTTGGAAGCGTTAACGGCAACTCTCCAGTCATCGGTCCACCCGACATACGCGTCGAGTTGGCGCTGGAGCTCAACTGCCGCATAACTCGCGTTCGGCTCTGAGGCAAAAGCCGCAGTGTCGTCCGCGAACAGCGACAGTTTCACTCCAGGAACTCGGGGCGTGTCGTTGACAAACAACGAGAACAGGAGAGGCCCAAGGACACTTCCCTGAGGGACGCCGGCGGTAATACGCCTCTCCGAAGAGAGAGCGTGGTCTACTCTCACTCGGAAGCTACGGTCTCGCAGAAAGCTGCCGATCAAGTGAACGTAGCAGTCTGGGAGAAGGACTTCCGTTAGTTTGTAAAGGACACCCTCGTGCCACACGCGGTCAAAAGCTTTCTCTACGTCTAGGAAGATCGCAGCCGTCTGTTTGCCCTGGCAGCCAGCCTCGGTTATGCATTCCACGAGTCTCATCAGCTGATGAGTCGAGGAGTGCAGCTCACGAAAGCCGAACTGTTCGGGGATCAGCACGTCTAGTCTTTCTAGATGGTCGCGGATCCTACGCTGGATCAGACGCTCAAAAACCTTGGACGTCGCGGACAAGAGGCTGATGGGCCTGAGGTTCTCCACTCGAGAAGAATTCTTTCCCGGCTTGGGTATCACGATGACGGTAGCCGTTTTCCATTTCACCGGAAAATAGGCCAGTCTGAGGCATGAATTGAACAGGTCAGTGAGGAACTGGGTTCCTCGCTCCGGAAGGCGATGGAGGGCGGAATTCATGACTCCGTCCGGGCCAGGCGCCTTCCGGGGCTTGAGCTGAACAATCCTCTCAGAGACCTCCTCCGGGGAGATGGGCTCCGGCTGGACTGTGATATCGGCCGTAAGAAAGCGCTCTACCTCGCGGCAGATTTGCTCAGTGAAGGCCGGGTTCTTGGATGGGTTGGGAGCGAACTGACGCTCTAAACTATCAGCCAAGAACTCTGCCTTTTCGAGGGGGCGACCAAGGGGTTGACCGCCGGGTCCGGCCAGTGCGGGGAGAGGCGCGCGTTTGCGCTTTCCCGTTAGGGCACTGGGAATCCGCCAGACATTACGGTCCTCGGCAGGGCCATCCATCTGTGTTACAGCTAGCTCCCAGTTGCGTCTACGGAACGCCAGCATGTCGCGACGCAACTTGCCGGACGCTCTGGTGAACGCAGCCTTGTCGGCCGGGTCACGAGTCCTCTGCCAGCGTCTCCGGAGGCGATTCCTCTCGCAAGCGAGCTGAGACACCTCTTCGGGGATCCGCTGATAGTCGGGCGTGAGCCCCGGCTTCATCCGGGAGGACACGTCAACCGCCGAGACGACGGCTGTGTCGAATACAGCAACTGCCTCATCGACATGCTGGGTAGTGTCGAGCGGGATATGCTCTGGTAGGCGGCGACTGAACGCCGGGCCAAAGCGGTCCCACTCGATTACCCGCCGCTCGTCGCGGACGGTGGCGTGCTGGGTAGCTATATGCACACTGATAGGGCAGTGGTCCGAGGACAGTTCCGAAATGACGGAGACGTGGACCGGGCAATAAACGCCCCTGACCGCGGCAATGTCCAGTACATCAGGGCGGGAGTTAGCCCGAGAGGGATAGTACGTAGGCCCGGTAGGACCCATGACTGTGACCCGAGCCGCATCAGCATACCTGCGTAAGCGGGTCCCGTTTGGGTTCGCCAAGCGGCTCCCCCAATCGGGGTGCTTACAGTTCAGGTCGCCCGCCAGGACTACCCTCCTGTGTGCTCCAAAGACGGCCTCCAGATCGTTCGACAGGAGCTCCGTGTGTGGAGGCTTGTAGGCGGAAACCACGAGTAGACCGCCGAGAGCACCATGGAGCTCGACCGCGGTGCACTCGAGGTTCCGCCGCTGAGGCAGGACAACGCGGTGATGGCGAAGACTCGCCTTCACCGCGATGGCTGTGCCCCCTCCTGCGCGACCCGACCGGTCGTCCCGGTGGCACACGTAGTTGGGTAGTCGGAAACGACGATGCGGGGTCAGGTGCGTCTCGCCAAGAAGAAGCACGTCGGGCTTGTGACGGGCAACGAACTCTAAGAGCTGTATATTGTACCTACTAACTACTTAATGCATTTATACTTGCTAAGCGACCCGCCTCCCTCGGGGCTTTCACAACCCCGCGACCGCAACCTTCTTCCTTCCGCTTTGACACACACACACGCGCGCGCGCGCGCGCGCGTTTCTTCTTTGTTCCTTTCTCATTGAATGTTGCTGTTATACAATAGCTTATACAGATTTGAAACTGATGCTTATGTTTCCGGAATCAAACTATTGAAAAATTCCAGTGATTTATCGAATATTTTTTTAACTTGTGGTTGAACTTTTATACAATAAATGTTTGTATTAATAAAGCACAATTAGTTTTCCAGGGATATGGAATGAGGGTTAATAATGAAAAAACTAAGTGTTGGTGATTAGCAGAGGAGGAAAAAGGGCAAACATAAAGATAGGGCAAGACAAAATACAACAGGTGGAGTTGTTTAAATATCTTGGAAGCTTGATAAAAGTGAAGATATGTCCTGCACTCGTGAAACTGGAGCAAGAATTGCTATAGCGAAAGAGGCATTTAATGGGAAGAAAAGACTGATGTGTGGCAAAATTAATAAGAATTTCAGAAAAAGGTTGGCCAAATGTTATGTGTGGAGCGTTGCTTTATATGGTGCAGAGACATGGACACTGAGGAAAGAGGACGAGAAATGATTAGAAGAATTTGAGATGTGGGTCTGGCGAGCAATGGAAAAAGTGAGGTGGGTTGATGAAGTAAGGAAGTAATATAAAGTATTATATTAAGGAAGTAGGTATTAGGAAGATGAAGTATTATAAAGTAAGGAATGATGAAGTTTTAAGAAGAATAGGGGAAGAGAGAAGAATCCTGAAGGTAATAGAAAGTAGGAAAAGGAATTGGTTAGGTCATCGTTTAAGAAGAGACTGCTTGCTTCAAACTGGCATGGAGGATGTCATAGAAGGAGAAAAAAGAAGAGGGCGTAGAATAATGAACTTAATAGATAGCATTAAAATCAGAGGGTGTTACATAGAAACAAAAAGACTGGGATGCGATAGGACAGCTTGGAGAGTTTTTAAAATTCGAAGACCTGCCTTAGGGCAGAACACTAAATAATAAGTTGAAAATTTTATCAAACTATGATTGAACTTTTATACAATAAATATTTTTCGTAATGAAGCAAAATCAGTTTCTTCCAGTCGTTTTGTGGATGTATCATTAAACACTTAAAGAAAAAAACAAGGAAAGAGACGCAATTGAAATATTGTAATGCAATGGCCATAACTCAACTATTGTATGGTAGTGAGACTTGGAATAAAAAGGCCAAAGATAGCAAAATTAGTTTCTTCCAGTCGTTTTGTGGATGTATCATTAAACACTTAAAGAAGAAAACAAGGAAAGAGACGCAATTGAAATATTGTAATGCAATGGCCATAACTCAACTATTGTATGGTAGTGAGACTTGGAATAAAAAGGCCAAAGATGTATCTAGAATACATGGAGCGTAAATGAAGTTCTTGAGGGCTATAAAGGGTTGTACCAGGTGAGATCTTATAAGATATGATCATATTAGAATGGAGCTAGGCATAGCTGAAAGCTTAAACGAGGAAGTCTCCCGGTACAAAACGGAGTGGCCCGGTTACACGTAGAGAGAATGGATCCAACTAGACTTTTAAGAAGAGCCCTTGACTATCATTCAAGGGGAAAGAGAAGTGTGGGAAGACCCCGTAAACGATGGTTGCATGAATTCCATTGAGACTGGAACAGGGTACTAGCCTAAGCCGTAAACGATGACGACGTTTTTGTGTGGTTTTTTTCCACCTTCACAAGGTGGAACCATCTTAGCAAGGTGTTAAGCAAGAGTGCAGTATATCACCTACTCCTTTTAACATTTATATTGACAATCTAGTAAGGAAGTGGAAACATCTAGTGAACCCATATTAAGTTATCATGAGACAGTTATTTGAATATGCAGTTTTTGCTGACGACTTGCTCGTACTTCAAAGTACAGAATCTGATTTGCAAAAATCTGTTTTTAAGCTCTACCAGATTTGCAAACGATATAATATAAAAATCTCTACTATAAAAACAAAGGTAACGGCATTTCGAGGCAAGGAGCCAATAAAAACAAAAATAATGATGTGATCGAATTCTAGAACAGGTAAGCACTTTAAATGTTTGGGGAATGATATTAGGTATGATAGGAATTATGATATTGACGTTAAGTTAGGTAAGTTCTGTTCGATCTGTGGGAGAATCAAACAATAATTAGAAAAAAACAAGGTACGTCAAGATACAAAATTTAAGTTCTATAATATTATGGCAGTCCCTGCACTGTCGCATGGGTGTGAATTACGGACAACAACCAAGAAACGAAACAGTAAAATACTGGCATCGGAAATGGTATTCTTAAGAGGAGTTAAAATGTGTTCTACAGATGTCTATAGATAAAATGTAAAGTCCAAAAGGAGTTTACTCTCATCTATAAAAACTGAACTTTATTCATTTGATATTTTATTTAATAATAAATATATTTTTCATTAAACTCAAAATTTGCAATAAGAAAAAATTTAAAGTACAATTATTGATAAAATGTGCTTGAAAAATAAACAAGGTAGGTCGAGTCACAAAATTAAAAGTTCTATAAAATTTTGGCAGTCCTCTGTATTATCCTATGGGTGTGAATTATGGACAACAAGCAAGAAACAAAACGATAATATACAGACCTCGGAAATGGCGTTTTTGAGAGGCGTTAAAAGGTGTTCTAAACTTGACTGTATAAAGAATGAGGTCATAAGAGAAGAGTTACAAGTATTTAACTTGAATGAAAAATTAAAAGATTACGAACAACGGTGGAAGGAACACTTAGAAAGAATGTCAGATTCCAGACTGACCAAACAAGTCTGTAAATACAAAAACCTATTGGACACAGGTGTGTGGGTAGACCCAAGAAGAGACGGATGGAGGATCTTTGAAAGCGGAACAGGGAGCACCTTGCCTATGGCGTGTTATGAAAATGGTGTTGATGATATTCATCATTTCTCATTGAAGAGATTCTTTATAGATACAAATCATTTCCATCAATAAGCATCCATAATCAAATCGTTATACTCACAGAAGTTTAAAGTAAAATTCTCAGTCTTTGTTGTCTGTAGGTATAAATAGACAAACGGCAACCGCATGTCATCGGCACAGCCCTTTGAGAGTCCTTCCCGTCGTTTGCGTATACGATCACTGTCTCAGTGTGCAAAAGCTTCTCAGTGAACCGTGTGCGGTCTCTCCCAACGTGTTCACGGTTAAGCATGTTCACCCTCAAGGCTTGTCTGCCGCATCGCCGGCATTGTACAAACAGCACGCGTCCGTCGCTGCTGCTCTGTTCACCAAAGCATGTGCACCTCAGCGCCGTGTAAGGAACCTCCGCGCATGTGCAACTGCACTATATAAAGAATGAGGTCAAAAGAGAAGATTAGTTACAAGTTCGTAATTAATCTTTTAATTAAAAAAAAATTAAAAATTACAAACCACAGTGGAATGAACACTTAGAAAGAATGTCATATTTCAGTCTGCCTAAACATATCTGGAAGTTAAAACCTATAGGACACAGGTGTGTGGATAGACCCAGGAAGAGATGGCTGGAAGATTTTTGAAGGTAGAACTCTGATGATGACTTAAAACTATTTTTATTATAATTAAGTTTAATGTATAATTTGCATTTAAAATATACGAACGACACAGTTGTATGAAGGCTTATACAGTCGGTGTCATTTTAATTAAAATTATCTCTCGGACTGTTTGGTCGTGGTCCAAAGTTTCTCACAAAACCAGACGTTTTGGCAGTACCACTGACTGCCATCTTCAGTGAAAACGAGTCAACGATAACGTGGCATGTAGTGGCAAAAAGAAGCCACAGTACTGTGGTCCTAACGTACTACATCCCACGTTAGCGTTGTTTCGTTTTCACTGAAGATGGCAGTCAGTGGTACTGCCGAAACGTCTGGCTTTTGTGAGAACCTTTGGACCACGGCCAAACAGCCCGGGAGGTAATTTTAATCAAAACTAACGATACCTTAAATACCATGACTAGTGGTAGTAAAATAAGTTTCGCCACACAAAGGGACACATAACGGATGATGTGAAGCCGTTGGGCAGTATGTAAAGGAAATGCTGTATGACAAACGGCTATTGCCCTCTTCCCGGCCGGACTGATATTGACCATTTATGGCTCTCGGTCACTGTTTAGCGAAAATTTTATATATTATACGTAAGAGGAACATAAATGACCACTTTTGAAAGTAGGTTAATATCATTCCTTTATCACACACTGCTGAGCAATGTTCTCTAGTAACGGTTATAACGGCTAATGCGCTAGTACGGTAGTGAATGGAGAAAATATATTCCAGCAGAATCTGTCGTTAAAAGCGCTCTTATCCGCCAGCATTATAACCGTTTTCTTACAGTTATTTTCTAAATTTATTTGTTTGGTTAAAGGTAACAGAACGCTGACGACGCACCACAAATTACATACTGTTACGGCTGTCTCACGGATCGCCGTATTGTACAGTGGAAACAAAATACAGACAGCAATTGCGTCGCTAATCACCAGCTTTAATTATCACAATTGAACAATTTGTAATCAAACGGTAGTCTCTTACAACAAATCAAATAAAAATTGTTCACACGCGATAACAATGTCTGTTAACAGAGTTCCACACAATTATTAACACAATACTTCTTCACTTCGACAAACACTCGATCCGCGCTAGCGAAAATCGCTCACGTAACTCGACTGACAAGCCGGCTGCTACGGCTTTATATAGGCTGCGCAGAGGTCCAGTACAGCTTTCCCTCCTTACTCCACGCTGGCTTAATGCGTGTCTCAAGTGTTCTTGAATACATTAGAACCCACTTGAGAGCAGCCTTGACTGAGCAATACCTGCCACAATGGCCGGGGGGGGGGAAGGGTGGAGAATGTTCTGGGTTGTTCGGTAGACTTCTCGTAACAGTATGGTACAGTGGAAACAAAATATAGACAACAATGCAATCACTAATAACCAGCTTTAATTAGTCACAAATAACAATTTGAATTCAACAAGGTACTCTCATACAATAAATAATTCAAGTTTAATTTGTAGACACGCAATTATAATTGCCAACTATTAGGGTTCCGTACTAAATGCTAAAGAGACTCATGAGTCCGACTGAAGCCTGTATTGTCATCAGCAAGAAGAGGTGATGCTCTCTCTTGTCCTTGGAGTGGTGAAATTAAAAAGTAAAGGTCGTACTACAGATCGTTATGGATATATCAAACAGAGAACTGGCCTCTTAAATCCGTTAATGCAACCAGTTTATGGGAGAAAAACCAGAGAGAAAATCGGGCTGAACATGTTAGGCCAATAGGTGGCAGCTTTGTCATGTGATATGCTAGTAACAAGCACAGAGCAGTGTATTCATTACTAAACTAAGAATTAGAAAATTAAAAATAACTACTGGAATATAAGCAGTAAAGATGGAGGTGTGGAATGCTAAGAAGCGCTGAACATTGTCTACTTCGGACTAAAACAAATCAACCTTGGTTTAAGGTTGATTAAGATTTAGTCCATGGAGGTGAAGATGATGATGATCACTTTTAGAACAAAGAACACTCATGTTACAACAGTTGTCCTACTGAAGACGATCCTCGCCTGTCCTAATCTTGATTTCTTTTTCTTCTCGGTGAGTTTCTTTAAAGTAGCGGCTTGTAAAACATAAAAGGGTTGAGAAGAAGTAACACCTCTACAATCCGATTCTGAGATTCAGACTAAGGTCTCCTTCACTGCACATCGCTTTCCTTATTCGACCGAAGACGCTCTTCACCTGTCCTATTCTTGATGTTATCGCTTCCGTATAATCATGAACCAAAGGAGTGCCCAGACTTATATTATTTTTACTGTTTGTATTTGCTCACGTCTAACGACTACGTTGCTCCGCTTCTGTGTCTTGGACACGGTTGTGAACTTTTTGTTACCAGGGTTTAGAGTCAAACTGCTATTTTTACAGGTCTTCACAACACTACAAGTTAATCCCTGCAGATTCTCAAAGCATTCAACTGTCAGTACTGTGTTATCCGCACATCGCATTGCTATTAATAACCGCTGTCTCTTCAGCCAGAGCAGCCTGGATTATATCTTATGAATAAAAATTTGAAAGCATCAGAGATAACAGATATTCTTATCTAATCATCATCTTCATCTTCAAGCGATAAACCAAGGATGGTTTGTTCCGGTCTCAAACAGGCAAAATCTAGAGCTGGTGGTCACTCCAACGCTTTCTCGGACGTCCCACACCTCTCCGTCCCCTCGGCTTATAGTTCCAGAGTTGTTTGGAACGGATGCGGCAGTCATCCATTCGGCAAAGATGCTCCCACCAATTCAGCCGATACTGGGCAATTCTGTCGAGTATACTCATAATATTTAGTTCCTGCCGTATATCTGTGTTTCTTCTATGGTCACGAAGAGTATATGTGAATGAGAAATCAAATTTCAGGCGCCTGGATGCGACTGGCCTGGCCTTTCGTTAAAGATCAATTCTCAGACCCATAAACAAGTGTGGGAAGAGCCATCACGTTATAGAGTTTTAGGCGTTTTCCAGTACTTGCTGACTTAAGGGTTCGCCTAATGGTCCCGCACATAAGACTGAACTTATGCAACTTATTCACAACGTCGTTGCTTGTATTATAAGACACACTGTAGCCCAGGTATTCAAAATTACTAATTTGTTCCAGGACAATACCATATACCATCTATAACAATTTTTGCCCGTACGGGATCAGTTACACGAAAAGCCATCACCTTGGTCATAAGTGTGGATATTTGCAATCCAGAGTCTTTGCAGATTTGATTTTACAAATGTATACACAACTAACATATTCACTACTAAATTGCCTTATCTAATACCTTGCTAAATCCCAACTTCATCTGAGAGTTTGCTCGTTTCATAGTTTTATTACTGCAGATCGATTATAATACAGTTGTGTAGTAATTCTCATATGTTTATTACCTATCGTCTTATTTCTGCAAAGTAATAACAGGAAACTGCAAGAACAGAAACTTACGCCAAACACACAGAGTACAGAGTTGTTGGAAGACTACATTAAAGAAGGCCTCGAACTTAAGAGCCCGAACGTGTAAATTTATGTAATTTCTAAATGCCGACGACGTAAAAGAAATCAAGCAAATGTTGAAACACAACGATTAATAATAAATTTACTGCAAAGGAGGAGTAGTTATCAAGTTAGGCCTCTACTACACTACGCAAATGATTTCAAAGCCTACGTGAAACTATATTCTCACGTAGGCTTCCGGGGCCGGTGTTTTTCAAGTTTTGTTCCGGTATGGACCGCGTCAAAAATGTCTTGTATGACAACATTTCACTCACATTACAATGAGTACCCTCAGGTCGAAGTGACAAGAACGTCTAATTGACCGAAGACGCATCTGTAAAAGGTAATGTAGTAGGTACTATGACAGATTGATCCTAGAAGCAATAGAAATTAATAAACACAAGGATAACATCAACAGAGAAACCGCTACGCTTAGTACCCTTTACTTTCTGGTTTGACTGCACGCGGGTCGACTGACCGCACAACTAATGCACACAGGGTAACGCCTACAGGCAGGGTCTACTTACCTGACCACCCACCGCCATTTCTACACCATATAACTGAGTTCCCTTGCCGGCGTTTGTTTCACTTAGACCTGAAGATACTCATTGTAATGTGAGTGAAACGTTGTCATAAAAGACATTTTTGATGACGTCCATACGGGAAAAACACTTTAAAAATCTACAAGAGACTAGTTGCGGGGTAAAACAGGGTAAATAAACTGCTCTGCAATCAGTTGCAGAGTAAGCAAGTCGTCTACACTACTATTATAAAGAGGTACTGTCTGGCCGCGATTCGATGATCGAGCATTGTGTAAGGTGGGAGAAGCACGGCCGGGTACTACGGTAGGCTAAGTGGGGGTAAACCAAACGGCTATTATACATATTTCACCCTACCTCGCATACAAGCGCCCGCGTGGTGGGGGAGAGCAGCTTCGATCATCCAGTCGCGGCCAGACAGTAAAGTTTGTTTCGTTGCTAACCTCACAAACTACTAATCCGATAATGAAATTCCTTCACTACTGTGTTCCTTTAAGTTTTATGATAGTTTTAGACATAAATGTGAACCGATAACTTTAATAATGTTTAAGAACAGAGATTTAAAATGGTCCCATGTCATGAAATTTTTGTCAATGTGCATTTAGTGAAGTTTTGGCATGGAATAAACTTTCGTCCTATAAGAGATAGTTATATGGTGTCAGCAAGTGAAATTTAGAAAAAAATTACAAATTTTAGTTTGGCATTTGTTTCAATAAAATACCCATTTTTCGTTTTTGAGATACTGGTGGTTTTGTAAAGAATTGTATACGTTGTGTCGGTCCTATGTCATGAAACTGTTTCATTGACTACAGAATGCGCGCGCAGGCGAGTTGCATGCAATCGGTTGCATAGTATAATAGGCTACATTTGGATCAATGCCGCACATCGAGCGCGTGAAACTAATAGTTGTCCGATCTGATGCATGCAGTCAGTTGCCTAGTGTAATAAAGGCCTAAGGCACCTCCATGACGACCACGTGTAGACAACGTTCTATCGGGCAAACGTAGGCACATGCTTGTCACGTTGAAACGGCAGGTCGGGTTACCCTTCCTTGAGATAAGGTCGTTGACACAATAATAAAGCGGAGAGCAAAAATAGTAACTTTATTCCCTGTGAAGTTAACGTTTTATGCGATGCTTGTAGTCATGGATATGTAAAGGTAGTCTCGCGATGGAACGTGGTACAGAGGGGGTTCATCACATCGGAAATCTGATAATTATTTATATAAACTTTAATTACGAAGTTTAGGAAGAGAGAGAAAGCTAAAGACACAACAAAGATAGATGAAGGGAAATAGAAAGGGGGAGACGAAAGAAGAGAGAGAGAGGGAGAGAGAGAGAGAGAGAGAGAGAGAGAGAGAGAGAGAGAGAGAGAGAGAGAGTATAGTACAGTGTATGAGAAAGTTTATTAAACAAAGTCTATAATTAACGTACATTGAATGTAATACACCAAATACGCTGGCGCGCCGTTCGCTGGCTTAAAGATGGCTTACGGCCTGAGGGCCAGAACAGCCGTAAATTAACGTAATTTTTGTAAACGGTGAAAACGAAACATGAATCGAACATACAGTGTATTGACACTGTGGTAAATAGTAAACTACTGCGAAGGAGTACTTATCAAGTTACTCTCAGCTAAGTCAACGGAGTATTATCAGAAGAAAGTAGTGAAATTACTGTACGAAAAGAAGTGTGTGTTTGTGAGGGTAGTAAGGTGTGAGTGAGTGAGGGGTGCGCATTAAGCTTGCCATGTTTGTACTGCCTCAAGAGACCGCCACCGACTGGCTGTAGCAGTACAGTATGTTTGTTTGTTTGTATTCTCATATAACTTTGAGACTGCTCGCCGGCGTCTCTCTCTCTCTCCCGCTTCTCTCCCAGTCGACGCTTAAAATTGTATATTATTCATATGCGCGTAGTGGTACACAACTACCACCCTGTCAAGCTCTAAAGGCTGTCTGCCGTCTCAGCGAATTGCGCGCGCGCGCGCGCGCACACACACACACACACACACACGCACACAAGACGTATATCGGGCGAATCGATTTTTGTACGCGATTTAAATAGAAGATAAACTTGAGGAAATATAAATTAGATTTACTGCAAACAACTTTATCATAGTGCATACGTCTTTACAAGTAGACAGCATCTTGTATATAAGTACTAGAGTTTCGTACGGATTTATTCGATATTCTGCCTTTGTCATCGTAATAGAAACGATACGTGAATTCGAGTATAAAGATACATCTACTCTTCTTCACGGCTTAGACTATTTAGTCTGTTTCGGATCCAAACTGGTCGGGCCATCTCTTCTTGGATCTTTCCAGGCTTCTCTTCGCTTTCGGCCCATACAATAAGGCTACCTTGGTGAACCTGTCACTGCCCATTCTGTTAATGTGTTGTTTCCAGCTTTCTCTATACTTATTGATGATTCCGTTTACTTCTTCAACTTTCAGTTCCTCTCTTATCTCATTGTTTCTTTTCATATTTTGTGTGCCCAGCTATGGAACGGAAACATTTCATTTCCGTAGCCTGAATTTTTGATATTTGTCTAGCAGACATTGTCCACGTTTCTGAGCCGTAAGTAAGGGTAGGAACTGCCATGGATTTGTATAATTTTATTGTGGAATCTTTCCTTGCCTTGTGTTTTAGAGTACGTCTGACAGTTAAATTTGTTAATTTTCCCATAAATTTCTTCTTCGTTTTTATGTGAGAGTTTACAGTTTAAATAGTTAAACTCTGAGACTTGTTCTATAATTCTACTATCAAAAACAATTGCAGATCTAACCTACCGTGTTCCTTTAAAAGCCATACATTTTCTTTTTTGGTCAGATATTTCCATATTAAATTGTTTCGTTATGTTATTTAAGTAGTGGAGCATCCTTTGCAGGTCATTTTATTTTTTGGCAAATCAAATCTGATCGTCTGGAAACATCAGACTCTTAGGCATTTTGCCCGCAACTCTGATTCCTCCTTTTACACTGTTAAGCCAAATCCTAACAATTCCATCCAAAAACAGATTAAAAAGAGCAGTTGATATAGGGCAACCTTGTATAACTTTGTATAAAGGTATATGGCATGGTATCATCATCATCATCATCATCATCATCATCATCATCATCATCATCATCATCGTCGTCGTCGTCGCCATCTTTATCACTTGCAAGATTTCAAGATATACAAGAGATAGATATTAAAAATAGGAAGTTAGACTACTCTAATGAATACTACTTATCATCATGTAAATTATTTTCATATGTTAATAAATAAACACTTGGTATAGATTCTACAGATACTTTTTATTTTCCTGACAATTGTTTCACTAGTTTCGGTAGCTTCAGAAGTTAGATTTGATGAGTATGTCTTATTTGAAGCTCGGGACGCAGTATACGAGCGGGCGACGGCGGGCATGCCCTTCGGCCCGCACAGCACTCGAACTTGTGAGTATGTCAGTCGGAGGAGGGCTGCAGGTAGTGTATGATCAAGGGTGTTATAATTGTCAATTGTAATTACTGTAATTATATCATAATTGTACTTAGAAGTGAGAAGGTAAGGAATTGTCAATTGGTAATAGACACAGACCAGGTGTGTATAACGAGACTAGCAGATCTTTTGTACATAAAAATAGTATTAGGGAACTTTCCCAAGGTTTCTTACTTAGATCCTGTTTCTTAAAAACAACTGTCAGGAATAATTGTAAAGTTTAGTTTATGGGCGACTCCAGGTTACTTAAGCCTTTATCTTGACGAGCTGCTGTGGGAGGTTAAAAGCCACTCTAATTAGAATAACAGGATGACAGATTTATGAAAAACAGAGGAAGTTTAATGAGATACACAAGTAAGAGTTAATGATGGCAACGGCCAGACAGAGCACGCAAGTGTCGCCATAAATTTGATATGTTTTTAGGGAAGAGTCGTGTAATGGGTCAGGGTGCAAAGATGTGTTTTTCCGTGAGAACCTTTTAATCTAAAACAAGGACACCCCACCAAATGACGTAGAGTTACGTGATGCAGTCTCTGACGAATAGTGGTGATTGTTATAAAATTATAAGAGAATTACCCTCACTTCCACTAGATGTAGCCTATCATAGTTAAGGTTTTAGAATTAAGAGGAGGGAGCAGTTCCACCACTAAAACTAAGGGTTACACCCATGATGGTGTACTATAAAAACTCCAGTATTTGCTGGAGAAGCCAGATTTGATCGTAAGAGTTCTTAGAGAACTTGCGTCTGTCTCATTTTGACTTTGATCTGTATTAGAAGGTGTTCTGAGAAAGCCCTTCTAAGCAGAGATGGTCATGTTTTTTTGTCTTTGTAACTTTTAAAGAGTAACTAAAAGTAGTTAGATTATTTTAGCGAACTAAGTACTAGAAAGTACTTTGAGTTTAAAAGTAATTGAATTATATTAATTTCAAGAAGAATTGTATAAAGTAAATTGTAGAAGTGTTTGTTTTTGTTAATCATCAATAAATTGTCTTCAGAGAAGAACGGTTCATATCTGTGATTCAAATTCACCTCCGGAACCACGTCAACAAACAGTTGTAGCCTAGCAGCCACTCGATAGGTTACAACACGGGGGCAATTAGAAAATCTCAGGTAAACGGGTGAACAAAAATTAATGTTCTACTGTTTGGAACAAAATAAAGTACCGTTACTGGATAATTAGAAATTATATACAGTAACCTTTTGTGTGAAGAAAATTACATCAAACTACGTGTCACTTAATATAATGTAAATATACATAACAAGTGCATAGTATAATCATTAGCTGATTATAAGCAACAAATAGTAAGCTGTTGTGTCTAATTTAAGTTCAACCTCATGTACGAGACAATCAGGAAAACTCTTAAGTCAACAAGTAAAGAAACACGCTTGAAATTCTACAAGGCGATGGGCCTTCTCACACTTCTTTATGGGTCTGAGAATTGGACTGTAACGAAAGGCCAGGCCAGTCGTATCCAAGCGGCTGAAATGAGATTTCACAGGCATTTGGCAGAGTATTGTTACGACATTACAGAACAATCTACGTGTTTATCGAATGTTCGAGTGGAATCTGGCTGTAATGTGTGCGTACGTGATTCTCAACGCATTAGCTAGACTGTGGCGGAAGTCGCGCGGCCACGCGCACTGTGTCAAGGCCGCAATGAATTACGCTCCTTTATCGTTTAACAATGTTTTCCTTTATTGTTAATACGCAGTTGGATGTTTCTGGATTTTCGACGGGGTATAAATAAAAGTACTCAGCGACGTTTAGTTTAGTATGAGTTGCGAGTTATTGCCGGGCATTACTCTGTGCGTTCAAGTGGTTATTAGTGAAAAGTAATTATTGCGGCGAAGTTTTAATTGTTTTTTAATTGTGCGAGACAATTGTAATAAAATTGTGTTTTATATTAGTTGACATTTTTATTGCGTGTGAACAATTTTTATTTGCTTTGTTGTAAGAGACTCTCTTGTTGATTACAAACTGTTTAATTGTGATAATTAAAGCTGGTGATTAGTGACTTAATTGGTGTCTTTCATTTAGTTTTCCACTGTACCATACGACGATGAGTAGACCGTCGTAACAGTATACTCTCCATGATCATAGAAGAAACACGGATGTACGGCAGGAACTGAATATTATGAGTATACTTGACAGGATTTCCCAGTATCGGCTGAATTAGTAGGAACATCTTTGCCGAATGGATGACCGCCGCATCCCCAAACAAATATTGAACTATAGGCCGAAGGAACGGAGAGGTGTGGGGCGTCTGAGGAAGCGCTGGAGTGACCAGCTGTAATCTGCCTTTTTGACACTGGAACAAACTATCTTTATTTTAATCCTTGAAGATGATGATGATGATGAACAAAGCACAGTTGTATGTGACAATAATTGAGAACAGTAATCAATCAATACACGAAGAAGAATGAATACGCGTTAATATTGTGTTCTCACAGTTCACACACATTCGTGACACTTCGTGGAACTATAAACCGAAGGGACGCAGAGGTGTGGGACGTCTGAGGAAGTAACCAGCTTTAAACGTTGCCTGTTAGAGACCGGAAAAAACCGTATTTGGTTTAATCCTTGAACATTATTATTATGATGATGATGACTTATAGTAACCAGTTGCCCCCTTGGTCGTACACTACACTCCTCCCTCGCAGACGTATCCGTCAAATCTCTCATTCAAATCTAACGTCTAAAGCTGCCGTAACTGATGAAACAATTGTCAGGAAAATATAAAGTATCTGTAGAAACATACCAAGTGGTTATTCATTAAACTCAAATATTAATAAAACGTTGTAACAAGTGCCGAGCTACCGTTCGATCAGTGCAAATTATTATACAATTTTTGTGGCGTTTATCGTAGGCGCCATAATTCTGAGCTGTACCATCTGTTTGAACGTCCTGATGCAGTTAGCTTTGTTCAAATGAATACATTTAGTTGGACTGAGCGCATAAAACGAATAAGGAAAGCACACAACCGACGAAGCAAAAACTTTACCAGAGGGTCATGGGTAGTAGTCGCAGAGGAATTGAATGTAGATGAAAATCTGGAAAGGCTTAATATAAGAAACTACAGCGGGGAACAAGGACGAAAGGAATCGACTACTGGACAGGTCCAGGAGCCATGAAGGATTTCAGAGTATTTCCCTAAGGACTTCAATAAACATTTTCAAGATTTGAATAGTATACAGGGGTGGGTATAAAAATTTGGGACTGTGGTCATAAATCACAAATTTATCTTCTATCTGCTACAAGAATTGCTCCAAATGGTTGTTGCAGTCACAAGACTACCAACGCTTCTTCGGACGTCCCACGCCTCTCCGTCATTTCAACTTGTGATTCAATAGTAGTTTGGGGATGGGGCAGTCGTCCATTCGCTTAAGACGTTCCAACCACTTTACTCGATACTGAGTAATCCTATTCACTATACTCAGAATATTCAGTTCCTGCCGTATGTCTGCATTTCGTCTGCGATCGTGAAGAGTATATCCTGCAACGTGTCTGAGAAACAGTCGTAAATGTTATTTAATTCAAATATTTTACAATTATTTATAATCTCCTTCAACACGTTTCCATCCCTAGATAGTATTGCTATGACAATTATGTAACATACTCAAAAAAACTGCAGGTGCAGTTACGTAAAGGTTCGACCCGTTTCCCGGCTATCCGAGCAGGCGCAGTGTGTCTCTGTTAAGGTCATGCACTCAAGTAGCTTCCGGACTGTTTGAGTACTCTTAACTATGCAAATTATGCCGGCACGCCGCCAAACGAATGGTAATTCTGCGGGGTATATATATAAGGGTCTACGGCCGGCTTAGAAGTTAGTTACACCTGGTGAGATTGTAAAGTACGGATCAAGTGATTGTTGCGGATTAGTGGAAAGTGATTATTGTGTTATAATTAGTACGTATATTATAATACTCAATAATAATATTTAGTTGACAATATTATTGCGTGTGGACAAATTTAATTTGAATGTTTGTATGAGAGTACCTTGGTGATTAAAAAACTGTTATTTGTGACTAATTAAATCTAGTAATTATTGACTTAATAGGTGTCTGCATGTTGTTTCCACTGTACCATACGACGATCCGTGAGACCGTCGTAAAAATATGTTCAGAGTTCCCTTACCTAACTTATATGCAGAGTCTGCCCAATACATAAGTTAATACATATCTCTTACGTCTGTATGACCAAATGGGCATTTATCATATCGTTACACCAGGTTAAACATACATACATACCTATATAACAGTAGTAGCAGTAGTAGTAGTAGTAGTAGTAGTAGTAGTAGTAGTAGTAGTAGTAGTAGTAGTAGTAGTAGTCTTCTTCTTCTTCGTCTCCTCTTCAAGGATTAGGCTATATAAACCTGTTACGGCACCCATCTCATCCTCGGACGACTCACACGTATCTTCTACCAATGGGTTTATAGTTCAGTGCCGCTTTCGGCAATCGATCCTCTGTCATCCTTTGCAGATAATCCCACAATTGTCTTCTGCAAATTGCAATAATTTCATTTATGTACAGTAGTAGTAGTATAAGTAATAATAGAAGCAGCACAGCATCAGCATCAGCATCAGCAGTAGCTTGGACATGTGGAAAGAAGCAGTTGAAAATAATTTCATATTTTTCTGTCAGTCAAAGAGATGTGATTTGCGCTAATTTAACAAAGAGCCTCTCAACGTTTTGACATACAGAGCCGGCGCTGACAGGTGTCTGGCCCA
The DNA here is from genome assembly GCA_034769895.1 of Magicicada septendecula. Lineage (NCBI taxonomy): Eukaryota > Metazoa > Arthropoda > Insecta > Hemiptera > Cicadidae > Magicicada > Magicicada septendecula. The sequence goes on from CM068367.1 coordinate 1,366,385,715, forward strand.
ATATCTGTGCCATTTGTTGAGCGTATGCTGCGTACGTACGTAATATTAATGCCTCGCGTTTGTGTTTGTGTTCATTTATCATAATCTGCGGGCACAATACGCGTCTACGGTAATTAATGGAGATTATGAAATGTCGTGATAGAAATGAATTAACTCTGCTGCTGGCTCCCCCCTCCACCATCCCGGTACCTGTAAGTAATTCCGTTTGTTCAACTTTGGTAATTACGAATCTCTATATCTGGCTTCCTCTGCATGTCAGTCCCTCTCTCGTTCTGTCTGTGTGCCTCCCTCTCTCTCTCTGTCTCTCTCTGCGTCTCTCTTATGGTATCCCTCCTTTTCTTTCTTTCTATTCTGTTCTTAAAATTTCTCTGTGTTCACTTTTTCTTCTTCAGCGGCGCGACAACCCATTACTGAGTCAAGGCCTCTTTAAAGAGCATCCGCCATTGTCCCGGTCAAGTGCAGATAAGTGACTGGCTGAGAAACTGATAGGCCTCCTTAAGGTTTCTGCACACGAAAGAGTTTCACAGATGGGATATGTGAATTCTCCGATCCAACCCCCCAACCTGGAGGACCAGGAACTTTGATTTCTGGGTGCTCTTCCCCTAGAGAGTTGCTTTCACCTCAGCTGACGAGCTAGCTCTGCCCGTTCGCAGTAGGCTTACTGACTCAGCCCATGTGTGCAGCCGTTGGGCTACTATAGCCTCCTCCGCTTCCACACTAGTGCACAGCCTGCTGCTGATGTGCACTATCCTGCCAGGCCAGGACCCAGGGTACCTGCAGACTGCCCTGACAGAACCCACATCTCTCGTTTGCTTACCGATCCACTCCGCCGAAGGGATTGGTTACCACAACCTTGAAGTGGATTGCTCGGCGTAACAGGGTCCACCGACGTGTAGGTGAGAGTGAAGTTGGGGTGCATGCCTCTTCTATGAAAGCGTATGTTCGCGTCAGACCCCTTTTGGACCCCCTGTGTTTATTTACTCTTTTTAAATTTATCCATCTTTATTCTTTATGACTATGTCTATCTTTATAATTCTTTCGCGTTCCACCAAGTTGTCATTGCTATAGCTGTGGCATTATTCATCCTATTTTGTTAGTGTACTTGGTTATACTTTGTCTTTCGAACATGTTTCCAAGGGACGTCGGAGATATTGCTACGAAAATAACGTAACGCTCTTGACTTTGGACGCGCTTCTCAGCGTGCGGCGTATGTGTCGACTCCAAACTGTTCGAGTGCTTGTAACTACGCCGGTGCGCCGCCAGTAGAACGGAAAATTATTCTCAAACTTCTGCGGGCTATATATAAGCAACAGCGGCCGGCTTCGTGAGTTAGTTACACCGGGCGTTATTGTAGAGTACGGATCAAGTGATTGTTGCTGATTACTGGAAAGTGATTATTGTGTTATAATCAGTACGTAACTCTAACAGTTGACATTATTATTATTATTATTATTATTATTATTATTATTGCGTGTAGATAAATTTAACTTGAATTATTGCATGAGAGTACTTTGTTGATTTCAAATTGTTGTTTGTGGCTAATTAAAGCTGGTAATCAGTGTCATCGTTGGTGTCTGTATTTTGTTTCCACTGTAGGCCTACAACACGACGATCCGTGAGACAGTAACAATATTGTTACTCTTACGTTTATATTCTCCATTTTCATTACCACTGCAATTCTTATTTTCCTTTGCATTAGTTCTTTCCTCAATGCCACTGGTTCCATACTTCATACCTTGCCATTCCATGAGACTATATTCAAATACATCGGCTACCCGTAATCGTTGTTCATCCTTTATCCTGCCAAGTCGTTGTCCGTTACGTTCGTCCTCTAAACTTTTTCTTTCGAAGCTTTCGTTTGTACCATTGTGTTCACCATAACGTGTTGTAGATAACTATGACAATAAAGCAGCCACGTCAAAGCCTCCAGATCTGCCCTGTGTTTCATTCGGAGCCCCCCCCCCGCCATCTACTAGGTTCTTGCGCTGTTTCCGTCGTTGCAATGTGATTTGGTTTTCCGCCAATGAGATTTTTGTGACTTTGTCGCTACCGTCCTGCGCTACGCGTCCAGCCCTCCACACTCTCTCGTTTGGCACAACCCCCTCTACTTTGCACCTTACCCAACTCTGGCTGTCCCTCATAACACACACATAACAACTCTCTATGCCAAGTGGCTTCACTTTATCTGCCACCGGCCAGAACTGGTGTGCGTTTTCCACTATCTTCAACCAAACTGCCTGAAGGGAGCTAGTCCCCTAAACAACCCGAGACTTGTCATACACGTCAAATTTCAAGCAATTCAAAATAACAGGCGGAGTATAATTCTAAGAACTCGCCGTTCTATGACTCTATAGGGTCTTAGGCGGTCATGGGCTGAGGTCAACAGGATCGGGTGTGCATACGTCAGGATAGGGCATAGGTAAGCTGGGTATATCTTGGTAAGCGTCTGGCTGGAGGAGCGATCGTTTTTGCCGAGAAATCTGAGAGCTTGGATCCGTTGGCTAGCTTGGACAGTGATTCATAATTATGTAAGTTAATTACTTCAAATTATTATACCAAAATATCCCGCTTATTTCAGGTTATTACAGAATTTAAATCTGCATTCAGGCAAACACTAAAGACTTTTTTAGCGACTCTGTAGAGAGCCCTAAGACCATACATGATAGGGAGGAACGGCGGCCGTGTTTATTTGTTACATGTCAAAAGTTCCGCAGGAAGTAAATTATAATCTTCTTCTTCTTCTATGGCGTCACAGCTCGGAATCGAACTTTAGCCTTCATAATCATCCACCTCCACTTTTTCTACCCTTGGTGATTGATGTCCATCCTTTTATTTTAAGTAAAGTAGGCTATCACCATTCCTTGCCACTGCGTCAATCCAGCGATGCTTTGGTTTTTCAGACAGGCCTGCTACCCTCGATTAGACTAAACAGTACCTTCCTAGGTATTCAGTTGCCTTCCATCCTAATGATGTGTCCTGCCCATTGCAATCTATGCAGTCGGACGGTGGTGGCCAGATCATTGCCTTTATAGAGGTTGTATAGTTCCTCATTGTGACGTATTCTCCATATCCCATTGACTTGGGTTGTTCCAGATGTTCTTCTCAAAATTCTCCTTTCTAAGGTATTGGCTAAGCTAGCAGCTCGTTTATTCAGAGTCCAAGTCTCGCTGCCTTATGCTATCACCATTATAATCGAACTGTATATAATGTTACCTTGGACTGACGGTTGATATTCCTTGTTTTGAATATAATTGTCAACGAAGCATATGCTCTATTCGCGGCCTGTATCCTTTTCCTTATTTCATTTATTTCTTCATTATCTTCTGCAATCAAACGCCCCAAATATTTAAACCGATTAACTATTTCCAGGTTTAGTGGTTCGATTTCAAACCGTTCTGGTTTCCTGGTTTTCCTTTGAGCGGTAATCCTAACGTTTGTTTTATCTGTATTCATCTGGAGTGTAATCCTATCTATTATGCTTCATCTTTGAGTTCCAGGAAGGTCTCTTTTGCTCTTCCTTGGGATTCATTCTTCTTCAGGTATTTATTAGTTAGAGTAGTCGCACACCGGTTAGTCAAGGCAAGACAAGACAGGTTTAGACACTGTTGCTTAGGTTGAAGTTTATGGCGCAACACACACCGATTAGGCACTGCAATTAGACGCGTCTGTACTTCGTGTCTGATGGAATATGGCATGCGCTATTTCTGTCAGTCACCATCAGACGACAGCAATGCTTAGTTCACGACAGCGCTGTTTATATATTTATTAATTTTTATTTTATTTTATTTATATGTTATTGTTTTATTACTACACTTGTATTAATATTTCTATTAATTACAGTAAAATAGTGCAGGATATTGTACTATGGCGAGTTATGTAAAGTCTGTTTTTCTGGTGCAGGATAGGGAAATACTATACCATCCGAAATTGAAGGAGCGCCACAACCGAAATATGATGGGAAACGTATTGAGGGAACCCAGTATATCCTATTTCCTATTTCTTGCTTACATATCCACTCCCAAATCATAAGTGCATCCATAACAACTATATTACTGTCTGACATCTTTTTCACGACTGACTGGTGTGAGTTACTATCATATGACTAAAGGTGTCTTCTCTAGTTTCGTCTAAAGTTGTTTCATTAAGAAAGTTGTGTTAGTGGTTATAATCACAAACAGAATGATCACTGTTGCACACCACTATAGAAAAGTTATTCCGATTAGCGCTTTCAAGGTTTTAAGCCCATCGTCTGATCGGAAATAACAACAAGAGAATAAAACCAAAGATAGAGGACGGGTAGATAACATTAAGAATTAAATTGCATATATGGATGTTTTTGAAATAAGGGTTAGGGACCGCGCCCACAAGCGTGCATGAGAAAGGCTTTACAACGTTAGGTTTTAAAAAGAATGTACACGCGCGCGCGCGCGCACACACACAACACAGAAACACAAGGAATGTGGTAGAAAAATATGTAACTGTACAGACGGGGGTGACAGGGAGGTTGGGAAGGGATATTTGACTTATAGCGTGTTTGTGCGCGCGCGCGCGCGCGTGTGTGGACAGGGGGCGGGTGGGGGGTGAAGAGTTTGTTTTATTTCTGTTGTTATTTCCGATCTGACGATGAGCTGAGAGGCTTGAAAGCGCTAATCGGAACAATTTTTCTATAGTGGTGTGCAACAGTGATAATTCTGTTTGTGAAGTTGTTTCGTCTAAACCTGCCTTGTCTTGCCTTGACTAACCGATGTGGATCTACCCTAACTGTTCTTGTTTATTGTCACATACAACTGTGCTTTATTGTGCTTTATAAAACAGTACCCCCCCCCCAGTATTATTGTAAATTTAACAAACTTTTTCTGAAGAAACCGTCTATCACATCAATATTTCTTTTTGCAGTTGTCAGCACACTTACGTTGTTGGTTGGTACAGAACGAAAGGGTTGGAGATTTCGGCCGGGGGGGGGGGGAATTACTTTCGTTTGTCACATTACATTTTTGTCGTCCGTGACACAATAGCAGCAGCAGCGCGCTCTGGACGTGACAAAGCTGCAGACTCGGACAGATTATTCATTGCGTCCTCTGTCCGTCCTTCGCTACTGATTTATGTCTGTCACACACGTCTGTCGTTTGTCCTCTGTCTGCGCAACGTTATCACTCGCCGTCTCTGGGCACATTTTTTTTTTACAGTTCTCAACATATTTTATCCGCATTGGCGACAAGAAATGTTGTCAAAATTATAATTAATATTGTCCGTAGAATCTATTGAATCTACGGGGTGCAGTAGAGCATCGATTGTCCGAACATCCATTAACCGAACGATCTATTATTCGAACTCAATAAAAAGTACAATTATGTACTCTACTGTACAGTAATGTGTTGCACAGTGTAGGCGTATTGGATATTTTTTTTTTGTATCGACCATCTAAGAAGCATATGCCAATTTAAATTCTTTATTCGTATTGGATATTTATTGAACATAAAAATTGTATACTATAAATGATTACAGCACTGTACAGTAATAAATAAATGTTGTACCTATAAATAAACGGTTGTGAATCTTAAACGACTTCAGTCTTTAGCAGTGAGAAAACGTGGTGTCGTTTTGAAGTAGACAGTGATAGAACAATTCTTCAAAAAATTGTAAATCCATGGTACTGTATGTTTTGTTTTGTTTTTTAATTTTTAATTAATTTTATACTACAGTGTTTGTCATTAAACTCTAATTCTGTTTAAATTAACTTTAAAGCACCAAGAAGATGATATATCAGACCATAGTCCAAAGCATTATGACGTAAGCAGCAGAAGTATGGGTTATTAACAAAAAGAATGAAAGAAAGATTCTTGAAACAGAGATGGAGTATTGGAGGAGGTGCTGAGGAATAACGAGAGCAGACCGAATAACAAACGAGGAGATGAGAAGAAGAATGTAAACGTTAAGAAGTGTAATTGACTACATCGAAAAAAAAGATTGGTGTGGTACGGTCATCTCCGGAGAGCCCAAAATAGGTGGAGCAACAAAGTGATGGAATGGAGTCCATTAGGAAGGAGAAAAAGGGGAAGACTGAGGAGATCTTAGAGGGACGAAGTGGATGACTCTATGCAACGTAAGGCACTTGAGGAAGGACAATGGGAACATCGGGAGAATTGGAAAGCCATGTTGAAGGAAGGGAGACGGCACTAGCTGTAGCAACCCTATTATATATAACTTATACGATATAGTTTTAACTCAATGATTTTTAACCTTAGTAATACATTACAGTACAGTTTACAGGTTGCTGTAATTATACAACAGTATGTTAGAAATGATTTTGTAATAAAAACCTTTGTTTTTGTGAAGAGAAATAATGTTTTCAGTTTACGATCTATTATCCGAAATATCGATTATCCGTAGGGCTCTCGTCCCGAGAGGTTTGGATAATCGACGCTCTACTGTATATCCAGAAAGTAAGTTCCAATAGGTTATTGAAACAAACCAAGAATGTATGTACTTGCAAAACATTTTTATTGTTATTTGAAGTACACTACACACCTTAAACTATTTTTCTACTTGTACGGGGGATGGTAAAAATGTTCCCAGTCGAAGATTGTGAGGGGATGTTGCGTGGCAGTGGCAGTGTCTACCCTTACTTATGGCTCAGAAATGTGGGGCAATGTCTGCTAGACAAATATCAAGAATACAGGCTACAGAAATGAAACTTTTGCGTTCTACAGTTGGGTACTCAAAACTAGATATGAAAAGAAACAGTCAGATAAGAGAGAAACTGGAAGTTGAAGAAGTAAACGGAATCATCAATACTAGTGGTCGCCCAGTGGTCGAAATTCGACCGTAATTCATTAAATTTTTAAGTTTGAACGTTATTGAGGTTCTTTTGTCAAAGAGTATACCTCTATAATCATTGCATATAATTTTTTTGAATTTTGTTCTATTACATCAGCTGCGAGCGTGTACAAATACGTCATTAGCGTGTGTTGTTTGCCTTAATTCTCTGCAATACCTATGAAATTTAAAATTTAATGTTAGTAACAGTTGAAAAAAAACATAATTACAGCTTGTATTCGTATTTATTTTTTGATATAATTCATTGTCAGTTTTAATTTTTTCATGTTATTATTGAATCAAATAAACGCTAATAAAAATGAGACTTGACATTCATAGAAGTATAAGATACATTGTTTTCAATTCCAGTGGATTACATTTCATTTTTGCTAAGGTACAAAATTCGAAAACAGTTTGAAGATTATCTGCTACAAAGCTTATATAATTTTATAATTTTTTTTCTATGCATTAATTTTCGAGTTATTTGAAAAATATGAAAGATAGGAAAATGAGGTTTAGCTTGGCTAAGCCATATTTAAAAAGCAATAACGCGTTTTTTGACATTTCCTTGGGTTTTTTTTATTGCCATACTGACCAGGTTTCGCCAAGGCTACACAGTTATTTTGCCTATCTTTTTCGAATTATATAAAATTTAAATAAAAAGTTAATACAAAATAAAAAATGAAATAAAAAATACGTGCCTCGTATTTTTTTATGTATTTTTCATTAAATCAAAAAAACCGGGCGGTTAAAAAAATAAATGTTTTCCATTGAACTTAAAATAGTTTGAAAGTGAATTTAATGATTCAGAACTTCTGTGTAAAGGATGTTTTTTGTAAAAACTCTTTCATCATTTGCTAAATGCCCTTGGCAATTATATTCGGAAATATAAAATCTCAAACCATCAAATGATCGAACTCTACTTGCTGCGACGTACAATTGACCATGTGTAAAAACTGGCTGCCTCAATAAAATTGCAATTTTTTCGAATGTTTGTCCTTGAGACTTATTTATTGTCATCGCAAATGCAGGTATAATTGGAAATTGAGTTATTTGAAAGTTAAATGGTAAAACAGTACCGGATAATGTTAAATTTATATGTGGAATCAAAATTCTCTTATTGCGTGCGGTTCCAGTTAAAACTTCGCAATCAATAGCATTACGATGCATACACTTGATGCGCATTCTTGTTCCATTGACTAATGGTTCCTTTGTATTTAAGTTTCTGATCAGTAAAACGATGCAATTAACTTTCAGTACTAACTTATGTGGTGGCAAACCACTAATAGTCAAAGAATTCAAAAACTCTACTGGATAGTTATTGATTTCATTGTCATCATCACAAATTATTTTATCTTAGCTATGATATGTTTTCTGTTCACCTGGTATTCGATTAAGTATATCAGTATTAATAAAAGTACAATCATCATTTTTAGGTGCTAAAATAACTGACTTCAATATGTTATCTGAGAGTATGCTTTCGGAAATATTTCCATACACCTCATTAATAATATTATTTTCATCTCCTATTAATTGCTGAGGTATTTCAATAATATTTTCACCAAACTGAGGGAAATGTGGGGCTTCATCATTACCAATTTTTTTCAAGAATTCGACAAATTCTATTTCACTTGGTAAGGCTCTCATATTTTGAGTAAACGTTACTTTATGAAAATAAACAAATTTATGCCAACTCGTGACACAATTTTCAATTAAAGTTGCACGTGATCCATGTGGGACAACTGGTAAGATTTGCCGAAAATCACCACACAGAAGTATCGTTTTCCCTCCAAATCGTTTCTATTTATCATTTTCATCGCATAGATCCTGCAATAATCTGTCTATGGTTTTCAACATTTGCAGTGGGCACATAGAAATTTTATCAATAATTATCAATGATGATGAATTTATGTAACGTCGATAGCTACTATTTGCTGTAATATTTGCTACAGAATTTTCCAAAATGGGTATAGGCAATTTAAACACATTGTGTAAAGTTCTACCTCAAAGTATTAGAGTTAAACTTTATTAACAAAAAACAAACGGTTAAACAAAAAACATTAGATCCAGTATCACGGTGCAAAACTTCACGAATCACACGATCAATTAGATTACGCTGTTCAATATTTGCAGTTTGATAATGCTCACAAAACAGAAACTCTTGTTCTATTGGATCAATAGCATTTGCTTCGTCTGTTCTCTGCGAATACGTGGGAACTGGTAAACCAAGTTCTTGACATGACAAATTATGAACATTCAAAATATCTTCAATTACTAATAGAGCTGTATTAAAGGATACTTCTTCGTTGTAATCTCTCAAAAAATCTTCACTAAGATATACTTTAAATTCATTCCATAACGCCAATGCATTGGCTGGCACATTTAATGCACAAATGTAACCAAATAAATTTCGCATTTGTTTTGGTGAATGTAATTCTTTTGCTTCATTTAAACATTCGCGCCATTCATTATCATTTGAAGCAATGCCGCGAGCATGGCACGCTTCAACAAAAGAAGTGTGTATAATTCCATTGTATGTTCTAACATCCTCAAATGATTTTGGACCACAGACATGTAATAAAAGCAATCGTAAATGGAAAAGTTCGATGTCTTTTGGTGACACTACATATATGCGTGTAATGATTTTATCACCTCCACGCCTTCTCTTCTTCCATTTTTTCGGGAATCTTCCCACACATAATGCAAAGGAATTTAAATATACTTATATTCATGCGTTGATGGATCTGATCGATTCAATTCAAAAAATGCTAATAATTTTGTTTGTCTTGCATTTTCAATTGCTTGACGTTCTTGCCCTTCTCGAAAGTAAACATTCTGTATACGCGGTAAAGTCTAACGATGACATGTGATTGAAAATGCATTGGTAATTCATAGATGCGCCATACAGCTTCAGTTGATCCGACATAACGGCCAATTAAAAAATTTTTAACTTCATCAATTTGTATTTCTTGACCTTGTTTATTTCTCTCTGAACCTAATTCAACAGATGCACTGGCATAGCCTTTATACACGTATTTATAAATGTATTTAACACTTTTAACTGAAGTGCATACTTCAACATTTATATGGCAATTAAATTTGGCAAGTAAATACGGATTGTATGGTACAACATAACGATTGTCGAGGCAACTACCGCGAACTTCAGCATTAATCCCATTATCACGCCTTCTGTACAATGGATATCCATTTAATGATTCACATGTAAATTTATTAAATCGATTTGGATAATCTTTTGTGCATTTTCCATCTCTCATACATACAGAATTTGGATTAATTACACCGCATGGACCATGCATCATGTGCTTTAAAACATATTCATGTAATGTAGGATGTGTTTGAATGTTAGGAATCTCCGCAGATACAACTTTATCAATATCGGTAGCGTTAACAATTTTAGCTTGCTCATTTAAAGAGAGTAAAATGTGAGCATGAGGCAATCCTCTCTTTTGAAACTCAATTGTATAAATGAGTGCTTCAACTTTACCGAAGATTTTTTTTAGTGTAAGGCCCTCAATTAATGCTTTCAGTTTGGACTTGAATACATGCACAACAATATCAGGTCGAAAATTAGCTGACTCACCTACACCAATATTGCTAACTATTTCAGGCCAACTTGGATTGCAAGCCATTGTAATAAACAAAGAAGGCTTTCCGAAATGTTGTACAATTGACTTTGCATCTAAATAATTCTGATACATATTTCTTGGAGATCCATTGAATGAAGATGGTAAAATTACTCTACGGCCAACATTATTGACATTGGGGTTCAATTCTAAATAATCTGTTAAATTGTTGTAAACTTCAGACCTAAGACTTGTTTGATTTTGTCGAATGAAATGTAACCTTGTGCCCTCTATTCTCACATACATATCAACTATCCACTGCAGAAATAATTTTTGTGAATGGTGCAACATGCTAAAATCTTCTCTAATTGCAAGTCGATAGGCTGCATACTGAAGCATGGTTAATTTATTTCGGGGCGCTCTTGAATTAGATGTAGTTGGTACATTATGAGAAATATTGATATGGCACACAGTATCACCATTTGGAAAAAGTAATGGATACGCTAATTTGTAAATAAATGGATACAAAATGATGAATCCAAAACAGAGATATTTTTAATGGTACCATTAACTTTTGAAAACGAAACCATATTTCGTTCAAAGGGTGGCTCACCATCAACTGTACTAAATATTACTGCTACATCAGTTTGAAATGCATCATTCTAACGGCGTAGATCTAAATCACGATTTACTTTAATAAGCATACAAATTTCTTTATTTTGATTTTCAACTCTCTGACAATGATCTTTCATTGCAATGAATGACCGAACGAAAGGATTAATGCGTTCCAATTCAAGAGAGATTTCGCGCATTATATTGTTATTGTATGTTTGATTATAGTGTTCACGTAATCTATAATTGACAGCAGTATCAACATCATAAAAATATAATTGTGCATAACATGGTGAGCGACCATTCCACCAATCATTGGACCTGATCTGTGATCAAAAACATCATGTATTTTAAAATGATACACTCCACGCGTAACTGTATCCGAAATTTTAGCTTCTGAGCTAACTATAGCAAATGATGAATTGTATTTACGAATGTTTTCAAAATAATTTTTTGACTTTCTTTTCATTGAAGGTTCATTTGAAGTAAGTCCATCATACAATGATTTAAAGTATTCATTTTGACTTAAGGCCGGTAATATTGCTTTACCCTTATGACAACATGAAGTGAATGCAGTCCTTTCACCTAAAGTGACCTCAGATTCGAAATGTTTTGCATTGAAAAACCTGCATTGTAAATGCATTAATCCACAATCAAAAGTATTAAAATTTCTTGGAATGACATTCAGTGCGCATTTAAATGTATCCCTCAAAATAATTTCATCATTTTGTATACTATTTACACTATTTAAATTTGCATTTGGTCTATTATCATTTTGACTTTCACGCGAATATATATTCCTTCTTCTTTGTCTCTCACTCCGACCCGTCAATGTTCTATGTCGAGGCATAATGGAAGTAGGTGCGAATATCTGAATGTAAAAAAAAACATGTAATGAAATTACTGAAACTAAGATTAGACAGGGTTTAATTTAAAAAAAATAAAATTTACTCACTTTTTTGAAACCACCAATAATAATTAGGCGAGAGTAAGTCAATTCATATTGCTGCTACAAAAATTTCCTTTTGCAACAGGTGTATATTAAGCAAGCTGTATTTCACTTTCAACTGCACATTAATATATAAAACACAGATACCTAATATACAAAATATAAAATAAACGCTTTTTTGCCTTGACATACACTCCACAGACTATTGTTGCCTGGCAACAAAATTATTTTATTTTTAACAATTACCATTGTTTGAAAACGTTTAAATGACTTTTCAAGTGCAAATGAATGTTTTATTTTATTTTATTTAATGTATTTGTAACACATATTATATACAAATTTTAGCTTTCAGCACTCCTTCTCCATATAAACTTTAACTATGCCAAATCTCACACTCCTCCGTGCGCGCAATATGCTTAAAAAGGGGTACAAAGTTTTCTCTTCACGTATTAATATATAGATGTATAGAGAAAGCTGGAAACAGCACATTAGCAGAATCGGCAGTGACATATTTCCCAACGTAGCCTTATTGTATCGGCCGAAAGGGAAGAGAAGCCTGGGAAGACCCAAGAAGAGATGGTCCGACCAGTTTAGTGCCGGAACAGACTAAGCAGTCTAAGCCGTAAAGAAGAAGAAGAAGAAGAAGAAGAAGAAGAAGAAGAAGAAGAAGAAGAAGAAGAAGAAGAAAAAGAAGATCTACACAGGTAATAAAACAAGAAAAAAATAAAAAAGTTGTTATATATCAATAAATGATGAAATATATCAGAGTATAGAAAATATAACAGAAACAATGAAAAAAAGAAGACTATATAGAATGGACGACAATAGGTTAACAAAACAGATCTTCAAATATCTGTGGGGAAATAAGTCAACATCAAGTTGGATTACAGAAGTCCAAAAGGATTTAGAAAAAAATAATATAAACGCAAAAGAAGCAATTGAAAGAAAAGTTTTTCGGACAAAAGTGTTAAAAATGGAAGGAGTCCAGGGTAGGTGAGAGAAAAACGCAGGTTCAAAGTGGACTGAAGACAGGAAGAAGAGACAGTGAAAAGAGAAAGAATATTGGGGAAAAAGAAAGGAACAAAGAATAAAGAATTGAAATTGAGACGAATTATTATGAAAATATTAGGCCCACGAAAAACTTCAGAAGGTTGGAAATTAAGAAGGAATGATGAAATATATCATAGTATCGAAAATATAACAGAAACAATGAGAAAAAGAAGAGTATTATTTTCTGGACATTTATGTAGAATGGACGACAATAGGTTAAAAAAGCAGATCTTCAGATATCTGTGGGGGAAGAAGCCAACATCAAGTTTGATTAAAGAAGTCCAAAAGGATTTAGAAAAAAATAATGTACACCCAGAAGAAGCAAATTAAAAGAGAAGTTTTTCGGAGAAAAGTGTTAAAAATGGAAGGAGTCCAGAGTAGGAGAGAGAAAACCGCAGGTTCAAAGTGTACTGAAGACAGGAAGAAGAGACACAGTGAAAAGATGAAAGAATATTGGAGAAAAAGGAAAGAACAAAGAATAAAGAATTGAAATTGACTTGTGGTCTTTAGATGGCCGATACAAAAAAAAGTTGTTATGTATTTAAGGGAGTAAATGTCTACAAACTGTCACAGCCATCATATAAAGAAGTTGTCCAATTTTTATTGGTTTAATTTTTACGTTTGGAATACCGTTATCATGTAACTCATTTTTTTACACATATTAAAATGAAGAAGTACTACCATAGATGCTGCTACGGCTACTGGCAATGCAATAAATTGTTACACACAAAGGAGAAGCATAAACCCAATGCGGCCGTTACTAGATAAAGCGTAGATAGAACCTTAGTGTCGTGGTAGTGCCCCTTGTCGTAACCGACGTCTGATATTGACCGCTCTCAGAACGGACTACATATAAATGTATAAAAGGAACGTAAGTGGTCAGTTTCAAAACTAGGTTAACCCGTTCTTTCATCATACTCAACTCTGCTTCGTGTTGTCCAGTAACCGCTAGTAAATGTAGAGATGTGGAGTAATATATTGCAGTGAATACCCTTATTAAGTACTTCTTAAGAGACAGACATATAATTCTTTTGTTATTCAGCTTTCTTTTTGTATTTAGGGTCTCCTCAATGGGGTGGTTTCCGTAACCAAACAATACACGAATCATTTAAATGCAGCAAATAAAGGTTACGCTGTATGTTTCTGACATTAAAAGTAGAAATAACTGCAACATACAAAACATAATTTGCTTACGCTGAAGATGTTCTGATAATAGCCAGATCAAGATTTAATCAATTTAATCAGTTAATAATCAACAGATTTAGAGAAGAGGAGATTAAAAGCGATAAGTTGTACGGTCAAGTAATTTACAAAAACGTAGTAATCTGACATTCGTGCTTATTTCTCCATCAGAAAGGAGAAGAAATCTACATAATTTATGCACAGAGGTAAAATTAATTTGATGCAGTTAAGAAGTTCAGATACCTGGGTAACATAATAGATAATGAAGGGTTCATAAACACGACAATACATGACAGGATAACAATATCAAGCCATGAGGCTGGAAGGTCCTGGGCACAACACCTGTATTTTAGTTGTACTAATTTACGTTTTACAAAAAATGTTAATATAATTCGCTCGACGCCGTTAGTCACTGAAACAACAATGTTGTCATACGACTTACAGCACACCTTACAGTTCTCCAATAAATAAAAATCGGCGGGGGCTGTGTCGGAGCCACGGCCGCAAATCTTCAGAGCGTAGAATACGTCTGTGTGCTTTGCGGTTGCTAATGTGTTATGAATAAAATGAACAAACACATATTTAGTTTTACAAAGTACAAAATTTTATTTGCAAAATCATCGCACAAGTAATTAGTTGGTTCAAGCAAGACTTTATTTATAATGGGCCTATGATAGGAGAAGTAGCTGATATAAGGTAAGATATCAACGCTGACGTTTCTGATGAAAGTCAAATCGATGGTGGTGTTACCCAGCGTAGTCGATGGCATCATCAGAAATACGTATAAACATACATTTTATAATCGATTAAGACAATTACAAAATATATAGAAGTATCTGTATACAAAATTACAAAATGTATCAATACAATCGCATAGTAAAAACATTAAAAGCTGCAGGAACGGATAAAGGTATAGTTCCGATGCCCCTAAATATCATTTATTTATTTACTTGTTACTATGGTAATTAATTCTGGTCTCCATGGTGTTGACTCGACTTCAGTATTTATTTCCTTGTCTTTTAAGCGTTGTCGGTAAATCCTCTGACTTTCGGCATTGGTCATTTTGGGTTTTTTGAATTTCCATGATCTTCTCTATGCTCCTGTATGCGTTTACGATACTTTTGAGCACGTTTAGCATCCATATACCGCGACATTTTGTCCGAACACACGATTTTTACAACTTAAATTACGATTATTCAAACCTCTTAATAATATCACCGCTATTGCGGTACACTATGCAGATAGTACTCGATGAGACAATTTTAATAACACCTCACTCAACATTCTATCGTATCGGAATCCGGAGAAATACTAATTTTAGTGCGCGCCGAGCGGCGCAAAACATTTCTATTTCTCCCCCGCTTGCCCCGTGCTGGATGATGCAATAGCCCGCTTATATTGTAGTATTTATTATCTTTGTTCCTTTATCTGTCGAATGGTACCTCATTTAAGCGTGAATCTTTTGCCGTTTAGTTAATATTTCAATTTCAAACGTGACGTGAAAACGTAACGCTCGATTTTCTGGTTGGGGGTGCCTATTGCTGGCCTGAAAGGTAAGACGTATTCTACGTCAACATTATTTCCATATGTATTTATCATTATACACTATACTACGCAATAAAAATGGCGGCAGGTCGGTGTGTGACAGCTGTTACCGTCTGTAAAAATAGATTAAGTCGTAGATGAACGCTGCTGCTAGATTAAACAAAATTTTAATTAAAAGTGTTGCAACCGCGCGTTGTGTAGGTAGGTAGAAACACTTTGAAAGTGAACTTCGACGAGTACGCTGTATTTATTGGTGTTAATCAATATTTCTTGAGGACTGTCGGCGTACACCTACTGGCGGATACGGGGGTGGAGACAAGCGAGGGGTTAAATGTCATGAGAGGGTGGTGGGCAATTACTTTCATTTGTCACATTAGATTTTCGTCGGTGACAGTGCCAGGACGTGACAAAGCAGCAGTAGCAGCAGACCCGCGGACAAATTATTCATCCGTCCGCTGTGCGACCTTAGTCGTTGACAAATATGTATTTCAAAGCATGGCTGTACAACGTTTCTACTGTATTCAGCGTCAATCGATCGTTGCTTTTTCTGACCGAGCAAATTTCTTGTGCCGCTCGTTTGTTGACAAGATTAATCATTGAAAAAATCTCATTTGTCCTGTACGACATTGACGTAAACACTACTACAAGTTCTAGTACTTATTACCCGCTGACAGAAGAAGGAATTGTAACATCCCCCCAACTCTAAATCTACATAGATTTCGAGAAGACATCATCGTCGTCGTCGTCATAATAATAAAAATAATAATAATCATCATCATCATCGAGGGCTACATTCCTGGGCGCGTCCTGATCTGCTGAAGGAGACCTCGCCAACTTTCTCTATCCGGTGTCTCTATCCATCCTCCAGTTGCGGATTCCTGCCCTTTCTGCGTCCTGCTTCACTCCATATCGGCACCTCAGCTTTGGTCATCCCATTTTCCTTTTATAATGTGGGTCATAGAGGAAGAGGCGCTTTACAAGGTCCTGGCGGGGGGGGGTCCACCCCGACAACATGACCTGCCCATCTTTACCTTTTTGATTATAGCCACGCTGTGTAACAGATATATAACTATTAGTTCTTTTTCGCCAGACACCTTCCTCTTTCACTGGCCCGTATGTTCGTCTCAGTATTTTCCTCTCAAATGTTTCCAGCGCGTTCTCAGTGTTTTTGTTCAGAACCCGTGTCTGCAATGCTACAATAGCACTGGGACTACCGGTGTCTTGTATAGGAGGCTCTGGTTGTCTCGTCAACGAGCTATTTTATAACATACGCAAATAAATTTTCTTCATTTTCATTATCTAACAAAAATTATGTGCGATATTTGCTACACATCGTTGCCAATAATCGCATAATCGAAATATCGAAAATGAGCGTAGTTTCATACCGTACGTGAAAATGAGTGATTGGGAAAGTAACGTATTTTCTTTGGACTATTTTCTTATTTCCTGATGGGAGAAGAAGAAGGTGCAAAGAGACCGTAGAAAAACGGCTGAGGATAGGTTTGACCTGGACCTATCCTGATGTCTCCAGTTGCATCAAACATTGAGGCTATTGTAGGAGAAAGGACAAAGAGAGAGAGAGAGAGAGAGAGAGAGAGAGAGAGAGAGAGAGAGAGAGAGAGAGAGAGAGAGAGAGAGAGAGAGAGAGACAGACAGACAGACAGACAGAGAGAGAGACATAGAGAGAGACAGAGAAAGAGAGTGAGAGAGAGAGACAGACAGCCAGCCAAACAGTGACAGAGAGAGAGAGAGAGAGACAGACAGGCAGAGGGACAGAGACATACAGACAGCCAAACAGTGACAGAGAGAGGGAGAGAGTGACACAGAGACAGACAGGCAGAGAGACAGATAGACAGACAGACAAAAACAGACAGAGAGTTAAAGGGTGTAACGTACTAGTATTCTACAGTAATAAAAAATCATACCAAAAAAATCATTTAAAAAAGATATAAGTAGATACTAAGCTGCAGGACCGTAAAAAGCATATCATAAGGTTTGTAGTTTGTAAATTTAAACTCCATCTGTATAAATACGTGTAGCGTACTTCAAATTCAATCCGGTTCAGTGTCCCGGTGAGTGAGCGCGTGCCTGCGCGCCTGTGCGTGCGTCTGTAAACAATAGGATTCATATAATCTAAAACAAATTCGCGCCCAAATATAGGAGATGCCAGTCACAGATGTTGCCAGCATATATTTGTCATTTATCTCTCTGTCTGCCTGCCTCCCCCACTTGCTCTTTGCCTCTCTTTGTGTTTTGTCTCTCTTTCTCTAGCTTTATTCTTTTCAGTAGCCTTTGTATACTTCGACGCAAAATAATTCAGCAGAAAATAAACAACTGAGGAAAAATTCATTCTAATGGACAAGCAGGATTGTGTACGTGCTTATAATTTGTTAAAAAACCACACACACACACACACACACACACACACACACACACACACACACACACACACACACACACACACACACACACACACACACACACACACACACACACACACACACACACACACACACACACACACACACACACACACACACACACACACACACACTTTTAAATGTCAAAATTTAAAATAACGAGTAAGCTCTTTGAGCTGTAGAGAACGAATCATTACTGACATTAACTGTCGGATTGCCTGTAAGAATATTCCGGAGTGTTAACAGTGATTGAAGGAAAACACTTTTCTTTACAAAATTCATTCTTCCCTAATTAGGGTTCTGTAACCAAGACCAACATCAGAAAATGATGGATATCCTGAAAAATATTAGATTACATGGAAAATACCTAATGATAATTGCTATACTGTATTGGAACCAATCTGTAGTAGTTAGAGTAGATAAAGAGAAAACTGAAGAGATACAGATTCTGCATGGAGTAAGAAGGATGTATACTACCTCCGCTTTTATTCAATATCTACTCGAAAGGTATTTTTAGAGAAGCTTTAGATGAATGTGATGTGGGAATCTCTCTGAACGGTGAAAGAATAAATAACATACGTTATACGGTTGATACCGTCATATTCGCAGATAGCTTAGAGGGGCTCCAATAACTAATGAATAGAGTGACAGAAAGCAGCTTTAGATATGGTCTAGACATCAACGGTAATAAAACGAAGCTAATGATTGTATCTAAGAACAAGTTCACAAATTGCACCCTTAATATAAACCAAAGGCCAGTTAAACATGTTAGCAAATTTACATATATGGTACTATAGTCAATGAACAATGGGACCACTCTCAAAAAATAAAGAGCAGAATTGAAAAGGCAAGAGCAGTGTTTAACAATAAACACAAAGATGAGACTTTTACGCTGCTACGTATTCTCCAGTCCTCTTTTACGGTGTAGAATCTTGGACTTTGACTGAAGCCAGAACCAAAAAATTGGAAACTTTCGAAATGTGGCTTTACCGTAAAATACTGAGCATTTCATGGACAGCACATATAACTAATGTTGAAGTTCTTAGAAAGATGAAGAAAGAAAGGGAAGTTGTTAACAAAGTGAAGATAAGAAAGCTTCAGTATCTGGGACATCTCATGAGAAATGAACAGAGATTTTATTTATTGCAATCCACACTACAAGGAAAAGTACTGGGAAAGAGAGGAGTTGGGCGACCGATAATCTCATGGCTGGGAAATTTAAGGACCTGGTTAGGCATGAATACAACTAACTTATTCCGTGTAGCAGTACAGAAAGTAAAAATAGTCTGTACGATATCCAACATCCGAAACGGACAGGAATTATCAGAAGAAGATGAACAGTAGTAACATATTTTTGACTCATCATATTAAATTAAATTTTAGCGAAGTAGTGTTTCTCTATTTGCAAAAGTCACTGCCTAGGTTCACAGTCTGGATATGATTACGCAGCAGCAGTTCGATGGCGTGATACCTCCATATTCGTAAATTATTATTATTCTAAAAGGGATCCCGCAACACTTCATTAGAACCTGTGAGGCTCCACTACTAGGACAACACCCCTACTGTGCGGCTGATCAACTGAGTAGTACAAAAAACGCGCCCATTGTTACTTTCTTTTTTAATTTATATATGGACAATGTCATACGCAATTGGCAGATGAACCTTGTGGAACATTTTATTATTCGTAACTGTGCTCTTGTCACATTGTTGTTTGCTGATTACCGGGATATCCTGTTGAACTCGGGAAGCTGCTTGTAGCTGGCTGTACGCTCATTAAGTCGAATCTTCAAGGATTTCGGAATACAGATCTCCACATTGAAGATCAATGATGTCTATTCATAGAACTGATCTCATTCGAGCAAAAATTATTGTCGATGGTTGGAACATCTTAGCCGAATGGAAGACTGCCGCGTCCCCAAACAACTATTGAATTGTTAGCCAGTACGTAGAGGTGTGGAGCGTCTGAAGAAGCTTTGGAGTTACTACCTCTAGTCTTTCTGCTCGGAACACGAACAAACCACTTCTTCTTCTTCTTCTTCTTCTTCTTCTTCTTCTTCTTCTTCTTCTTCTTCTTCTTCTTCTTCTTCTTCTTCTTCTTCAGAATTATCACTGTTGGACACCAATATAGAAATTATTCCGATTAGCGCTTTAAAGCTTCTCAACTCATCGTCAGATCGGAAATAACAAGAACAGAGTAAAACCAAACTCTTCACACCCCAACCCGCCCCACTGTCCACCCCCCCCGTAAACAAGCTATAAGTCAAATGTCCCTTTCCAACCTCCGAGCCCTGTCACCCCCGTCTGTACAGTTACATATTTTTCTAGCACATTCCTTGTGTGTGTGTGTGTGTGTGTGTGTGTGTGTGTGTGTGTGTGTGTGTGTGTGTGTGTGTGTGTGTGTGTGTGTGTGTGTGTGTGTGTGTGTAAAACACAAGGAATGTGCTAGAAAAATATGTAACTGTACAGACGGGGGTGACAGGGTTCGGAGGATGGAAAGGGACATATGACTTATAGCTTGTTTGCGGGTGTGTGTGTGTGGACAGTGGGGCGGGTGGGGGTGTGAAGAGTTTGGTTTTATTGTCTTGTTGTTATTTCCGAACTGACGATGAGCTGATAAGCTTGAAAGCGCTAATCGGAATAATTTTTCTATAGTGGTGTGCAATCATTCTGTTTGTGATTATAACCACTACCACAACTTTCTTAATTAAGATTATTATTATTATTAATTATTTACGTTTATTCTTTCGTTCTTATACAGTTCTGCGACGTCCGTTTTACCGTATTTTCCTGCACACTTCTTTTCCGTTCTCACGAACGTCCGCTTTCCAGTAACCTCATAAACATCTTTTCCTCATCAGCGTCTTTTTCTTCTCTTTCTGGTGTCAAGTGTCGGTGTACTTTGACAACTTGCGATACTCCTTTCTAATATGAGAGAGAAACTTTCGACTTCCAACATGGTCTTCCCCTTCTATACACCATCATCTCGATATAGTTGACACAATCTTGGTCTTCATATTCTTTTCCTAGCGTCTGGACGGATTTCCATCATTAGCTGCAATTCCCTTTCTCTATCTTCATTACATGATCAAACCATTTAAGTGTTCTTCTGTCTACTTTATCAACAACTGATTCTTGGTGATTCAATCAGCAACTTCGGAACAGACAGATTTCTGATGGTTGTGTGTGTGTGTGTGTGTGTGTGTGTGTGTGTGTGTGTGTGTGTGTGTGTGTGTGTGTGTATTGCGCTATATAGGTATCGCACAGAATAAGCAGTCGAGATATATATTATTGGAATGAAGTGGATTTATTAATGATGTTATTATTATTTTCTGACCGTCTACCGTGCTTTTATTAGAGTTCATTAAAAATATTTAGTTTGTCTCCATTTTAAACGCTGTGTTACGTTTATCTTCATAACACAAACTAAAATTTACTTCTCTTTATCTTAATAAAGTTACTTTTGTCTTATTTACTGTAAAGTTTTTACCGATGCGATAGAGTCTTTTTTTAAATAATTTTTTAAAATAATTACACATAAATATGCCTCAGACAAAGTAACCTTTAAGATAAGGAAACTCAAATTAGCAAACGCCTTTACTCTAATCCGGGAACTGTACAGAAAGAAAAACCTTTACAGAAGTGCGAAAGTCCGTCATTATAGCACTGTGATCAGGCCGGTGATCATGTATGGAGTGGAAACAATGTGCTTTCAAAATTTGGAACATCTTCTTACAATTGAACGAAGAATTCTTCGGAAAATGTATGGCCCCAAGAAAACCGAAGATGGATACAGGTATAGATCCAAATAAGAGCTGTACAGGGATCTGGAAGTTCTGGAAGCGGCTTTCTGAAGAAAAACACTGATATTCCTTGGACATATGGTTCGGATGGATCGGTCGAGATTAAATAAACACATTTTCAACTATATTTTGCAACATTCAAGACTAAACGGATACACCAAAAACTCAAGTAGGAAATGTTGAAACTGGGTATCTCTTTGAACGACTGAGTGGATAGAAATGCATACAGAAACAAAATTCAAAATCTTGAGGTTCTCTGCGGTGAGAAGAAGACGAGAAAGGAAGGCGACACATAGTGTGCGAATGAGGGCCTTCTGGCAGGAGAAGAAAGGGAAATGATATTCGCGTGGTCCACGGCTTGCGTGTTCGTGTAAAAATAAATGTACATAAATAATATAAGTTTACTTTGGTTTAATGTCAACTGCAGATCCCTGAGTTGATCCTATCTGGATGAATACGAGGGTTAATTTATTGTGTCAGGGTCAGTTTCGGCCATGTAGATGTTTCTCGCGGGCACGGTTACATACAATTTCTCTCTGGTCTACTAAACCTCCCGAAGTTTACTCTTATCATAGGTTTAATGTTTGAAATTTGATTAAACCGCCAAACGTAAGACGAACTCGCGGAGAGAAACAACGCGCCCCCGCCACCACGTAATGGCGTAGTAGTATGTTTCAGACAAATGGCAGACGACCGTGTGAAATAAGACTCTTCAACGGAGGACGACAGGCACACACAGGACAGAAGGCGAATGAATAATTTGTCTTCAGTCTGGTGTACACGTTTTGCCTCTTACGTCTGTTGTTGTGAAGACCGTCTTCTCTCTCTATTGTGTAGGGTGCAGGGAGGGGGTGGAGCAAAGTGTAATGTGACAAATGAAAGTAATTTACCCGCGCCCTTTCCCTTATTCATTCCATCCATCCCACAACTTTTTCCCCCCTCCTTCTGACGCAGTAAGTGTATTATCAGTTTATTATATAAGAAGTATTATTTATCTGCCTTTGCTTCCCACCACCACCAATCTTTGTACAGAAAAACATTAATTAGCTTTTTCTGTTGACCTCATGACCAGTGTTTTTGTTACTTTTCTTAGCGTAATTTGAATTTTGATCAGTTAGTGTACTATAGTGTAGATTGTACTATACGTCAAGAAGCAGATAGTATCGGGAAATGGACTGCTCCTTGCAAAAGTATGAGAACACGTCCTGAAGACTGAAGGTTTCTTCTTCATTGCTTATAGTTTCGTATTTCAAACTTTTAAATTACTTTTTGTATTCATTTTGTGACTCTTGTTTGTGTACATTAAAAATAAAGATCATCTTCATCATCATCATCTGACTAGGATTAGGCAGGTTGCCTGTTCCGGCTTCAACATCTCCGTCTCGGTCTGCCAACATTTCTTCTTCCGGTCGGCTTATAATTCAGGATTTTTCTTGGAATTCTTTCTGGAGACATGCGCATAACATGCTCTTTCCATCTTTTTTATAGTTTTTCGGTAGTTCCGTTACTGGTTGTAGTTTTAATTCCTGTCTTATATCTTCGTTCTTTATGTGATCTAATCTTATACAATCTTTCACAGATCTAATGAAGACACAGTGTAAAAATAAAGGTAAATACATTAGTTATCACGAAGTATTCAAGAAAATATAATATACAACGGACAAAAAAAAAATTTTACAAAAATTTTAAGGAATTTTTCCACTCAATACGTAGGAACTTTACTAAAACATTGTTACATGTATTACTATATTACGGGTGGTCCAGGAATAATACAATATTTTGGTTCTTAGATAGAATTCTTAACTATTTGAGATGGAATGTCTCATTTGATCGTCACAGAGATTGGAATCAGAAATTGCCAAGTTTCAGGATGAACTGTGGTACAATTAACAGTGCTTTGAAGAAAAAACTTAGAACAGGCTTCTTTATGAAGTTTCTTGATTTTTTCTGCGCAATTTTATATTTTTTTTATATAACAAATGCTTTTATTTTATTTTATTTAAAATTAAGGGAGGAGAAAGAAAAATCGCATACGAGGAAAACGACGTCTATCAAAAATATTTGACAGGTACCGTGGGCGGTATAATTTCTGTTGAATATTCTCTCTATATGAAATTGTTTAGATTGCCAAACAAAAACCTTGAACGCACGAGAATGAGTGAGATTTGATTTTCAACAAAGCGGGCGAGAGAGATCGCAAATGCGCGCGCGCTTTTGCGTTGATCTTGTTGCTAGTTTTTTGCGGCTGAAATTATTTGCGATGAAGTGTAAAAGAGAAACGAAGAGAGAGAGAGAGAGAGAGAGAGAGAGAGAGAGAGAGTGAGAGAGAGTAGGGAGATAGGAAGGATGGGAAAGACAAGCTCGCAACATCTGTGTCTGACGTTTCGTGCGTACGCGTGAATTTGTTTCACATTATGAGAGTCCTATTGTTTTAGATAACAGCGTATACACACACACACGTACAGCTCATGAGCTCATGAGAGACTCTACGGCGAGACTGAGCTCTGAATAAACCACGTTCTTGCGTATGTAGACTGAATTTTCTTAAGCGTAAATTGATCGCCAAAATTTAAAAAAAAAAGTAAAATTTTTGTTTCTAATTAAAACTATAGACAGATATTTCAGAACAAGGATACCTAATTTATTTCAAAATTCAATTCTAACTGTGATAATAATTTTTTTAAAGTTTAATTTGCAACAGTAAAACTACCCACTAACAAATTACAATCAAACCATTTCCTTCTCTAAAATAAAAGTTATGGCTGTTTCTTGGAAAAACTATATTAGAACAAAGATTGTCATACAGGATTCGCCAATAGAACAGGTGCCAGATTTCAAGTATCTAGGGTGCAGCCTTACATATCAAGATGAAGCAGGAGGTTGAAAGCAAACTTAGTTTCTTCTAGTCGCTTTGTGGATGTATCATTAAACACTTAAAGAAGAAAACAAGTAAAGAGACGCAATTGAAATATTATAATGTAATGGCCATACCTCGACTACTGTATGGTAGTGAGACTTGGATTAGAAAGGTCAAAGATATATCTAGAATACATGGAGCGGAAATTGGGTTCTTGAGGGGGTGTAAAGGGATGCACCAGGAGAGATCTTATCAGAAATTGTCATATTAGAATGGAGCTAGGCATAGGTGAAAGCTTAAATGAGATCTCTCGGTACAAAACAGAGTGGCGGTTACACGTAGAGAGAATGGATCCAACTAGATTTTCAAGAAGAGCCCTTGAGTATCATTCAAGTTAGAAGAGAAGTGCGGGAAGACCCCGTAAACGATGGATGGATGAATTCCTTTGAGACAGTAACAGGGTACTGGCTTAAGCTGTAAAGGATGACTACACAACGAAAATTACCCACTTACTGTTTCACATAATGTCTGATCGGTTTCTGCAGTTCACTGAGATTTTAATCATTTCTCGTGATTTCGAAATAGTAACCCCCAGTATACTACTAGAGTTCTGAAATAGTAACCCCAGTATACTACTAGAGTTCTGAAATAGAAACCCCAGTATACTACTAGAGTTCTGAAATAGTAACCACAGTATACTACAGAGTTCTGAAATTGCTGAAATATACAGTGACGCACCGTACAGTTATACAAAGAATGTAGAAATTAATTTTACCTTTGAAGTCTACATTATTTGGATAACAACTTGTAAGGCTAAAGTTACAACGTTTAGCAATTAAAAATTCATTAAATTAAAATAAGTATTAATAAACAACAAAACAATAGCGCAAATCATTAACTTTATTTCTTTTCGTATCGACATAACATAGAAGTACATGAGATACATGCAAAATATTCTGAGATACGCGTATATCTCGTAATATACTCTGAGATACAGGAAAATTTTGATACACGTACGTGTGAAAAATAAACAGATCTCTGAAAAACAAAAGATGGAAGAGAGAAAAACAAATTAAAATTCTACAATTCAATGGCTGTACACTGAATTTAATTGAGCTAAACTGTAGGTAGTAAACTTGGACTGTCACAGAAAAATAGAACAGACAATCTGAAGTATGTCGTCTGAGCGACAAAAAGAGAAGGTGCTCACGAATCCGTAGTATAAGAAATGATGGGACATAAGATAGAAATTATAAATAGAGATAACATAAAATACAGAACGGAAATAAAAACGAAAATCGTAAAAGATACGTAGAAAGAACTCTTGGAAACAAAATTTCCAGAAGCAGTATTGTAATACGAAACCACGTGAAAAAATGTCCGTATATGGACTTCTAGGTAAAGAGACGGAGAGACTGATATTGGAAACTTAGAAAATGGAGTACGTATTTTACAGAAGAAGAAGAAGAAGAAGAAGAAGAAGAAGAAGAAGAAGAAGAAGAAGAAGAAGAAGAAGAAGAAGAAGAAGAAGAAGAAGAAGAAGAAGAAGAAGAAGAATGAGTCTCGTATTATATTATGTTATTTATATGTTTTAGTAAGATAATACGTTACTTATTCAGCATTATACGTTAGTTATTCAGTTATTTTATATTCATTAAAATAACTGTGTTTGCCTTATCACAAGTATTATAAAAAAATATAATGAACACTGATAAAAGACGCTTTAAAGAACGTCGTTTTTGTATAATCTACTGAGTTCTCAGTTCGTCTCTTTTGTTCTGAACTATTTTTGAAAAATATCATATATTCTTTATATGCAATCAAAAAGGGTCTTATAAATTATACGTCATTAGTTCAGCTTTGAAGATGAATGGCAAAAAATGTATAAACCACCAGACCGCATGAATAATTTATCTGGAACAGTTGTTACTACAGTAAGCGCGCCGTTGCCTGATTAACTCTGTTTGAATCATCTGCTAGTTTCTCTTCTGCCTTTATTTTTAAAATTACTTATAATTCATAGAGAGAAGATAGAAGGGATGAGGGGAGAGAGAGCAAAACAACATAATTTCTACAAAAGAAGTAACGAAATGCTGTTAAATAATAGTAAATGCTCTGAGGAATCACGATCGAGATAACTGGGATACTATATTTTACGACTGTCTCACGGACCTTTATACTGTACAATGGAAACAAAATACAGATACCAATGCAGTCACTAACTACCAGCTTTAATCAGTCACAAATAACAATTTGAAATCAACAAGGTACTCTCATAGAATAATTCAATTTAAATTTGTCCACACGCAATAATAATTGTCACCTATACAAGTTCTGCACCAATTATAACACAGTAATCACTTTCCACTAATCCGCAACACTCACTTGATACGCACTCTGCAATAACGCCAGGTGTAACTGACGTCTAAGCCTCTATATAGACATATAGTGTTACGGCGGTCTCAGTGATCGTCGTATGGTACAGTAGAGAAACAAAATACAAACACCAATGAAGTTGCTAATAACCAGTATTAATTAATGAAAAATAATAATTCTTAATCAACTCGTACAGTAATTCAACTTAAATTTATCCACGCGCAATAATAATGTCAACTATTAGAATTCCAAACTAACTATAACACAATAACACTTCAACGCAAATGTGCAAAACCCTCGCTCGATCCGCACTAAGGAAAATCGTTCAACACAACTGACTGACAAGCCGACTGCTATGGCTTTTTGTAGGTAGTGCGAAAGTCTCATAGAAATTTTCCATCCTCAATGTGGTATGTCAGCTAATGCGTATTTCAAGTGTTCTGCAGAGTACTCTAGAACGTACTTGAGCGCGGCCTCGCCTGAAACACACACCTGCTCGAAAGAACGGGTGGCGGACGTTCTAGGCTGTTCGAGACGGTTCTCGTTACAACAGGTGTAATATATGAAACCTAGATAGAGTAAGTAATGCATAAATGTGTGAGTAAATATGAATATCTAGAGAGTTATTCTAGGTACTAGTTGCGATGAGATGAAACTAATCGTAAACGAGCTCACGTCTCGCATTTGTATGGTAAGAGACCGTAGTACGAAGTTCGAGGGGGGGGTTGAGGAAAGTTGGTTTACAAATTCCACCGACACACCACACTTAATTACAAACGCTCTGAATAAAAGTCTCTCTCGCTCTATCTCTCTCTTTCTCTCCCTCTTTCTCACTCTCTCTTTCTGTCTCTCACTCGGATTCTCACACCACTTGACACAACAACGTGCTACTCTGGTGCTTCTCACAAGTTTACACATACACTCGCACACTCACACACGGGTTTGTGTGCGCGTGACAAAGACAGTTACAGATTGCGTGTTACGCGTCGGGAATACACACGCGACGAGAGAAAGAGTGAGTGAGAGAGAGAGAGGGGGAGAGAGACAGGGAAAAAGAATGAAGTGGGAGAGTTAGCGAGTGAGGTGGGGAGAATATCTGAGAAAGTGTCGAAATCTCGAACTTGTGCTCCGTAAAGTCAAGACGGGTGGTTTTCTCTCAAGAGATTCTCCTTGACTGCTTTGACTGTTTTCAGTGTGAATATTGCATAGCTTTGAAATATTCCAGAGCAGTAACACAGAGTATGATGTTTGTGTAACGCGATGATATTGACGTCACGAGGGAGGTACTCACTTCACCGCTATACATAACATTTATGTATGAGATATGCAAAATTTGTGCAGCGAGAGAGTTAAAAATTAGAAATTGGTTGCTTAAATCGTTCATCATTCAGTACTAGTTTACATCTTACAGGAGAGCAAGCTTTAAAAGCCATGGTCTTAGTCTTGATAACAGAAATCGCTTCGTGCTCATTTAATATTTCCGGTAACAAAAAACAACTTTCGAATTTTTCATTATTAGAAAAGCAAAAGGCCCTCAATCTTTGAAAGGAATAAATAACTTTCCAGTCGAGTATTATGCTGTTTCCACTTGGCTTGACAACTTGAAAGACCCAAAGCCGGATACAGGTTAGTGAAATGAGATTTTTGCGATCACTACTAGGAGTATCATGGAGGGACCGGGAAAGAAATGATGATATGAGGAACATTCTTGGAATATACAACCTAAACGAAACGATAAAGCAATATTGACAGGATTAGACAGACCGTGTTGAAAGGATGCGTAAGAACAGGATACCAAAACAAATTTTGTTTTATAATTCGAAAGGACAGCGGAATATTGGAAGACCGATGAAAAGTTGGTCGGACCAAGGAGTGCGCAACGGATCGTAAGTCCGTAGCCTGAAGGAAAAGGAGGAGGAGGAGGAGGAAGAGGAAGAGGAAGAGGAAGAGGAAGAGGAAGAGGAAGAGGAAGAGGAAGAGGAAGAGGAAGAGGAAGAGGAAGAGGAAGAGGAAGAAGAAGAAGAAGAAGAAGAAGAAGAAGAAGAAGAAGAAGAAGAAGAAGAAGAAGAAGAAGAAGAAGAAGAAACTTAAATATGAAAAGCAAATAAGTTAGGAGGTGCATTTGCTGCCGACATGGTGCTGGCAACCGGGAGTAGAAAGAGAATTTGGAGGTATAGAACGCAATAATGGGAGTGAGAATTAATAAAGAGAAAACCAAAGTGAGAGAGTAGTTTGAATATAAGGTAAGCTATTGCAAGCAATGTACGGAAACTCGATATTCTTTCTGATGAAAACTTGTACTGTGAAAGTACTTCAGTAAGTATTGAAGCGAAAATAGTTTTTGTTCCGATCGCGAGCTGATTAGTCGAACGTTTCTTCGGACGCCCCACACCTCTCCACCATTTCGGCTTATGATTCAGTAGTTTAATTGAGAAAGTTGTGTTAGTGGTTATAATCACAAACAGAGTGAACACTGTTTTCACGCCATTATAGAAAAATGTATTCCGTTTAGCGCTTTCAAGCTACACAGCTCATCATCAGATCGGAAATACGATCTGATGGATCTGTTGATGAGCTGTGAAGCTTGAAAGCGCTAATCGGAATAATTTTTCTATAGTGGTGTGAAACAGTGTTCATTCTGTTTGTAATTCCATAGTTGTTTGTCATCCATTCGGTTAAGACGTTCCAAACATTTTAGCCGATATTGGGCAACCCTACCCAGTATAACTATTTAGAATTAATATTAGGCAATTACCTGTATTAACTTCCGTCTTGTGACTTATTTGGTTTTTTTTAAAACGACGCGTTTCGAGAATAAATTCTCATCATCAGGTTTCAATACTATAAAAACATCAAATTCGCCCAAAAGGGGTCGTCAACTAGTTAAAACACACAAAACACAAAAAACACTACACATAATTTAACATCGACACAGTCTCGGCACAGTCCGATGCGCATAGTCTCGTTGCCAACGACCAACTGTTGCACTTTGTCTTATATGACCGTTATCATTGCCCGCTGACCTATCGATATCGATGGCCGTGTTGTACAGCAGATTCGATCGGAACGAAACTTTGTCATTAAGTAGCTGGTCCGTTTGTAACTTGGAAGCCTTGTATATCTCATATTCCTCCACAGCGTTCATGTATGCACCTTTTTTACAATTATGAAGTAGTTTAAAGTTTGTGTGAAAGTCTGAGTACTTATGATTATACAGCATTAAATGCTGAGCGTAACTTGATCTAGTTTTCGAGATATCATTTTTGGGCAGGTGTTCTTTAAAACGTTCGGCTGACGGCCTGCCCGTTTGTCCTATATAAGATTTGTCACAGTCATCGCATTCAAGCTTGTACACTCCAGTTTTCTCTTCAGCCGGGATATGAGTTCTTTGTCCCAAACGTTTTTTGATGTTATTTGTGGCTTTGAAGGCCACTGTTATTTTACGTTTTTTTAGCTCATTCTTTACAATGACTGGTAGTACATTCGTGTACTCAGTTACTATAAACTTAGTATCTTCTTTAGATGGGCCAGTTAATCTGCTTTTACTATTGATTTTTACCGAGTGTTTTCATATAAGCTTGTCTACGATTTCACTGTTATACCCATTAGTGATAGCTATACTTTTGATTATATTAGTCTCTTCCACTCTGTCTTTTTGCTCAAGGGGAATAGCAAGCATTCTATGAACGAACGCGTTGAAGGCTGCCAATTTTTTGGGAATATGGATGGTACGAATCAGCATGAATAGTAATATTCTCCAACGCGTCGTTTTAAGAAAAAACCAAATAAGTCACAAGACGGAAGTTAATACAGGTAATTGCCTAATATTAATTCTAAATAGTTAGTAACGTGACTTGGAGACAATTACAACAAAATGAATCTACCCAGTATACTCATAGTACTCAGTTCCTGCCGTACATCGACATTTCTTTTGTGACCGTGAAGAGTATACTCTGCCACGTGCGTGAGGAATGTGATTTCGGCTGCTTGAATACGGCTGGGCTGGAATTTCGTTAAAGTACAATTCTCAAACCTGCAGAGAGGTGAGGGGACGTTCACCGGTAGAACTCGGGCGTCTTTATTTAGTGATTTCAGAGGTCTCCTGATATAGACACATCACCAGAACTCCACCTATTTTCTATAGAAGTGGGAATATTTTTTCCAGAAGTCCATTTTCAGTGCCTTAAGCCTTCGGCAGTTTGACTGATTTATCTCTGTAGTTTCATAAGCATAGGTGATATATTTTCTAAGCTGGCAACAGCTTAGAAATATCTTAAGACATCCTCTTGGTTATGCGGTCGTGTTTGGTCATCGTTTGGTTATTTTCGCACTCTAAAGTACACGACTCAATTGGCTTATCGCCTTTTTTCTCTCTTTATTTTAGTTTGTCGCTGTCCTCTTCATCATTTCTGCCTCTTCTGAAAATCTTCTCACCCCAAGATACGTAAAGAGGCACCATTTTAAAATAATATGCTTTCATTTTTATACATGCACTAAGTTTTTAATATTCTGTATACTTTTAATAAATTTTTAAGACACATAAATGTACGTAAAAAGGGGCATATTTACAGGGGGGGGGGAAGTTGACGAATTTTGTTGCTCTCTTAATATTTAGGCTCTTTTATTATATTTTAGCTGTGTTTTTGAGCTAGCAACTTTTTTAAAATATACAAACAGGTTTATAACACAGCATATGTATACCTTTGAAATATGTAAAATACGAAAATCAATTCAGCCAGTAGACTATATTCTAAACTATGTTTCAATAACGCGTATTTATATTGTTTTATTACCTTTTACGTTTATGGGATTGATTTCAGAATGTTATCTCACGTTTTTCAGCCACTTTAAAGATGGTAATGTTGATTAGTCTTTTAATTTTTTATGGAACCGACTAAACTCCCCCTACCCCCGAGGTCAAATTCTAGATATGACTCTGTAGGTGAATGTCAGAATGTCAGTACGTATATGCAAGCGTGTGTGTTTAGGCGAAGTGAGGTAGACAGATATAAAGTCAGAGGCAGACAACAAGTTAGGATGAGAAGGAGAGAGAGATTGAGAGACAGACAGAGAGAAAGTTGTTTTGTGTGGTAAATTGCAATCTACTTACAGTCGAGTAAACTTTATTTGACCAAAATGTATTTTGGGTTACATTTGTATCGTTGTTTCTAACGTTCAAGTTGGTTGTCGTGTTTCTCTAGTGGAACAAACAGTTAATCCGTTCGTCTGTTTGTTGTGTTGCCGGTGGGGGGGGGGGTTCTCGTATTGTCCAGTTGTAAATAATTTACACAGCAGTGGACTGCTGCGGTAGCGCGGTGGCGGTTTGGTAGTAATTAAGCTAATTACCTGATCCGTTTGGAAACAACAACAACAGCAACAGGGAAACAATATTAAACTGACTGACTGACTGAGTGGTTCGTTGTTGGTAAGTTAATTGTGTATAACTCGGCAAATGTGTTGCTATTTTTACGGTAATTAGGAGATGTTCGCGCAGAGTGCTAACTGAACATTGGAAATAGCAGCACTGTTTACTATGTTGTAAAATATAGGTGAGCGAGAAGTCGTTTGACGTTAGACGTCTTCTTTTTTGGAAGGGGGGGTGTTCGAGACTGGTCCTTGTTAGGGCCAGACTCAGGCCGTATGGGAAGGAGATTAGGAATCGCACGCCATTGCAGGCTGGCTACTGAGAAGGTGGAGGCACGTAGAAGTTAGAGTAATGCATGTGGGTGTAGTTGTGTGTAGATGTAGTTTGTAGTCTTGTTGGTGAAGGAACAGGCTGATGGAGGCGCCTATTATGAGTGTTTATTGTCGTCTTCTTGTAGGGCCGTTAATTATAACAGAGCGACAGCTGGCGACGAAAATGCTTATTTCTATGCGCTTGATACTTTGCATAGAAATTCAACTTGACTTGCTAGAAACGGGGTAGGGGAATCTGGCGATTTGTCGCTGGTTCCCTTGCCGCCCTCAAGGCCTCTAAGGGCTAAAATATTGATGAATAAAATGTTATAGCAGTACGAGGGTCAGTTGAAAAGTTTGCGGCGCGATATCTGTAGCTTAGCAGTAAAACTAAAATTTTTTTGTGTGCTGCAAGATTTATATTTTATGTAAACTACTGTTAATTTCCAAATCTATCTATCAAATTATTCATCGTTTAGGAGCTGTTTAATATTGATGTGTCATGCGTGTTTTGAAAAACGGACAAAATCAAATATCGTGGTGTGATTCTTTGTTAAAAATTGTTTATCCCCAACGGAAATTCAGAACGAAATTGTAAATGTGTCAGGAGATGCTGCGACTTCAAAACCAAAGGTTTGTAAGTGGAAACTTGAGTTTAAACATGGTCGCACTGGACGCTCAAAAAATGCAGCAACTCCAAATGCGGCAGCCGTCTTACACAACGCTTTTTCACACCAAGTTCTTGAGTTAAAGTATGATGCACACGCTTATATGAGATGCCTATGATTCCAGCAACGTTATCCACTCCTCATTCTACGGTCTTCTAACACCATATAACATTTTTTCAATAATGCCATTTTTTGTTGCACTTTTTGGACAGCCACTGCTGGTATAGTGTTCAGTGCTTGTACGACCACGTTTAAACTCGAGTGTGCCTCACTTTCCGTTGTTTCTGAAGGCGCATCTCCTATCGCATTTACAATTTCGTTTTGATTTTCCATTGGCGCTAAAACGTTTTTAACAGAGAATTCATCTCAAAACGATGTTTGATTTTGTGCATTTTAAAAACACGCGTGACAGGAAAATTTCAAGCAGCTCGCAAAAAGTGAATAAATTGACAGATAGGGCTATATCTGGAAATTAACAGGTGCTCATGCGAAATATACGTCTTGCAGCACACGAAAGATTTTAGTTTTACCATTGAGCTATAGATGTCGCTCCGGAAACTTTTCAACTAGCTCTCGTATGTCTGGTTTTTGTATATATTCAATTTGACAATATAATAAATAAAAAAACACATTTGCTAGACACTTGTTTCAGTTCCAAGTTGCTGACAGACGATTTTAAAATTCTGAAATAAACGTATTATTAACGTTATAGAAGTAAAGCTGAATTTTATATAAGTTTTTGAAATATGTTTTTATAACTTCTTGTAAGTGGCCAGACAAATATTCCGGTTCCAACATCCAGTCGAACCACGTGAAAGATCGGCAGACCGTTTCAGAATATTCTGTGGTTCTGGCAGAGAGAATTTATTTATTTACTAATAAATAAACAAATAAATAATAACCGAATAAATAAATAAATAATTTATGAGTTTATCTAGTATATAGTTTTATTTCAAAACCCAGCAGATGTTTTTGAAATAACCTCCAGTAACTCCATAAATCTATTACGAGCCGTCAGATCTGCGACAGAAGTAAATCAACAGTCCTTCGCTTATTTCTAATTGGAATAGTTTTACTGCCGAAAACTAGACACTCTTGAACAAACAGAAATATACAAACACACAATAACGCATAGAACCAACATCCTAAACGAACAGACACAATTTAAACCACACATACAATTTGAAGATAACATACACACATCTTTGGAACGACGGCTCTCCTAGCTACAGCCTCTGACGAAGTTCTAAAGAGCGAAAGCTAGTTTAGTCAATGAGGTAAAAATTTAATTATTTTTAACAATAATAATTTTATTAAGAAAGTTGTGTTAATGTTATAATCACAAACAGAATTAACACCGTTGCACACCACTATAGAAAAATTATTCCGATTAGCGCTTTCAAGTTTCACAGCTCATCGTCAGATCGGAAATAACAATAAGAGAACTGGACAACTTCTTTATACCCCCATTTGCCCTACCGCGCGTAAACAAGCCATAAGTTAATTGTCCTTTCTGGGTATTATTAATTAGCGAGTTCAGTCACACGTCACACACGTCGGTTCTTTTACATTTCTTTTTAGCATATTGTGTGTGTGTGTGTGTGTGTGTGTGTGTGTGTGTGTGTGTGTGTGTGTGTGTACATTCTTTTCAATAGCTAACGTTTTAAAACCTATCTAATTCACACTTTTAACTGCAATTTCCTTTTCGGCACAGTTTTAGAATGCGATATACTGTCAGAACCTTGCCTCTTTCTTTCTATATTCAACGCAAACAACAACTTAGGCAAACACCTTTTTTTACCTTGCAACACCACCTATGGGCGCGGTAACTCATTCTTATTTTTAAAAAATTCCATGTAAGCAATTTTTATTATAATTTATAAAGAAGTTGTCTAGTCCTATTATTGTTATTTCCGATCTGACGATGAGCTGTGAAGCTTCAAAGCGCTAGTCGGAATAATTTTTCTATAGTAGTGTGCAACACTGTTAAATCTGTTAATAATAATTTTTGTTCCGCGTCAGTATTACTCTATATAGTTAGTTGATGACATCGGACAAGTCATGAACAACAAAATCCAGAAAAATAGATATTATTTATTCTGCCATCTTACAAGACATGTTAAAACTGAGAACTCGCTTTGCTATTTCAATAATTAATTTTCAAATCTCAATAAATGTACATTTTTTCATTTAAATAAAAATAAATGTTAAAGAGAAATAAGGAAATAGTTAAAATGGGAAAATAATGAATGGTGATATTAAAATCACCCTTTAATAATATTCAATGTAGTCGGGTTTATAAGGGGAGTATGATGCTCCTTAGAGTCGCTTATCAGGACTATTATGCAAAACAGCTTACCGTTTAGCTACTGAAATACTGAAAGGATACTTGAGTTTCTCCTTGTTAAGGAGATAAAAAGAAGGCGCAGAAATATAAAAATAAAAGAAAGATTGAACGCGTATTCTAAAATCACTGTCTATTCTCTTTTCATTATTACGCATTTATTATATATTGGGAAAAACGTCGAATTTCGAATCGGAATAACCGATTTCCACTACCGATCGCTCAGAGTAGATGAGATAAAAATTCCACTCATTTAACTCGAGCTTAATGAAAGTTGGGTAAGTGTCTTTTATAAACGTTATTGACAAGACTACTGACTACTTTTTATAAATTACTTGAAAGCTGACTGATTTCCGAAGTGTTCATAATGCTCAGTTAAAAGTAAAAATACCTAGAAAATCTTTCAATACGTTAGTATTTTACCAAAATAATTAAATTAAGTACTTTTTTTAATGAACAGATCTCAGAATTAAAAAAGCTAAGATAAAAGTAAATAAATGGCTAAATAATAACAATAA
Organism: Magicicada septendecula; assembly: GCA_034769895.1. Classification (NCBI taxonomy): domain Eukaryota; kingdom Metazoa; phylum Arthropoda; class Insecta; order Hemiptera; family Cicadidae; genus Magicicada; species Magicicada septendecula. The sequence goes on from CM068367.1 coordinate 1,366,422,112, forward strand.
TAACGGCAATATACAAATAAACTGTTGACCTTCGAGCAAGTAGAAAGGTGCAGGTATCTATTTGGGTCTGAAAAAGATAATAACACACACACACACACACACACACACACACAAAGAGAATATATAACAAGAAAATATAAAACTAGATAATGATAAGAATTCCTCGGTGATTTGAAAATAAAAGCATTTTGTTGTGCAGCCCTAATTTTTACAATTTTTCTAATAGTACTTAATAAATTCAACTGATTTTAGCAGTTTTCACATCTCTTTCTGTAGAGATAATCATAATTTAAATTAAATTTAAGTTACTTTTTGGCCTGTTTTTGTAGTAATGACAGTAAATTAATAAACATTTTAGAGATAAGGTACAGCAAACAAACCTTTTTAAAGCATTTGTAGTTACATTTAGGAATTAAATAGCTGTTCTACCGTTAAACTGAGAATTTAAAAGGTGCTCTTGATATATGAGAAAAAAGTTTGAAATGTACGTAGGCCAATACAAAGAGTTGATACAGCCCACCGATGCACGCAAACAAAGATTTGGCTAACTAATTTTGTAAATCACAAAAACAATTTGACTGCAGGAACTAGAGAGGAGTCAGCCTTCTTATTACTTCATATAAATTATATGCATCTACATTAAGAACACGGCTGAATGCAATAATGGAGACCATGCTTTCAGAGGCCCAGAACGGTTTCAGAAAGGGCAGATCATGTTTAGATTGTATATTTACAATAGCCCAGCTCATTGAAAAGCGTAGAGTATCAGCTGCTCGCATGCATAGCCATAGCTTTTATCGACTTCGAGAAGGCGTTTGACAGAGTGAATTAGAGTAAATTATGGGCAGTGATGAGAAGGAAAGAGATCCCACAACATCTAATTACAGCAATACAGAGTTTTATGTGGAGAACAAAATTTTAGTAGAACCAGGGAAACCGAGAACAGCTTCTTGAGTTGGCCTGATCAATTGTGGAGTACGACAAGGGTGTCCATTATCACCTTCTCTTTTTAATTTATATATTGACAATGTCATACAAAACTGGCAGCTGTCTTTTCCAGAACATTTTATGATTGATCACTCTACAATTTACAATTTGTTGTTTGCGGACGATCAGACTATTTTGTCGGACTCTGAAAACAGATTGCAGATTGGTACACATCTGTTAAATCGAATCTGCAAAGACTCTTGTTTGCAAATATCGACAATTAAGACCAAAGTGATGGCTTTTTGTGGAACTGATCCCGTACGGGCACAAATTGTTATAGAAGGTACTGTCCTGGAACAAGTTAGCAATTTTGAATACCTGGGCTACAGTGCGTCGTATAATGCAACCAACGACGTTGTGCATAAGTTGCATAAGTTTAACTTTATGGTCGGAACCATTAGGCAAACAATTAAGTCAGCAAGTAAAGGAACATGGCTAAAATTCTACAAGGTGATGGCTCTTCCCACACTTCTTTATGAGTCTGGGAATTGGACTTTAACGAAAGGCCAGGCCAGTCGCATCCAAGCGGCCAAAATGAGATTTCGCAGGTACGTGGCAGGGTATACTCTCCATGATCATAGAAACACAGACATACGGCAGGAGCTGAATATTATGAGTATACTGGAGAGGATCGCCCAGTATCGGGTGAATTGGTGGCAACAGGCAACATCTTTGCCGAATGGATGACTGCCGCATCCCCAAACAATTATAGAACTATAAGCCGAGGGGACGTAGAGGTGTGGGACGTCCGAGGAAGCGCTGGAGTTACCAGCTCTAATCTTTGCCTATTTGATCCTTGGTTTAATCCCTAAAGAAGATGATGATAATGACAAAAACAATACAAGGTTTTGGAGTTCGGCTGGGCAAGCGAGTAAAACAGATGATTAAAAACAACCAGGCGAGTATTATGATAGAAAAAGGCAAAATAAGGTACACTCAGAATGAGATGTGTGAATGATGTATAGAACGATTGGATAAACGTAGGGAGGTGAGGAGAAAATACAAGAGAGAAATAACGTGAAACACAATTACAAAGGCACCACATTGGGGTTGTGTTTCTCAAGTAAAGGGAACAATAATATTTCGTAACACCGTGGCGAGACCAGAAAGCAACATCTGTGCTATTTGTTCATTTTCATAAAAATGTTCAACTTCTTAACTTTTCCAGACGTGGTTGTGCTATGACATTCTTTTTAACCACCGAATAGATTAAATTCGTTTCAAATTTTAAAATATTTCCTTGCTGTAAATTACACGCTAAATTTTATTGAAATACAAGTCTTAATTGCAAGGAACAAACAATTAAAATTAATTATTAATAACTATATATTTACATATTATTACAGTAAAAGTATTAATATGCTACTGACAATATGTGAAGAAATTTAAATAATTTATTTATATTAATATAAATATAATGTGTTCATCAAATTTTTTATTGTTTTAAAAATTATGCTTGATTCATCTACATTTTTATTGTTATTTTTCCCCATTGTAGTAATACTGTTACGACGGTCTAACTGGTCGTCGTATGGTACAGTGGAAAACAAAATACAAGACACCAATTAAGTCACTAATCACCAGCTTTAATTATCACAGTTAAACAGTTTGCAATTAACAAGATAGTCTTGTACAACAAATCAAATAAAAATTTTTTACACGCAATAATAATGCCAACTAATAGAGTCTCGCACAATTATAAAACACATAACACTTCGCCAGAATAGTTCGAACCGCACTGGAATAAATCGCCACTTAACTAAAACTAAGCGTCGCTGAATGGTCGTATTTATACCCCGCTGAGATTGCCAGAATAATCCATACTACGCGTCAACCCTAAACTAGAGGGTAATTGCTCGCAGCCTTGAACATAGTGCGCGCGGACCGGCGAAGTCTGACAGTGGCGGATTAATGAAATTTTGTGGGTGGGGGCGGTTGCCTGGAAGAGAAAGAAGATCCAGGGGTCCTCCCCTTGAAAGTTAAGGAAAAAAACTTTCAAAAACTATTTGAAGCTGTTTCGATACTTAAAAATATCAAAGAAGTGCAAAAATATGCTTTATTTTAGACAAAAAGTTTTAAATTTGTGGAAATGTGTAGCATTCATAGCGTTTTTCTAAGTAGCTTCATTTATATAATTGTTAACATGAAACCACAAGCTCTATAAGTTTTTGTCAACACAGAGCTGCTAAGCAAATTAAAAGCGAATAAACTGAAATTAGAATAAAATACTTTTAAAATTGTAGTTTTTAATTTGTTGACAATTACATTTTTGCCAGTTTAGTTCATAAATATATATACTTATATTTTAAAATAATATTTGTAAAGTCTTTAATAGATATTTAAATATTTTTTTCTAATTTTTATTTTCAATACAATTTACAACGATACTCATTTTGAAACAAACATAGTAGGAATAAAAATGCAATATCCATATTAATTATATTAGTAATTTGAGACTAATACCTCCAAAAAAGTACAATGAAACAGTGAGAATGATATTACACCGTTACAGTAAATCGAAAGCTTACTTAAGATGCATAAAACAGTAGTTTTTAATGTAGTATTGTAGTTTTTTAATACACTGAGTAGTTAAAATATGACATAAAGACCTTTTTACAAAAAATTATCGTGTTTATACTTTTCATTTTAAGCGAGCTGTCTAACAATAGTAGTAATGACAACAAGCAAAGGAGTTAAGCGTCGTACGGGGGACGCGAAGCGCGCGCTGCTGTGGCAGATCGGGAAACCCTGCTAATATTTGGCGCGCACAATTCGAGAGCCGAACAGGAGGGGGAGCACAAGACACTGGTACAGGTAGTACATTCTCCCAGGCACACAAAGTATGGTGGCTTGGGGAATACGGAAGTAAATGACTAAATCTACTGACCAGAGCTCTAAATTTGCGTGCTTAACTTTGACGCAGATTACAAAAAAATTACCATTTGATTTGAATTTAGTTCCCCCTCTCGGCGGGGGGGGGGGGGCGATCGCCCCCTCCGCCCTCCTTTAATCCGCCCTTGAGTCTGGAAAAGTCTCGGTTGCGGACGCGTGACAAGTTTCCCGTAATTGTCCCTCGTCTCCAAGTAGCAGCAGTATGTACGCACACACACATTACAGCCGGACTCCGCTGGACTCCGCGAGAAACACGTAGAATGTAACGGCGCAACAATACGATTATGCCAACTTTTTATTTGTTTAGTCTTAAAAGATTTCTCGAATGGACTTGTTAGTGTAGCCTGAAGCATTCTCACAGCGGTTTCCGTTTTATGTCTTCAGCAGTCGCCAAACGTTATCCTTTCTTGGTACTTTTTATTATTGCGAAGTTGAAGGATCGTACTGGGACAAATATACGGAGGTTAAAATGTCATTACGACTTTTATTGCGCAAAATTCTACAACAAGACATGAGCTCTGCTGCATTATCGGGGATAAATTATCTTTCTGTAAGTGTGACCGTTTTCTACAAATAGCTTTCCGAAAACGCAGTATAATGCTCGAATAGTACTCTTTATTTACCGTTACACCTACTCATGGAATACAAAACCACATTCATTATCTGACAATCACGATTCTCAGCTCTTTCATAACGGTCTTTAAAGTTGTTGTATCATTTGTAATCCGATTGTTCATCATTTTTATAAGCATCACATGGGAGTTTGTTGTCACAAAATAACGGTCAGCGACGTCTAGCAGCGTTACGCAATCAGATGTGAATACAAAACAGTAGAAACAATTATTGTGCAGAAGAATTCCTCTTTGTACTGCAACCCGTACCGTCTTCGTATCCCTTATTAGTTTTTGTTTACGTTTTAGGAAATTATTCCACTTAAACTACGTAGGTACAGAACTTCAAAAGCGTAATAGAAAGTTTTAATAAAACGAACTTAAAGTATATCTGTAACAAAGAAGAGGCCATCAGCGCACTTTCTACGTAGTTAGTTTCTTAGTTTCTGAAATAATAGGATCAAAACGAAACTTTGTTATTTGTGTCTGTTTTTGCAACATATTATGCACTTTTTTGTTATTTGTTTGATTTTTCTTCAGACTTTCCTCTACCTCGTTATATGCTATGGAGATACTATTTTTAGTTCTCGTTTTTTCATTTCTAAAAGGTTACACACACACCATTTACCTTCATACATAATTATTTGGTATTTGTATGTAAAAATGTCTTGTTATTATTAATGTATTAATTAATTAAAGTTAGCAAAGACGACATTTTTAAAATGTTTACTAGAAGAAACAAATGCAAAGAAGCTTAATAAAAGGAAAATATTGATGTCTAATGGAACACATAATGAGACGCAATTATGGTATTTCATTTAACAGTGCAGTATACTATTAGGACACAGCTAATGGTAGAACCTATTTTTATTATTTCTTCGCTTCTTAAAATGAGTTTAAAGGAACACTAATAAGATAATAGGAATGAAGTAAACTTCATTTCGCGCTACATTTTCACGCGATTCCGAATACTCGTGTTTCAGAACTGCTACCTACCATTACAGTTAGTGCTGGCTGTTTTGTTTAAGTAAGGTTTACCCTGTACGAACAGCACGTTTCATTAAATCTAAATGGCACTGGAATGGTTAACTTTATCTGCGTAACCGACGTGACGGTACGTCTGCTTAGAATGCGGTTTGGAGAACATCTCTCAATCTGTCTGTCTGTCCTGTTCCTATCTCTCTCTCCCCCTCTCCCCTTACACGCTATCTCTCTCTCTCTCTTCTCCCGTCGTTTCAGTTTCTCTCACTTATTTTCTTGCTCTGACGTCTCTCTCTTCTCCTTCTCTTCCCCTTCTCATCGTGCGCTAGGGAATGTTTGTAATTGTGAAAGCAAGGATTCTGTCTGCATTTATAAATCTAAGTAAGATCGTATACCATTTAGTCGGTGTTACGTGTGAACGTAAAGGCTTTAGCGGCCGTGTCCCTAGTTTGGTAGTCAATTTTTTTATTTCTGGTGTTGATCTAATTTCACTTTTTATTTATTGGCGCCCAATTCTGAAATTCACGTCAGTATAGGATATGTGAAGTAAACCGTAGAGTGAATAAATAATGACATAATGTAGTTCTGGTCACACTACCATTGTTGTATTGTACAGATTGACATACTAGTTCGGGGGAAGATAAGAAAAGAAACTTTCGACAGAATAAAATAAGGTAGGCTATATAATGAGTGTTTGTATGTAATAATTATGAAATACTTAAACACGTATGACACACATACACACACACACACACACACACACACACACTATATATATATATTGTAATAAAACTAATTAGTGTACGGGTGTTTAATAAAACGCGGATGCTTTCGCGATGTGTCTTGTATGCCCGGATAACGAATAAAGTTACCTTTTAAAACTTGTTTGTAATCGTCAATCGATTTGTAAATGTTCTTATATTCGTGACTTTATTTCTATCAGTTATTTGGTTATCGTGTACTATATGGTATTTCAGTATTCGTTGATTAACAACGATTTTATAGGGATGAGAATGTAGTGTGCCACAGTTCGTTTGAAATCGGCGCGTGAATAATATTTGTTCTGTAATTGTTAAACAGCGTGTTACGCAGCCCACTGGATCTACTTTCGTGCAGTCGCTTCGCTACTATCTATATACTTATTCGCTTTGCTGGATGCGTGCTAGATATCCTTGCGCCCACTACAAATTTTCTCTTCTGTCTCCTGTAATTAATTTTCTTTATAATCACTTTTCTGAAATAAAATAGAACTGATATGATTGACAAATTATTTTTTTTATTCGTTATCCCTTTAAAACATTGATCAAATTGCCGTTCTATTAGTCGAACATTTACAGTTGGATAAGTTCATCCGCCGTGACAAATAGTCCGCAACAAAAAAATTTCACAATATATATTTTATATTTCTCAGGTAATGGGTCCTTGGAGCTGCTAGGAAAGATAGGAAATATGCTTTCACTTAAAAATACAATGCATTACAAACATATATCTACCTCTTATCAACTAACAAAGTGTATGTAATAATGTTTGTCAAAATTATTCACTTTCAGAAGTTGCAATAGTGCTTAGAGCGAATGCCGAAAATGAAACATGGCCGACTGTCTGATTCGTATTTCGGAAAAATATATTTTTTTAAATCCAATTAGAGTGCTTTAAATAAAGTTATAGTTATAATAGTTTATAGTAATAGTTTGTATATAGCCTCCTTTATCTGGAACAGCTATGTTTTTTGGTGGAAATTGTGTTGTGATGTTATGTAGTGGTCTCTTGGGCTTAACCAAAATTTCCTCACCGATTGGTTGTATATTCGGAATGGACGCCTTGGGTTGAGTGGCTATTTTCTTAAATTCTCTTCAGTGTATTGGTTTTTCTTGGTTCTGGTGCCGTGTCATGTGCTGTCGATCTTTTCTGTGTTATGTTTTACTGGAAATGCCCCTCCTGGAGTAAGTTTTCTTTCAGTTTATATTAATTTTTACTGCCAGCAATACGCTGTTGAAGTTTTTGGTTTAACGCCTAACAATCAACTGTTCCTGAAAATACGTTTAAATTCCGTTGGTGACCTGGCTTTTGTGTTTTGTGATTGGTCTAAATTTCTGACCCTAAGTCACGTGACTAAAAACTATTTGAAAACTGGCGATTTTAATTCTGTCACCTCAAATTACTTTTTATTTATTTTAACTTTAATTTATGTCTAATTAGTACCATTTTATTGTTTATCAAAATTAAATCGTTTTGATACTGATTACACCCCATTTCGGCCTCTTATCGGCTGTGTTGACAGGTTTATAGTTTTGTGTTTTGAGGCATTGACCTAATCTTGTTTGACATTTCTATTGTATGTCTTACATATCTAATATTTTCTAACATTGTTATTCTTACTACTAAACATAATTCTGAGTATTCCTACTTTACATACAATATCATTAATTTAAATACCTATGCCTATTTTTCTGACAATAACAATAATACTGAAGCCATGTCAGCTTAGTGGCTTACTAAACACTTTACAATTATGCTTCCTATCCATATTATGACAGTAATGGATGGGTTATACATCTCCTTCCATTAACATCTTTCTATTTTATCACAATCAAGCTTTTATTTTTGGTTTTATTTAATTTGGTAATGTTTATCTAAATAATTCAATGTTGCTTGAGTCTGGCTCAATTCTTTGGACCTATATGTCTAGCAGTTAGCTATTTCTGTATAATAGTTTTTTTTTATGCAATTAGATCCTTCCCAATTACCTGATTAACATATTTGAATAATTTATGAACATCCTGTTCTATAAACAATTAACATTTTTTTTCAACGAAACTATTTATAATATTGAAGTTAATGGTGCACACAGGCTCTCCATATTAACTACTTCTAACACAACTAAACATGGGTGTTTATTACCCTAACTCTTTTGTATATCACTATTCCTATTATCTAAATTATATCATAACAAACAATAACTGTTTACTATTTTAAAATTATTATGTGTTTATAACCCTATGAATAAATAATTGGTCAAGAAATAGAACATTGTAGTTTATAAAACACTTAAAAAAACACTTTGCACTATATTTTGGTTCTTACTTCCATATATGTGGTTCATAAGACCATTATTACTTTAATTTCCCCCACTAACTTTCACCTCCCCACTGGTTTATATCATGATCTTTTGATCATCACTCAATTACTTTAGGAATGCACTCTCACTACCTTTACTTGTTTTAGTTTATTGACTTACAATGTTTTCTTATACTAGTACATATTCTGTTATTATTTATCCTACTGCATTGTATTCTTAACTTTGTTTTATATTTATTGGGTCTTCCTACCAAGGTTATCGTTGCTCAGAAGAATGGGACTAGTTTACTTATTAAATTGGGTCTATTTGTTATGTCTCTTGGTCCAAACTTTTGTTTCCAAGTTCTAATCCTAGTTCTTTGCCTCTTCTCATTTCTTCTGTTAAATGTAAATTCTTCTTTTGGTATACATTGTCGCACGTTTCATTTTTTATTATCAATACATCTGTAGTTCATGTTAGATTGGTTTATGTTGGATTTGTTCATGCCCCTCACCTACTAACTATTGGGTTTTTGTCACGTTATTAGAAATTTTTCTTTGTTTGTTTTCTTCTGAATTTCTTTTTATAACTACGGTTTCTTACAAAATATTTGTTTAATCTTCTTTGATTACTTTTGTTGGATGTTGGAATTAATATTTTAATGTTTATTACATACTTATTAATAAGTTTTTCCCCTTCATGGCTTGTGCTAGTACTTGTTATTGATATCTTATTGTTATAATATATCTTATATATATGTGATGAAATGTACCCTCACAATATTATACAACGTTATTTTTAGACACTTACTTTTGCACATATGCTCTTACCCATTTGTGCGCACTTACCCACGTCTCGAAGGTATACTCTTCTGCAGTATTTACCTTGATGTTCCCCGGCTGGGTCGAAGGCTTTGGTCGTTGATTGAATGTGGATAAGCACGTGAATATCGTTATACAATTTTAATACAAGTAAAGAGTACAGAGGATTTAGTATTGGTTGTGAAATTAGTACGACTATGTTAGTAAAATCATATTCATTTGATTTATTATTTAAAAAATTCAAATTATCATATTAATTATTATTCTGTGTGGGTTAATTACTATTTGAACCCTTATATTCGATAGGAATATAATGTAATTATAACGTGTTTAAAATCTTATCTCTTATATTCTAAGACATATTATACACAAATATAAAACATATATGACCTGAAATATTTACACGGACATATAATACATAACACATATATTAATATAATACGTGATTCACACGTCTGAAATTGACTATTTATCTTGTCTTTGCAAGTGTGGTTTTTATTATAAAACCGCTTAATAAAACCATTCATTAATTAAACAATTATTAAAATTACTAATAGAGAACATTTTATTACTTTTATTAATTACCTTATTAATGTTTCAATTAATAAAAGAAAAATCATCAATTTAAATAACTCTCATACTTGAATTTAGTTCTCTAATAAAATATAAAATACAATAAAATATGATTCTATATTGACCATTTACTTATGAGATTCATAAATTTAACTTATATGCTCTGTTCAATTATTCTTTGAACTTATTTATTATTCATTCTAGAAAGTAAATTTGTATATGGAATCTAGAGCTTCTTTTGATAGACCTCAGGGTCGTTTATAATATTAAATAAATGTCTGACTTCACCTGCATTTTTCTGCACCCATTTAACTTTGTCGTTGCCGTCATCTGGACTCTCGAGTTTGTTGATCCTCTTCGGTATCACCTTCTCTGTCTCTGCGTCGTTGAAATTCCTCTCTCCCGTCTACTGGATGCTGAGTTCTGACGTGGACCTCTGGTCGTGATGATGTACGGCTGGATGTAGCTGCATGTGGATGTCCCTGCGTCCTCTCGTATTCTGCTCTGGTTTTTCTCCTCTTCTTATCTTGTCCCTCGTAGATGTCTCGAAGTTCTATGTTACTTCTTGAAGTTCATTTACGTTACAACTTCTTGTAGATTCGATATTATAGTCTTTCAAAAATAACTCGTGTTCTATTAATACTTGCACCGACGTAGTGCCGGTTACATCGCACTTCAAGTTATGTAATACAGTTAAAAAACATTACTTGACTTAATAAAATTCGCGGTTGCGAGATGCGTGGATTTCACGTAGTTTTCTGTGTTCATTGAGAAAGCGTGTGTCGCTCGCTGGGGTTTTATACTGCTGCCTTCGTCCATTCCTGTTGGAAACTGTTTTGACAAAATTTAACAGGTCCGCGCGTCTATTTAATTGCTAATTTCAACCTACGCGTCTTTCTATGAAGCGCACACTTTTTTATAAATATTATTTCACACATCGTTAGGTATATTATTAAACTTTCTTTATGCAAATTATGAATGTTAAGGTGTGTAAATTATGGCAGTTATGGCAAAATTTCACACGGTGGCTGAACGGTTCCCACGATCATTGACCAATTACTCTTCAATGATAGCGCCAGGCGCTAGCTATGTTTTTACATATGTCGCTGATTCGTGTGACTTCTGGTTTTCGTTCAGTATTTAAAAACTGTGTAAAATTCTCCACCCTCGTATGCATAATTCAACCTGTCTTTCGTTTACACATGTACACTAGTACACACACGCAGACTGATACACAAGCGGCTGCGTGTCATTATGACGCCACCTCTGCCGGTCGTCGCGTGTCACTAGCACAGACAAAATACATGACATTATAGAGCAAAATTTACAAATATTTTGGTATAATACAAGTCCTTCTTAGGAACTTCTTATTTAACACAGGAACATCTTATTTATTTATTTTATGTATGCTACGGTTTTAACATGCAGATATTTAGTTGGTTTGTTTCGCTAAATACGTTTATTATATATTAGTAATATATTTTTCTTAATATTATATAAATATTAAGTAATATTTTTTTAACCCCCCCTTCACTCCAAAAGATCTGATAGCCTAACGTAATGTGTATATTAGTGAGTTTGCATAATAAATAAATGCTAGAATTTAATTATAAAAAAAATAAATCCTTAAATTCGTTGTGATCGTCAATCAATGAATTTTCCGGTGAAGGGTTTGTGAGGATTGGTTACAAGGTATAACACAAATTTTAAATTATTTTTGTCGACGTTTCGACAATATTTATTGTCATCATCAGGAAAATTGTTGCTGAGCTGTTGCGGCACCAGACACAAAACTGTTTGACGTTTGGCGTCGATACGTCGACACAAATAATTTAAAATTTGTGTTATACTTTTTGACCGATCCTCACAAACTCTTCGCCGACAAAATTAAAAGAAAAGAAAATGATACAAGCGCGCGCGCGCGCGCGCGTGTGTGTGTAAAACTGTATTATGAATATTTCAAACTATTCTTGTAACAATATTAAAAATATTAACGATTATTTTTTATTTGCAGGTAAGAAACTGCCTTTACAGACGACCAAATTATTTTTTGTGTCATACTTAATGGTTACACTGTTTATTAAGGTAAGCATATATTTTAAGATGTTGTAAGGCAGAAGATTTTTTTTTATTATGTTGTCAGGATATCCAGTGGCTAGATTTCACGTAGATTTCCGCGGCCGGTGTTTATTATGTACTGTATATGAACTCTTCTTTCGGTATGGACAGCATCGAATGTGTCTTGTAAGACAACGTTTCAACAATATTACAATGGATATTTTCGGATCTATGAGCCTCACAGCCCCATTGTAATATGGGTGGCTTAAAAGACGTATCTGATTCGGTCCATAGCGGAAGAAGTACAGTATTGACAACTTGTTCATTGTTACAATTCTAGCCTAAGTGGCGTTAAAACGTCACTGTCTTTAGTGTTCTGTTCTTATCTACTAAGTAGATAGAATTCTCCTATCTGGAAGCAACAATTAGTGAACGCGCTCAATGTTATCGTCCGTCCGCTGACGGTGAAAGTTGTTGGGTTCCCTGCCTGTAATCGTTCACGATATTCGTGCGTGTCATTTTTGAGCAACTGGCACCGTTTTCCGATGGCGTAGCGTGAAAATGTTATGTCGCCGTACAGTTACCTCAAATGGCGACGAATTTCAGCCGAGAAAAAGAAAAATCTCCTTGCCCAAAGAAACGAAAAACGAATAACCGCGTGTGGGTTTCTAATTTTGACGCTATTTGCAAATGACGTAATATGTTTGCCGCCTAACAATGGACTTCTAAGCCTTACACGGCAGGAGTCAATGTTGTTAAGATCTTCAGATTCCGGGCTGTTTGCTCGGATTGTTTGTGGTCTGTTGCTACAGAAATAAGCAAACGTTTCGGGCGTCCCATCGACGGCCATCATTAGTGGTACTGTGGTCTGCAACGTGCGACATCTGCGTTAGAGAAAGCTCGACCAGCACTGATAATGGCCGTCGACGGCACGGCCGAAACGTTTGCTAAATTGTGTAGCAATGAACCACGTCCAAACAGCCCGGAATCTGAAGATCTTAACAACAATGGCCTAAGTGTTTCTGCCAAGTACACTTAGCGCTATTACAGCAGACAGCAGAATATAAGTAATAGGCCCGACAGTCGTTCCTGAACAGTAAGCTGCGCCGACCCAATCAAAGCAAAGTTTTATCTAGTTAAAGCAAAGCAATATTTCATAAATATTTTAGACTTTTTTCAAATAAATACTTTTTCAGTTGTCTGCTTTAAATTTGAACAATCAAATAATCGATCTTCCTGCTGTAGTAATAAGTTTACGAAACAATAACTCTACATGAGAAGTCTGTAATTTAGGAAATTCGTACCTATCTGCTAATTTATAAAATTGCTTTGAGTCTGTATAACTGTGCATCTAGTTCAATGATGAGCCATAAGAAAAGGTAAATACGTCGAAACAACTTCTAGATTGCACAGTGAAAATTATTTTGGAGGATGGAGATGGAGCTTTAACGGGAAAACCTAAATCAAGTCATCATGAACTGGCAAAGCTTTAGGACGGAAAAATCTGAATTTTTGGCATAGCTAATTTCTAAGAACGAAAATCCGTTTAACTTATACCGCCTTGTGTCCATGAATAACATAACGTAATACCATGTAAAGTGTATAATATCAGGAGCGGATCCAGAAAGCAATTCTGGTGGGGGGGGGAAGAGCTGACTTGCGGTGGCGGATTATGGAAAGTTGGGCTCTTCTTTAGAGACCTAAAGGAATGAATGAAGATACAAATACTGTTTGTTGTTACAAAGAAAATGCGCGTTGAAGTACAGGTTTATAATCATATCTGCGTTTGTCGGCTCATCATCATTTTAACGTTATTCACTTACGTTTAGGATATACATTACTATGGTACGCAACACACTGCTGTTTCTGTAATATGTTTCAAACAAAATTAACATGCTGGTACAGTAAAGTTACAATTAAATGTGATTTTAGAGTAAAACGATGAACCTATATAACGTGATATTTTTTATCATATTCACAATTACAAAACAATTCTACAATCAGAAAAAATTTCTTCTGAAGTGACACTTAGAGGTAATTAGATTGGTCGCCAGGGGGTATAACCATTTGCCTACTGATTTCAGTAGGCCTGTACAGACCGAAAACATAAGAATTTTCTTATTTTTTTAAGAAATCCTCTGCTTCTTTCGTCAAGCGCCAGGCACATATGCTGTTGCGCCTCCGACCGTGTACAAGTTAGACCACACCACCGCTAGAAAGTAATCAGTCAGTCTGCATTTCCAAAACGCGTAGCGATGAGGGGTGTTTTGAGTGTGCGTGTGTTTTAACGTGTAGATGTCGCATTGATACTGAGGAATGTTGCAGCAAACCACAACATTAGATAAATGTGATCAGAAGCCTATATTGCAACTCTAAAATAATAGTAGATACCGGAAAGACAAAGACTGAAGAAATTCTAGTAAATAAAGGAAAAATGCAGTGATGTAGGATTTTGGCTATGCTTTTTAATTGACGACATCATCCAATCATGGAGACGAGATATTGCCTTAGGAATTCGACTTACCCAGAACATGAGTTTGGATATTTTATTGTATGCTGACGATGTGTAGTCTTAATACAGAAAACAGAGGATAAATTGCAGTATACTTTACATCGTTTATATCATATTAGTAAGCCATATGATTTTCATATATCTAAGCAGAAAACAAAAATCATGGCTTTGAGCGGAAAGTTTCCAGTCAGATCAAAAATTATTCTTGAGGGAACAGTTTTGGACAAGTCTCGGACTTCAGTTAACTGGGTTGAACTATCAGTATTGGAAATGACATATGACGAGAAATCTCTACAAAAATATAGAGGTTTCAGATGATGTGTGGTGTCATACACAGAACGTTTGGGAAAAAGACAAGAAAGATGTATGAAGACCGCGAGTAAGATGGAGAGTAACTCTGTGAAGACGAAACAGGCAAAATGCCTACTCCGTGAGGTGCAGAAGAAGAAGAAGAAGAAGAAGAAGAAGAAGAAGAAGAAGAAGAAGAAGAAGATCATTGCATTTGAAAACCTTTAATTTTAGTTTTTATTCGCCTTAGTGGACTTGGGTAACTTTACCACTAACCTCCTCTTGAGTTTCCGCCTGAAGCAATATAATAAACACTCGTGGAGGTATTAACTCTAGATGAGCTGAGAGCAAAACAAAAATGAAGTAGGGTGTAAAGAATAAGTGTGCATGCGTGTATTTGATAATTTTAAATCAAAGGTAAACACGGCGTCGAGGTGCACATGCTTTGGTGAACAGAGCATCGACGGACGCGTGCTGTTTGTACAATGCCGGCGATGCGGCAGACAAGCCTTGAGGGTGAACATGGTTAACCGTGAACACGTTGGGAGAGACCGCACACGGCTAACTGAGCAGCCTTTGCACATTGAGGCAGCGATCGCATACGCATACGACGGGAACGTCTCTCAAAGGGCTGTGCCGATGACATGCGGTTGCCGTTTGTCTGTTTATAGTACCTACAGACAACAAAGACGCAGGATTTTACTTTAACCTTCTATGAGTATAAACGATTTGATTATAAATACTTATTGATAAAAATGATTTCTGTCTATAAAAAATCTCTTGAATTAGAAATGATGATTATTTATTTTGAACGCACAATTTGTTTAAATAAATTTCAAAAAATTTGAATTAACACGAGGCAAATACCTCTTTGAATGAACTATTGTTTGCTGGGGACTTGTCACAGTAATTTTTGTGGTTAGCCCACACGGCCGGTGTCAATATTATCAAAATGATTAAGAACCGGGCTGTTAGGCCGTGGTCGGTTGCTGTATAACAGCGACATCGTCGGCAACGTTTCGAATCTCACCCTCGGCGATTGTCTTCAGGCCGCAAAAAGCGACAGTGTTGTGAAACAGTTACAGCGGATCTTGGCCGTACCATACCCGACAACTTTTTCCGGTAATAGAAACTACCCAAACAGAGGTAACAAACAAAGATAACATACCTTTATCTTGTTGGTACATCCTCTTCATTCACTTATTAATATTTATATATTTATATATATTAACACTTTCACTGTGAACTTACTTTTAGGTTTTGATTTCCCAGACGTTTCGACGTAGTATTCGTCTTCCTTAATGGGATTTAAAATACTAAATCCCATTAAGGAAGACGAATACTACGTCGAAACGTCTGGGGAAATCAAAACCTAAAAGTAAGTTCACAGTGAAAGTGTTAATATATATATATATATATATATATATATATATATACCTTTATCCTACAAAGCCCTATGTATTTTTTTGAGGTCGATCCCTCTGAAAATTGTTTGACAGAGGTAAAAAATGTGGGGTAAAAAATTTGGAAAAACCAGAAAATTGTTACCACAACCACATATGTAAAAGAATTTTAACCACAATCTGTATATAGTGTTCAGCTTTGGAAAGTTTAAAATATTGTAGCACCACGGCCTGGCCCGGATTTCCCACTAGGCACACTAGGCACGTGCCTTGGGGCGGCAGGCTCAGGGTGGCGGCACGAGGTGAAAAATTATTTGTTAAAATTTCATGTTTTCGGTTTTTTAATTACGGCATTTGTATTGAGCACTTGCATTATGGCCAAATTGAAGAAAATGGTTTTGAAATAACCTTTAATTAGATCATTGAATAACACGGTATTGACACTGGGCCTATCAATAGCGGTGATCGGAGCGGAGCACGGTCGTATATACAGGTCTGGACACTCCGTTGAAATTCTTGTCCGCTTTTTTGCCAACTAAAATAGTTTGTTTCGATATCGCTTGGGGCACCTCGATCTAGAAGTCAGTCCCTACTGTGGATGATCATACATTCAAAGCATAATAGAGAATGTTCTTTAAATGAAGGGAAGAACTTGATACATTTAATTTAGTTATATATTAGATATTTTAGATTTAATTTTAGTTTTAACATTTAATTTTAGATATTTGAAATAGAGATAGTTGAAATTTTCAGCAACTTTTTTTCAGCAGTCAAGGAGAATTGAATATATAGAAGTTACTTGTTGGGGGGGGGGGCTAACAATAGTGCCTAGGGGCGGCAGGACACCTAAATCCGGGCCTGACGACGGCACAAAAAATTGTTCAGTTATCAATTTAAACAGAATTTTATCTACAATCTGAATTTAATGTTTATGGTTAAAAATTAAAAAGGTTTGGACAGCGGCGCTTAAAAAGAGTATTATAATTTTGGTAAAATTGTGACAGTTCATGGCAAACATCAGACTAAAGGGGTTGACGTTGAACCAAATCCGAATGTAATGTGTGCTTTACTACAAGCCAAAAGTAGAAGTCGAAAGTTTGGAAAACGTCTAAGCGATTTCTGCAGTTCAGGGAGCTAACGTATATACAGTTTTCTGTTTCATTCTACACAGTCGACGCATTCTATTTTGTGGATTCCATGTTTATTGTGGTTTCAGGTTAAGTTTAATTAGGGCTACCATATTTTTCAGATCAAACATTAGGACACATTGGTAATATTGTTGGTGTAAACGAGGACATTCAAAGACACCTTGATAACATTGGTGTGGTTTTGACCGATGGGGGTGTTATAAACGAGGACATTCAAAGACACCTTGATAACATTGGTGTGGTGTTGACCGATGGGGGTGTTATAAACAAAGTTCTAAACAAACCAATATTTTCATCATTTTATAGTTTATTTATAATTTTATAATAAATTATTAGGACACCTTTGAAAGGAAAATCCTCAGACGCATTATAGGCCCAATACAAGAAAATGGCTCATGGAGACTGAGATACAACAACGAACTGTATCAAATATATAAAGAGATACCAGTCTCAAAATTTATAAGGATACAAAGATTGCGTTGGGCCGGACATGTTATGAGAAAGGAGGATGGCAGGAACCCCAAGAGGGCTTTGCTGGGTACATGGGAGGGAACGAGACCTAGAGGTAGACCGAGGAAGAGGTGGGAAGATGGCGTTGCAGAGGACGCGAGAGACATGGGGATAAGAAACTGTGTGCCGAGTCTAGGCTTAGATCGGCGATTAACCAGTATATAACGTCCGGTAAACGTTAAAGGCAGTACAGTATTTAAAGCGGTTTAATTAGTGCTACACCCTAGCAGTGACGATAAGCACTAATTCTGGGTGAGTCTAGAGTGCTTGAGAGGTGCTGGCCTCTAGCGACAGCCCCGGTTTGCGAGTTTGAAGCGGAAATAACGTTTTTCTGCAAAGCTTGTCTCGCATCAAACTTCGTCGTTTATGGCTGCCTTTTCTACTCCGGACAGATGAAGAAATTTTCTTCCACCATTCTTCCCACTATGACAGGCTAAGATCTCAATAGAACTGCGGGTTCCCCGAGGAAGTCGAGGAAACAGCCCAACAACAACCTGAACATGTAACACCTAGAACTTCTCTCACTTCATCTGCCGGAGGAATTGCCATGACGAAGCACCAACACCTGTAATGTAGGCCACGAGATTGCCACTTCACCCCCATGGACAAAAATAAGGTGATCTCAACCCATTATATTCTTTATACGTAGTGATGCACTCAATAAGAGCCAGTGAACCAATTCAATCAGTCAACAACATGACTTTCAAGTTTTAAATATTTTTATTGGATCCCCAATTAACGGGACAGTATAGTGCGTGAACTGGGTGGGAAATCATTTGTATATTTTATTAATTTGTTGTATAATCTGGTAGCTCAGGGGCTGACATGTATCTTTGGCATTTCACCTTTCACACGTGCAATTCCTTCTTATTTTCAGTATAAGGGTTTCATTACTGCTATTAATTCATTAAATCAATTTGTAATTTCTCTGTTTCAATTTAGTGTTCATTATATATATATATATTCTCATTTTTAAATTCAGTTTGGTTTATATAAGGATAGAAATTTCTGTGGTAGTTAAGTGGATTCACAAGTTTGATCCTGTACTGGTGCCTGTTCATGCAGTGTTATACGTGTTGTTGAGACAGGTTGAATTATGCACCGACTGGCAAATGAACATGTCGGTCTCTGGGCCAAAATTACTTTTTAAAAGGGTTATAAGATTCATGACATATTCCTATTTTCACAACTTAACAATATTTCTATATATATATTCTATTAATTAATTGTGATAACTGGGGTGTTCATTGTTTTCTAAATTTTTATTTCTCCCAGTATAAATGCCCAGTGTGGCCGTATTTTATAATAGTATTAGGCACTTGGCCAAAATTTTGAATTTATTATGTCCTGGGGACTACTGGAGTTGCATAAGCATAATCTAATACACATGTAATGTGTTATGCACAAATTAAGAATTGTAATCCTAACATGGATTTCCATGAAATAATTAATTAATTTATTAATTAATAAATTAATTTGGGCGTGGCAAGAGATCTTTGTATAATTGTACTGTATTGTGGAACATGTAAATGTATTGTGATTTGTGTGTGTATTTTGCGGGGTTTTATATGTATTGTACATTTGGGTGTATTTTTGGGGGAGTTAGATATAGGGTTTTTATATAAGAAAAGATGAAACATAGGGTCATATATCCATTTAATTTTTGATGACATTACTTTATTCTATCTCAATTAATTTTTGCTGAATATTTCTTCTAAGAAAGTAATTTATTTTAATTAACTTTAATAACAAATATGTGGATTTGTCTCTATTTAATTTTAATTAATTTTGTTTGAGAATTGGTTATTCTAATTTACATTATCAAGAAGTCTATAAAAATTCTCTCCATTAAGTTTCAATTGATCATTTTAAAGAGAACTTAGAAAATAAATCTTATATTTATTAATAGCTTTCAGGAAACATTACTTTAAGAAAATTAATGATTTTAATTTTTAATTCATTTTAAAGAGAAGATAGCAAATAAATTTTATATGTGTTAATAATTTTCAGGGGACATTGTTTAAAGAGTATAAATTATTTTAATTAACAATTTAAGGGGAAAATAGATTCTGACTGTTGTATTTATTAATTTTGTTGTTAAAATTGTTTTTAAAAAGGAGATAGAATAATAAAAGGGATTTTATTAATTGTTAAATTTATGAGTTTTCATTGCAAGTCCCGTCTCACTGGATCCAGCGCATTTTTGGCTTCTCTAGGCTTTGGTCTAGTTCTAATTAACTTGTGGCCCCTCTTTTCAAAAAAAAAAAAAAAAAAATCTTTTTTTTTTCAGTCTAAGTTAAAGAGGGGTTACAACTGGAGGAAGGTTGCAGTGGATAGAGTGGATTGGAGGCGGAGATTGGTGGAGGACAGGGCCCGACTTGGGCTGTAGCGCCATAGGAGTGAGGGAGGGATTATAAATTATTAGGACAATTATTCATTATATTAAATATTATTAATATAATTAAGGAAACATTATTTGAATTAATGTGTTCTTTTGGCTTTATGCTACACTGAAAATTTCGATCGCACAAATTGAACACCCAACTTTATCTTCCGAACTACTAATCTGCACAATAACGGATACTGTTTTCCAGACTCTGATTGAATGCACACTTTTGTCTCGAAACATATTAAAAGTTAATTAATTAACTGAAATTAAAACGCCTATTTTACTAACACAACTAAAATAACACGAATGACATAAGCAAGGATTCGAACATAACAAAAGACGACAGTATTCCGTTATATTAAGTAGTACGTTATTATGATTCGTCGTGTGTACGTAGGTGTATCCCGGTCATTCCACGATTAATTAAAACATGTTAATTTTTAAACGCTATTAATTAGGAACTAACTGTGTCAAAAACGAGGACAAAATCATGTTTTGGCTGAACTTAGCCCGGATACTCGGACATAACCTAACATCCAGTACAGTCCGGCGCAAACGAAGACGTATGGTAGCCATAGTTTAATTTAATTTTTGGTTTTATTTTATCAAGAATTTAGTTGGCTCCGGTGTAACATTTTTTTTTTTTTTGACTCGGCCATCTGAGGACCACATGCTAATTTCAATTCTTTATTCCTTGGTCTTTTCTCCAATATTCTTTCATCTTTTTGCTATGTCTCTTCTTCCTGTCTTTAATCCACATTGAACCTGCGTTTTTCTCTCTCCCACCCTGGACTCCTTCCATATTTTAACACTTTTGCTCGAAAAACTTCTCTTTCAATTGATTTTTCTTTGTTTATATTATTTTTTTCTAAATCCTTTTTGACTTCTTTAATCCAACTTGATGTTGACTCCTTCCCCCACACATATTTTAAGATCTGTTTTGTTAACCTATTGTCGTCCATTCTATATAAATGTCCAAAAAACTAATCATTTTTCTCACTGTTTCTGTTATATTCTCTATACTTTGATATATTTCATCATTACTTCTTAATTTCCAACGTTCTGAAGTTTTTCGTGGGCCTAATATTTTTCTAATAATTTGTCTTTCCAGTATTTCTAGTTTGTCTAAATTATATTTCAATGCTACACATTCACTTGCATATAGACATTCTGGCCTCACTACTGTGTTGTAATGCCTTATTTTCGCATTTTTAGATATACATTTTTTGTTGTAAATATCTTTAGTTATACCATATGCTCTTTCCATTTCTCTTTTTGGTTTTTATTTTTATTTTGGTTTTATTTTATAAAAATGTTGTTGGTTGCAGATTAACATATTTTCATTGGTTTGTCCCTTCAAACAGCTTAGTCAGTTTTCGAGTTACATGTTCATAAAGTGTAGTAGATAGAATAATTGTATAATTTCAAAACAATCTTATCTTTGTGATAATTACAACAGAAATTGAACACGTCTGTTATCTGTACAACGCAATCATATCTCCGTAATAGCCGAGCGGGGACACTACTCCATTCCATTAAGAGAGTAGATCGTTAGACTGTAATACAATGACATACATACGCTGTCTGTTTGTCTGTCCGCCTTGCCTTCGACTTAATTATCTAGTCTCAGCATGTTTACAAACGACTGGGGACACACAGGACAGGACGGTGCTTGTTTAGGAGACCGTAAACAGTCCCCCCCCCACAGACACACACAACCACACAACGACTTTATATAGAGACCCACAGTCAAGACACTGATGTTGCCCTGATTACCTGTCTGTTCCATTTCAGGAGAAACAATAGCGGACCAAATAACGTTTAGCAGTGTACGTGTAGCGTTTAGCAGTCTATGATGGGAGAACGAATACCACCTTGGCCTTTCGATTCACAACAAACTGTGATTGTGATCAGCAACAAAATCAGTAAAATTGGAAAACAGATTATCTTAATCGCTTTGTGTAAAATATGTATATCGATTGAACGAGCTAAATAAATTGAATTAAATTTAGAAATATTTGTGGTACGATTCTTAGAATTCTTAGAAATAAAACAAGTCACAGCACAAGGATTAAATTTTATAAGACATTTGCAATACCTACATTGATATTTTCAAGTTTCCTACATCTTCCTATACTTCTTTGTCTTATAAACTTCTATTGCCAAACACACTTAGTAGGTATCCTATTCAGACGAGCAATCCATCTCTCTCTCTCTCTCTCTCTCTGGTCTCTGCAATACGATTTTGGATATTAAAAATGTTTAACTCTTTACGAATGTCTTCATTGTAGGGTCAAGCCTTGAACTGCTCCCAAGAATTTATTCTGATAATTTCTTAATTTGTGGTCAGCCTGGTCCAAAAGTAGAAGTGAAAATGTTAAGAAAGTTGTAAAACTCTATGTGGGGTATTTAATTCCGAAGATTTGTATGTAATTTTTTTTTGTATCGGCCATCTGAGGACCACATGCCAATTTCAAGTCTTTATTCCTTGTTCTTTCCTTTTCTCCAATATTCTTCTTTCTTTTCACTATGTCTTTTCTTTTTGTCTTCAGTCCACTTTGAACCTGCATTTCTCTCTCTCCTATCCTGGACTCCTTTCATTTTTAACACTTTTGCCTGAAAACTTCTCTTTCAATTGCTTTTTCTGCGTTTATATTAATTTATTCTAAATCTTTTTGGGCTTCTTTAATTGTATGCCATTTTATTTTGTATATAAACCAATAAAACAGTAACAATATAAAGCAATATTAGCAGGGATAACCTGTGAATAGATTGCTTAGAGTTTGCAAATGGTCTACCAATCCTTTCAGGTTCAGTGGAAACAATCGTTGGACAAGTGGAATTGCCGCTAGAACAAGTCGAAAGAGTTGGTTCAAATTTCTTTCAAAAAAACCAAGTTCATGACAAACATCAAGACAGTATCCAAGAAAATAAATACTCAATGGTGTCAAATCTATGGAACTGACAAATTCAAGTATCTCGGATAAGTTATCGAACAAACTATCTTAGAGAAAGAAGCCATTAAAACACGCGTTAATAAGATGAAAGTTGCTTACCATTTAACCAAGGATACATATAACAAAAAATAAATATCCATTAATGCAAAACTTAGGCATTACTCAAAAGTAATTCGCCCGGAAGCACATTCTGCAACTGAGGGTCTGACTCTGAACAAGAAAGTGATGATGGAAGAACTGGAAGTCAAAGAAAGGAAAATATTAAGAAAAATCTTGGGGTCAATAAATATGGAGAACAGTACAGAAGACGCCACAATAATGAGCTGTACACACGTGTTGAGAAAATACAGACGTAATTAGAAAAAGATGAATTACTTTCTAGAGACATATTCAAATAATGAATCCTGACAGACTAACAGGGAAGCTTTTTAACTATTTCAGAAAGCTCAAAATGCCTAATACGTGGTTCAAAGAAAAAGAAAAAGGCATAGAAGAATTCCATATTACTCATTAAGACATTGAAAAATGATAGCACTCAAAAAGAAATCAAAAAATGCCCAAGGTTTTCAGGAAAACACCAAGAAGAGGATATATGCCATCTGGACTGACGAAAGGAGGGAGGGACTTCTTCTAGGTTAGCAGCCCATAGGCTGGTTGTTGGCAGCAGCTCACTGTTCTTCACGCTTCTCTGCTTTTATTTTCAACTTACAATATGGTGTGCAATTCATATCGACCATAAGCTGTTTCATGTAGTCTAAACGGGGTCGTCTTCTGTGATTCTTCCCTTCAATTGTTCTCTTAACCAACCCATTGTGTGATAGTATGTGCTCTATAAACTTAGCTCTTCTGCCTTTTAAATTTTGTAGAAAGCTCTTCTCCTCCTGAGCTCTTCCAAAGACTTCCTCATTCGTTATCTTCTCCCTCCAGCTTATCTTGAATATTCTTCTGTAGCACCAGGTCTCAAAAGCTTGGACTCTTTTCTTGTCACTTTCTCCAATTGTCCAAGATTCACCCCCGTATAGGGTAACATTCCACACGTATTACTAGATTCTTCCTTATTTTTAAGCTGATAGTGTTTGAAGTGAAGAGGTTTCCTGTTTGTTGAAAGCAATTTTTGCCTGGTTAATTCTGCTTATAATTTCCTTACTGCTACGTCCATCACTTGCAATTGTACTTCCTAGATAGTTATATTCTTTAACTGCCTGGAGAATATTATTTGCAAGAGTTGTTCTGACCGGATCTTCTGCCTTCCGACTACAGACGGATATCAAGGAGAGACATCGATCAAGAATGAAGGAGATATGGGTGAGGAGGAAGAGAGTGGAGAAGAATGGAGGAACCAGTTGAACCAAATGTAATCCACAGTGGCCCATATAAAAAAAAAACAATATAAAACCAATAATTAACACGTTTCTATTGTTTTAATAAAATTATATGCGATAATCATTATATAGCGATACCGACTATCGCACAGTAGAAATATCGAAAATCAGTGTAGGTACGGTTATTGGCAAAGTACCCGTGATTCGTAAAAGTTATTTTCCTTTGTCTGTTACATTCGATTGTCTTATTTCGTTGCCGTCGTCAAGACAATATATTTAACCAGTAGTTGTACTAAAATATCTGCGCTCTTAGGTACAGTACCTTATCTGTAAGACGCAGACGACATACAAAAATGTCTACTCCTCTGATACAAAACAATTGGAAGGGTATTTTTATACGCTATTCTTCTCTCCATGTTTCATATTCAATATCGTTTCTGTGAACGAACAACGTACGTCTGTATATTGGCTGTATCCGTTTAGTCAAAGCAGAAGTAACTTGATAGCTCGCTGAGACACGCTTGCGCGCGCGCGCACACACAAAGTCGTTCTCTCTCTCTGTCTTTTGCTGAAGCGAATCGTAAGGCGTAGCTAGTTCACTCTACGAAGATAATTTAAATTCAATACGGGCTCTTTACTGGTATCGATAACGCTATGAATATACGGAAACTTTATTTCGTGTAGTCTGTTCCCCGAGGCCATTAACTTGTCAATATTCGTATAAATAATTTCATTAATGTCAACGGTATTTTTCAAAGGTCATTCAAAAGTATTTTAATTGTATGTTTCTTTGCGCGTGCGCGCGCGCGAGAGAGAGGGAGAGAGAGAGAGAGAGAGAGTGTGTGTGGGAGTGTTATTTGATGTACACCTAAAATTTTAAGATGTTCTTCTTTTGTTCTTTTTTTGTCATGAGCTATACTTCACTCACATATGCCAACGCGAGCATCGCAGTTGTTTTAAAAAATTCAAGTATTGTCTTGTGTCTTGTTTTAGCAATTCTCTTAATATTTCTTTGAATCGTTCCAGAAATATTCCTAAATTTATTTCTTCTTCTTCTTCATCTCAACGTAATTACAAGTGTAATTCTACAGCCCAACGTGAGCCCTGGCTTCCAACATCAATCTTCTCGAAAGTCTCCTATCCATTGCCATCTCAATGTAACCCCTCATATCCATTCTCCTGAGATCTTATAGCACATCATCCAACCATCTTTTCCGAGGTCGGCCCCTCTTTCTGTTTTTATGGTCTTGCGCGCTCAAGATTTTCTCTGGCATACGCTGATCATCCATCCGCTCTAGGTGACCTAGGTGAGACTTTATAAATCTTACAATGTCCTTATGATTCGATAGCTTACCTGTCTCCTGGTTATTTCTTATTTTCTATTCGTCATCTTCTTTAACTGGGCCATAAACACGTCTTACGATCTTTCTTCTAAACCTTCTTAGTGTTACTTGTTCATTTCTTGTCAATGTCCATGTCTCGCCTACATAAGTAACAACCGGTCTGATAAGCGTTTTATATATTTATACTTTTGTGTTACGACTAATGAGTTTGCTTCTCGATAGTCTGCTTTTAGAATAATATGTCCTACTTCATATTTGTGTCCTGTCACATATTGTCGTGTTTATGGATCCTTCATTATCGATCATGTTACCCAGGTATGTGAACTTGTTAACTGAATCAAATGAATTATCTTCTATGTATAAATTATATTGATTTCTTCTTTTTTGTGATACAGAAATCACCATGTACTTAGTTTTGCTGATATTTACATTGAGTCCAACGGATTTTATATTTAGTTCTTTGTATACCTCAAGTAGCCGTTGTCTTGACCTGCCTAATATCACAACATTGTCAGCGATAAATTTATTTATCTTGTCACTTATATCAGCTTTAGACTGACAGCTTACTTCACATAAAAAATATTTAGAACGGATTAATTGTTCTAAAGTACTTTGTTATAGCTAGCTCAGTTCCCATTGGATATTTACCATAAAAAACCGTGGTTGTAGTTGTTTTTCTCTAAACTTTTTAAGTGATTACTATTTTGTAACATCTTGTAACTGAACCATGGATCATTTTGAGTCAATGAAGTCATAATTACGTGTAATAATGAAATCATTAAAGTGTCTTTTTAAATGCCTTTACGGACGATCTTGTACTATACCGGATTAGCACTCGATAGTCAATCAACTCGTGAACTTTCTGACCTGTGCTCGTGCGCTTTTGTAGGCCAATCTTCTTAACTTAGTTATCGAGTTCAGAGAGAGACTGAATTATACGATATGAAGAAGAAAATGAACTAACATTTTAGCCTTAAATCTTTTCTGTTACTTATTTCTTTAACAATACTTGCTATTACCCAATCATCTTTATGGTAAGGTCAAAGGACCTCGTATTTCGCAATCGACAAATTAATTTTAACCCGAAATACAACTGAAATCACATTGCAATACACGTAATTTGTAAAAATCGTTAATAATACTCCAACCAAAATTTTTATTTTAATAAAATTAAGAAAATTTAATTGAACTACACGCCGGAATCGATACGATAACTGAAAATAAGCAGAAGTTTGAGGAGGCTATATAGCACACACTGCCGATACTTAAATGGGTTATTTTTAATTTAACAAAATCGTAACAGTTCCTAACCGTATTTAATTGTTACTTAACTGTCATAAAAAACATCTATAAAAATATTGTATGTTAAAGCGGCTTCATTAACGGCGACATATCAGTGATTTAAACCGATCTGTAAACTACGTATCCTAACGAGAGAACTACTCAAGACTGTATACAGGAGACGCCAAGGGATAAGCCGTGGAACGCTGAAAATCTGTAGGTGACAACGAGCCACGGTAATTGACACGCGAAATGACAGATTTTGTCCACACACACGATCTTCTCCTTGGAAACAAAACGCGCCGCGCTTCATCTACAAAAACATTACACGTGGGGAACGGCAGTTTATTCTTCCGGTCGTGCCGTACACACAAGCCACGATTTTACACAGTGTCTGTGTGTATGGATGGATAATGAGTTACAACTGAACAAACAATCTAATATCTGATGCTTGTGGGAGAGAAGGAGAAGAAGAAGAAGAAGAAGAAGAAGAAGAAGAAGAAGAAGAAGAAGAAGAAGAAGAAGGAGAAGGAGAAGGAGAAGGAGAAGGAGAAGGAGAAGGAGAAGGAGAAGGAGAAGGAGAAGGAGAAGGAGAAGGAGAAGAAGAAGAAGAAGAAGAAGAAGAAGAAGATATTTTATGTCTTTTGCTAAGCCATTCTTAATTTTCTTTTTATTATGCCTCTTCTGTTTTAATTTTTATCTGGTTTGCCTTTTGAGGAAATTTGGAGAGATAGTACCTATGCAAAGGTATTTTCAAAGGTGTCTCGAAGTAAAGGATATAAATGAAATATTTCAATTTACAGAAGTCAATGGTGGGATCATCTGCAAAGGATGACAGAGGATCGATTGCTGAAAGCGGCACTGGACTATAAAGTCATTAGTAGAAGAGACGTGGGTCGTCCGAGGGTAATATGGGTGCTGGAACAGGTTTATATAAGCTTTCCCTTGAAGAGGAGAAGAAGAAGAAGTACCTTTACACCGGATTGACTGAACATTGGTCCCCAGGGTTGGATGAAGTGATGTTAGCTCCCATAGGAGTCGTTAACCTCTCTCCAGGCAAGACCGTACTGCGTGGTGAAGTACCGCATCCTACAAGAGGTGACTCTGTTGATGCAGAACAGTACGCATCTAGACCGGAAGGTCGATCAATATTCCTGGCGGAGGGCAGCAGTAGCCACCAGTACCAATTTAGAGCGTAAGGGAAATGATCCTGCACCGGCTTATCTTTGGAATATTAGGGGGGGGGGAATCTAGTTGGATTTAGTCGGTTGTAATACCGCGTCCTGTTGTTATAGGATTACATTTTGCTGCTGCCTTGCAGTTGGGTGTTAGGGCATCAAAAGCTAGGGGAAGACAATCATGAGTAAAAATTACCTGGAGTCATGTGCCAGCCACTATACATGACTTAAGCCGGCTACGCACTAGCCATCCCCGCTGGACGTCATGACGGATAGTAAGTCAAAAACGACAGTGCGTAGCTTTGACATCCATCCGCACGTCGTGTATTTTTTGAAGTATGTACACGACGAAAAATGAGTCCAGCAAGACCATCAGCTCAAGCCGTACGACGTGTGGATGGATCGTGTGTAGTGTTGACGGATGTCAAGGAATCGTGCATCGTGCATGTTTGATCATGCATATACGCTTGCTGTTTATCAAATCGTCATTTTCGAGCAAGTACAGTACATGTTTTTATAGCACATTCGTTTAATAAATGTTTATTGTTTAATTTTACGTTACATTCATTCTTTAGTTTATATTTAATAAGTAACGATTCAGATACAATTTTAGTTTAATATTTAGTTTAGTTTATTCTTCGTTTACATAATACTGTTACGACGGTCTAACTGATCGTCGTATGGTACAGTGGAAAACAAAATAAGTACAAGACACCAATTAAGTCACTAATCACCAGCTTTAATTTTCACAGTTAAACAGTTCGTAATTAACAACACTGTCTCTTACAACAAATCAAATAAAAATTGTTCACACGCAATAAAATGTCTACTAAAATTAAACACAATTATATTACAGTTATACCGTCCGATTATAAAACACCACTCTTAACTAATAACCACTTGAACGGGCACAGTAATATCGCGACTATAACCCTCGAAACGCACTGTCAATATATCGCACTAATACTCAACTAAACGTCGTTGAGTACTGGTATTTATACCGCCCCAAATTACTAGATTATTCCATAATGCGCGATAGCGTCAGTATAGTTACGACGTAATTACTTGCGGCCTTGACACAGTCCGTGCGCCCGCGTGAAGTCTGTTACAGTCTAGAAAATTCGTCAACAAGCACGTACGCCACACACGTTACATTGCGGATCACTCTGGAACATTCTATAAACGTAGATTGTTCTGTGATGTCGTAACACTTCCCCCTCCTTAAACCTGTTCGTCCCGAACTGGCAAACCGTCTCTGAAGTACAGCTAACAGAGAACGAAACTGCACTCGGTCTTGTGTGCGCGGTGACAAATTTTTGTTAGAGCTAGAGTGGGGGTAACATGAACCGCACTTGAGTTGTGTTGCCGTGGTGTGTGTTTCAGTGGATGTATAGTCGTATCAAAATTTAAATGGGCGTTAGAAATATAATTTGCATAGTTTTCTTCCTTATTGTGTTATATATATTTACTTACTTACTTACACTTACTCGTAAGTGTTTAGATACTGTATATGGTTGAGATACTGTATATCTGAAGTATATCGTTATTTACTTCATAGATAATGTATAAAATGTACGCTAACGTGGAATTCAGAAGTAAAGTGAAACACAAAACGTTGAGTGGACAAAGCCGGGAAATTATTAGTTGTGTATTGCAGTTTATGCAAAACGAGGCAAAAAAAGTGTGCCAGTTATACCTTTGGCTAAAGTGCAGGAACGCGTTGCAGCAGCTACTGGTGTAAGTTTACGGACTGTGAAAACGATTGCCGGTAAGTCGCGAAAAATTGAGTGCGGTGGGTCGACATCTTTTTCAACACCTAAAAAGAAATTGAAAAATAGAAATAAAAAAATTGTGCTGGATGACTTCGATCGATGTGTTTTACGTAGACTAGTTTAAAATTTTCATATAAATGCAAAGAGGGTGCCAACATGAAGGCAATCCACAAAAAATTTTGCAGTGATACGGAATATAGAGGTTGTGTAGACACATTACGAAAAGAATTACACACAATGGGATTTAAGTGGGTGAAAACAAAATCAGACCGGAAACTTCCCATGGAACGACATGACATAAGACAGATGAGACTGAACTATTTACGCACAGTACTGAGGTACAGAGAGGAAAACAGAAACATTGTTTATATGGACGAGACATATTTACATTCTACGTATACACAAGTAATTAATGCTTGATGCCTTTACTTGGTGAAAATCCATTTTGTAAGTTATAGTAAAAGATAAAACAATAAAATAGTTTTAGTGATTTTTACTCGTCAATTTATTAAAATTATAAATCCATGACAGCTGTTTCGGCAACACAGTGCCTTCATCAGATGGTGTAAGCTGATGGTGTGATGGAGTCAGCTTAATGCTTGATGCCTTTACTTGGTGAAAATCCATTTTGTAAGTTATAGTAAAAGATAAAACAATAAAATAGTTTTAGTGATTTTTACTCGTCAATTTATTAAAATTATAAATCCATGACAGCTGTTTCGGCAACACAGTGCCTTCATCAGATGGTGTAAGCTGACTCCATCACACCATGATGGTGTAAGCTGATGGTGTGATGGAGTCAGCTTACACCATCTGATGAAGGCACTGTGTTGCCGATACAGCTGTCATGGATTTATACTTTTAATAAATTGACTAGTGAAAATCACTAAAACTATTTTATTGTTTTATCTTTTACTATAACTTATACACAAGTAAAGAGCTGGACCGACGATTCAAATGAAGGACTAAAGAAGAAAGTTACAAAAGGCCAGAAACTAATAATAATCCATGCTGGCGGAGAAAATGGTTTTGTTATTGGTGCTAATTTAACTTGGAAGTCGACATTATCAACAGGAGATTATCATGATGAAATGAATTACTCTAATTTCAGGGAGTGGGTAGAACAAAAGCTACTAAATGGACTGCCACTAAACAGAGTTCTTGTCATGGATAACGCTCATGAAAAACATACAATTTGAAAATTCAATGTTGAAACCCGATTTGTACACATTAATCAAATTATATAAACCAAAATATAAAACGTATGAAATCGACGAGTTATTACACAATCAAGGACATTCTGTTCTACGTTTGCCTCCTTACCATCCAGATCTAAACCCCATTGAACTTGTATGGGCTTCTTTAAAAGAATATGTTGCAAAGAGAAATGTTACTTTCAATTTTAATGATGTTAATAATTATTGTAATGATTTTTTCGAAAGTTTTTCAAAAGACGATTTGCTATCTAGGTGCAGGCACGTAATTAAAATAGAAAGAGAATACTGGGAAAAAGAACAACTCTTCGATACTGTAGTGGACGATATTATAATAAATCTAGGTGAAGACGGTGAAGAAGAATCGGAAGAAGAGAATTCAGATACTGACAGTGATATTTCGGGAATTCATCCAATGAACGAGTAATTGTCAAGTTTATTTTAGTACTTAAAATTGGTGCATTAATTGATTATTAATTATTAATATTATTATTAATGAAAAAGTGAATTGAACTCTAACTTCTTTTTTTTATTTAGTAATGTGGACATATGAAACGGTTTATAGTGTTTAAAATTTTTAATTGTTTGATATGGCGAAAGAAAAACAATACATTTCAGCTGGATTTAAGAAAATTTTTATATTCCTCATGTTGAGTAATATTTACTTGGGTTTCACTTCCTAAATTAGAAATTGTATTTCGCTGTATAATTTCCTAAAACTTTACAAGCTCTTACACTATGAAGACATTGCGTTCAGCACGGGATAAATAAACTCTGAACAGAGTAAATTTTGTACGTAGATGACGTAGTTCGTAAACTTCGTCCGCCTCACTCACATATTACTACCGTCTCACTCACCCCCATCTGCGCAGCTCACGGGCAATTTCGATTCAGTTTAGTTGTAGTACTTAGCCAGGCGATCTAGATGGACGACCTTGAACTTACGCTGCCCTTCCTGTTGAATCCGATAAACAACATCGTTG
Organism: Magicicada septendecula; assembly: GCA_034769895.1. Classification (NCBI taxonomy): domain Eukaryota; kingdom Metazoa; phylum Arthropoda; class Insecta; order Hemiptera; family Cicadidae; genus Magicicada; species Magicicada septendecula. Next base: position 1,366,454,393 of record CM068367.1, read on the forward strand.
ATTCTTTTTTTCACAGTGTAGGGTCCTTCCCAGTTAGACTGAAGCTTAGGTGAGCGACCACGACGGCGCTTTGGGTTGAACAACCAGACCTGATCTCCTTCTTGGAAACCCACACTATTGCTGCGAATGTCATACCGAGTTTTCATTTTATCACTGACAATCTTCAACCGTCCTCTTACCAAGCGATTAATTTCTCGCAGTTGGTTTTCTAATTGTGAGGAATAGTTCTGGGGCTCTTGAGACTGAGTCTCAGGTGATTCGAACATTAAGTCCCCAGGAAGACGAATCTCCCTCCCAAACACCAATTTTGCTGGAGTCATGCCGGTTGTGTCGTGTACTGATGATCTATACGCCATGAGGAATAGTGGTATACGTTGGTCCCAGTATGTTTGGTTCTCGGCAACAACCTTCAAAAGATGCTGTTCAAGTGTCCTATTGAATATCTCAACCATCCCGTCCGACTGAGGATGCAGAGGCGTTGTCCTGGTCTTTCGAATTCCGAGTAGACGTCATAATTCTTTAAACACTCCTTATTCGAAATTTCTCCCTTGATACGTATGGATTTCCATAGGGGCTCCATAATAGCAACAGAAGTTGTGAACTAATTGCTTTGCCACAGTGGTAACCTCCTGATTTGGAATTGCGTAGGCTTCCACCCACTTAGTAAAGTAGTCACCTACAACCATGATGTACCGGTTTCCATCGTCAGTAACTAGGAATGGTCCAGCAATGTCTATGACAATTCTCTCGAAAGACAGCCCAACGTTATACTGACTCATTTTTCCCCTGCTTCTGGTTTGTGGGCCCTTGCTTGCAGCACATATTTCACACGTCCGACCCCATTCCTCTACGTCGTGGCGAAGATGAAGCCAATAGAATCGCTTCCGTATTGTGTCAAGGGTTTTGTTAACGCCAAGATGGCCTCCAGATGTTCCATCATGCATCTCCTTCAAAACAGACTGCACTTTACTTCGGGGAAGTATCAACTGCATGACCACGTCTCGTCCATCTGCACTTTCCCAAGCCCTTTTCAGCAATCCGTTTTCTAAGGTAAGAGATTCCCATTGTGCCCAGTAGCCCTTCAGAACTTCGGAACCATGGCAGATATCTTGCCAATCCGGGCGGCGATCTTCCTCTTTTGCTGTCAAGATCGCTCCAATGTCTTCATCAGTCATCTGTTCTTGTCGACAGTCTTGTGTTGTCCAGCCGTCAGCCAGGAAATCTACAGTGATGGCTTGAACATCTTCGCTTGAGTTTTGTTCTACCTTTCTGTGGCAACGTGGCAACGGTCTTCGTGATAAGCCATCTGCATTAGAATGCAGGCGCCCCTGTCGATGTTGTACCTTGAAGTTGTACTCTTGCAGACGTTCAAGCCACCTTCCCAACTGTCCTTACGGATTTTTTTTTCTTAAGAGCCACGCAAGCGCAGCATGGTCGGTACGCAGTAAAAACTCTCTTCCATAGAGGTATTTATGGAAGTGCTCCAGCGCTCCGACGATTGCCAGCAACTCTCTCCTTGTGACGCAATAATTTCTCTCCGGTTTAGAAAGTGTCTTGCTGTAATACCCTATTACTCGTTCTTCATCGTTCTGAACTTGAGACAAAACTGCTCCTAGACCAGTATTGCTTGCGTCTGTGTCCATCATGTAAATGTACTTTAAATGTACTTTCCTTCGGAATCTGTGGAAGCGAGAATTGGCTGCGAACATAATGCAATTTTCAAAGTCCTAAATGCTTGATCACACTCCCTCGACCACTGGAAGTTTCGTTTATTTCCTGTTAGCTCATGTAGTGGTTTAGCAATAGTAGCGAAGCCTTTCACAAAACGTCTGTAATGTGAGCATAACCCCAGGAAACCCCGAACTTCGTGTTTACTCTTCGGCACTGGCCAGTCTCTTACAGTGTCTACTTTATTAGGATCCATGCTAACACTCGCTGCCGAAACCAGATGGCCCAGATACTGTACTTCCTTCTGGAATAGAGAACACTTCTTCGGGCTCAGCTTCAGTTGTGCACCGTGAATTCTAGTTATAGAACCTCCTTAAGGTGTTCCAAATGGTCTTTGAAAGTCTTCCCGATGACTATGACATCGTCTAAATAAACAAGGCAAGTTTTCCATGTCAGGCCTCGGAGTACCAGGTCCATCAGTCTTTCAAATGTTGCCGGTGCATTACAGAGTCCAAATGGCATGATGTTAAATTGGAATAAGCCACTTGGAGTCGTGAAAGCGGTTTTTTCCTTGTCTTCTTGATGAAGACCCACTTGCCAATATCCACTCTTCAGGTCCAATGTGGAAAACCACTGTGCTCCGGACAACGTGTCGAGTGTATCGTCAACGCGAGGTAATGGATGCAGTCTTTCTTTGTAACGTCATTTAACCTCCGGTAGTCTACGCAGAAACGCAATCCTTCTTCGCTACCAGCACTACAGGAGAAGACCAAGCACTTGACGAAAGTTCGATTACTCCTTCTGTCAACATGTCCTGTACTAACCCAGACATTTCCTCTTGTTTAGATAATGGAGGCCTTCGAGGAGGTTGGCGTATCGGCGGTGTGTTCCCGGTATTGATGCGATGTTGCACAAGAGAAGTTCTTCCCAGTGACTGTTCCCGAACTGCAAAACAATCTTTGAATTCATGTAAAAACTGTCCGAGTTCTTTTACCTCACCACTTGAGAGGTCGTTAGAAGATCTGTTAAACAATTCTTGCAGTTCCTCTGGTAATTTGGAATTATCCGAAGCACTGGATCTTCGTTGCGCTATTCCGGCTACCCAGGCCACAGGAGTCAATTTGCCTAGAAGCGTATTGCTTTATAAAGTGATAGCTTGATCCAAAATATTCGTCACTCTAACATTTCCGGTTTCGTCAGGTTTTACTAAACTTCTGGCAATTTTTGAATGCGATATAGGCAGCACCTTACGTATGTCGTGTTGTAAATTGATTCTGATGATCATCTGATTTGCCTGATTTTCTCTGTCTTCGAGTGTCAAATTTGCTATTTTTTTTGGATTACGTGTTTGATCATTCGATAAGCTTATCTATAGAAAATTTCTGTCTGAATCATCTATATCAAATGCAACTTAAATTCCCATAAGTTCTACTTTTTTTTAATTATTTTTTCCCTTTCTGTAGGCGTTCTGGAGTAAAATTTACAACGGAAGTCAATTCCTCAATCCCACACTTAGTGGAGACCGGTCATCTTACGGGCACCAGTCCGTATAACTTCTCTAATTACACAAACTTGGTTAACTTAATTACAAAAGACACGGAAACGGAGAGACTCTGACTGTTGGTTACTAATACCCAGAAAGCAACAGAGAGAGCGCTGAGCGTGAACAGTTTACGTACATAACAACCGCAGATACGACAAAGTTTGGCGCTATGGCTTCGATTCTGCAGTTCAACAACTTGTAGCAAGTACACATATATCTTACAAAATATTATACTTACGATATGTCTACCTGTTTAGTTGTCCTTCTCAGGAGAGGATCCAGAAAGCAATTTTGGGGGGGGGGGGGTTGAAAATTATGGACAGTTGAACCATTCTTAAAATCCTAAAGTATAAATGATAGGGAAGAGAAAAAGTTACAGGTACAGTTTGGTAATATCAACACGAACATTTTATTGACGTACAAGAATAAAATCATATTTCGGTTTATCAGTTCATCGTTTTCTTAGTAATATTCAGTTACAGTTTTTATTATAAAAAAAATAATATAGTAGTAAGGTACAGTTACATTTGAAAGTAATTTTGGAGTAAAGCCATGAACCTAATAGGAGCACATTTACGAGGTTGACGAACGGCCCCGGACCCTCTTCGAAGAGCAAAAAGGTTGACGAAAATTGTTAATCTCTTGATTTTTAGGCTATTTTATTTAATTTTTTCAGCTATGTAAGCTAATGTGGTAGTAGCTCTTTTTTTATTTATACAAACAGGTTTATTACACAGCATTAGGGTATACGTTTGAAATATGAAGTATAGGAAAATCAATCCAGTCATTAAGTATCTTCTAAACAACGTTTCAATAACGCGTATCTTTATTGTGTTATTACCGTTTATTTTAATCTGACTGATTCCTGGATGTTATCACGCGTTTTCAGCCACGTTAAAGATATAGTAGCAATGTTGATTAGTCTTAACTTGTTTTTCCTTTTATATGAATAGACCCCCCCCCGACCCACCAAAGCAAAATTCGAGATACGCCACTGGATCCTACGTAACGTGATATGAATTTTGTATCATATTCACGATCACATAATCATTCTACTTTTGAAAAAAACGTTAGATAACTTCTTGTGGCACGAACAATTATCACTATGTACGTGTAACAAGAAAGTGACAAGAAAAGACTCCAAGCATTTGAGACATGGTGCTACAGAAGAATATTCAACATAAGCTGGAGGGAGAAGATAACGAATGAGGAAGTCTTTGGAAGAGTTCAGGAGGAGAAGAGCTTTCTACAAAATTTAAAAGGCAGAAGAGCTAAGTTTATAGAGCACATACTATCACACAATGGGTTGGTTAAGAGAATAATTGAAGGGAAGAATCACAGAAGACGACCCCGTTTAGCCTACATGAAACAGCTTATGGTTGATATGAACTGCACATCATAGTGTGAGTTGAAAAGAAAAGCAGAGAAGCGTGAAGAAAGGCGAGCTGGTGCCAACCAGCCTATGGGCTGCTAACCTAGAAGAGATAGACGTGTAACAGAGCCAATCCAATAAGCCCTGCTCTTCCTCATTGTTGTAGTCAGCTGTGTTTTTATCAGTCACAACGACGACATCGACCTTTCTCGTCTAGAATTTCTATCAGGAAAGGTGCAGGCTATTTGCAACGATGAATGCTTCCGTGCCTCTCATTTTTCATTTGCTTTACGCTGCTTTGGATTCTCTTGTCACTGGTTTGTACAACAGGTCATTAAGCTCTACATATCGGCTGTACGAGGGTCAGTTGAAAAGTTCGCGGAGCAAAATCTGTAGCTGAGTGGTAGAATTAAAATCTTGAGTATACAGAACTCACATGACTATACAGACATTCTGCACATCACATGCCCGTAATACATTACTGTGTGAACAGTGACAACGCCCCTAACCAATAGCGTTTCAGATTTGCCATGTGGTTTGTTTACATCAGGAACAAGTATATGCATTGTTAATTTTTCATCCCAACGTATTAAAGCTTGAACTCCTTCATTGTTTCTATACCGCTAAATCATATACGTTGGGCTGTATTAATTATGATATCGACCTGGATCATTGGTAACAAAATCAATGTCGGCTCGTTTCTTTAGAGAACCTATTCTAAAAAATTTAAACCTGGTAGTCGTGGGACTACCGATAGACATGGAATCATGGCCAGACTTGTGCTTTGGGAAGGAATGAAGGGTTGGTTTATTATTACTCGCACTTGAGTACTCGTCCGCTCCGAACACTGTGGCCAAGAGACTTATATATGATGGTACGCACGGTCTTAGATCACTCTTGAACCACAAGCGATCGCAGATCCCACACACCGAGCCGAACAGATTGTTAATAAAGTGCTTAGAGAATTCCTCGTCGACTCCTTTGAAGCGGCGACTTGGACTGGGCTATTCTGCGCAGAGCATCGAGGGTCCAATGTTGTCGAACCACAAGTCATTAATGTTCTCATCGTCTGTTTTCTTGCTAGCTAGCCGTACGCTCGATCTGAGTCGCTTTTTGGGGCCACGCCGGATGACCCAGGTATCGGAGATGCGGGCCGCTTGGGCGCTGACGGGGTTTCGTCAATCTTCAAATGGTTGCCATTTTCTAAGTTCTCGGCCGATTTATTTGATTTTAGTCTCAAACGATAGGCCTGTTGACGCTCTGCATAGCATTTGCCGGTTTCAGGTTTGAAATTTTTGGTTCGAGTTTTATCGCGATTTTTAAGTCGAGGCATTTCAAGTTTTTGAGTTCAAATGTTATTATTTTCTGTGAATGCTTCTGGTACTCGGAATTGGTGTTATTGGAGAGACTTAGTTCTGAGGATCACAACGCACTTTGTATTTTCGCGATCGGACTTGTAGTTCCCGAGATATGTAAGTTTTAGTGGAGCAATTTAGAAATTTTCGGCGCAAAAACACCCTCACGCAGACAAAGCCTAGAGGCGACTGAAGTCAGTTGTCAAAATTCTCAGTACTATTGGTGGAAGGGGGCCGAGTGACTCGATCACCTGACAGCTGGTTTGCTGGGATTGGTTGAGCGGTTAGTGAGACAGTGGTATGGCGAAAGTACATTTGAAACATAACGGTCGATTTTCGCGAAACTTGCGAGTAAGACATTACATACCTATGGATTCCATGTCAAATGCCGAAAGTACATTTGAAACATAACGGTCGATTTTCGAGAAACGTGCGAGTAAGACATTACATACCTATGGATTCCATGTCAAAATTGTCTAAAAGCTTGCTAGTGTATACTCAAAATTATTAAAAACCGGTTGCTGTATAACAGCGGTATCGTCGGCAACGTTTCGTACCCAATCCTCGGGGATGTCCTTCAGGCCGCAAAAAGCGACAGAGTGGCAGACCTTGGCCGAAGAATAACCGACCACTTTTTCCGGTTAAGAGGAACCCGCTCTTGGTTGCTCGTTCGGACAAGATCTGCCGTAACAGTTTCACATCACTCTGTCGTTTTTTGCAGACTGAAACGTATCCTCGGGAGTGGGGTACGAAACGTTGCCGACTATACCGCTGTTATATAGCAACCGACAACCGTCTAACAGACTGGGTTTTAATCGTTTTGAATATGTTGACGTGGGCCGTGTTAGCTTAAAACAAAAATTGCCAGAGTATTTTTCATTTGAAGACTAAAATGTATTCCAAGTATATTGTTCGGGTTGGTGATGAGAAAGTCGTTCCCCCGAGACGTACAAATTGTATACGGTTTCGTCTGGTACTGTCAGAGCATAACGGCTCTGACATTGTTAATACCAGCAATCAGAGTAGTATATAAAGTTTACACAGCTCGCGTATAAAACGTACCAATTTCTAAATTAAACTATACATTTACTTGAGTTGCACAAACTGAATGTACTGTAGGGTACGGTGTACAGACACCGACAACCACAAGGTAACAACAAGTTAATTTCTACCCGGTGACGGCAGGCAGTAAATTGTGCAGTAGAGGCTTAGTAAGTGTGTCGTCCCCTCCCCATAGCGAGACGAGACGTGGTTAGTGTTCTGTAGTGTACAATCCGCTCGCCTTACATTCAGGATTACATGTGCGCTTTGTAGCAGTACTAGGGTAGACGTTAGCAAAGCGTTAAATACGATCCAGCGGAGTTAACAGAGTTAGTAAATAATCACGTGAATAGTTTTCTTTCTTCTTCTTTCTCTTCTTCTTCTTCTTTTTTCTGCTGCCTGCTACTGCTGCTGCTGCTCCTCCTCCTCCTCCACCTCCCATTCTTGTAGAAGAATTTCTTCTGTCACTTTTCTACAAGCTGCTACTCCCTCTCCTTAGTTATCCAAGCTCCTGTTAGACGGCGGCTTGTTATTTGTAATCTTGGCTAAGCTGTTCTGGTTCTGATTTGTCCTTGTTACCTTATATGTTCATTCCACGTCTAACTTATTTTACAAACTATAATTATAATACTACTGACTCGGCACACAAAGTTTTTTCTCGGTAAAAATGTAAAATATTTTACCTTATATCCCCAACCAGTTTTCAGGCAGACGAAGCTTATAATAATATTTTAACTAATAAAAATTTTAGCGTTCCGGGTCAGTAGTATTATGCTTATAGTTGGTTAATCAACGGACACATCATGGACAACAAAATCCAAGAATTTAACTTATTGTTGTAGCAGTAAACAAACTGAAAAAATATCACTTTAGCTAAATTTTTACAGATCTTGTGATATTATTTATTGTTATTTCGGCTTATTTTGTTCAATGAAAAATACATCTATATTGCTTTATTAAAGATGCATATGAAATTACAAGGAAAGCCAATTTAATCATTTGCATTTTGACAGTAGATACGAGTACTAATCACTCTTAGTTAACTAGGACCGGGTCTGTCATCTTGCCCCGGGCAAACTGACGAAATATAATGGCTAGTAAAACATACCCTACAAGGTAATTTGGCTGTGCAATTGTATGAGAACACTTATATAGGATTGTACTATTAGAGAAATAAAATTAAGAAAAAATTTTCTTACCTTGTAGTAATAGAAGCATAATTCTGAGAAACCAAATGTAATAACGGCACCACAAAAACCGAAATTATGTAGCACACTTTCAAGTGGTCGCCAAGGCTGTAAACCCCGATTTCTGGAATACATAACCGACAAAGTAGCGGCAGAACATGGTCATAGAGTACAGTACAGTAAGGTGCTATATACTCATAAAGTAAATGAAAACTTACTTTAAAAAAAATTACCTGCAAGATTCTGCTGTTGTCAATGCTGGCACAAGCCTGCCGTTGTAATCTTGGTATTCTTCTCCTTTAAGCCTTGCTTTCTTACTTTTATTCCTTTTCCAAAGTGATGAAGTGCTATGTCTCTTTTTGATTTATAGTTCTTCTTGTACAATTTTCTTATTTCCAGCTTCCATTTGTTCCACTTCATTATCCATGTTTGTAATACTATAAACTGTAATAAATCGCTAACCAAACCAGACAGACTACGTCTTTTTCTAAGCACAGTTGAAAATAAACATCAGTTTGCCAACTGAACAAAGAAATATCCCAGTTTAATATTCCGTGCGAAAAAGGGCTTCGGTCATGGACTGAAGACCTTTCTGCATAGAATAATAAAAAGTGCGTCTGTTTTCAGAGCATTAGGAGAATTGGATTGAAGTCGTTTCTGCGTTGAAATGTGTATGGACACTAAAGGATTGTGTTTCCATGGTTAACTCAATGTAGCCAAAAATTGGACTGAAGCCATTTCTGCAAGGAGCGGTTCAAGTGGTCGCCAAGGCTGTAAACCCCGATTTCCGGAATACATAACTGACCAAGAAGCGGAAGAACATGGCCATAAAGTACAGAACAGTAAGATGCTATATGACCATAAAGTATAGTAAGATAACCGTCGTATCACTCATTTTAATCCCATTGAGTGCACTTGGGTACAAGGATATGTAGCAAGAAATAATAAGACTTTTACTACAGTGGTAGATACCAATTATCTACAAAACAGTTAATAGGATGTGAACAGAGTAATTGTTTGGGGAGGGGGAGCACTGCAATCCAGGGTGAATTATGAAATTTAAGTAGTTAGTCATCTTAACCCCACTTCCCCTGTATGGCTTAGAAATATGTATACTTATAGAAAATACTTGTGAGTCTAATACTCGTAAAATGAGTAGCTCTAGAAATCTTGTTGTGTCAAGGTCACCACACAACCTGATGGTTTGATTTGAAATCATCAAATTTTTTTCACGTTTCGTACTACTACTGTTACTACATTTTTACGTGTAAGACAGTGGCCTAACGCACATTGAAAATAATATAAAAGTGGGACTAGTAAAGTTGACATTACTAGGCGAGAAAGAGTAAAAAAATTCTTCTTCTTCATCTTCTCCTCCTCCTCCCCCTCCACCTCCTCCTCCTCCTTCTTCTTCTTCTTCTTCTTCTTCTTCTTCTTCTTCTTCTTCTTCTTCTTCTTCTTCTTCTTCTTCTTCTTCTTCTTCAGCACTACAGAAGGCTTTCAACACCAATCTTCTCCAAAGTCTCGTGTCCATTGCCTTCTCAGCGTAAACCCCTCACCTCACATCCATCCTTCTGAGAACTTCTAGGCCATCATCCAATCATCTTATCCTAGATCGGCCATTCTTTTTGCTTCTATAGACATGCACCATCACAATTTTCTTTGGCATACGGTAACCATTCATCCGCTGTAGGTGACCTAACCATTGTATTCGCTGAGCCTTTCTGAATCTTACAGTGTCTTCGTGATTCAATATCTCATCTATCTCCTGGTTATTTCTGATTCTTCATTCGTCACCTTATTTAACCGGGCCATAAACACGTATTAAGATCTATATTTCAAACCTTCTTAGTGTTTCTAAGTAAAAATGTAACTGTTGAAAAAAAATAATGGGATTTATGGACTTTGAAGAGCGTATTTCAGAGTTAAAGCCGCAGGTGGGCTGGATAAATGAGAGAGGAGAAAGTGTACAAGCAGGAGGAAACGATCTGATAGGTAACTCGGCCCTGACTACACCCACAGAGGCGAGTCGTCGACAAATGGAAAAGCCTTAGAGGAGGAGCCAACACGAGAGAGAGAGAGAGAGAGAGAGAGAGAGAGAGAGAGAGAGAGAGAGAGAGAGAAGACAGGATAAATAAATTCGTAAGGAATGTGGGAAATACGCAGAAGTTATTAGCAGAGAACGTAAAGGGACAGCGTGGGATTGACGATACAGACGAGTTACGAATATAAAACCTCCCAAATCATTGAATACTACACAGCACTTACACTAATTACATTAAGCTCTGCCCACAGGTTTTATATACACAGTGACTTGACTTTTCAATTACACGTTGAAATTGTTCGCACAAAATGACATGTCTGTTTTTGGTATTGTTCAGGCAACCCGATCAAACGAACGGCATTTCCCGCAGTAATTTGTTGCTGGGGAAGTTTTTTCGCAATACCCGGAGGAGAGTGTAGGTGTATTGTACTGTACCGTGCGTCGGTCTGGTCTGTAGGCGGTCGATTGAAATTGAATACAGCCTGGGGTGAACGAAATTACCCTCAAACCACCATTATCACACTGCGTCTTATACCTGCAATCCGTATATAGATAGAGGTCAGCAGGTGATAAATAACTGGTCAACTTATTATTAATAAAAACAAACTTTCACACACACACACATATCGTGGGAATATTGGATGTTATTGTTAATGTCCAACTCTCACGTCCAAGAAGACATACTTGTATGTCGCGTGGCGCCCGAGCAATGCATGGCGTACAGTGGGTGTGCGTTATGTAGCAAACGAGAGAGGGTGAAAGGCGAGTTTCCGGCGCCTCAAAACTGGAACATAACGCCTAAGGTATGGTAACCCCGACAGAAAAGTCCCTGGTCCTCCGGGTGTGTGGGTTATGCGGTTGAGTGGTAACCGACCCATGTAAAATTTTACATACTCCTGTGCTTTACACGATGTAAAACTAAGACCATGACATTCCTAGGAAAAGATTCGATGCGGACAAAAATTGTAATTGAAAATAAAATTTTAGAACAAGTATCACATTTAATTTCAATTACCTAGGATGTGATATTACATATGAAGAAGACAAAGATATTCTTAACAACACAAACAACTTCCAAAGAATATGTGGGACATTACGGAGAACACTCAAAGGAAAGACCACGAAAGAAACACAAATAAAATTCTATAAGGTGATGGCAGTCCCCATGCTATTATACGGGTCCGAATCATGGCCACCAAGAAAGTAAGACTATAACATATGGAAACGTCTGAAATGAAATTTCTTAGATCTGTGAAAGGTTGTATAAGATTAGATCACACAAAGAACGAAGATATAAGACAGAAATTAAAAGTACAACGAAACTAGCGAAAAACTATAAAAAAGATGGAAATAGCATGTTATGCGCATGTCTCCAGAAATAATTCCAAGAAAAATCCTGAATTATAAGACAACCGGAAGAAGAAATGTTGGTAGACCGAGACGGAGATGGTGAAGCCGGAACAGGCAACCTGTCTAATCCTGGACAGATAGATGATGATGACGATTGTTAATGTGGATGGTTATTGGTACAACTACCCAAGTCCACTCATGTAAATTTATAGAAAACTGAAATTAAAGGTTTTCAAGTCAATAATAAATCATAAAACTGATTTCCAATGATAATTTTTATTATTGATAGAGTTTTTATTTATTTTATAGCTGTTAAAAATAAATAAAAAGAAAGAGAGACGCATAAAAAAATGTTGTTTTTGAATCATCTTGAAACATCATTAAAACTTGGTCTTGGTTAGTTTAACCACTTTCTTCCCAGTAGGGTGATAAACCAAGGCAGCCACAGGTGGAAGGATATCAGGCGTGGAGTGTTCACATCATCTCCTTCTGCGGTCTTCAATCTTCTGGCACAATGATACAATGTTTAAATTATTTCTTCATTGATAAATTCAGTCTTTATGTTCATTAGTATTTTACTGTTCCTCTTTTTTACCTTGAAAATGTCTAATTCTTCATATAACTTCCTTTTGTTTTAATTATTTTCCACTTTTAGTATTTATATGTTTTCAAGCGGGTCGATAAATGTGTGCTCTATGTTAATGAGGTATCTCGTGTATATCCACTTCTCAGAAGAGAGTTGCAGCGTATATTCGTTTGTCGTGGTCTATGACTAGATAATGGTGAAGAAACTGAAAGGCATGGCAGGTAGCAGTTCCGCACGTACTCACGACAAAGTTAGAGTTGATATATTAGACGAAGTGCTCGTCGTTCTATGATTTTGTATGGTTTCTTCAGGCGGTCAGGATCGGATGTGTGTACGACGCGCAGTTTAGGGCGTAGGCACGCTGTGTGTGTGTATCAATAAAGTTACGTACGAAAGCAATTGATACTGCTTTCCTGAAAGTTGTAAAAATAAAAGTTTATGGCAACGTAATGTTATTTCCAACGCTAGTTATTTCCAACGTTATTATAAACTGAAATAACTTGACATCTACAGATATGACACCATCCACACATAAAGACAAAATTTTCACAGGACTCATATCAAAAGCGTTTAAATAGATTTAACTGTAACTGTATGACGGTATTCAGTTGAAAACCTTTTATGTTTTCCAACTATTATCGACAAAGGAAACATGGATAGCGGGTATCTGCAGCGACAACCGTTTGGCAGGTCTTTGTGCACACACACGCAGAGTGCATCGGTATTGAAAGGTTTCTCAAACGTGTGTTTTTGTTTGGTCTCTGTGTACTGTGTTAATCCTCCCCCAATCGCCACCCGTTACCCGAGCGTGTACTGTCCCTTGGGGGACACGGATCGTCGTTTTGTTGTCGGCGTAACAGGAACAAACAAACACTACAACCCCATTGATCTCGTGAACAAAATGAACAAGTGAGTGGCCTTCAACAAAACGGAAAATTCAACCCTTTAAAATAAGTCGATACACGTAATTTAAGAATGACACAACGGACGGTACAGATACTTTGTATGCTGTTAGTTTATTTCAGATGTCGAAATTTTTATACTTAATAGAGAATATACGTACTGAATTAGATTTGAAATATCTTAGCTGTTGTATAAATCAATCCTTACATCCTGATGCGAAATCGAAGCAAGAATCTAAATGGCTTGATCTGCGTTTCTCAAACTAAATCTACTCCTCACTAACAGGACACTGGGCCTTCGTATCAGCAAAGAGAGATTTGTCAGATGTTATGCGTAATCCGACGTCCAATATGCATGTGAAACATGAACACGAAAACAAATACTATAGATCGTATAGCTTTTGAATCGTCGTTATAAATTATAGACTTTTTATAATAATTTTAATAAATATACAAATACAAAATTATACAAATTTAATAGAACAATTTATCAACAACAATAATTTACAAAATTGTGTTTTGTTTGACGCTTCCGAGGTATGTTGTAACCTTTTCAACTCATTGCAACTCGTGTATAAACTCACATGTCATACTTACTGCGATGAATGCAAGACAGGAAGTCCTTAAAAGCGATGTCCGAAACGCAAAATTACTTTGTAAGTACTAATTGTTGGTAATGTAATGGACGTCGTCACTTCGTGGTGTAGGCTTATAGCCTGTTCCGTCTTCACTGCAGCCATCTCTTCCAGGCCCTACCTACCCTACCTTATCTTCTACCAACTGTTTTTTAGTCTACAGCGCGTTTTGCTAGCCTCTGGTGGTCCGTTCTGTAGACGCGGTGTATCCACTACTGCTTTCGTTCTACTGTCTTATCAATGTTGGAGAATATAGCCAGCTCGACCCTTATACGTTCATTACGCGTTCCATCCCTTAGACGATAACTACTAACGTGCCTTAAAAAATTCATTTCAGAGGTTTATAGATGCTGATTTTCTTCCAAGTTATCGTCCATGTTTCACTAGCATTAATTGCGTTACTATATAGATCTTCATTTTAGTATCAGTTCTTGTTCTGTTTCTTAGTGTTCGGTTGTGTTGTACCACACATCATCTGATACTTATTTACTTTTTTATTCCTATCAACATGTTTACGACTTGTGTCACAATCAAGAAAGGCAAAGTGCGATACCTACTCTAAAATCTTATCTCCAACAACTACTTGGAACGGATTGAGAATTTCTCCTTGAAGGCCATAATCTTCTTCTTGCTTTGAGATATATTAAAATTATATGCCCCACATACACGGTTCAATTACGTGCTGAGCATTTTTCCTCTTCTGGAGTATCACCTGGTCATCAGCGATTAACAGAGAATTTGTGCACTTGGTGGCAGGATGTAAGTTTATCCCTAGACTGACTTCAACTTTCCACTGTCTAATCAAAGTATATATTGAACAACGTAGATGAAAGGCAAATGACGTGCCTGTGAAATACTGGAAAATGTCCAGTGACAATATGTGAAACAAATATGTTATGCATGGTTTCAGTAACTATGGCTAGATCCACTGGTTCGCGTTCACTTGTGTTTAAAGCTTGCCCTAGTACGCACAGTTAGCATACAAAGAGCAGCACATGTAATCCTGAATGTCAGGCGAGCGGATTGTACGCTACAGAACACTAACCACGTCTCGTCGTCTCGGTATGGGGAGGGGTCACTTACTAAGCCTCTACTGCACAATTTACTGCCTGGCGGCTCCGGCTAGAAATTAACTTGTTGTTACCTTGTGGTTGTCGGTTTCTGTACACCGTACACTAAGTGTAACTCAAGAAAATACATAGTTTAATTTACAAAGTGGTACATTTTATAAGACTGCTGAGGTGCTTACGTTTTGCATCTGTTGTTCCTCGCAACTGCTGTACATTTTGAAAAACTCAGAGATCAATAACCTACGCCTAACATATGTGGCACCGATGGTTATCTACGTGATCCTGCGTGTGGCTTCTTGCCGAAGACTCATAAGCAACATTTCCATTCTCCCTTAGACCGAGGATTGGGCCTGCAAAGCCTACTACTTTGCTTTTTAGCCAGACCATCTGAGAATCCCTACGTGTCCGTTCACTGAACGTCACACTATGGCGACTTTCTAGACAAATTGTTTATCGCGGCTGTGACCGCTTCCAGAGCAACCCCTTCAATAGCGTCCTCGGCCAACACCCGTCTGTGACAGATGAATCTGGGGCCCGGCCGCGGCGAAAATTACGCTGAATCAGACTATGAATATTTGAACCCCCAGGGCCGGTAGCAGGTTATATTTAGCAACCCCTCAGACTTTGTGATCTCCGTGGTGGAAGTTGTAGAATCTCCTAATGCAGCGCCAAGGTTAGTGATGGGTCGACCATCGTCTGCACAATCCTCACGCTGGCTACAGATTAATATGAGCGCTGGAGATAAGAAATTGGTCTTGAGAAAATGAAATATCTCGACGAACCAAATAGCTGAAGAAGAAAACGGAGTATACAATGTATTTCCGTGGCTTGGATACGCATTTAACCATATTTTAGACTTCCTAATGTATGCATCAAATATAATAAAACTAGAAAAATTACACAGTAGAGCTGAATAGAAATACTGCAGTATTTACTTCGTTCTGGCATGTATGGTCAGAGTCAAAGTTGTTAAATTGAGTTCCCGAGCTGTTTGGCCGTGGTCCAGTGCTAAAATCCGTAGCAAACGTTTCAACCCTGCTATCGACGGCCATCCTCAATACTGTGGTCTCTAACGTGAACACCATACATTAGCGCAAACTAAAATTTTGCACTGAAGGTGGTCGTTGATGGTACAGCCTAAACGTTTGCTATGGATTTTAGCGATGGACCACGGCCAAACAGCTCGGGAACTCAATTTAACAACTGTAGTATTTCTTTACTCTAGTATAGAAATACAATGCCGTATGAACGTAGAGCTCTGTGATGCAACTGTAGTAGGTACTGCTTTTTGCTGCAGTATAGGAATACCATGGTGTACAAAGAGAAAGACCTACCATGGAAATGTAGAGGATATTGGTTTATACTCCAGTATAGGAATACGATGCAGTACGAACGTAGAGATCTGTGATGCAACTGTAGTAGGTACTGCTTTTTGCTGCAGTATAGGAATACCATGGTGTACAAAGAGAAAGACCTACCATGGAAATGTAGAGGATATTGGTTTATACTCCAGTATAGGAATACGATGCAGTACGAACGTAGAAATCTGTGATGCAACTGTAGTAGGTACTGCTTTTTGCTGCAGTATAGGAATACCATGGTGTACAAAGACCTACCATGGAAATGTTGAGGGTATTGGTTTGTACTCCAGTATAGGAATACGATGTAGGAGGACGAGAAAGTTCTACCACGCATTGTATAAGGGTTTGCTTTGAAAAATTCTGAAGTCGGGTAACTCGACAAGCGACAAATTAAAAAATTTCAAGCTGTCAAAATGGTCCCCCGTAGAATACGGTCTTGATTATCTAAACTTGAACGCATGCGCAGGATTACTATAAGAAAAAGAATGAAGCACATGACAAGATAGAAAATGGAGACAAGACGGTTACAGGCCGTATTAGTTGGCTACTTAGAGCTGCTGTAAGAAGAGAGGTAGGCTACGGCGAACGTGGAGATAACAGGTAGATGAAGGTCATATTACCTCAGGTTGTTAATCAACGCAAGAAGATACACAAAATAAGAAAACATGGCGTATTAAATGCGAACGCTGAAAAATACCCTTCTGTTTTTCTACGTGTGTCTGATTGTATTTTTTTCATTGTTGTTTTCTCTTTTGATGTTACTGCGTCGTCAGGGTAGAACCTTTAAATGGCTGAAGGAAGTGGAAACTTATAAAAAAAGATCTAAGACAAAGGTGCCTTCTTTGTCATTCACATCTCTTTATATCTCAATCTAGACATATTGTGATAATAAGATTGTGTTTGTTTTATAATAGTCAACTAAATTTGTGAGTATAGGTTTTTCTAGCATTCAGTAAGATATTTTACTTTTTTTGAATCATGATTCCTGGGACTGTTGTAAAAATATTGCAATAATCTCATCTACAAATATTCTTCTTCTGATAATTCCTATCCGTTTTGCATGTTGGATATCATACAGACTACTTTAGCTTTCTGTACTGCTGCACAGAATAAGTCAGTTGTATTCACGCCAAACCAGGTCCTCAGCCATGATATTCTCGGTCACCCAACTCCTCTCTTTCCAAGTACTTTTCCCTGTAGTATGGACTCCAATAAGTAAAATCTCTGTTCATTTCTCATGGAATGTTCCAGATACTGAAGCTTTCTTATCTTCACTGTGTTAATAACTTCCCTTCGAAAGATTCTAATTTTGTAGTTGTGGCTTTAGTCAAAGTCCAAGATTCTACACCGTAGAAGAGGACTGAGAATACGTAGCAGTGTAAAAGCCTCATCTTTGTGTTTATTGTTAAATCGTGACTTTTTAATAAACTAGTCATTCTAATGTACACTGCTCTTGCCTTTTCAATTCTGCTCTTTATTTCTTGAGGGTGGTTTCATTGTTCATTGACTATAGTAGCAAGATATGTAAATTTGGTTACACGTTCAACTGGCCTTTTGTTTATAGTAAGGGTGCAGTTTGTGAACTTGTTCTTAGACACACTCATTAATTTCGTTTTTAACATAGATGTCAAGACCATATCTACGGCTGCTTTCTGTCACTCTATTCTGTCACAGATAGCAAATTCAACGATTACATTAAAAACAAAGACGCAGTAAAAACAAAGTAAACTGTAACAGTGACTGTAGTTTGTGTAATATGTATCAACATTCGCACCTAGTAAACGTTTAACATGTAACAAACAACATATGTGGTTGTGGTATATGTGCTGTGTAGGGTGGATGTTTGTAGTTGCTAACCTATAGTTAGTTACTCTGTTCATTTACTTGTCTTGTATAGTAATTTAGTTGCCAAATGAAATAAGTTTAATTGGAGAAGTTGAGCAACTGTTAGCGGTGGTGACCAGCAGCTTCAACTAACCGATCTCTCTGTGTTCACTTCGGTTACGAATGTACAGTATAGTACACGGGAAAGAGAAACAGTGTTACCGGTAGCAAGTGTAGGTAGGTGTAAGAATATCTATATTATTCTTACACACAGTCGGTACCTAAATTCACGTACTTATCGCAACGTGGCATAATTTTTTGCGGTACCTCAAAAGAAAACTCGGCTGGCAGGGTCGCTGACTCACGGATGAATCTGCTTTAAAGCGCTGGTTACTCAGACGGATCTTCGTGACAAGACCACAACTCGGTACGACGGTGCACCAGTCCGGTAAAAGAGCATACAGATAAACTTGTCGTCTTTATCGGAAGGCGATTATTATGAAGATCACAATACTGGGAGGGTAAAGAGAATTATGAACGCAATCGACATTAAAAATAATATTTTCGGGCCTCAAGTCTGTAACACAAAGTACCTTCGTTTGTGAATTCACTGAATATGATACACAATTTAAAATGATAGTAACGCATTTTTGTAACTGAACAAAAAATAAATTGTGTTACCGATATTTTGGAAAAAGTGTTATATCGAATTTAAAATTTCTGAGCTCTAACTAAATGCGCACGCTTCAGTAAGTCTGTGTGATATCACATTACTTCTGCGTCTGAACAAATTGATAAAAGCAACAGTTCGGTTCGGAGAAAAAAACATATGGAATCCAGTAGTACTATATATATATTCTGTTTCGTTAACATTTTTTATATTTTCGCTGTCTCTTTTGTGTCAAAATTGTAAGGAAATTGTTTTTTAACTAAAAAATTGAAACACAGAAAATTACAGTGGCAATGACATTGAATGTTACACTGTTTTTTAAAAGGTCGTGTCGCCTGTACTGTTTAAAAAAATTGTAAAATTGCACGTACAATTATTAAAACTGCATTTGCTTATTACAATAATTAAAATCGATAAAAACTCTGCTGTGTTTTTCTCGTCTATTCCTTCCCCTAGTAGGATTAGTACAGGGCATATTTACGGGGGGAAGCGAATGGGACCGCTCCCCCCCCGCCCAAAGGTTTAAAGAAAGGTTGACGAGGGTTTTGTTAATCTCTTAACTTTTAGGCTGTTTTATTATTTTTTCCGCTGTGTAATTTAGACGTAACATTCTTTAAATATAAAAACAGGTTTATTACACACACAGCATTTGCGTAAATGTTTGAAATATGCAATATAGGAAAACAAATTCAGTCAATAAGTATCTTTAGAGAAATGTCATTAAAGCATATTTTTATTGTGTTATTTCCGTTTATTTTAATGGGGTTAATTTCATGATGTTATCACAGGATCTTCAGCCCCTTTAAAGATAGTAACAGTGAGCTATTATGAGATAGTCTTAAGCTGTTGTTTCTTTTTTATGAGGCCAAACCTTTCCCTAAGGCCAAATTCTAGATACGCCACTGATAAAATCATAATGTTTTTATTAATTTTTTACCTTAAAAAGTTCCTGTGCGATTATATGACTAGAACACCTTATGCCGGATAACAGAAATATCAAGGGTGACCACCTAAAAAGATTTCTTACAGTAACAACCTAAGAAACAAGGAATCAGTAAGGTTGAAATAAAACAAATGAAAGCAAGAATACCGTATCAGCAATTCATTTAATTTATAAGATAAAGTAGTAAAAAAAAATGTTCTTGTAGTACGTTTTCCTAAAAATATTAGAACACGTCTCGTAGAAATGTTAGTAAAATGAAATAAAATACACTTATGAGGACCAAAATGTAGACAACACGATACAGTCGAACTGGAGAGACACGAAGGGGGTAAGAGAAGCACGAATATAGGTATGGACAGTTAAGAATGAAAACTACTTAGGTTAGACTAGAGAAAAAATCTTCGGAATGGACACCGCTGGTAGAAGAAAAAGAGGAGAATCAAGAAGAAGATGGAGGGACTGTGCTGATGAAGCGACACTGATGAAGCTGTGCTGATGTAACAAGATAAGAGAAGATACGTGTAATTGATAAGTAAGACTGGGACGAAGAGTCGGCAGAAAACGCACATCGCGCGCTCTGTGGATATGGGTAATGCCCAAATGAAAACCAATTGTAACCAATATTGATGGTGTGTTGATAGTTATCACGGCTGAGCTCAGCAAACGTGCTGTACATATGTGCATCCAAAACTGCCTATACAGCGCCTTGCCATTTGAATTGTCCAGATTCATTACATCAATTTTTTGCTTGGACTTGGTCATCGCTATCTAGCTGGATAGACGTTTTGATTACGTTTCCGTGTAGGGTAGGTTAAATACATGATAATCAACATCTTTGTCATCACCATCGTCATTACGACATTCTCTTCTCTAAATCTGCTGATAATTGTATTGATATTTTATTCTATAACCCTCGTCGCACAAAGCTGCAATGAGTACTTCACTGTTTTAAAAATAGTCCATTTTCGACATGTACATATCGTTACTGTATAACTGTATGCGTTAGAGAATGCATACTCGGCCACCGCAGACTTCTCCGGCTGCATCAAGCGACAACAGTGGCTGTGTTCACGAACTCGTGTGTGCACGCTGTGCTTCGTGATGCCGATGGTGGGGCCAAAACTTTTGTTCCGTAATCACGAAAACTGTGGCCCACCGCCTGACAGCCCGGCTGATAATAATAATTTCAAAAATATTACATTTTTGTAAATTAATTGACCGTACAACTTGTCGCCTTAAATCTCTTCTTCTCTAAATCTGTTGACAATCACGGTCATCACCACTCCAAGCAGTAGGTTCTAGACCTAATGCGTAATGCATCTCCTCCTCGGTCTACCGACAGCTCTCTTCCCAGTAGGGTCATAACCGTAGGCAGCCACGGGTAAGCGGATATCAGACATGCGTTCAAGTGTTCACCATCGTTGTTAATTATAATGATATTTTATTGTATAAACCGCGTCGCACAAAGCTGCAATGAATACTTCTGTATTATTAAAGTAGTTCCTTTTCGACATATAAATAGTTACAACGGGGAAAAGCTTTTAATATAAACGTTTCGGATAATCGTAGTTTTGCATTTTGGTTGAACACGCCAACTGTATTGATTAAACGAAATGTGATTTGCAGTTTTCATTTTATACGTTGTATATTGGACGAAAGACAGGTGGTGTGTACGTGTAAAACTTCTCATAGTCGTTAAGCGACCCCCCCCCGCCTACGTCATCGCCGCTACCAAACATTGCAGTGTTGCCAACTTTCAATCAATTGGCCGCCGGCTACACGATATTGCCGCAAACAAAGTCGCACTCCCAAAGTCCCCGTCCAATAACAATCCCGTTGTAATCAAACCGACGGACGGACGGATAAGTTTCATAATAATAGACGGATGTCGGTATCATCGTGGAGAAAATTATATCCAGACATATATTGGCTTTTAACAACATTCTCTATAGACATGGGCTAAAAAAAGTTTCATATACGTGAAAGGAATTATATAGTTCCTATTATACAATAGAATTAGTAACGTAATACTGATACGTGTATTAACCTATGTATATATATTATTTATAAATGCATGAAAGGTAAGAAAAAGATGATGTTTTATGTTCTATTAGCCAATGAGGAAAGCTGTGCACATACAGGTCGCAGTCGTATGCGGTAGACTACGATCGGTTTGAGCACAGCATTCAAAGAAGATAGAAGAAGATCTTGAGGATCACCATAATCCCTACCACCACCGCGACCACAACCACCATTATCATAATCACCATCTTCATATCACGGTTTAGGCATTGTTACCCGTTATAGTTCCCATATTTCTCTCGGTCCCTATGTTTTAAACTTATGTTCCTTCTTCCTTTTGCTTTATATACTCTTAGATTCAAAGGTATTCTATTTGTTTCTATAATTTCAAAATGTTGGTTCCTTTTAATAATTTTTTCTTATTTTCTCATTTAAATTAAATATTGAAAGTTTTCCCTGACTATATTGTTCCTTGAGCTTGTATACTTCTCTCGTGAGCTCTTCTTTGACGGAGACTGTCTTACATAAGCGTGGGTACTGTTCAGAGTAAATGTTCGTTCAGAGAGGTAACATGTACAGTCGCTGAAGTAAAAAAAGAGAAAATCTCTAATTTAGTGGGGCCTTTGAGATTTTTGGGATGCACCTTGATGAGAATGAAGTTAAAAAACAGTTTGCTACAATTCCGTTGTGGGATTCGAAAAAAAAACAGGAGGGAATTACAAAAAATGCATTTTCGTAATCATTTCATAAAATAACAAAGTTATAAAAAACACAAGACCGTTTTATGGTTTTTATGATAATTTACATATAACAGCGTCCGATTAACAAGAGCCTTCTCTCGCGTCCGTGTGGGCCGCGTCTATCAATTTTTTACACAACGTTTCATCGTTGATACCTCGGAAACTGTTGATCTGAGAGAAAAATGTTTAAAACAAAAAATGTAGAAAATTCTATGATCTTTCTTTTCTGCTTTTTGTGTTTTTTGTAACTTTGTTAGCTTCAGAGACAATCAGAATGTATTTTTTGTACCATCCTCTTTTCTTCGAAATTCCACGACGGAACTCTGGCAAACTTTTTTTTTTTTAAATCATTCTCGTCCTTTTGAGCTGTATCCCAAAAATCTCAAAGACGCCACTTAATTCGAGATCTTTTTCTTTTGTTGACTGTACTATAACACTTCTCGATCAAGTTTGGCTGAGCATGTATGGGAGGCTGAACGAAAGGTTTATGGCAGATAGCAAAATTTATTGCTAAAGTAAAGAAATTTTTTGGACGACAATGAAAGGAAACTACTTTAATTGTTACAAATAACAATTTTGTTAGTCAAATTAGCAGCGAAATTCCGAAAATCTAGCTTTGTTTCATTTGTAAAGCACTTCAGTTGGTGGTTGGAGGGTGGTCTTAGAGTTTTGTGCGTAGGCGGTGTTTGCCGCCTAATTTCACTTTCAGTGTAAAGTGTTGGGCTAGTTGCGTCTATGTCGCAGTGTTTGGTTGACCTTGTCGGTGTGCAAGATTCTGTGTGAATTGTGCTTGCGTTTTGTGAGTGTTGTGTGTTTTTCGAAGTAAGTATTCATTTGTATTACTTTACCTTTTGATTATATATTATGTAAAGTGTTATTATTATTTAATTGATTTCCTGTCATTGGTTGTAGGGTATTATTTATTTATTTGCACGTATTAGTCTATAATTAGCCTGAAGACGGCTGCAAATTTTTTGGGTGCCCGAAACGATGATTTATATATTTTTTCTGTGACAGGAAAAATCCGCCACTTAAATTCAAATGGGAGGGTAGAGGGACAAATGAGGAGGAGTTGGAAAAAGGACAGTTTTCGTTATCATCTAAGGCTCAAAGGCAGGAAGAGAAATTGGTTGGAACATTGAATGCGGCAAAAACAGGGGCAGTGGAGAAACGGGCTGTAAATGTGGTAGAAACACTGCAGGAGCTGGTAAATGGAAAGCGGATAAAGGACGGAGGTGGTATCAGATGATAGATGATACACGCATACGCTGTCATGACACGAAGAGGCTACATTAGAATAGGAAAGCTTGTAGGAAGCATACTCGTAAGACCTGCCCTTAGGCCAAGAACACATAATAATTTACCCAATGTGCTGATAATTCAGACAAATATCAAAACCCTTGAGCACCGACATCTCGTAAAAATTTCTTCAATCATACAAGTCTACCACGGAAAAGTAAAAAAAAAAAAATGTATGAACTTTTTTGACTAAGGTTCCTGTGTCAAGAAAGCAGTTGCATGTTTTAAAAATTTAATTATTTCTGTAAATTAAAATCTCTTTTACGTTTGACACGTATTTGTTGAGTGCTCTCTCTCTCTCTCTCTCTCTCTCTCTCTCTCTCTCTCTCTCTCTCTCTCTCTCTCTCTCTCTCTCTCTCTCTCTCTCTCTACCCTCTCTGTGTGACACAAACAAGGATAATCTCAAAAGTGCGTATTCACACTTTTTTCTCGCTTCTGTAACAATACGTTTAAGTGAAGAACGCACACTTGTACCTAGTAACTACGGTTGCTAAGCAACAGTTTATTAATTTTTTATACACTCGTCTGAGTGCTTTTAGTAACGATCCCGGTAAAAATGGTGCGCGACTGAGCGATCCGGTTGTAGGTAGTACTAATAGTACGATTGCAAGTCGCGCGCGCGTGTGTGTGTAAGAAAGAGAGAGAGAGAGAGAGAGAGAGAGAGAGAGAGAGAGATAATTGGGAGGGAAATCGTATGTGATAAGGACAGGTTACGTGTTTGAAATAATAGTGTATTATTTAGTCCACATGTGCGTATAATATATTTGTCACTAGACCTTGTTCCCTTACTGCTTTCGGTCACGTTAGCCAGTTCTAATACGGTCGTCACTCTTTGTTACAAGCGTCCATCGTCGTTTACAACATTAACGCAAACGTTAACTATAGTTCTCAGTTTTAAGCTACACAACGTTTTCATCAGTATGACTTTTCTATCAATTGAATTTGAAATTTTTATGTTTCGCTCTAAACAAGAGGACAGAACAGAAAACACTTTAATCGTATAAAAACCCTTGATTAAAAACTAAAAAAATGTTGGCCTTCCCCACGGTTCTGTATGAGTGTGAGAACTGAACTTTGACGAAATCCCAGACTAGTCGTATTCAAGCGGCCGAAATTATATTTCTCAGGTACGTAGCAGAATGTACTACTCTTCAAGGTCGCATACGAAATGTTGATGTACGACAGGAACTGAATATTATAATTATACTCGATAGGATTGCCCACTGTCTGTTAAAAAACTGTTGGAACATCTCAACCGAATGGATCACTGGCGCATGCCTAAACAACTATTGAATTAAAAGCCGAAAGAACGGAGAGGTGTGGAACGTCCGAAGAAACGTTGTAGTCTATCTGCTTGGGACAGCAACAAACCATCTTTGGTTTCATCTTTGCCGAAGACAATGATTAAAAACTCATTTCTTGCTCATTTCCCCAAAGTTCGGCCATCCACTGCTCAAAACAGCCTCATCTTTACCGACGTAATCTTATTTTATCGTTTTGTTCAGCACCTTTACTGTCGTATGTTAAGAAAGTACGGCTTTTTGTTTTTAATTTTTCTATGAAATGTTTCACTTGTATATCGAAACCTGTTTAACGTAATAGGCACATAATTATTTATATTGAAAGAGACCTTACAGCTGAAATGAAATGTACTCTGAGATGCGGCGCTGGACGAGGGTCTTAATAATATTTAAAGTGGACACAAAGCTTGACTAACGATGAGGTATTGAAGAGAGTGGGTGACAGAAGGATTCTGTTTATATATGTTGCAGAAAGTAGAATCAGGTTTATGGTTGGCCACCCGCTACGCTATTGAAACTGGTTTACCACCCTGATCGAGAGATTGATTGAGTGGTGTTAGTGGGAGGAAAGCCCCAATATCAGGAGTATATGGATGAAATAACAGGAGAAAGAAAATATGTAGTAGTTGAAAAAAATGTTTTTGGAAGGGAAGAAATTTTAAGCCTATCACCAACCACTGGTTGAGAAGAAGAAAAAGAGTCAGACAAAATATTTATAGCCTTGATACTTTTCTTATTTAATTTTATTTTTGGTTACACATGGTATTTTCTTCTAAAGATCACAACTTTAGCATGTGTTACTATATAAGGCGGCATTTAAAATGTAATTTAATTCATTATGTTGATACATAAATTGAACGCCTTGACTGTAGTAATTTCTACATAGGCCGAACTAAAAACGTTTAAAATATAAATTTATTCAACATCGGAACTCATTTAAAAAATCAGAAATGTATAAATCAAATTTAGCTACACACGTAATTATGAACTAACCATACCTTTACCAGATTTAAGTAACGTAACTTTATTCATGCGTATATCCAAAGATCCAAAAATAAAACTTTGGGAAAATTTGGAAATTTATAAAAGCAAAACAAATAATATATTAGTGGACGATATGAATACATTAATGCTAAAAACGATAATATTTTTAAAATTGTTAAATTAACAATTATTATATATTTTTATTATAATTACCAATTTATATATTCCATTTACATATATCTTCTTCTGATAGCTCCTATCCGTTTCGGATGTTGGATATCATACAGACTACTTTAAATTTCTGCATTGGTGCACGGAATAAGTCAGTGTATTCATGCCAAAGCAGGTCCTAAAATTTCTCAGCCATGAGATTCTCGGTCGCCCAACTGCTCTCTTTCCAAGTACTTTTCACTGTAGTATGGACTGCAATAAGTAAAATCTCTGTTCATTCCTCATGAGATGTCCCATATACTGAAGCTTTCTTATCTTTACTGTGTTAATAACTTCTCTTTCTTTCTTCATATTTCTAAGAACTTCAACAAACAAGATCCCTTGTTTGTATCTATGAATCTTGAATATTGTTTGTATGTATCTTGATTGTATCTATGAACAAGTTCACAAACTGCACCCTTAATATAAACCAAAGGCCAGTTGAAAGTGTAAGCAAATTTACATATTTGGGTACTATAGACAATGAACAATGGGACCACTCTCAAGAAACAAAGAGCAGAATTGGAAAGACAAGAGCAGTGTACACTAGAATGAGTAGTTTATTCAAAAGTCACGATTTAACAATAAAAACAAAGATGAGACTTTTATGCTGCTATGCATTCTTGGTCCTCTTCTACGGTGTAGAATCTTAGACTTTGACTGCAGCCACAACTAAAAAAATTGGAATCTTTCTAAATGTGGCTTTAACGTAGAATACTGACCATTTCATGAACAGCACATATAACTAATGTTGAAGTTCTTAGAAAGATGAAGAAAGAAAGGGGAAGTATTAACACAGTTAAGATAAAAAAGCTTCAGTATCTGGGACATCTCATGAGAAATGAACAGAGATTTTACTTATTCAGTCCATAATACAGGGAAAAGTACTTGGAAAGAGAGGAGTTGGGCGACCGAGAATCTCATGGCCGAGAAATTTAAGGACCTGGTTTGGCATGACTACAACTGACTTATTCCGTGCAGCAGTACATAAAGCTAAAATTCTCTGTTTAATATCAAACACCGAATCGGATAGGAGCTATCAGAAGAAAAAGATATATGTGCGTACACACACACACACACACACACACACACACGCAGAGTCTACGGGAAGGAATAACTTCATATTGAATGCACCATTATTGAATAGCGATCAAGTTCCGAGTATCGAGAATATTTCGTTTAAAAAAAACATTGCTGCAACTACAAGCTATTGTTAAAATTTTCTGTAACTATAAGAACAGTTTAAAAGAAAAAACGGCAGCAAACAGCTAAAATGAAAGTCTGTTGTAGCTGTAATTTTAGAAGACCTTTGATCGCCGGCATCGATTTACCGTTACAAACAGCTGACGCCGAGAGAGAGGAGGAGATCCATTTGTTTTAAAACTGCACCACGCTTTTGCCGCCGCAAAGTATAATTTTATAAAACGATGTTAGTTGTTGGCTGTTGTTGTTCGCTTTATTGATTGTTTCAACTTTATTGGTAAACCTCTTTCCGATCCGATAGGGAGGGATCTTAATTAAATTTTCCTTTACCCGTGTAACGTAAACCTCTAATGTTTACCAGCTAAAGGACTAGTTTGTTGTTAGAGTGTTCCTTTTACACAAGCCGTCACAAGTTTAAGTTTTACAGTAAAATCTATTTTTCCGTCGTTCCTCTATAAAAATAAAGTTTGTTTACGTATATATTACGTCCTAATTCTTTTTTACATTTACTTTTAAACTCAAAGTTGTTTTGCAATATAAATCTTCTGTTACTCAAAGATGGTGTTTAGTGTGATAAATTAATTTGATACTACACACATGTTTGACCTTGAACAAGCCTGCAGTTTATCACAGTCGTGTTCGATATGAGGCGTAGCTGCAGTAATTTTACAAAAAAAGAATATATAAAAAGTTGTGTATTATATTTCCTTTTTTCCGTATCGGCCATCTAAGGACCACATGCCAATTTAAATTCTTTACTCTTTGTTCTTTTCTTTTTTTCAATATTCTTTCATCTTATCACTGTGTCTCTTCTTCCTGTCTTCAGTCCACTTTGAACCTACCTGCGTTTTTATCTCTCCTACACTGGACTCTCTCCATTTTCAACACTTTTGCCCGAAAAACGTCTCTGTTAATTGCTGCGTGAATATTATTTTATTCTAAATCCTTTTAGACTTCTTTAATCCAACTTGATGTTGACTTCTTGCCCCACAGATATCTGAAGATTTACTTTGTCAACCTATTGTCGTCCATTCTGTATAAATGTCCAAAAAATAATAGTCTTCTTTTTCTCATTGTTTCTGTTATATTTTCTATACTTTGATATATTTCATCATTACTTCTTAATTTCCAATCTTCTGAAGTTTTTCGTGGGCCTAATATTTTCCTAATAATTCGTCTTTCCAATATTTCTAGTTTGTCTAAATTATAATTCAATGCTAGACATTCACTTGCATATAGTCATTCTGGCTTCACTACTGTACTGTAATGCCTTATTCTCGCTTTTTTAGATATGCACTTTATATTGTAAATATCTTTAGTTATAACATATGCCCTTTCCATCTTATGAATCCTTTCTTCAATAGCAGATTTTTCCAAGCCATTCTCTTAAATTATCTCTCCCAGATACTTAAATTGTCGAACCCTCTCGATTCGACCAATATCTGTTACCAGGAATTTTGGCGCGTTCGTTTTTAATGTTTGTGAGAAATTTGGTGTTTTCTACAGAAATTATACTTCCTTTATTATAAATAATTCTTCAAATATTAAATACTTCTTCAAGTAAAGTTTGTTATTGTACTTTAACCTGACCTACGTTTTACTGATTATATTAGTATTATCAGAGGTTGACAAATGAATTAACACATAATTGAATCGGTTCGAATTCAATATAAAAAATAACGAATAATCAAATTTAATAAAAAAAAAAGAAATGATCGATTATATTGGATTTACCTTATCGGTTGATTTACTGTTTATTATCTTTACTGTTTTTTTTAATTAACTTCATATTTTGAAGGTCAAAAATATATATCTGGGAAAATCTTAATATTTGCAAACACAGCAACAATGCTTTACTAATTAAAGAACAATCTCAAGTAATAATAAAACAAGATGATCTATTTAAAATTATAAATGTATTAAGCTAAATTAAAGATAAAGATAAAGTATTCCAAAAATAACCGTCAAAACAGCTGATTAAGTAAATAAACAGTTTATTTGATTAGTGTTTTGACTAATGAGTTTGCTTCTCAATAGCCTACTATTGGCACAATATGCTCTATTTCCTATTTGTATCCTGTCATGTACTGCCATGTTTATGGACCCTTCACGTTACCCAGGTATCTGAACTAATAATAATGGCCCCCATGAGTACCACCGAAGTAGCTTAGGAGTAGGCAGGGTAGGCTGCCTAATGTGAGCCGCACGGCATACAAGGAAGGCAGTGTGGTCAGCACTACGCTTCAGCCGCCCATTATTATCCCCAGGTTGTTATCCCAGGTACTCATTTTCAACAGGCTGAGTCGACCTGGGGGCTGAAAAACACACATTGATTTTATGGTGCGGCCGGGAAGGTATCTGAACTTAAACTGCATATTTTGTATTCATAAATTATACAGATTTCTTCTCCTTTTTGATGCAGAAATCAACATGTATTTAGTTTTCTGATACTTACATCAGAGTCCCATTCCAGCGGATTTTTTATTCAGCTCCTTGTACATCTCAACTAGCCGTTGTCTTGATCCGAGTATTATCACAACATTGTTAGCGTAAACAGATGTTTGGCTTGTCTTATTCAGTATGTCCTTAGCAAATCTCTTACTCATCTTAATTGAAATCCGTCTTGCTGACAGCAATGCTTTTACCCTGATAAAACCCTCTTTTATCTGTACATATCAAATTTCTGAATTCCTCCGTACAGCTTCTATTCTGTCACTGTACTCCCAGAGAGTTCATTTGCTCTACAATATTACTTCCAAGAATATGCTAACGAAACCTTCATAATTACTAATTCTCATCACTTTAGACTTTTACTCTTCATTGCCACATCTAGCCACTTCACATACGTTATCTCGATCTCTTCTAGCCTATAATTAATACAAATTAATTGATTAACATAAGCTGTCCTTGTTGATGCAGGAACAGTACGGATCTAGACCGGAAGGTAGATAAATATTCCTGATAGAGGACAGCAGTAGCCATCAGTACCAAGTTAGGGCGAAAGGGAAGCGACCCTGGACCGACTTAAATTTGGAATATCACAGGCGGGAATCTAGTTGGATTTAGTCGGCTGTGATACTGCGTCCTATTGTTACAGGATTATATTTTGATAATGCCTTGCAGTTGGGTGTTGCGGCAGCAAAGGCTAGGGGAAGACAAACCTGAATAAAAGTTACCGAGAGTACCGGAGGAAACCTACCTTAAGGGGGCAGCCCTTCCGCATGACTTACCTATCTATAGGCTGGTACCCTATACTGGCGAATTAATTTAATTTACCCGCATAATTTAAAAGATTACATAATTTATGAGAACCATAAGTTTGTTAATCCTTTGGAAGACAATGAAATTTTAAAAGTAGTATATAACACAGTTGAAACAAAGCTTAGAGAGGAGTTAGAAATATTAAAAAAAAAAAAGAGAAAGGGTTAGATTTTTAATGAATACTAAAACTAAATTTGATAACGAAGAAATATTTTATAATATAATTAAGAAATAAAAGGTAGAGAACGGATAGATAACATTAAGAATTAAATCGTATATATGGATGTTTCTGAAATAAGGGTCAGTGATCGCGCCCGAAAGTGTGAATGAGAAAGGCTTTACAACGTTAGGTTTTGAAAAGAATGTACACAAACACACACACACACACACACACACACACAACACACATATACACGGAATGTGCTAGAAAAATATGTAACTCTACAGACGGGGGTGACGGGGCTCGGAGGTTAGGAAGGGACATTTGGCTTATAGTTTGTTTGCGGTAGTGTGTGTGTGTGTGTGTGGACAGTTGGGCGGGTGGGGTGTGAAGAGTTTACTTTATTCTTTTGTTGTTGTTATTTCCGATCTGACGATGAGCTGAGAAGCTTGGAAGCTCTAATCGGAATAATTTTTCTATAGTGGTGTGAAACAGTGATAATTCTGTTTGTAAAAGATTACAAACAACGATAGAAAGAACACTTAGAAAGAATGTCAGATTCCCCACTGGCCAAAAAAAAGTCTGGAAATACAAACTTATAGCGCACAGGTGTGTGGGTAGACCAAGGAAGAGGTTGCTGGAGGATTTTTGAAGGCGGAACAGGCAGCACCTTGCCTATGCCGTGTTGTGAAGATGATGATGATGGTCTATACTGTCGTTTAGCGTACAAGATTCCGTACCTGTATCTGTAGATAGGTCTTGGGAGACATACTACTCTACGTAAAGTGAGCTGTACATAAAACTTTGCATAGACTGGCGAGCGTGTGTGTGTGTGTGTGTGTGTGCCAGCGCGCTTGCGTTCATGAGCACGTACGTGTTTTATTCTGCCGTCTACGTATGACGGAAACGTAAATCGCATTTATTTCCACCCACACTCACTGTCTGAGTTTGGTTTCTCGCAAAAGTTGTTAACACCGGCAAGTTGAGTTCGCAACAACAATATTGACAGTCCTTTTTGAGCCGGAAGATGTAGCGATTGTTATTCTTTTCACGCCAACGGCAAACTTTTCCCGCCAACTTGTTAACATGTTTTTCTTTCTTCTTCTCCTTCCAAGCTAGCAAAGGAACATCATCGCAGGGGGATTACCGCCGTTTCCCCGTGTGCACCTAGAACTGAAAATTACTTGGATAACGTAAAGAACTTTGACACAGACTGGCAGCACAAAACTTCGTCTGAACCCGTTTGTCTCCATCTCTCTCTTTCTCTCGTGTATGGATTACGGAGATGTTGTACCTATGTTTTTACTATTATTAGTATTATTCAATTGACTACTCTCCGGGATATTTGGCCGTGGTACACGACTGCCGCATAAAACAGATGTTTCGGCTCAACCGTTGGAGGACATCTTCAGTGTAAACGACTTGAGTAACTGGTACGGCTCTTCACCAGTTAACCATAGTACTGTAAAAAAAGAGTGAAAACCCAACTTACCAATTATTATTATTATTATTATACTTTTTATTAGACAAGCTAACCTTTTCAATCCGCATTGTGACTTCATTTTTATATATAGATGACGCGTGTGAAAGCATATGCTTTATCATCAGAACATAAAATATTCCTCGTAGGAGGTTGTCACTAGTTAAAAATTCAATATCGTTATGCACTGTATACTGGTCAGTAGGTGCACACCTAACCACTGCGCGGTTGTTTGCCTCTGTCTGATAAAGCAGGTTCAAGGCGGTATCGTATACCGGATTGGATTTAAAGTTCCCCTGCTCATTCAATACGAAAACGCGACTGCTTATGTGTGTATATGCTCTGTTAATTTTAAAATTCTCCAAGGCATTCATGATTCGACCCTTTTCACAAGTAAATAGTGGTTGCAAGTTAGACTTGAAATCCGTGTAATTGTGGTCGTGTGGGACTAAATGGCGAGCATAGTTAAACTTTATGTTGGCGGAGTTAAGATGCTTTAAGTGTTTTAGTGTATGTTCAAGGAAACGTTTAAGAAAAGCCCTCCTTGTTTGACCGAAGGAAAAGCAATTACCGTTATTACATGATAGTTTGTAGACGCCTATTGTCTTTTCTAAAGGCGTATGTTTATCCCGTCTAAGTGTTTTAATTTACTACTATTAGTACTAAATGTTATGGAATATCTATCATTGTTTAATACTGAAGTCAGAATCCTTGGCATAAAATCTGTATGTGGATGATATAGGCTAAAGGGTTTTTTGTGCTTCACCATTTGTTACTTGGGGATTAGGTAAAAAATTTTATGCTTACAATTTTTACCTAAGCATAAAAATTGATGCTTCCTCAGCAGTCGTTGAGCTGTTATACCCATTGGCAACAGCGATATATTTTATAGAATTTAACTCACCACTGAAATCGTTTTCATAAAAAGAACTTAATAACAATATCATGCTATTTCGACGTCGACGTGCGACTTCGTTCGACTGTTTGGCATTCGCAGATGACTTTGCTATACTTTCTGAACATCTGACATCTGCAGTAACACAAGTTAATTTTTTAGAGGACATAGCCAGTAGAAAAGGCTTAAGAATTTATGCATAAAAAAAACAAATTTCTCACGAACATTAAAAATGCGCCAAAATTCGTGCTAATTAATATTGGTCGAATAGAAAGGGTTAGAAAATTTAAGTATCTAGGGTAAATAATTCAAGAGAATGGTTTAGAAAAATCTGCTATAAAAGAGAGGATTCATAAAATGGATATAGCGTATGGTATAACTAAATATATTTACAACAAAAAGTGCATATTTAAACATGCAAAAATAAGGCATTACAGTACAGTAGTGAGGCCAGAATGCCTATATGCAAGTGAATGCCTAGCATTGAATTATAATTTAGACAAACTAGAAATATTGGAAAGACGAATTATTAGGAAAATATTAGGCACACGAAAAACTTCAGAAGGTTGGAAATTGAGAAGTAGTGATGCAATATATCAAAGTACAGAAAATATAACACAAACAGAGAGACTAGTATATTTATTTGGACATTTATGTAGAATGGCCGGCAGTAGGTTAACAAAACATATCTTCAAATGTCTGTGGGGAAAGAAGCCAATATCAAGTTGGATGAAAGAAGTCAAAAAGTATTTAAAAGAAAATAATATAAAAAAAATTTCGGGCAAAAGTCTCAAAATATAGGGAGTCCAGCGTAGGAGAGAGAGAAATGCAGGTTCAAAGTGGACGGAAGGCAGGAAGAAGAGACCTAGTGAAAGAATATTGGAGAAAAAGAAAAGAACAAGGAATAAAGAATTGAACCTCAGATTGGCCGATACAAATAGAAAAAAAATATCATTCCACTTCGACGTCTAATGTGGCTTAGACAAATTATTGTGCAAACTGAGACAATACGAGGGGACGACGTGATCTTAAGTTTGTTCCAGGCCACATCTGTTACCGCAGGCCACGTATACGTATGTTGTTGCTGCTGCTAACTTGTGTGGCAACAATCACGTCACGCCTGCGGTCAACGTTGCGTCGCATTCTGTGACGGGCGACATATTGTGTGGACGTTTGTGCCTGAAACGAACAAGTTTACGTTAAAACGCTAATCATAATTTTGCATTTCGTATTTTGTTTAATTTGTATTTGCATTTGTATTTGCGCTAATTTGATCGAGTGTATGTTGCAGTTTTTAAATAAATTTTAACAGATTTATAATTTTTTACTTCCATGTTCCGTAAGGAAATAAATGGAAGTATGGTGATAGCAGCGAAAAAATCGTGTTCAAGATAAGAGCAGATTCTGATTGTACTCCCCTCAAACATGAAGAAAAGTAATTTTCCGAAAAGCGCGCGTGTGTGCACTTTTTTCTAAGGCGAACGATAACTGCCGCAAAATCAAACAGAATCAAATAATTGACTACTATAGACACTCAAGGTAATCAATAAAATAAAGCTGCACCCACATCAACTGTCGTATTTACAATTATTTTCCAATTAAAATTACTTGAGTGATCAAACTACTTTCTCAACGAACGCGAAATAAGACGTCTGTGTTGATTTTGTTGTTGTTGTTGTTGTTGTGTGAATGATTAAACTGTATTTCCCGCAGAGATGTTGATGCTAGAGAAGTTCTATTACGCAATACACGGAGGAGAGTGTAGGTGTATCGTATCGTATCGTCGGTGTAGGCTGTAGGTGGTCTATTGAAATTGAATACAGCCTGGGGTGAACGAAATTACCCTCAAACCGCCCTTATCGCAATGCCTTCCTTTTATAACTGCAGACAGTACATCTATAGTAGCGGTCAGCAAACGATACACAAATATCACTTTCCGATTAAGATTCGTATTTTTCATATTAAATTTTATATACTTCGGTTGCGACACAAGCTACAATTGTGACAATGACATGGAAAATAAAATAAATAAGTTCCAGGCAATATGTGGCACAGGCAATATGTTATATTAAATAACAAAACACGAAAAGACACAAGGATAAAATTTTATAAAACGATGGGTGTACCTGTACTTATGTATGGGAGTGAAAGTTGGATAAATACCAAAAAAGGAGACAGCAAAATACAGGCAGCAGAAATGAGATTTTTGAGACGGGTCAAAGGCTGCAGAAGAAGAGATTTAGTAAGAAATGAAGACGTGCGAAATGAACTAAATATATATGCGATAAATGAAAAAATAACTGAATATAAAGAAAGATGGAAACAACACGTAAATAGAATGGGAAATGGGAGAATACCCAAAAAAATACTTAACTACAACCCAAGAGGGAAACGAGATATAGGAAGACCACGAAAACGATGTTCGTAAGTTTGTGAGGACGGAACAAGCAAATGCCTAATCCTTGTAGTGCAGAAGAAGAAGAAGAAGAAGAAGAAGAAGAAGAAGAAGAAGAAGAAGAAGAAGAAGAAGAAGAAGAAGATTTTTCGTATTAAGGGCACTCGCAACCGGCTATGCTTACTATGTTATTTTCATCAATTTTGAGACCCATTATCTCAGAACCTGTAAAAGATACAAGTCTGAGATTTTAGCACGCAGATAAGCGGCTTGTAGGCTTACAATACAATTATAAAGATTTCTCAATTTTCAAATTTTTTATTATTCAAATTTAATTTATTAGAAACGGTATAGTTCTAGTACGTAGTTTAGTTACATCTGCATTAACCCATTAACCACAGAAAACTTGATAGTTTCTGAAATGAGCGATTTACCAAAAAAAATAAAAAATTTCAGAAAAACGCAATTAAAGTTTTTAAAACAGATTTTTATTGTTTTCCCTGATTTAATATTGTTACGACATCACAGAACAATCTACGTGTTTGTCGAATGTGCAAGAAGAATCTCGATGTAACGCGTGTGGCGTACGTGTTTGTCGACGCATTTTCGAGAGGTTTCTCGAAGGCGCCAGCCGCGGGGACTGTGTCAAGGCCGTAGTTAATTACGTAGTTCACACGAGCGCTAAGACGCAATTAGGAACATTCTGGTCTGTGAGCGCAGGTATAAATACATGGCGGCAGCGGCCTTAAGTTTCAGTAACGTGAGCGATTTTGGATAGTGCGGTTCGAGAGTTATAGTAGCGATTTACTGTGCGCGTTCAAGTGGTTATTAGTTAAGATTGGTGTTTTATAATCAGACGGTATAATTGTAATACACTCGTGTTCAATTTTAGTGGACATTTTATTGCGTGTGTACAATTTTTATTTGGTTTGATGTACAGACTGTGTTGTTAATTACAAACTGTTTAACTGTAAAAATTAAAGGTGTGATTAGTGACTTAATTGGTGTCTTGTATTTTTGTTTTCCACTGTACCTACGACGATCGAGTAGACCGTTGTAACAGTGGTGTCAGAACTGGAATAGAACGATTAACAGTGGAAACAGTGGACATTTTGTACAAGACGAGTCAGATGATGGAAAAATTCCGGGCGCTGCTGTTGCAGACAGAGCAACGACGCCGACAGGAGGCGGAAGAAGCAGAAAAACGACAGAATGAAAAACGCAGACAGGAGACGGAAGAAGCAGAAAGACGACAAAAAGAAGAACGAAGACAAGAAAGAGAAGAAGCAGAAAAATGACAGAATGAAAAACGCAGGCAGGAAAGAGAAGAGACAGAGGAACGGAAGCGTGAAACAGAAGACATCAAACCATTAATACAGGAGCAGAAACACATTCAAGAACATAGTACAGCAGAATTGGGTCTCCTACGAGGTGAGCTTAATAAACAAGTTACTAAAATATCAGAGGTACAAGAATCAATGACATAAAAAATAGCTGAAGTAGAAAAATCTGTCTCGAGTGCTGAAGAATCGATGTCTAATAAAATAGCTGAAGTAGAAAAATCAGTCACGAGTGTGGAAAAAGCTATGTCAACAAAAATAGAAGTTTAGATCACAAATATAAAAGAGCAGATTAAAAATGAAGTCGAGCAGTGGCTGAAGTTACAACCAAAACAACTTTGTGAACAGACTGTACCAATGATAAAGACAGAAAAAGACGCAGAAAATAAGTTAACAGAGAAAGTCACTTTGCCTGCAGTAGGGACAGTTCATGTCAAAGCTCCAACCTTTGACGGAAGCAGTCACTGTGCAACGTACCTCCGCCAATTTGAAGCTGCTGCATGCGCAAATAATAGGACAGAGAAAGACAGGGCTGTTTCACTCGTTCTTGCTTAAAAGGACCTGCGGCAAAATTACTACAGAAAGTGCCACCTGACAGCCAAAACAACTATGACGAATTGATAAAAGCTCTGGAATTACGTTATGGTGATAAACATTTTCGAGATGTGTACTGCACCCAGTTGAGAGCAAGGCGACAACATTCCGGGGAGAGCCTTCAAGAGTTTGAAGCAAGTATCGGCAGACTAATTAGACTGGCCTATCCTGAAGCGCCAGAAGATTTTCGAACGAGTTATGCGATGCAGACATTTACTGCCGGTGTCCGAGATAACGACCTACAGCAAGTGTTACGAATGGCAAGACACCAGAACAGTGCGGACGCCCTGGTACATGCATTGCAATTTGAGGCCGCCAAATCAGCGTCTGGTTGGACAAGTCATAAAGTGCGCGCTAAAAGATCGCGACGGCACAGACGATGAGGAAGAAGAACAAGGAACAGAGACTCGACGGTCGGCGCCACAGAATAAAACAAGAAAGGATGGAAGACCGAAGTGTTATAGATGTGGGAAACCTGGACATCTACAACGAGATTGTCGGGTTAGAATTCAGCAGCAGGGAAACGAGCAATAGTCGGTACAACGGGGCGTGGGCTGACTAACTGGAGGAACGAAGCCCCTAGAGAATAAGAGAATACGCAATTTCTACACTTCAGAAAAACAGCGGGAGCTTGATGGTTACCGGATTCTTTCAAGAAAGGCCAACCTCGATTACAGTTGACACAGGTGCAACAGTTTTTATTGTACCCCCCGACGTGGTGAAAGATCTCAAGCCAATCTGGTGCTCTTGCAGCTTGCGAACAGATACTGGACGGCCTGTAAATTTTTTTGGAAAAGTGGAGATACACATACGCCTCGGTCGACTTGAGTTTAATCATCAAGTGGTTGTTGCAGACATTGTGGATGAAGCAATTCTTGGTGTGGACGTATGAACACATACGGATTTATAGTCGACTTCAAAAACAATGTCTTGAGAATCGGAGGCGAAGAGGTAATGCTACCAGCAATGACAACAGCAGAAAAATCGATGGACGTCGTAAACCAAGTGGCCGTAACTGTTCCGCCAAACTCCGAAAAGATCATGATGGTTAGAACTGCGTAGATACTAGGTGCAACCAGTGCTCTATATTCGAACCCCAGGTAGTCAGCACACCGGCCATACTAATTGCCAGTTGCCAGAAGTTTAGTAAAACCTGGCGAAACCGGAAATGTACCTATTAGAGTGGCGAATATTTTGGATCAAGCTATCACTTTACAAAGCAATACGCTCCTAGGTAAATTGACTCATGTGGCCTGGCTAGCCGGAATATCGCAACGAAGATCCAGTACTTCGGATACATCCAAATTACCAGAGGAACTGCAAGAATTATTGAACAGATCTTCTAACGACCTCTCAAGTGGTGAGGTAAAAGAACTCGGACAGTTCTTACATGTATTCAAAAATTGTTTTGCA
Organism: Magicicada septendecula; assembly: GCA_034769895.1. Lineage (NCBI taxonomy): Eukaryota > Metazoa > Arthropoda > Insecta > Hemiptera > Cicadidae > Magicicada > Magicicada septendecula. Next base: position 1,366,493,241 of record CM068367.1, read on the forward strand.
GTTCGGGGACAGTCACTGGGAAGAACCTCTCTTGTGCAACATCGCATAGTCTCGGTTAGTACAGGACATGTTGACAGAGGGAGTAATCGAACCTTCGTCAAGTGCTTGGTCTTCTCCTGTAGTGCTGGTAGCAAAGAAGGATGGTGGATTGCATTTCTGCGTAGACTACCGGAGGTTAAATGACGTTACAAAGAAAGACTGCTATCCATTATCTCCCGTTGACGGTACACTTCGACACGTTGTCCGGAGCACAGTGGTTTTCCACATTGGACCTGAAGAGTGTATATTGGCAACTGGGTTTTCATCAAGAAGGCAAGGAAAAGACCGCTTTCTCGACCCCAATTGGCTTATTCCAATTTAACGTCATGCCATTTGGACTCTGTAATGCACCGGCAACATTTGAGAGATTGATGGACCTGGTACTCCGAGGCCTGACGTGGAAAACTTGCCTTGTTTACTTAGACGATGTCATAGTGATCGGAAAGACTTTCGAAGACCATTTGGGAAACCTTAAGGAAGTTCCAACTAGAATTCACGGTGCACAACTGAAGCTGAGCCCCAAGAAGTGTTCTCTATTCCACAAGGAAGTACAGTATCTGGGCCATCTGGTTTCGGCATCGGGTGTTAGCATGGATCCTAATAAAGTAGACACCGTAAGAGACTAGCCAGTTCCGAAGAGTAAACACGAAGTTCGGAGTTTCCTGGGGTTATGCTCATATTACCGACGTTTCGTGAATGGCTTCGCTACTATTGCTAAACCACTACATGAACTAATGGAAAGTAAACGAAACTTCCAGTGGTCGAGAGAGTGTGACCAAGCATTTAGGACTTTGAAGATTACGTTATGTTCGCAGCCAATTCCCGCTTTTCCAGCTTCCGAAGGGAAGTACATCGTAGACACAGACGCAAGCAATACTGGTCTAGGAGAAGTTTTGTCTCAAGTGCAGAACGGTGAAGAATGAGTAATAGCATATTATAGCAAGACGCTTTCTAAACTAGAGAGAAATTATTGTGTTACATGGAGAGAGTTGTTGGCAATTGTCAGAGCTTTGGAGTACTTCCATAAATACCTCTATGGGAGAGAGTTTTCACTACGTACCGACCATGCCGCGCTTGCATGGGTCTTGAGATTTAAAAATCCGTAAGGACAGTTGGCAAGGTGGCTCAAACGTCTGCAAGAGTACAACTTCAAGGTACAACATCGGCGGGGGCGCCTGCATGGTAATGCAGCTGGCTTATCACGAAGACCGTGCCCGGAAGACTGCCGACATTGCCACAAAAAGGAAGAACAAAACTCAAGCGAACATGTTCAAGCCATCACGGTAGATTTCCTGGCAGACGGCTGGACAACACAGAACATATAACTGATGAAGACATCGGACCGATCTTGACAGCAAAAGAGGAAGGTCGCCGCCCGGATTGGCAAGATATCTGCCATGGTTCCGAAGTGCTGAAGGGCTACTGGACACAATGGGAATCTCTCACCTCAGAAAACGGATTGCTGAAAAGGGCTTGGGAAAGTGCAGATGGACGAGACTTGGTCGTGCAGTTGATAGTTCCCCGAAGCAAAGTGCAGTCTATTTTGAAGGAGATGCATGATGGAACATCTGGAGGCCATCTTGGCGTTAACAAAACCCTTGACAAAATACGGAAGCGATTCTATTGGCTTCATCTTCGCCACGACGTAGAGGATTGGGTTCGGACGTGTGAAATATGTGCTGCAAGCAAGGGCCCACAAACCAGAAGCAGTGGAAAAAAGAGACAATATAAAGTTGGACTGCCTTTCGAGAGAATTGCCATAGACATTGCTGGACCATTCCCAGTTACTGACGATGGAAACCGGTACATCATGGTTTTAGGTGACTACTTTCCTAAGTGGGTGGAAGCCTACGCAATTCCAAATCAGGAGGTTACCACTGTGGCAAAGCAGTTAGTTCACAACTTCTGTTGCTGTTATGGAGCCCCTATGGAAATCCATACGTATCAAGGGAGAAATTTCGAATAAGGAGTGTTTAAAGAATTATGCCGTCTACTCGGAATTCGAAAGACCAGGACAACGTCTCTGCATCCTCAGTCGGACGGGATGGTTGAGAGATTCAATAGGACACTTGAGCAGCATCTTTCGAAGGTTGTTGACGAGAACCAAACAGACTGGGACCAACGTATACCACTATTCCTCATGGCGTATAGATCATCAGTACACGACACAACCGGCATGACTCCAGCAAAATTGGTGTTTGGGCGAGAGATTCGTCTTCCTGAGGACTTAATGTTCGAATCACCTGAGACTGAGTCCCAAGAGCCACAGAACTATTCCTCGCTATTAGAAAACCAACTGTGAGAAATTAATCGCTTGGTAAGAGGACGGTTGAAGATTGCCAGTGATAAAATGAAAACTCGGTATGACATTCGCAGCAATAGTGTGGGTTTCCAAGAAGGAGATCAGGTCTGGTTGTTCAACCCAAAGCGCCGTCGTGGTCGCTCACCTAAGGTTCAGTCTAACTGGGAAGGACCCTACACTGTGAAAAAAAGAATCAAGAATCAACGATGTTGTTTATCGGATTCAACAGGAAGGACAGCGAAAGTTCAAGGTCGTCCACCTAGATCGCCTGGCTAAGTATTACTTCAGAGACTGTTTGCCAGAACAGGCTTAAGGGGGGGGCAGTGTTACGACATCACAGAACAATCTACGTGTTTGTCGAATGTGCCAGAAGAATCTCGATGTAACGCGTGTGGCGTAAGTGCTTGTCGACGCATTGTCGAGAGGTTTCTCGAAGGCGCCAGCCGCGCGGACTGTGTCAAGGCCGTAGTTAATTACGTAGTTCACACGAGCGCTAAGACGAAATTAGGAACATTCTGGTCTGTGAGCGCAGGTATAAATACATGGCGGCAGCGGCCTTGCTGTGCGCGTTCAAGTGGTTATTAGTTAAGAGTAGTGTTTTATAATCGGACGGTATAATTGTAATTCAATTGTGTTCAATTTTAGTGGACATTTTATTGCGTGTTAACAAGTTTCATTTGATTTGTTGCAGAGACTGTGTTGTTAATTCCGAACTGTTTAACTGTAAAAAATTAAAGGTGTGATTAGTGACTTAATTGGTGTCTTGTATTTTTGTTTCCACTGTACCTACGACGATCGAGTAGACCGTCGTAACAATACAGTCCACCTCCGTACTCGGGGTCTTCATTTATGTCTACTTGGTCTCCTAGTTTTCTCTTTACATTTCTAATTCACTATCTGACCTTTTCCATCAATCCATCTACTGCTGTCTCTGCCTCAAAGGATTCCTTTCAAATCAATTTTTTTTCATTACTCAAACCTAATCTGATCACTAATTTTTGTAATACTTGACACTTACTTATATTACCTTCATTGAAGGTCAACACAGCATCACGCATACCCATCATGCATACTCCATCATGCATCATTGGTAACTTTGTTAACAATTTTGAGAGTACTTTTTCTTCGATCTCAATTTTTTTAAATCATAAAAAAAGTATTATTATGCGTATTTACATAAATCTGGTGCGTGAGTATCTCATAGTAAGCTATGTACTTTGTGCACCCCCCCACACGCACACCCATTATATGTTATATTATTACTTCATCACATAGTACGTATTATCTGATAAAGAGGATAACCATGATACACATATAAACATGATAAAGAGGACGCTCGATGTAATAACTGGTTCTATTTTGTGGCTGTAGCATATAATGATATAAACATGGTCTCATATGTGATTATGTTAATACTAAAAATATTAAAAATATTTTTTTTCCTCTTTAAGGATTAGGTTAATAAACCTATTCCGGTACCCATATGATCCACGTCTCTTCTACTATTGGCTTTATAGCTCCGAGGCTGCTTCTTTGGACACTACGAGTATTTGAAAGTTTTACATGAACAAGTTACTGGCCTGTTGCATAACCCCCTACCAGGAGGACTAGAGACTCTTCTGTCAGGGTTACTATACCTTAGCCGAAAAGCCCCTGTTTTGGGGAGCAGGAGATTCGCCCTCATCCTTCTCTTTCTGAGTTTCTGAGTTCTTTGTATAAGTTATTCTGATATTCAAAGTTTCTTAATATTTCCAGTACTCACCTATCGGCATCAGTGAGCACTCTAAGATCCTAAGCCACCCAAAATTAAGAATTGATAAAGGAAGACACCCTAGCCCTCGATTACCCTAATAGCGTCGGCGTCAGAAAAGAATAAGAGGCAGTTAAGAGAGATTAGACAGAAAATACTAAAGGAAGAGATCTCACCCAAGACAAGGTGAAGTAAAGTGAGAACCAATCTAGGGCACATCGGGATTGCCAAACCCGTATCCACAAGATGTGGACCTCTGATGTATAAAGTAAACATAAACAATAAAAATATGCAAATAATATACTAAAAATAAAAATACGCCAAAAATGCTTCGTTTTCCGTCCGTGTGTCTGTACCTGTTTAAAGAAATTAATTACTGCTGAAAAAACATTTGGCCTATTTACCTTAGAGTTATTATTAAAAATGTTTTAAATTTATTTATTTATCAGGTCGCTGCAACAGCATTAGCGACCACAAAAATTATAGTAATGAATTATAAATCATACAAACTGCTTATGTAGATCCAATAAAACTATATATTAAACTACAAGTTGTTAAGCAAAGATAAACATTGAAACTATGTAATCAGGAACTAGTAGAATTTAAAAATTATACTTGATATTAGTTTAAACGTTGCCAATTATTAAATAGTGTTACAATCCAAAATAAAATGATAATTATTGTTCAATACAACAAAATATTATAAGTACATAACATGGAATTATATAATTATTAATGAATAAGCTGTGTAAGTGTATATGCAATAATAAATATAATATATTATAATATATAAATTTTTGATTTTATTCAATTTCTTTCTTCTGCAAGTAGTATAATTCGTATATTCTTTTTAACACCTGACGCACATTTCACTGAAAAATATCAGAATCATCCGAGGTTTCTGAGATTGAGATTTTATTTCAATTGTTATTAATTGACTTAGAAACCTCTGATGATACTGATATTTTTCAGTGAAACGTGCGTCAGGTGTTAAAAAGAATATACGAATTATACTACTTGCAGAAGAAAGAAATTGCAATACCATCAAAAATGTATATAATTACTGCAAGAAACGTCGAGTTACTTATATAGAAAATTATAATATATGTAACAACAAATAGTACATATCATAATTAAATCAGTAATAAGGATCTTGACTGCATATTAATACGTTAATTTGAACGGCATATAAACGGTTACAGCATATTTGTACTGGATATTTTCCTTCAGTGTAAAGAGTAAAATCCTTTTTCAAATTTTACACCATCTTTTGGAAGCACTTTGTACAATCGTCCTGTAGATTTTATAGGTTATTTATCGATTTATATTAATTTAGGCCTACTTCCCTGGGCAATTTTCTTTGTCTATTTAAAATTGTATTAAGTTGCTTCAAATGATAAAGAGGACGCTCGATGTAATACCTGTGCTCTATTATGAGTAGCTGTAGCATATAATGATATAAACGTGTGATTATGTTAATATTAAAAATATTAATACTGTTGTTCTGTTGTTGCAGGTATGAAAGCCGAGTCAATCCATTTAACTAGTTACTCGACTTCGATCATTACAAAAAGCTAATCGTACATTGAATGGTTTTTTACAATTACGTAAGTACTTTATATATTCCCATGACTCTCTACATTTTGACAGACATAACGTTTGAAAGTATTTGAAAGTAATTCGAATGGGCATTTAAAAATGAGACACGGTTGCGTAAAAGACATTCTGGAAATTACGCACTCGTTTGCGTATTGCATACAAAATAAACGGTTTATTTGCTATAAATACTTCTAACTGTAGTAATATTAAAACTAATTCAAATAAAACGGAAACAGCGTTGCCATACTGCCGTACTCTGATCACGTGGTTTCTACAGGTGGATAAACAGGTCATAAATAACGATTCAAATACAAACAACATACAACACATTCACACGCAAGGTCATGTAATACGGCTTTTTAAGACATAACAGTTTACTTTAAAACGTGATAAATAATTACAGTAAGACATCCAGAGATGTTTCGGTACCGCAGTCACGTAACTTGAGTATTTTGATTTAGTTTTTATAAAATACGATTGTTTAATTTGTCCTTGCAATAACATACACGTATTATGCTGTACGAGGGTCAGTTGAGAAGTTCGCGGAGCGACATCTATAGCTCAGTAGTACAACTAAAATTTTCGTGTGCTGCAAGACGTATTATTCCAAGTAAACACCTGTTAATTTCCCGATATATCTGTCAATTTATTCACTTTTTACCAGCTGTTTGAAATTTTCCTGTCACGCGTGTTTTTAAAATGCACAAAATCTAACATCGTATTGTGATGAATTCTCTGTTAAAAACGTTTTAGCGCCAATGGAAAATCAAAACGAAATTGTAAATGTGTTAACAGATGCTGCGCCTTTAGCAACAACAGTAAGTGGGGCACACTCGAGTTTAAACGTGGTCGTACAAGCACCGAAGACAATCCCAGCAGTGGACGTCCAAAAATTGCAACAAAAAATGACATTATTGAAAAAATTTTCATAGGGTGTTGGAAGACCGCACATTGAGGAGTGAATAACGTTGCTGAAATCATAGGTAACCATATGAGCGTGTGCATCATGCTTTAACTCAAGAACTTGGTGTGAAAAAGCGTTGTGCAAGGCGGCTGCCGCATTTGGAGTTGCTGCTTTTTTTTGTGCGTCGAGTGCGACCACATTTAAACTCAAGTTCCCACTTAGAAACCGCTGGTTTTGAAGTCGCAGCATCTGACACATTTAAAATTTTGTTCTGAATTTCCGTTGGCGCTAAACAGTTTTTAACAAAGAATCACACAACGATGTCTGATTTTGTCCGTTTTTCAAACCACGCACGACACGTCAATTTTAAACAGCTTATAAAAAATAAATAAATTGATAGATAGATTTGGAAATTAACAGTAGTTCACATAAGATATAATTCTTGCAGCACACAAACATTTTAGTTTTACCGCTAAGCTACAGATGTCACTCCGCGAACTTTTCAGCTGACCCTCGTACGTCACCTTAATCACAATGCACACTAATCTGTTCACAATCGCGTGAAAAACGTTTTTTTTTGGTAAAATTACATGAATCGTGTAACACAAATTTCAATCAAGTCCAATTAGGGTAATCTGAGATATTACTTAATGTTTTGATATAGATTTAATATTACAATTTGTATCTGCAACAGAAGTATTTAAATAATAAACTAACATAATTTCACGAATAATCACATTGTGTAACCGAAAACACAGCACTGTTAACAAATAGACTACGTTACATAGAATTTAACACTTAGCCTAAATCCGTTTACTTAACTCCGAGGGGCGACGTCCCACACATTTTCCAACAGCGCGTGTGGATATGTTGGCAACAGTGTGCCTTGCTACAAGGCCACACTATACTACATAGTATAGTGAGGCCTTGCGTGCTACGGTTACTGTTTGCAGTTTTCAGTACGGTTATTGAATAAGAGGCAGGTAGCAGTTAGTTGTTTAGTCAACAGTTTCAACTGTCAATACCAAACTAGTTTTGATATTAAAATAATTCGTTGAAGAAATGCACATTTAGGCTGAAACTGGATATTATGAGTGTAATGGATAGGACTGTACAATGTCGGCTAAAATGGTTGGAACACCTTCTCCGAATCTGTGACTGCTATTGAATTATAAGCCGAAAGAGCGGAAAGATATGTGGGACGTCCTAAGAAGCGTTGGAGTAACAACCTCTAGTGTGTCTGCTCGGAACCGAAACAAACCGTTTGTGATTTAATCATTGTTGATGATTGAGTTGTAAAGTGGTGATTAAGAGACTGTCTTCGGAAGGGAAGAAATTATAGTCCCAGGACCCTATGATTGAGGAAAAGAAGAAGTTATTTGGAGATGATGACATCCAACAAATAGTCGGACATACGATCCGAAAGGTTCTTCTTCTACTTTCATGTAGACCCACGGTATATCACCAACGAAACGACGCGTCCTCTTCTTTCGGATGCCCCCTTTACTTAGCTTTACGGTGTGGGCGTTCTTCACAACAATTTTAATAAAATACTTCATAATCGTATCCGAACCACAAATAGATTAAGTAATTAAATATTACCTGAATAATCCGTCTTGTGGTTTACTTGTTTTATATTAAAACACAACGCGTTTCGGAACTAAAGTTTCATCCTCAGGTTATTTTCCTCATTAGAGGTCGTCAAAACATTAAAACACAAAAAACAACAACATTTAAAACACATATATAAAACAATCATTAGCGCGCGAGAATAACGGTGCGCACCGTGAGGAAGCTGTAACGACACTGCGTCTCTAATCAACATGTTCACTGTCTTATCTGCGACGCAAGTCTCAGACGTTCTGAGACTTGTAAAGCCGTATCATATAGCGCGTTCGAGTGGAAATTCAAATGATCGTTTAATAAATGCTCAGGATATAATTTATGTGCCTTATAAATTTCGAATTCCTCAGCGGCATCCATATAACGGCCTTTTTTACAAACATGTAAAGGTGCAAAATTTGTAGCCAGGTTTGTATAATTATGGTGTCATCCATTAAATGTTGGCCAAAATTAGATTTTGTTTGACCTAGATCTTTTTAAGGTACATGTTCTTTAAATCGTTGTAAAAACGATCTCCCCGTTTGGCCTATATAAAAGCACTTACAGTCACTACACTTAATTTTGTAGATGCCCGTTTTTTCTTCCAGTGGTCTAATAATTTTAGGGCGAAGCAATTTACGTATGTTGTTGTTCGTGCGAAATGTGACCACTATTTTTAATTTCTTAAGTGTATTGGTAACGATTTGAGGGAGGATAGTGCCATAATAGAGGAAAATAACCTGAGGATGGAACTTTAGTTCCGAAACGCATCGTGTTTTAATATAAAACTAGTGAACCACAAGACGGACTATTCAGGTAATATTTAATTGCTTAATTTTAATAAGTCGGTCCTCGGTCATTCTCTTCTCATGCACATGCACATGCCAATGTTCTTCTTTTCTCTGAACCCAATCAGTTACGTTCTGGACACCACATATTTGCCTTGTGTCATGTCTCTCTCTCTCTCTCTCTCTCTCTCTCTCTCTCTTTCGCACCCTCTCTGTTTGGCACAAACACGGATAATCTCAAAAGTGCGTACTCACTTTTTTCTCGCTTCTGTGAGAATACGTTTAAGAGATGAACGCGCATTTGTATCTAGTAACAACGGTACGGTTGCTAAGCAACAGTTTATTAATTTTTTATACACTCGTCTGAGTGCTTTCAGTACCGATCCCGGTGAAAATGGTGCGCGACTGATCGAGCCGATTGTAGGTAGTAATAGTAGTACGATTGCAAGTCGCGCGCGCGCGCGCGCGCGCGTGTGTGTGTGTGTGTGACAAATTGGGAGAGAAATCATATATGATAGAGCAGATTACGTGTTTGAAATGATAGTGTGTTATTTACTTCATACGTGGATATATTATATTTGTCACCCAGCCGAGAATAGAAAACCGCCGAGGGTGAATGCCCTGTAAGACTTGCCCTTGGACAGGAAACACTCGGTGACGAGTGCTGTCGGGGCTACAAAGTGTTTTCGTTTAAGAATGTGACTAAATGTCGTTACACACATACTATTTCCACCTTCAGTTAATCCTGAAGTATAATGATTACGTACCCGCGTGCACGCGCACCTCCAACGCTGGCATCTGATTGTCTCACACCAAACCGGAAAATCAGGTCAATGAAATCTGAAGAAACAGAAGAGATAGAGGGAAAAAGGAAAGAACAATTTTACGAACAATTTCGGAACCACTGAAAACAATGGAAAACGAATTTAGATACAGAAAGAATGAAGACCTCTACGAGAGTGAAGGAAGCAAAAAAATTGTCAGACATAATACGGAAAGAAGCGTCAATTCTTCGGCTACATAATAAGGACAGACAGGAGGCAGGAGACTCACAAAACGGGTATTCAAACAGGATGGGACGACTTTTAAAGAAATTACGCAAAACGTCAAGAGTTTCCAGTAGAAGGCAGCAGCAAAAAATGACATCTGGACTGAGGATAGAAGGAAAAGATTAGAAATCGAAAGAATGAAGTGATTATGATGATCGACTTTTGCAACATGTCTAATACCGTGAACGGTTCTATACCATTTCCGTTCTTAGTTCATTCCTGATGTAAAGAAACCCACGTGGCAAATTCACACAGTAATGTGTTGCGCGCATGTGCAGAAATCTGTACAGTCATGTGAGAGTTATATTACCACTTAAATCGCTGCGCATCGTTTTAAGACTTTCTCTTTACCAATGTATTCTGATTCCTACTGAATTAATATGGAGCCAATTGGAAGGTTATGATGCTCACCACAAGACAACATATATAAGCTGCCTGATACGAAACAACTGATAGAGAAGGAGGTAAATGAAACAACGGCGGTCAAGTGGCGTCACTGTATCGAGCATATTGTTACGACGGTCTAGTTATCGTCGTATGGTACAGTGGAAAACAAAATACTAGACACCAATTAAGTCACAAATCACCAGCTTTAATTATCAGAATTAAAGAGCTTGTAATCATCAAGATAGTCTCTTACAACAAATAAAATAAAAATTGTTTACACGCAATAAAAAATGTCAACTAATAGAGTCCCGCAGAATTTTAAAACACAACACTTTGCCACAATACTTCAAACCGCACTGGAATACATCGCCACTAAAACTGACTGCCAAGAGCAGCTGTCGTTTTTTAAATAGATAGCATAGTGTTCCAGAAAAATCAATAATGCTTCATCACTAAAGGAAACACTAGAGCATAACTGATTTCAGCCTTGACACAGTGCGCGCGGCCGGCGAAATCTGGAAAAGTCTCGCTAACGCACGTTGAGAATCACGTACGCACACATCATTACAGCCGGATTACACTGGAATAGCCGAGAAAGACGAAGAGTGTTCTGTAACGGCGTACACTTTTTCGCATTACGTAACAATGTAATCAAGGAAGAGCTCTGGGAACTGGCCCACATTACCGACGTAGTTTTGGACAGTCGTATCAGTAATAACGCTGACTCAAGTGATGATACAAGTTCCAACACAGATAGAGAAGGGATTGAATTACTCTCTCTTGACAACTGATTACAACACCTTGTGATAGTGTACAGTACATTGATAATTATAACAGCTTCTATTTTCGTTTTAAATAATTTCACTTCTTTTTTCTTGTTGCGATTTTCAAAGGGTTAATAAAAAAAGCCATTAACTGGTATTATAAAATATTTCACTGTCGGTCTGTCACAGTCACACAAATTTTACTTTGGGCAGGACAAATTATTACAATATACATATGTTTAAATAGTATCACTATTATATGTGCCCTGTCTGTACTCCTTCTGTCAGAGTGACACGTCTCTAATTTAAACGGCAAATGCATTCCAGATGTGCCACGGCTGTTTGTTTACATCAGGATTGAACTAAGAACGGAAATATTATGTATTAATTGATGACTCTTTGGACACTTGGTGAAACATATTAATACAAGGGTTTTTAAAAATATATGAACACTTGGTACGTCAAAGAGATGAGTAAACACCTAAACAGAAGATGTAAGGGTGGTGGTGGACATCTATTTAGGGCGTGTATTGGAACATGTGTGAGGTGTGAAGATGGAATGGGAAGTTGCAGGAGCTAAGAGAAGGTAAAGTGTCTGTAAAAAACTAAATATAATCTGAATATAAAATGTAAAAGTAACTAAACTAAATAACAGCTTTTAATAAAGGGGAAACACAGAATTAAATTTGTTCATTTGTTAAATTTTTGTTATTTCTTATTGTTTTTTTAATTTCTAGAATTTGAGACAAATCCATGTTTTTACCTTTTTGCATGTTGTGGAGTAGTGATACGTTTTTTGTATCTATGAAGTGACTGTGTTTGCAAGCAATGATCTGCAAAACCTGTATTGGCTATATTGGCTGAAGCCACCTTCTTATGTTCAGAAATGCGATGTTTCAGAGCATGGCCACATTGTCCGAATAGCATCCCATTCAGCACAGTGTATTTCATAAACTCCATTTTTGTGCAGTGTGTTTGATTTTTCTTTATTGTTCACGCCCTAAACAGATGTCCACCACCACCCTTACATCCTCTGTGTAGGTGTTCACTCATCTCTTTGAAAATGGCTTAAGAAGTCAAAACAGCTGTCAGAGTTAAATAAAATCTGTGAAACGTACCAAGTGTTTATATATTTTTAAAAACCTTTTATACACTTAATTTATCATATCGCCTACCGTAAATAAAACACCGTATCTCTTCAAAAACCCACAGCCGTATGATTCATAAATTTCTATTTTGCCTTTTAGTTAGCGTATCTCGACAAGTTCTCGATAAACACTCGAGGGCGTCACTACGTTAAGTTCAGTTTACAGAGATCAGTGTAGCATACAGTTTAATTAACAAACAAACGAAGTGACAGTTGCAGTGGCCGCTGCGGTTCGATGTTTTATGCCAATAAAAAGTTTGTTTCAAGCCCCGACAGAGGAGGACAGTATAACTGACCACACTAGAATGCTTCAAATGCACTCTACATATCGTCCAGTTTAGCTATGTTACTAGTATTTGCTTTTACTATTTTCTACCTTTGTGGGGTACTCATTTACTTTTATTCTCTCTGTCATTTTCTGTTATATTCAGTTCTGTGGCTTCTGATTTTTTTTTTTTAATACCATTTACCTACCTAACTAAACGCATCCCCTACCATGAAATTTGCATCGTGAGAAGTGTTACAGATCTCTCTAGACCAGAAAGATAACAGTGGGTAATCGATCATCATCACCTTCACAACGGTGTATAGGCAAGGTGCTGCCTGTTCCCTCTTCAAAGACCTTAATGCAATTTCTTCCTGGGTCTACTCACACACCTTTGTCCTAAAGGTTTGCATTTCCAGACATGTTTAGCCAGTCTGGAATCTCACATTATTTCCAAGTGTTCTTTCCACCGTTGTTTGTAATCTATTAATTTTTCATTCAAGTTAAAAACTTATAACTCTTCTCTTATGGCTTAACTCTTCATACGGTCGAGTTTAGAACACCTTTCAACTCCTCTTAAGAACGCAATTTCCGATGCCTCTATTTTACTCTCTTGTTTCTCGGTTGTTGTTCACAATTCACACCTTCAGGACAGTACAGCGATTGCCATAACTTTGTAGAACTTTAATTTTCTATCTCGACGTTCATTGTTTCTGAAAATACGGTTGATTGTCTCACAGGTCGTCTGGAACTTGCCTAACTTAACATTAATATCATAATTCCTGTCATAGCCAATATCATTTCTCAAATAATTAAAATGGCTAACCTGTTCTAAAATTTGATGATTAATAATAATTTTTGTCTTATTGGCTTTTTGCCTCGAAATGCTATTACCTTTTGTTTTTATAGTGGTAATCATTCACTAGCCGTAATTATTTTTCAACCGCAATCAGTGTAGTTACGTGGTTGACATATTTCAGCACATCGTTAAACAACAGTTAAACTGACAGTAGAACGACGACGACACGACGGATCGGCTTCGTCGAAACTGATAAGCTGCCCTTTATGAATACAAATTGTGACAAAAACAGCACCTACAACAACAACAACAACAATAATAATAATAATAATAATGATGCTAATAAGTGATAAGTACATTAATTACCTTAATGTAAGCCGTCTTGCGACGTATTGTTTTTGTTGATGCGACAAGTTTTGGGAACAATTTGCCACCGTCAGATCCTACAATTCTTATCCTCTCATGATGACGCGTCGGTGAAATTAAAACCGATCGTTATATAAATTATTGTACAGTCACAGATAAGACATTGACACACACGACACAACGGAACAGTGCCATTGCTCGGCGTAAACACGTTGACTGTCCAGGCGTGCAATGTTCATTTAATTCACTAATAACCTCGCTCGGTTTTTGCATCCTCCTTGCATAATTCAGCGTCGTACAGAATATTTCATTGAAACGATCCAACGATCTATATTTGCTGAATTCATCTACTGAAATGCGTTTACGAGGATGCGCGCTTTATGCTATTTGATTGCGAGATGGGAAACACTATGTATGGATCTTTAGAAGAAGAAGAAGAAGAAGAAGAAGAAGAGAGGAAGCAAAAGAATACGAAGACGAAGAAGAAGAAGAAGAAGAGGACGAAGTTTTAACGTATTCACTGGTGTTGTAAAAGTGAATGCTTAAAACAACGTGTAACACTACAAATTGTATTGCGCTATCCATTTAAACACGGCCACCACAATCGTCGTGTGGGACATACCCGCTCTACGTAAATATTAAAGAAAATTGTAACCCGAAATTACATAAAATTGAAAAACCATAATCAACACAATACTGTTAGAAACATTATGAAAGCATGAATTCATAAAAATATATACTAAGAAAGTAATAGTACTTGTCAATGCATGGTGGTCTAATGCGGAGGAACAACGGTTTTGTGGGTAGAAAAACTGGGTTCTGTCTAGATTATAATAAAGGAGATATGAATAGAGAGAACGAGAGAGAGAGAGAGAGGGGGAGAGTTGGTGGGAGGGGTAGACAAAATAAATAAGTTCATCTGTTTCCGCAAGAAAAATCAAAACACGATTAATTTAAATTAATAAAACAATGGAGGTTTTTATTCTATTTGCATTTTAATTAACTTACAGCCGGTGTACGGTGGTTGTCTGTAACAATCACGCCGCCTTTTGTTTACGCAACGTCAGAGAGAGAGAGAGACCAACAAAGCAGCAGCAGCAGACAAACAACAACAACAACGGACCCTTTGGCAACAACGGCTATATTGAAGGGTTTCCCGTCCCGTCCCGTCGATAGTGTGTTTTGTTTGGTCTCATGCCTCTTTCCATACGTTTTAATCCGTCCAGCCGTCAATCCCCCTTCTGTACGTGTGTTAGTGGCTGCTACCCTTATACGGCAGTGATTTGCTACTAAACAAAAGTAAACGCTCCCAGCATTGCGCAGGTACATCGTTACTGACTGTAGAGTACAAACGAGGCGTTAGTCTGTTCCTACATCACACAGCGTGTTCCTTATTATAAATTTATAATACTGTTTTCCACTTTTTATAATTTATAACGAATTAATATAAACCCAAGGAAAGAAAAATTTGTACGTGTTCCCTGCTATATGCGGATGACATAGTTCTTATTCAAGAAAATGAGGATAATTTACAAAGAGCTATATTTCAATTATAAGAAGTGGCAAGAGAGTACTCACTGACAATTTCAGTAAGAAAGACCAAAACCATGTCCTTTAAAGGTAAATATCCAGTGAGGACTATGATAGTTATAAACAACAACACTTTAGAACAAGTGAGCCGTTTCAAATATGTCGGGTGTGCAGTAAGCTATAAATCTGAATACGATATAGGAGAGAAGATAAATAAATTTAGGAATATCTGTGGTATGATTCATAGAAATCTTAGAAAGAAAACAAGACACAGCACAAGGATTAAATTTTATAAGATAATTGCAATACCCACGTTGATTTATGCGAGTGAGGCGTTGGTCATGACAAAAACGGAAAACGACAGGATTCAGAGTGCTGAAATGCAGTTTTTTCGAAATGCTTTAAATTATACATTGCTAGATAGAATAATGAATGAAGATATCAGAGCAGAACTCGAAGTAATGGACATAAATGAAATTATTTCAATTTACGGAAGACAATGGTGGGATCATCTGCAAAGGATCACAGAGGACCGATTGACGAAAGCCGAACTGAACTTAAAGCCATTGGTAGATGAGATGTGCGTCGTCCGAGGATGAGATGGGTGCCGGAACAGGTTTATATAACCTAATCCTTGAAGAGGAGAAGAAGGAGAAGAAGAAGAAGAAGAAGAAGAAGAAGAAGAAGAAGAAGAAGAAGAAGAAGAAGAAGAAGAAGAAGAAGAAGAAGAAGAAGAAGAAGAAGAAGAAGAAGAAGAAGAAGAAGAAGAAGTAAAGATAAGATGGGAGTAGAAAAACAAAGTACGAGAGTCTCACGGATCGTTGTATTGTACGGTGGAAACTGGCAACACAGTTATACTGACAGTAGAATGACAACGACACGGCGGGTCGGCTTAATTGAAGCTGATTAACTGCGCTTGATGAATACCAGTTGTGGCAATGCAGCGATAAACGTGGACTCTAAACGGCAATCTCAGCTTACCAATGCTGCAATCCGATTAATGCATAAGGACAGTGTCGGTAAGTGTCGCTCAGTTGTGGTAAGGCGACACTAAGGTGAATGGTTGAGACAAGGTGTACACTAAACACGAAGAGAGAGAGACGGAAAGAGATAAATGTCTTCAAGCAGTAATGGGAAAGAAAGCGAACGGTAGACATACGAGGTATTTACATGTTGGACTCACGCTTGATGAAGTTGCTAAGTACACCTTTAATTACAGTTAAAGTAGTCCAGTAAAATTAGCTCGAAAATAAGCCTCAGATAAAAAAAAATAGTAGACGGCTGAAAATTTGAGGACATCATCCATACATCTCCTACTACAATTAAAAAATAAGTTCACCCCTGTCGTACACATCAAACGTAAAAAAATGGCGAATATAAAAAATAACGTTTTTTGTCGTTTTTTTTTTAAACAAGTGTAATGTAAATTTAATCGACAAATTTAATTTTAATTTCTTGAGTGATTATTATAAAGTAATGAAAAGTTAATAGAACCGTAAAATAAAATGTAAAATTATAGAGGGCGCAACCGTCCAGGCTAGAAAATACGAACATTAAAAGCGAAAACAAAGGGTATCTTTGGGAATTTTTTTAACTATTAAATCTTTGGATTTGAAACCTTTTGCATCTTATTAACTATCAATTAGAGTCTACAAAAACATTTTTATTTAATCATTAAACTCAAATTTATTTTGTAATTATAGCTAGAATTCTTCCTCTGAAAGTTCGTTGTCATCAGATTCAATATCTAGGTTTGTATTTTCATTCTCATCTTCATCACTTATTTCCTCTGGCAATGATGAACTCACAATATTGTCTTCTGCTTCGTTTTCAATTACACAATTATTTTTGAAATTTTTGCATTTTTACTTCCATATTCCTTAAGGAATGGAAGTATGGTGATGGCAAAAAAAATCGTGTTCGAGATTATTGCAGATTCTGATTCTACTACACTCAAAACATGAAAAAAAGTCGTTTTCCGAAAAGTGTCTGTGTGTGTGTCTGTCTGTCTGTCTGTGTGTCTGTAGATTTTTTTTTATGGCAAACGATAACTGCCGCAAATTCAAACAGAATCAAATAATTTTTTGCATATAGCCCTGATTTGTAGAGTACTCGCGATCTATTGTTTTTGGTGAAGATCGGATAAGGGAAAGGGGTAGTTTACCTGCAACGGTTTTTTTTTATCAAGGGAAATTTTTTTTTTTGGCAAACGATAACAGCCGCAAATTCAAACAGAATCAAATAATGTTTCGCATACAGCCCTGAATTGTAGAGTTCTCAAGACCTATTGTTTTTGGTGAAGATCGGTTAAGGGAAAGGGGTAGTTTACTGTAACGTTTTATGTTTTAACAAGGGTATTTCCTATGGCAAACGATAACAGCCGCAAATTCAAACAGAATCAAAAGATTATTTGCATACAACCCTAAATTGTAGAGTTCTCAAGACCTATTGTTTTTGGTGAAGATCGGTTAAGGGGAAGGGGTAGTTTACCAGCAACGTTTTTTTGTCAAGCGTATTTTCTATGGCAAACGATAACAGCCGCAAATTCAAACAGAATCAAATAATTTTTTTGCATACGTCCCTGAATTGTAGAGGTCTCAAGGACTTTCGATTTTGGTAAAGATCGGTTAAGGGGAAGGGGTAGTTTACCTGCAACCTTTTACGTTTTAACAAGAGTAAAGTACTTGAAAATTTATTTAAACTTTTTGAAACAATGGTAATTGTTAAAAATAAAATAATTTTGTTGCCAGGCAATAAAATTATAATTTTTTCATTTTAATGTAAATTATGTTTGAGTTAATATCTTTATATATACAGTGGAACTTGGTTATTACGGCCTCGGCTGTTATGTCAACTCTGGTGTAGCGTTATTTTGTCATAAGTCCGGTCAAACTGATATCTTTAACATTATACAAATTCCCGGTTTTAACGTCACTAAATATTGTACTACTCTGTTATAGCGTCAAATATTTCTCAGATATTTTACTCTAAATTTCATATAAACGTATATATGTGCGCGCGCGCGCTAGCCCATGGCTACAGACATACATTGTATGCAAGCGATAAGCACTGTAACAGGACTGCCGGCGCCAGCCATTTTGCGTGCTCCAACGGATGGCTAGATCGATTTAAGGCCCGACACTCGATTTCCTTTGCAAAAATTTGTGGTGAGGCAAAATGCGTAGATCTGAACGTTACAGGCGATTGGGTGCATAACACTTGGCCAGAAATTAGACGATCATATAAAGATGAAGACATCTTTAATGGACATGAAGCCGGAATTTTTTATAAATTAACTCCAGATAAGACTTTCAAATTTACAAATGAAAAGTGCGTTGGTGGGAAGCTCTCTAAACAAAGAGTTACAGTTTTTGTTTGTGCGAACATGACGGGAACCGAAAAAAGGAAACTTTTAGTTATCGGGAAAAGTTTGCATCCTAGATGTTTTAAAAACATCAAAAAACTTCCTGTAAGTTACACTGCCAACATAAAAGCGTGGACGACTTCTAGTATTTTTGAAGATGACTTCTGTACGTGTGTATGTCACTGAACTCCTCCATGTATAAAATAATATATCGTTCGTGGCAGGTAAGCATATCTCAGTTATGTAATATTTACGTTTCCATTTTATTATTATGCCTACAGCAATAAAAAGGCAGGTAAGACACACACACACACAATTCACGTTATTTCTGACCTCACTCATGTTTATTTTCTTACATTTGCACGCTTTTTTTAAATGGAAAGTGCCGAAAGCCATACCAACATAACGCGTGCAAGCCGAAAAAATGGACATCAATTTGCTTCCTGTGGATCGCTGGGCAATGTAACTGCACGTGTTTACAGAGGAACGATTCATAGACAGACTTTTCGTCTTTAGGGAATGAACCCTCTGCAAGATGCTGAGGGTCCATGAGTGACTTCGGAGCGCTCCTTCTTTTTCGCGTGTTTGTTCTGTGAAACATACACTGTAGATTCGCAGCTTTACTCTAAGCAACGCTCAATAGGAAATGTTGAAAATTTTTGTCCACAGTGTACCCTCATTCACACTAAACCTGCTCTGATGTTTTAATTACGGACATCATAATATTAAAACTTTGGAAACTTGAGCACTACTTAATGGAGATCAATCATTAACTTATACAAGTCATTAATTTTATGCATATATTTTATATATATGTGTACAACGTTATCGGCAACAAAGAAGTAATTTTTGTTAAAATTCCTTCCCGGGATATTTGGCCGTAGTCCAATGTTTTCTACAAAACCAGACGTTTCGGCAATGCCATTGACTTCCATCATCAGTGAAAATCGAGTGCGATAACGTGAGGTGGTATATGTTAGTGACCACAGTACTGTGGTTAAGGCTGAAGCAGTAAGTAGAAAGAAGTAGTTTCTATGGTAATATTACATTTCGAAAATGATTTTAAATATAAGTCTTAGAATATGGAAGTCATGTATGGTTCTCCATACCGATATTTCACTTGTGTAACTATCACAAATGTCCGTACATAAAAACCCAGTAGTTTTGCAGGAACACTGTTTTGATGTGCAATATTTTTTACACTTACAAAATATCTTTTGAATTAAGTTTTTAGGGGCTACTGGTTTGGACATTCGAATTGGGGTAAGGATTTGTCCCCTTTTCCATCACCAATCTTCTGCAGGTAAATCATTAGACTTTTATACTTGTAGATACACTCTATAAAAATGATATTTCACTGTGTCTGAAGTTGGAGGCAGAGATTTCAGTTTTACGTATTTCGCAAGAGTTTCCCTTTTCTTTGTACCTTGTGTAAACACAGAGTTTTTAAAGCAGATGTACCTGTAGTCATCTAATGTTACTCCCGTTGGTTTACTATATAGGAAAGAAACGAAGTTTACTCCACTCTCGAAGATACATTCTTTCGATTGATTTTTTAATAGAAGTTTCCAATCGATTTTTTAAAAGTCTTATCATGACATTTTTTCCCAAATTTCTTAAAAATGCTTATTTTGCCCTTTCCAAAAAAACAGGATGTTGTATCACAACCGGTAGCTGCATGAAAAAATAATATATATTTCTTGCAAAAGGGTAATTCATTGAGACTGTTCTGTGAATAAATAGTAGGCGGAGTTCCGTTTTTCCTAATTTCAACATACACATTTCTCGTTCTTCCGGGATTAATGCTGATAGAAGAACCAAAATATCTGAGTCGTCAGCAACCATAACAGGTATTTTATTGGTAATAAAATGAAGCTGTCTTTACAATTAATAAGTCAGCGTCATTTTCTGCTTGTATGACTGTAATGTTAGCATTTCTTAAATATTCTATTAAATATTTAATGAAACGAATTTTATTCTGCTTGTTTGAAAGCAAAGTATCCTGTTGTACCGTACTACACATTTCCACATCAAAAATAATGTCAGGGCATAAGTTTTTATTGGCGTGACGTGTTTGTTCAGCGCCTTTTATGTTATCCAAATTATTTTCGTAGCCGTCAAAAATCACAATGACATTATTAGATTTGAAGTGTTTTTTAATATAAGCTATTTAGGAATTAAATATGTCGTTAAACTGATCATTTTTATTCCAAGGCACGCGGCGAAAGTACATTTGCCGTCATCAAACTAAATTTTTTCCATTTTGGCACAAACCATATATTTTAGATTTATCAGTCTTACGTAGCGTATCTTGATCAAATAATGCCATTGGGTAAGGCGCAAGCTCGTAATACATGTAACTTTTAAATTCTTCCCCAGTTCCCTCCCTAACATATATGCGTTGGAACAGAAGTGTTGGATCAATAGATATAATCTCGTCATCTACTATAATGAACTATTACCGCTAATTAATGGCAAGACTTTATCTTTGGGTTTGAATGATAAATCCTTGAATTTTTGCCCTTCCATTTTGCTTAACCCTATTTTACCAACCTCAAAAGCATCACAACAATTTATATTTTCATTACCAATTACACCAGTAAATATCGCCATTATTTCTTTTTGATGAGGAAAGAGTTCGTGAAGATTAAACCACTCAGTAATTTTTTTTTTATATCTTCTTGATCACGACTCTTACGGGCATCTCTTTCGCATCTACATGCTGATCAGATGACAAAAATTTTATACCACAAAAACACTCAATCTCATTACAAATATCGTACGTAAATGGTAAGCTTAAAATCTATTGATGTGTCGTGCTTTCTGATACGCCCCTACCACTTTCATACTTCGCATTATATCTTGCTCAATTGTCATATCAGTAAATTTTCCGCACCAAAATTTGTAGGTTCGCCTTATAGTAGCTTATCCGTTTTCAAGGATATTTCGTAATTCCGTTATTTCCTGAGATTCGCATTCAGTTAATAAGTCCCCTTCTCCTATAGAACGTATTCGCTCTTCGGCATTTTTAATAAATTCGGTCATTTTTTGAATGTATATATAAGCAGACTTTGTATAGTTAAAATGCCCTGCAGCAAAAATATATGGCATCATTTGTTTTAAATATACAAATTTCACTCTTATTGCACGATTGTTATTAAAAACGCAAAATTAAAGAAATTTTAAGTATATTCTTAATTAAAAATTGACACAAATAGCAAAATCAAGAAACACTATCACATCCTGTATTGTTTATTGTGCACTGAACGCTACGCTTTGCTAGATCACACCATGCTTAGCCGAGTTGCGCGCTCATACTCCCCCGAGTTGCGAGCCGACGGCAGATGTGCGAGTGCCGTACGTGCCAACGGCAGATGTACAGTTTTCAAAAGGTGTTTTAAAAGGAACCCGGCTTCTCAGGTATAAATCCTTACCGAAGATTGATAACGTGGGTATCGAATACTATATTCCCAAAGTATTAAATCTTAAAATTTAAAACATAAAGCGTAAGAAGTAATAATGTGAAAAAAGCACGTTTTATGCAGTTACTTGTTCTATAATTATTTTTTTGGTAATGAACGATTTAATTGAATTAATAATTACACATCTCAAAAGTAGACTCTTTGAGTTTTAAAATGCATGCTTTATATTTTAATTGGGATGAACTCTCATTGTTGTATATTGGTTTTAAGTTATAATTTTATGCAAATTTAAAGAAAATCGAAATTTCCCGATTTTCATAGTCTTGTTTTTAAAAACGGTAAACAATATCAACTTTTGATGTTTTGCATTCTCATATATATAGTATCAGTAATTAAAACCCACATTATCTTGTGAATAAAACTATTACATTTTTAAATATTATTATTTGTAGGATAAAACGACACTTCGAAGCCATCATGTATATATAGTACCTAATATTGTAATGAAAAAATACGTTTTAAAATAAAGAACTACATAGGCGTATAGTTGCATCTTACCTTTAAACAAGGGCGTTTATTTTTTTTTTTATTCGAACATGATTTTTAAAACTACAAGCGAATAACTGGTTGCGCGCCGTCTAAAACTTGTGCCAACTAACCCAACCCTCGCTCTCCGAGCAACAAATTACTCGTACGGTTCAATATTTTTTTACGTAAAAACTATTAGTTCTAGAAAAAAAGTCTTAAGACATGTTTTGTGAGAAAGTTTCTCTACTTTACGGTGGTATTTTTTATTTTCACAGTATACGAATCGTTTAAAAGTTATTATTGAAAGTTATTTTAAAAACTTCGAATTTTAAGGGTTGTTTAGGGGTGTTTTGACATAAGGTTTAGGGGTGAACAAAATTTTAAAATAATGTTCTAGATGAAATTATTTTATTAAAAAATGTCCCCTCCTTCTACTATTTATTTCGATCTCCAACTCTAACTTGACTCGACTAAAGGTAAATAAACAACAATGAACTACAATTCCTGTATCTTCTTCCTATATATGCTTTCTGTATCGTGTCCCCTGATTCCATGTTTACCTGCATCCTGACGCAATAGTTTCGCCCATGGAACGTTTGCCTTTCTCTAATTCTGGAAGGTGAGGATCTTGTTTTCTATTCCTTCTTGTTTTTGTTTCATCTATAAAGTTACGACGGTCTCACGGACGTTCACCCCGTTTCCTCACCTGCACCATCCTCACGCACACCACTGTTTAACAATGAACACAGAGGTCACAACTCTTTTAGTGTCACGTAAGGTAACACACTTTCCGAGATTGTTAGATATGAAACTGTACGAAGTGTTCAAAAGTTCTTTCAATTTTATGGTTGTTAAAATTTACATGTTCATCGTTGTATTTTATTATTTATACAGATTGTATAAATATTAATAATTGCAACTATATATTATGTTTATATTATATTATATTGTTACGACATCACAGAACAATCTACGTGTTTATCGAATGTTCCAGAGGGATACGGAATGTAATGCGTGTGGTGTACGTGCTTGTCGACGTATTTGCTAGACAGTACCAGAATTCACGCGGCCGCTCGGACTGTGTCAAGGCCGCAATTAATTACGTCGTACACACTGGCGCTGAGACGCAGTTTGGAAACGTCTAGTCTGTGCGCGGATGTAAAAATACAGGGCGGCAGCGGCCTTAGTTTTCAGTATAGTTGCGATATATTTACAGTGCGGTTCGAGTTATTATCGGGCGATATTACTGTGTATGTTCAAATGGTTATTAGTGAAGTGTTGCGTTTTATAATCGGGCGGTATAATTGTAATACAGTTGTGTTTAATATTAGTTAACATTTTATTGCGTGTGAACAATTCTTATTTGATTTGTTGTACGAGACTGTGTTGTTAATTACGAACTGTTTAACTGTAAAAATTAAAGGTGGTGATTAGTGACGTAATTGGTGTAGTGTATTTTGTTCCCACTGTACCTACGACGATCAAATAGACCGTCGTAACAATATATTATATATTGTATATTATATATTATATAAACCATTTGTAATTGTAATATTGAAATTATATAAATATAATTCAATATATTTAATTTTGTCTGTCAGTCTGTGTGTGCGACGGTGACTTCACAAAACACCTTTCACTTTACTCTGTTCGTTTCTCCAGTCTTCCTCTTACAGAATCGTAGTACTTTGTTAAAATAACCATTTGAAAAGCCTGTATTTATTTCTGCACAATTCTTGGAAGTACCGACTTTATAATTCAAATGTACATGCAGACATTTAACATACATTTTATTTTCACCGATCAATTGAAACCACATCTAACACCATCTACATTCAAAAACTCTTTACGTGTCTTCTACCTCCCTGTGACATCCTCACATGCTTACTCCTTACTTCAGTTACGTCAAGTCGTACTTTATTCCCTTCATTTTCCCTTGATAGAGACAGTCGCTGCAAGTTTCCATGACACCGGTGGTTGCCTTTTCTCATGTTGGTGCTGGATGCCATTCTTACAGTTTTCGGGGCTACCTTTATATTCGTCGTACATGAATATACAGTTACTACGGTCTCACGGATCGTCGTACTGTGCAGTGGAAACAAAGTACAGACACCAGTGAAGTCACTAATTACCAGCTTTAATTAGTCACAAATATAACAATTTAAAATCAACAAAGTTCTCTCATACAATAATTCAAGTTAAATTTGTCCACAGGAAATAATAATTGTTGACTGTTAGAGTTCCGCACTAATTATAACATAATAATTACTTACACTTATCCGCAACAATCACTTGATCCGCACACTTTATAATGTCGCCAGGTGCAACTAACTGACAAAGCCGGCCGCTGTTGCTTGTATAGATCTCTCAGATGTTAGAGAATAATTTTTCATTTTTTCGGTAGCGTGCCAGCATAATTGGCATAGTTAAGAGTGCTCGAACAGTCTAGAAGCTACCTGAGTGCACGGCCTTGACAGAGACACTGCAACTGCTCGGCTAGCCGAGAAACGTGTATAGCTTGTACGTAACTGCACCTGCCGTTGTTACAATTATAAGCGGTATTCACTACATATCTATGCCAGTAATCGCATAATCGAAATGTCAAAAATGAGTGTTGGTACGGTTATTGGGGTAGTACCAAATTATTAATCTTACCGCGAAAACCGTGTAGGCGTCTGCCTCTTCTGCCGATGTGTTACAGCACCATGTTCAAGTACGTTCGTGCTATACTTCGTTGGCGCACTTTATCCGAATGCTATTCTGACAACTCTGCGCTCTCCTCTTTTCGTCACGTGTTTATTTTGTTACATCACTGATGTCTTTCACATGACATATTCGTATGATTTATCGTTCTAGGGTCGGTCCAGCGAATGTCTCTAGTACATTTCTTTCGGCGGTTTCCATTTTGCCTCTAAGTTCTTTCTGTATTGCCTTGTTTTCTTGTTTCTAAATTGTATTCAATTGTTGGGGTTGGGGTACAAATTTTCCAAAGCAAAAGTTCCAATCGGAAAGTGTTTAGAAAAAATTCCAATATCCGAAAGTTTCAAAAATATATTTTCCCAAAACAACATTAGTTCCAAAATATATAATTCCAATCATAAATTAATACAAAAATGTTTATAAAATGTGTTTTATATAACGATAGTTTTACGAAATTGAGTAGGAATTTCATGCAAATCCTGAATGTTTTGAGGATTGGGAAGGCATTTTTTTTAAACGTTCACGCTGAATACATTTTCTGATATTCTCGCGGTCTGGGAGCTCAGCCAATACAGATGATGGCACGTTTTGCAAACTTCGCATAATTTGGACGGGAGGGGCCTCAGGATGCTCAGCAGCTTTCATTTTAATACCGATCAGTAACCTCAAAGCTTCAACCTCTATTAGGGGCATGTGAATGATTTTCGAGCGAATGACGACGAATTGAAAGTGTAGCTCCATCACCGTCTGTATAGCTCGCGCCTAGCGCGCTCAATTTGCCTTTTGCATCTTCAGTAGCGCGCCGTTTTGTTATAAGAATGTTTATGAAATAAAAATCCATCTATGTGTAAATAACTAGTCCTTCCAGATTTTATTAATTCAGCCATAATGTGTAAAAGCGTTGTTCAAATAATTTATCACATATAAAACACATAAATTGTAGCCTCTAACCAACCTCAAAATTTGCGATTAAGTTTACAAAAACATAGCAAGAAAATAAAGTCGTTAATATGGAAATCGATGATTACTGAAAAAATTATTTTCAAACATTTAACAATAGTAGGACAATTAGAACTGGAAAAATAATAATATTGGGAAAATAATTATGCTAGAAAAGGGGAGTTGGAAAAATAATTATGTAGGAAAACGGGTGTTGGAAAATTAATAATTTTGGAAATTTGCATTGGAACTTTTAGATTTGAACTTTTGACCCCCTACCCACTGTTGGTATACTACCACTCTGATTGAAGAAATGACTCAAGATTATAGTAAGGAAAGCCATAGACAAGAGCACATGAATGATATAAATAGAGGGAGAAGGCGTGTTGTGATTTAGAGGTTGCGTTCGGAAGGGAACAATTGCAAGCCCATCAACCTGTGGATTGAGGAGGAGAAGAAGAATGAAGAACTTGAAAACAGCGTGTCAAGACATATGTTTACATGATGGTTTCCTTTTACTTTGACTTACAGGAGGGTGTAAATATTTGTGAATTAGGCTGTGCACACATTTATATTCGCCCGTTACAATTCAACCACAAACGTCATACTGTAACATACACCATGTACAGCGAATTGTCTTTAAGACACATACTGGAATACAGACTGTGAAATTAAACTGTACATTTGTAGGAGCCCAATGACTAATGCATTCTCCGTTAGTCTGTGTCTGTGTTGCCGCGACCCCCGAGTCACGCACAGTACCGCAGCTGCTAAACCGCACAGTAACATCACGGACCGACCAAACAAACCGCCTCCGCCCGCCTTGCTGTGCGTTGCGTAGCCTATACACCTCGTCCCAAACTGAAGCCGAAAAGTCAACGACTTTCGGGTTCAACGTCCTTGGGCAGCCAGATTTACTGATGCACAGAATTTACCGTTTCGATGGCGGTAACAGAAAGAGACAAGGTATACACTAAAACAAGATTAGGGAGAGACAGTAGGGGAGAAGCGAGGGAAAAGAGATAAATGTCTCCAGGTAGTAACAAGTAAGAAAGCGAACGGTAGACGTACGAGGTCTGTCCAGGAAGTATCAGACCATTTTGAATATTTCGGCAACCAGTTGCGCTACCGCATTTTAACTCGGCAGACACTCAGACGGACCTTTCGACGCATGCGTGAGTAGTTATTAACATAGTGGACTATTCAGACGACTGTGAGACTAGTCTGTTTTGTGTAAACACGAGTTGTCTGGGACTGGGACTGCTGAATGTATAATTTTTAAGATGTTACAACACGAATAATTACTTTTATTCACTTTGCTTTGTAGACTGTATCCAGACAACTGAAGTGTACTGAAAGGTATAGCTATAGGTCATGAGACATTGTTCGTGTTTTATCTTTTGATGGGTATAAATATGTAATAAAATACAGATAAATATAAAAATATGTTCTTCTTTTATTATTGGTTACTCAGTATTCATTATGAACAAGAATAATGCAGTTACGTGCACACACACACACACACACACACACACACACACACACACACACACACACACACACACACACACACACACACACACACACACACACACACACACACACACACACACACACACACACACACACACACCCACACACACACACACACACACACACACACACACACACACACACACTCTCTCACTCACTCACTCACTCACTCACTCACTCACTCACTCACACGCACACGCACAAAACCTTCTATATATATATATATATATTGTATAATTATTTTAGTAATGAAGAAATATTATTTTTGTATAATTTAATAAATATAATTAATTTAAATAAACATAATTTATAATATTATAAATTTTTTTTTTGATTAAGTGTTATTTTCTTATTTTACAAGAATATAATATATATATATATATATATTATATTATATTATACACACACACATTGTTTCAACAGTACAAACTGTAGACATCAGAACTATGGCTTCAAACTATGTCTTTAGAATCTATACATAAACATATACATATGTAGATGATATACATAATCAGTTAAAAAACTGCAGATGTTTAAAAAATACAAAAAATTTATTCTTGAAAGACAAATATTAATTATTTATAATAAATATATAATCGAAAAAATTCTTTCTGGGCTTTTCCTTCTTTCATCATTATTGTGCTCTTGTTTTGTGAGACACATTTTTTCAAGACTAGTAGCTTTTATTTTGGAAAGTTATTTTGTCTGTGGCATCGTAGGTCTAATATCTTTTATCGTTCTTTATCAAGGACAATACAATGTCTAAAACGAACGCTACAATTCAGAAGTGTAAGTTGTGACTTTCTGACAGAACGAACAAAGTTTCTTCATTTTTACTTCGTTATCTTTTCTCGCAGAGAAATTAATGAATGAGATAATGGATAGCACAATGAAAAGTTAGCTTCCCCTTCGTTTTAGGCCCCCAGGGTAACTAACCCTTTGTAAGAGAGGGCGCGGCGCTAATCGCCCCAGGGGGGAACAAGTTTACTGGTATAGCAAGTGTATTCGCTTAAAAAAAGCAATAAGGAACGCCAAGCCTGGAGAATCAATAATTATTTTTTCCATAACTGTGTTTTTACTTTTTATATGTTGAAGATATCTACATGTTTTAAATGAAAATCTGCACTATTAAAAGCATTTCGAGGCAAGTAACCAATAAGAACAAAAATAATTATTAATGGTCTAATTTTAGAGCACATAGCCATTTTTTAATTATTTGCAATATTAAATAGGCTATGATTGGAATTATGATATTGACGTTAAGTTAGGTAAGTGCGAGGCGATCTGTGGGACAATCAACCGTATTTTTAAAAACAAGGTAAGTCGAGATATAAAATTAAAGTTCTACAACGTTATGGCAATCTCTGTACTGTCGTATGGGTGTGAATTATGGAATCAGCCAAGAAACAAGACAGTCAAATACAGGCCTCGGAAACGGCGCCCTTAAGAGGAGTTTAAAGGTGTTATAAACTTGACCATATGAAGAATGAGGCCATAAGAGAAGAGTTACAAGTTTTTAAGTTGAACGAAAAATTAAACATTTCAAAAAAGGTGGAAAGAACACTTAGAAATAATGTCAGATTGCAGACTGGAGAATCAAGTCTGGAAATACAAACCTATAGGACACAAGTGTGTCGGTACCCCAGGAAGAGATGGTTTTGAAGGCGGACCACGGAGTAGCTTGCCTGTGCCGTGTTGTGAAGTTGATGGTGATGTTTCAAGTGGAAAAGCACGTCTATGTATAGGTTTTTTCTTCTTATATTCTTCTGTTTGATGGATTACTACTGGATTGGGGTCCCGGCCACCAACGTTTTACAAGCAGATCTTCTCTGTCTTGGTATATATAGTGGTAGCCCGTTTTGAGAATTCTGTTGTTCTCTACTTTGTCAAAATATCTTATCCTCTTTTACAACTATGGTTTCCTTTTTTTTACTTAAAATTGATTTAAAACAATTTTATTATACTCTCATTCCCCATCTTATATCTTCTCGTAAATTTTTTCACAAATCCAAGTAATTTCATTTTCATGGATTGCATGCGCTTGACATATGTCTCACGCACTACCTTAAATTCGCTTACATACATTAAGACTAGTAAGCCTACAGCATTTCCACCTCTTCATTATTTTCCTTCTTCTTCTTTTTCTTCTTCATCTTCTTCTAATTCTCAACCCAGAGGTCGGTGCGCTTGCAATTTCTTAATTTCCGAAAACAGAAGTCTCTTAATCACCACATGCTTTCTTCCTCCATTTACCTTATCCATGTACTCCTGTCTGGGACTTTACCTCGATCAAGGTGGTGAACCAGATTAAATGACGTAGCAGGTAGTCGACCATACTGGTTCTCCTTTCCGCATTGGTTTCAATCAGAATCCGTCTTTCCTCCGCTCTCCTCACAATCTATTTATGAGGCCCTCTTTCTGTCCACAGTATCATTAAGTCCATTTCCATGAAACATTAAGGTACTCTAAATAAAAGTTTTTATGGATTTATTTCTGGTTCCTGGGAATAAGTTTCTGGACGGAAGAAGAGTGCTTTTCTTGTATCGTCTTCTTGCTTGTGCGTTTCGGCTTTCTATATCACTGGTGCATGATGTAATGGAGTACTCAAGACACTTAAAGGTATCAACTTGCACTAGCTACCTGCCATACAGAAGTGTCTCGGGCTTCTGTAGTGTAGTCGTGGCGTTTGCTGGCAGGCTTCTCCTCTAATATTGTGTCGCACATGGCGTGAAATATTCGGCGTTTGTTATTGAAATTTTTGTCAAATTTGTATCTAACATCAAGAGCAGACAGTTAAAACATAACCTTATTTCGATTGGGCTGTCATTTATCATCATCATCTTCACAGATTAAACCAAGGATGATTTGTTCCGGCCTCAAATAGGCAAAGATTGGAGCTGGCCACTCCAGCGCTTCCTCGGACGTCCCACACATCGCCGTCCCCTCGGCTTATTGTTCCATAGTTGTTTGGGGATGCGGCATTCTTCCGTTCTGCAAAGATGTTCCCACCAATTCAGCCGATACTGGGCGATCCTGTCGAGTATACTCATAATATTCAGTTCCTGCCGTATATCTGTGTTCCTTCTAAGATCATGGAGGGTATACCCTGCTACATGCCTGAGAAATCTCATTTCAACCGCTCGGATGCGACTGACCTGGCCTTTAATTAAAGCCTAATTCTCAGACCCATAAAGAAGTGTGGGAAGAGCCATCACCTTGTAGAATTGTAGGCGTGTTCCTTTACTTGCTGACTTAAGGTTTCGCCTAATGGTGTCCCGCACATAAGGTTGAGCTTATTCAACTTGTTCACAACGTCGTTGCATGCATTATAAGACACACTGTAATGGTCAGGTATTCAAAATTGCTGACTTGTTCCTGGACAGTTCCATCTATAACAATTTTGCCCGTACGGGATCAGTTCCACGAAGAGATATCACCTTGGTCTTAAGTGTAAATATTTTCAATCCAGAGTCTTTGCAGATTCGATTTAACAAATGTATACCCGTCTGCAATCTGTTTTCAGAGTCTAAGAGAATAACCTGGTCGGCTGCAAACAACAAAGTGTCAATTGTAGAGTGACCAGAGGCTGTCATTAATT
This sequence comes from Magicicada septendecula, assembly GCA_034769895.1. Classification (NCBI taxonomy): domain Eukaryota; kingdom Metazoa; phylum Arthropoda; class Insecta; order Hemiptera; family Cicadidae; genus Magicicada; species Magicicada septendecula. Next base: position 1,366,524,616 of record CM068367.1, read on the forward strand.
GAGATATTATTTGTTCGAACAGGACAGGTACCGTAATATTCCATAACCTTGGTATTTTATTCGTTGGAGAGTTTTATTTTCTAGAGTAATTTGGTCTATTTATAATATACAAATTGTACTCTGCCCTTGTTGGAGCCCTAGATTATAAGGTCGTCTACAAATATCATGTCTATGTGGAACAGAAACCTTTACCCTGCTAGAGAAACACAAAAGCCAGTGATTTTGAGACTTTTGAGGCGGGCAGCGGGGAGAATTAGTAGGGAATGAATCAATAAAAAGACCATCAGAAATCTATTCAAATAGGAGTCAGTTATCGACATCGTAGAGAGAATAGCTATCTATGAGTCGGTCGTGTAATGAGAATCGTCAAGAGGAAGCCGAAGATCAACTCAGTAGCTCACCGAAACGGAAGGAAGGAAGAGAAAGTCGATTTGAATTTGAGATTGGACTCGATAGACTGTGGTAGGAAACTGGCTAATGGAAGTGGGAGTGGGAAGGCCATAAATTCAAAATTACTACTATTAAAAACCGGGCTGTTAGCCCGTGGTCGGTAGCTATCGAACGTCATTACGTGGGCAACGTTTCGATTCCCCGTTGAATTTCCCTTTACAATCTCGCCTTTATACAGGTTACCTTTGTTACCTGGCTGGCTTGTTGCTTTTACCTAATACAGGTATTGGGTAGTGTTCGGCGTACATGTGCCGCTACTGTGTTTTACGCTCTGTCGCTTCTTAGGGGCCTGAAGAAGATTCCCGGCGGGGAATCGAAACGTTGCCCAGTTTTTAATAGTAATTTTGAGTTTATTGACGCAGGCCGTGCGAGTTCCAGACAAAAGGGGGAAGGCCATGTTAGAAGTCAAACGTCTCGTACATAAGAGAAGAGAATATAGGAAGTGGCTGAAAGACCGCGACGCTTGACGGTAGATGATAAAGGAAAAAAAGAAGATGGCGAAGGGGAAACCTGAAAGTAAAGAGATGCAGGGAGAGATTATTTAAAGATAGAGAGCGGGACAGATGCGAACACTTAATTCAGAGATAAGTAGAAAAAGAAGAAGAAGAAGAAGGAGGAGAGGAAGAGGAAGAGGAAGAGGAAGAGGAAGAGGAAGAGGAAGAGGAGGAGGAGGAGGAGGAGGAGGAGGAGGAGGAAGAGGAAGAGGAAGAGGAAGAGGAAGAGGAAGAGGAAGAGGAAGAGGAAGAGGAAGAGGAAGAGGAAGAGGAAGAGGAAGAGGAAGAGGAAGAGGAAGAGGAAGAGGAAGAGGAAGAGGAAGAAGAAGAAGAAGAAGAAGAAGAAGAAGAAGAAGAAGAAGAAGAAGAAGAAGAAGAAGAAGAAGAAGAAGACAAGCCTATAATAAAGAGAGAATAATCTATTAAATGCCACTTTTTGCCTTACATGTGATTTTGGTTGTCATGTTGTCGTCGATCAAAACAGGCATTTTGCGAATGAAAATTCTTGTCAGAAAAAAGGATGGATTTTGTATGTGTGTGTTTGCAGAGGTTGATTGAAAGCTCTGGCAGAACAGACAGACCTGCCTGTAACAGTAGGGTTGGTTAGTGTTTGTTAGCCATGCGCGCGCGCGTGTGTTGCGTGTAGTCGGTCGGCAGGGGGCAGCGGGTACCACACCACCACCACTTACACCGCAAATATGACAGCCGCGCGTCTGTACAATGAAAAATGGTCTGGAAATGGAAGTGTATTTGTTCGAAAACATTGTGCACGCTTCCTGACAAAGATTAAAGACTTTGCGCTACACCACAGCCGCGTCTGGCAACAACGTCAATGTTACCAACCCCTCCCCCCAGGGGCATAACACAATATAATTCACTTTTAACGTTAATCTTATTTCTGTGCGTGCGTATAGTAATATATATATACTATCTTGTTTGCTGGCTCCCTGTCTGTGAAAGTATGAAAGAAGTGCGTCGGCCTTTACAAAAGAGTTATGAAAAATCGTCTTCCATTACCTTGCCTGTGCGTGTATGTAATATATTTACTTGCTCAATTTTTCGTAGATAAAACTATATTTCTTAGAGACAGATAATAACGTAGATTGGTCGTTTTAGGGTCAAGGATGCTCTCGCTTAATATGATCATTCAGGCCATTATAGGGGGATATTTTAAAGGATAAAATAAAAGAAGTTTACATTGAGAAACGAAAATAAACTCCTTGAAATAGTGGTCAAATTATAAGACCGAAATGATGATTTAGTAGATCAGTGGGTTTGTTTGGTATGTTGCTAATAGCCTATAGGTATCTGATTTGTTCCTCGGGCGCACCATAAACTCATGGTGTGTTTTGTAACCCACAGGATCCCGCGTGGTGGTCACATTTGTCAACCACCAACAGGAAAGATTCCAATCAAAACACTCTGTTCCTAGTCGGGATCTCATTGGCTTTTCAGAAATGACGTGATTCGTAGAGGTCTTTTAGTTTCTACACTGTCTGCTTTGTCCGGTCGTCGGCTGTAACTCTTTGTGCTGCAGCCGCGACCTCTACCATCAGCTCAGCGCACAGAACCTCTACCCCGATCCGGGTCAAACGCCATCGGGCGATTCTCGATGACCCTCCATAAAGACATCTTCGTTTGTAACTTCTTGTTCCCAGCTCTGGACCTGACTGTCCTTTTATATATATTATATATAAATTATTATAAAAATTATTATATATATTATATATAATATATTATATATATAAACGGTTCATAAAGTTATCCTACGTTTTCCGATCTCTAGTCTTCATTGGTCTCGATCTAACCAAGATTCTTCTTCCAATTCCCGGTCTCTCATTGCCCGGTTGATGCCTTCTCTCCAACTCAACCTAGGTCTTCCTCTTCGCCTACGACCGTAAGGTGTCCATCTCAAAATCTGCTTGAGGAGTCGATTATCCGGCATTCTTTTGCTGTTTTGTTTTTATGTCGTCGACAACAGAATACTGTGCCCCCATTATCTCCCGGATTTTGACGTTTCTTACTTTTTCCAGTTTTGACCTCTCTGCCGCTCTTCGCCAATAATCCATTTCAGTAACTTCCAACAACTTTTCTCTTCTTTGTATTATTGCCCATATTTCACACCCCTATGACGTAATTGGTTTCACGATTGTATTGTATATACGATGTTTATTTTGTTTTGATATTTGTTGGACCCGCAATATGTTGTTCAGCAATGCTATTGATTTTATTCCCAGGTTGTTTCTTTCTCTTATCGCTTTATCTAGGCTACCATCTTTTGTAACTGTTGTTCTTAGATATTTATAGCTACTGCAATTTATTATTTCTTGTTCGTCTTCTAAAATTAAATTCTTCTGTTCCCCACCAATGCACATATACTCCGTTTTCTTTGTGTTTACTTCAAGGCCATATTTGTGTGGAAGCTTATATTCCTCTATAAGTTTTCGTGTCATGTATTCCATGTCGTGATAGTCCTGCGCTACCACGACTTGGTCGTCAGCGGAACACAGCGTGTACACTGTGGTGTCAATTAGAGGTATCCCCATTTTGTGGCATTTCTTTTTCCAGGTTTTGAGGGCTTGTTCCAGGTATATTTTAAAAAGCGTCGGTGAGAGACAACATCCCTGCTTCAGGCCCTAACTAACATTACTGTCCTTTTTTCTTCCTAGAATGTTGTGCACGGTGTTTGTTGTTGTTTCCCCCTATCACCGCAACGGAGGCTGTCTGCTTCTAGACCGGAGCGACCCTTCTAGACGTTTGCTTGCTGGTTTTGAAGCGGGCAGTGCCCGTCGCCTGAATCGGTTCCAGCAGCAGTGTCACACATTTTGTACTGCCATCTAGGGAATAATCACGTTGGCGGTGGACGGTGGTCTCCCTTCCATTTTAGACACCTGTCTACTGTACCAGCACTAGGTTATCTTCTGGCAGCCATTGGTGCTGACCCAGATGCTGCAATCCTGCCACGGATGCAAAGACGCTCAGCTAAAACGACGCAATGTAGCCCCCAGGTCGACTCAGTCTGTGATAACGATTACCTGGGAAAACATTCTCGAGTAAAAATGGACGACCACACTAATTTAGATATATGCCGAACGGCTCATATAAAGCAATCAGACGATAAAAAGAGGAGTTTTCATTAATATTGTTTTTTTCTTTTTTTTCGTATCGGCCATCTAAGGACCACATTCCAATTTCAATTCTTTACTCTTTGTTCTTTTCTTTTTTCCAATATTCTTTCATCTTCTCACTGTGTGTCTTTTTCCTGTCTTCAGTCCACTTTGAACCTGCGTTTTTCTCTCTCCTTCCCTGACTCTCTCCATTTTTAACACTTTTACCCGAGAAACTTCTCTTTCAATTGCTTCTTCTGTCGTCCATCCTATATAAATGTTTAAACAATTATAGTCTTCTTTTTCTCATTGTTTCTGTTACATTTTCTTTCCAATATCATTAATATTGTTATTATTATTAATTTTTGTTATTATTTTTGTAACGTATTTTGGGGCTCCCTAACTAAGGCCTTTAGCCCAACGGTGTCTACCAGGAGTGTTACTCGGCGGGATATTTTCTTCTCACCCATTTTAGTTGACTCAGTGACAGTGGACACTCGTGCACATGGAGACGCAAAACGAGTTTTTTCAAAGCCTGTACAGTAATCTTCCTGCTTTTAGGAAGGTAGAATTCTGTCTATCGCTAACTGTTCGCTTCCGAGGTCTTTTCTTTCAGGTTACTTTTTACTCTGTGTCTCTGTCTCAGTTCCGCAAGAGCATTACAGTCAGTCTTCGATGATGCGTTTCACTATAAGTGTAACGCCGCAAGTGCAGACGGGTCGTTCTTGTCCTTGCAGGAGGTACGAGTGGTGCTGTAAATGCGTAGTCTGGTGCTGTAAACGAGTTCGCGGCGACGACTGCAATTACCTGCTACTTGCCATTTACGGACGCTCTGCTTCACGGCAGAAAGCATGCAGAGAACATTAACTTGTGTTCCACACCTGCGGCCACACAATCAATTATTATTATTATTATTATTGCTACTACTACTATTATTATTATTGCTATTATTATTATTATTATTATTATTATTATTACTATTACTACTATGGGAAAGGTTCAAAGCCCAGCATGCCAATACGGAGACTTTCCCTATGAAGATGATCGCACACGTTACTGATCCAAATGTCCACACCATCTCCTTCTGTGGTCTTCAATCTTCTTATGCAACGATACAATGTTTGTTTCGTTCCTTCTCCGAACCAAGAGACAGCAAACTTTCGTCCCTCTTGGCTGCCTTAATCCTCTGCACGTTCCTTTCAACAAGAGTCCGTGTCTCACTAGCACACAGGAATGTGGAGACAGCCACAGTTTTATAAAATTTCATTCGAGTATCCTTCCGTGTTTTATTTTTCAGGTACCTATGAATCGTTCCACAGATGCGTCTAAATTGTGTTAGCTTACTATCCCGATCAATATCAGTTCTATATGAGATATTACAGCCCAGATAATTGAAATGACTAAGCTGATCCGAAATCTGATTATTCACGACTATCTTAGATCTTATAGGATCCTGAACTTAATTTGAATAATTATGACGGGGGCTGTGAAAGCCTATGAAATAATTAAACATCAGTTTCGTGTCGTCATCATAATTTGTTTGTGCGCAATTGTATAACTTATACAAAAAAAGTGAAACAAATGTCGACGTAAACAAGGCACATTGTTGTATCTTTTTTTTTATCAGCAACGACAATGTAAACGATAATTATGGGAAACTTGTCAGTCGGCGCAAGCAACTGTTCGTTACAAACACTGCGATTCTCTCCCGTCGTTTTTCTTTGTGTGCACACACACATACTTATTTACGGTCATTACTGTGATGCGAGAACGAGGGGAAAAACGGACGGAAGCAAAAAGGGAAGCGAGCGTACGCTTCACCTAACGAAGGGCGGGGGGGGGGGAGAGGACGTTCTTATATCGATTGTGCAGGCAGGTGAGTCGTCGGCTTTAACTGCGCGCGTCTCGACACGACACGCGAGGTGGCTCCGAGGGAGAGGTTACCACCTTGCCTCGGCGCGCACGATAAGTTCACAGACTCGCGGCCAGAGAGCGCGAGACAAGTTTTTAATCTTAATTGCTTGACGACTCTCGACGACGACTGCTAGCACAAAAACGGTGTGTGTGTGTGTGCAACCGCATATCTGCGCCTCAGTCAGTTTAAACATAAAAGCCGACGACGACGCTAATATATCTTCAAAGAAGACAAAAAGAAGATTACACATAGGTACCGTGGTGTTCTCAACAGTTAGACTGAGTCAATTACCGTCACCAGCGCAGGTGTTTAAACGGGGGCGCTACAAGAAATTACCCGACCACCGTAGTAAAACTTCTTACATGTTTCCCTTCACGTTATACGTTATCACCCATTTCGTTTTCTACGTTCTCAATTATTCTAACACGAATACAGCATGAATTCGAGAGTAAAAAATTTCTTTCTACTAAACGTTAGAGCGGACGATCCCTAACTTTTGGATCCATCAATTGTATACATAATCTGTATGTATTGTATACAGGAGATATTCCTAAATGTGATGAGGAGACAACAGCTACATTCGCTGATGACACTGCTTTACTACGAGGGTCAGAGTTGAAAAGTTCGCCGAGCGACATCTATAGCTCAGTGGTAGAACTAAAATCTTTCATGTGCTGCAAGACGTATATTTCGCGTGAACACCTGTTAATTTCCAGAAATATCTGTCAGTTTATTCACTTTTTACCAGCTGTTTGAAATTTTTCTGTCACGCGTGTTTTCAAAATGCACAAAATCGAACATCGTGTTGTGATGAATTCTCTGTTAAAAACGTTTTAGCGCCAATGAAAAATCAAAACAAAATTATAAATGTGTTAGGAGATGCTGCGCCTTAAGGAACAACGCTAAGTGCGGCACACTCTAGTTTAAACGTGGTCGTACAAGCACTGAAGACTATCCCAGCAGTGGACGTTCAAAAAGTGCAAGGAAAAATGGCATTATTGAAAAAATTGTGTAGGATGTTGGAAGACCGCAGATTGAAGAGTGGATAACGTTGCTGAAATCATAGGCATCTCATATGAGCGTGTGCATCATACTTAAATCAAGAACTTGGTGTGAAAAAGCGCTGTGCAAGAAGGCTGCTGCATCTGGAGTTGTTGCATTCGTTGGGCACCCAGTGCGGGGGCGATTATCTTCAATGCTCGTACGACCACGTTTAAATTCAAGTGCCTACTTACAAATCATTGGTTTTAAAATCGCAGCATCTACTGACGCATTTATAGTCAATTTCGTTCTGAATTTCCGTTGGCGCTAAACAATTTTTAACAAAGAATCACACCACGAGGTTGTCCGTTTTTAAAAACACGCATGACGCATCAATTTTAATCATCTTCTAAACAATGAATAAATTGATAGATAGATTTGGACATTAACAAGAGTTCACATAAAATACAAATCTTACTGAACACGAACAGTTGTAGTGTTACCGCTAAGCTACAGTTGTCGCTCCGCGAACTTTTCAACTGACCCTCGTAGCTACTGGTGTTAGTATAAAAGTAGCAACAGACGCTGTACAATCAGCAGTTGAGTACGTTACTAGATGGACAAAAAAATTGCGCATCAAGCTGAACGAATCCAAGTCTACTGATATCAATTTCACCAACCGGAAAATAGATTATTTACCAATCGTAATCAATCAGTAAAGACTTCCACACGCTAGCTCAGTGAAGTATTTGGGCATGACTCTGGATGCCAAACTTAGGTGGAAAGAACATGTTAAGAAGAAATGGAACTACTGTGCCGGCCCGCGCCAGAAAATGTTACCCAGGAAGTTTCAATTTTCTCAACATATCGTTAGACATAATGTTGTTAAGAATATTAGTGAAAGAATTCGTCATCAGAAAGAACTGATAAGACAACGAAAATCTAGTAAAACTCTTTGGAAGAGATAAGATGAGAATGGAATGTGACAGTTGCCTCCAAGTAAAAACAGCATCAGCAATCTAAAGCAAGTTTGGCTGCAGCAACATGAACTACCTTTGATATAGTGAAAATGAAAAATAAAATAGCTTCTCCTTAATCCAATCCTCTTCTACCGCAAGGTGTAGAGGCTCAGGAAAGGTAGGTCTTCCCACCGTGGTCTCTGCATGGCCAGGGCCTCGGCTTCATTCCACTGCACTCCCAGCCCCTGCAGATAGTACCTCAGATTGTTTTCTCAAGTCACTCTTCTCCGTCCTCTGGGTCTTCTCCCAGAAATTCTTGCCTCATACAGTCGTTTTGGAAGTCTATCCCCGTACATCCTCTGAACGTGTCCAAACCAGCACATCTGTGCTTTTTTAATTTGATCTTTCAAAGGTACCGACTTAATATTCACTCTTATAGTACTCTTTCTGACTCTATGTCTTCTTGTCTTTCCTTCCGCCTCTTTCCTTCAACCTTCCTGAGGTATCTCATCTCCATAGCTTGGAGAGAGTTTAGATAATTCTCAGTAATAGCCCAGGTTTCAGCCCCATAAGCAAGAACTAGCACATTATACGTGTTTTTGAAAATGGTCATCCTAACTTTTTTCGAAATTCCTGCCTTACCAATGAACTTGGGTCTTTAATATATGGAAAAGTCTCAAGCCACTGCTTATTCTTGAATTAATTTTTGATTGACTTTACCGTCTGAGCTTATTAATAGAAAATAAAATAGCAACAACTATATTGTAAAAGTAATAAATACATTTAAATTACTTCAGAATAAATAAATTTAAATTGCGTTTTCCATCGTTTGTCTGTTGCAGCGCGTTACAAATAAGAAGACGATTAATTTTACTTTACATACGCGTATGACATCCCGTCATTCAAGCCGCCATTCAACTACGCACAAACGATTATCTTACATTTACACACTGTAAGAAAGCGCTTACTGTTTAGTCGCCGGCACTGAGTTTTCATTGTTTCTGCACTTCATTGTTGGTACACTATTATTGTTGGTGCCACCACTGCTTTGTCCTCCACGATCCCTCATTACCGCGCTGCGGATCCTCTGGGTAAGCGCAACAGGTGTGTCGTACACGTACGTGTCCGCGACACATTGTAACCGCGCATAACGACATCCTCAGGAAAGTAATTACGTTTAACATTTCTACGTTGTTATTCTTTGTTCCCCGTTAATTAAAATTAACGGATAATTACTATACACACATCAGTTTTGCTGCCGAGACGCCTGTTGAGCGGGTGGTCTACTGAACGATACTGCGTGCTATTGTTGGTGGGGTATTACTGGTTCTGAAAACATTATCCAGACGTCAGAAGACGTATTTAGTTGTAATTTTGCGTGCGTATTAGATTTGAACGTTTTTACATTTATATGTAAGTGTAACTTATTGAATATTTTGTTAAAGTGTGTCTTTTTATTCGCTACAAGAAATACCTTGTGAGAGACAGTCAAGTCACACCGAAATTTAAATGTGTAGTATTACAGTGATGCGTGCAGCGGAATGGCATACGTCACCACATTCCTTGTTCGGTAGCAAAGGTGAACTGCTGATTTAGTAGCTAGCGATACGACAAGCGACGGTTCTCAAAGTGTAGAGGTGGTAGCGTCAAAGCGACATTTACACGACCTCCTTTGCCTGTACTCAACGCAAACAAGATTATATTAGGGTGAACACCTACTGTATATTTACAGTTGTATGGCGTAAGAGCTCCACAATAACTTGAATTATAAGAATCAAACAATTAGGCTCAGAAAAAAAATAGAACAAGAAAAATTTAATTGTTACGAGAAGCGTACCTACCGAACTATCCAGAAGATTCTCCACTCCCCCCGTCTAGTGTGGCTAGTGTTGGGTCATTCAAGTAGGTGGTTCTAGTGAGTTCCAGGAACACTTGAGATACGCATTAAGCCGCCGGCGTGCAGTAAGGAAGCAAAGCTGTACTGGACCTCAGCGCATCCTACGTAAACCATAGCTCCGGGTTGTCAGTTCAGTTACGTGAGCGATTTTCGTTAGCGCGGTTAAAGTGTTTGTCGAAGTGAAGAATTATTGTGTTACGTATTTTATAATTGTGCAAGACTCTGTTAGTAGACATTATTATTGCGTGTGAACAATTTTTATTTGATTTGTTGCAAGAGACAGTCTTGATCATTACAAACTGTTTAATTGTGATAATAATTAAAGCTGGTGGTTAGTGACTTAGTTGGTGTCTTGTATTTTGTTTTCCACTGTACCATACGTCGTTCAGTACCATAAACGTCGTAACAGAATATTATTATTTACTAGCAGTTTTACGAACGTCGTTTGGGATAGATGACGCTAAAGTATAAAATAGTGTCATTAAACTTTAATGATCATAAAATCAATCGTTACATTGTTTAACGTTAACATGCCTAGAGTCCCGTTGGAAGCCATGAACAATTCCTCCGATTACGAACTGTTCTCAACCAAAGGCACTTGCTTCATGAATCATAAACATCTAAAGTGTTCCACAAACCGTTTCACTACTATCTACAATTTTCTAATAGATCGTAAATTAGTGAGTGTTTATAACTAAGAGCTGCCACTGGGGGGGGGGTGAGGTATGAGACTAGCTGGTAGGTTAGACCCCCCCCCTATTTTACTCAGGAAAAACGAGGTATTCAGGATTATTCCCATAATTTTATAAATTCTTTGCGTCTGAAGTTTTTTGATGTTTTCCGCGCGTAATTGTTTTTAAGGATATAAAATATGGCTGATTTCAAAAAAATTCTATCTTCATTAATTGTAATTGAAATTAAAGATAGTAAAACTCATGGTATTACGAACCACATTAGACAGGTACTCGTTAACTCAAAAACGTTAGGGTCTTTATTTTAAGTGTTACTGTGTTATAAGCATTGTATATACACATTGAACGTTATGTTTTCCTCACCCATGGTTTTTATTTATTTCAGCAGTAAACTAAAAACCAAAAACCGTTGTCACCTAACCTCACAAATGAAAACAACACGTATTTTTCCTTTGCATTAAGAAACAGGACAATTTACAATTAGTACACTTCTTTTCTACATCGTAATATATCGATACAATCGCACATCAAAAACATCGAAAATGTACCCAGGAACGGATAAAGGTACAGTTCCGATGCCGCTAAATAGCATTTGCTTATTTAATTGTTACTTTGGTAATTGATTCCGGTCTCCATGGCGTTGTTAACATCTTTATACGCGTCAACAAAAGGGCATAATCAAAAGAGCCTTAATCGTGCGAACGGGGCAGAATATCAAATTCCAAGTCAAACAGTGTGTTTAGACTTGTGTCAAAGGTTGCCTGTGCAAAATTTGGTGGCAATCGGTGTAACGGTATGGATTTGTATTCAATACAAATAAATCCTCAGACTTTGAGTTATATGTATATTGATAACGTAAGCTTGCACGCCCGGTGTCAGCTTTTATTAAATTGAGATTAAAGTGGGCTGTTAGGCTGTGGCTGGTTGCTATTCACTAGCGGCATCGCCGGCTACGTTTCAATCCCACCCTCGGGGATTTTCTTCAGAACGCCAAAGCGACAGACTGTGAAACAAACGAGTTCGGCCGATCTTAGCCGAACAATACCAGACAATGTTTTCCGGGTGTGAGCAACAGAAGGTTACCTATACAACCTCGGTTCGGCTTATTATATAATCTTGGCCGAGACTTGGGAGCCATAATACATTTATTTCTTAATAATATTTTATTTTTATAATTTATATTTATATTTATAATATATTTTAATATTCGTATTTATAATTTATTTTCATCATAATACGTTTATTTCAACACTTTAAAATAGTCTGTCACCAACTTGGAACCGAAAAAAAGCGTCTGGCAGTTGTATTTCTTAATTTATTATATTGTCAAATTGCATATACTAGAGTCTCGTTTAACCGAATTTGATGGGACCAAGGGTGATTCGGTTAAACGAAAATTCAGTTAAATCGGAAACATAGTACTGTACTGTAATTTATATTTTTTTTTAGCGAGAAAAAACGTTAAAGAACAACAAGCACCTTTAATCGTTTTTTTAGGGAAACTGGCAGTACTCATGCGCCGTTATTAAGCCTACGTACTTCTATTAAAATGCAGCCATCTTTAACATTAACGGGCTTTAAATATTGTAATTAAATCATGATATTACAATATACAAATTTAAATAACAACTATATTTTAATAAAACTAAAAACTATTTTTCAAACATGATTTTCAAATACAGTAGTACGTATTTAAGTCATAAACGCTGTAAAATTTAAAATATACAAACTTCTTGAAAAAAGAAAATTACCGCGTCATCGTTTAGTTAATCCGGAAACTCGGTTAATTGCGATTTGGTTTATCGCGACTGTAGTGTATATCAAAAAGCTGAAAATACTGCTATAACGTTTTATTAATTAATTGTTTAGCCTTTGATGGCTTGAGAACGGTAAGGGAACCGATACCAAGTGAAGGTGAATTTCTATGCAAGGTGTAATATCAAGCGTAGCCTACTGAAGTACCGTAGTAACCATTTTCGTCGCCAGCTCTTTCTCCATACTGTTACACCATCACAGAACATTCTACGTGCTTCTCGGCTATTCCAGTGGAACCCGGCGTAATGTGTGTGTGCGTACATATTGCTGCTACTCTGAGATGAAGCAGAATTGTCGCGCGTCCGCAACGAGGCTATTCCAGACCATACCGGTGTTCAAGGCCTCAATCAATTACGCTCTAGTGTTTGCTAGTAGTTGGCCCGTATTACGGTTTGTTCTGGAATCTCAGCGGGGTATAAATGGAAGTATTCAGCGACGTTTAGTTCAGTTTAATTGGCGATTTATTCCAGTGAGGTTCGAAGTATTGTGGCGAAGTGTTATGTGTTTTATAATTGTGCGTGACTATGTCAGTTGACATTATTATTGCGTGTGAACAGTTTTTATTTGATTTGTTGTAATCTTGTTGGTTACAAACTGTTTAATTGTGATAATTAAAGCTGGCTTTTAGTGACTTCATTGTTGTCTTGAATTTTGTTTTCCACTGTACCATACGACGATCAGTTAGGCCGTTGTAACGATACTACAGTTTGAGAGCCCGCGAAGAAGACGGCTAGATCTGCATCAGACAGAATACGGTCCGCAGCAGAACCGGGGTGGGCAACTTAATCTATTCCTGTACGGAAAGGAGAGTGATTCCGTAAAACTATTGCAAATTGTGGACACATTAACGATTGATGTTTTGTAACCGTTGAACAGCGCATGGTTGCAAAGGGTAGTGTTTACATAAAGGGTGGTGGACTCGACTGTACATATTTAGAGTCATGCCGACGCCGTCGTCGGTAAACAGTGAGTCCCTACCACCTGTGCAGTACGGCGCGTTACAACGCTACCCCGCTCCGCTCCACTTCGTTACGTTGTTATCACTAATCAATAAACACAGACCGACTGCTGACACGTGGTGCAGAAAAATTGCCGCCGCCGTCTTCTTTCGCGTGTGCACAAGTGCTCCCTTCCTCGACCCTTCCGATTTGTATCTGCCTCGTATAGAAAGCATTGTACACTTTACATGTGTATGAATATATAACCATCGTCATCATCATCATCATCATTGGCTCGACAGCCCTTTGTAGGTTCTGGCCTTTTTCAGAAGATTTTGCCATTTTTCTCTATAGCCATATTCTTACAGTTTCTAATTCCAAGAGTAGTGATGTTCTGACTCACCCTCCCTCCACCTCAGTTCTTTCCTTTCAACTTTCCAGCAGTCTTTGCAGCAAATGGCTAAAAACTGCAACCAGTAGAACCTTCATCATATTTTTCAACTTTCCCTAATCCCATCACTTCTCTCCATATGAAATAGCGTCAGGTTCAGTGTCTTTCCTAAGGTCTTCTAATATCTGTATTGTTTTACTTAACCTATCGGCACCGACAGTAAGCGATATCGATACCGTTAGGGAGAGGGTACAATGCACATAATAATGAAAAGGTACCCCTATTAATAATGAGGGTACCCCTATTACTTAATGAAAATTTTAAGGTTGATTTTTTTAATGTGCAATATAATATTTCATGTTTTATTGTTTCACAATTCTCTTCGTTGAGAATCTATACAATCATTGCTGATGTTACTTTTTGTGGTCGCTAATTACCTACGACGTTGCAGCAACACATAATTTTCTTCTTCATATTCTTATCCTCCTCCTCCTTCTTCTTCCTTCTCTTATTCCTCCTCCTCTTCCTCCTTAACCCATAGTGTAGCGTGAATGCAGTTTCTTCCTTTCCAAAGGCAGACTATTTACGCCCGTGTATTCTTTTCTTGTCACGATCTCGTCCATATACCTACTCTTGGCTTGGTCTTTGCCTCACAAATATCATATTAGATGACCGACCGCAATTAAATTTCCCCTTTTCACGCTTGTTCTTAACAGCGTCCCCTTTTCACCTACTCCTATTAATACTTCGACGTTTGCCAGTCTTGTACAAAAAACCTCATTCTTTCAACTTTCTGAGGTGTACAAGGTTCAGTTGAAAAGTTCGCGGAGCGACATCTATAGCTCAATGGTAGAACTAAAATCTTTCGTGTGCTGCAAAACGTATATTTCGCGTGAACACCTGTTTATTTCCAGATATATCTATCAATTTATTCACTCTTCACCAGCTGTTTGAACTTACCTGTTACGCGTGTTTATAAAATGCATAAAATCAAACATCGTGTTGTGATGAATTCTTTGTTAAAAACGTTTTAGCGCAAATGGAAAATCAAAACGAAATCGTAAATGTGTTTGGAGATGCTGAGCCTTTAAAAACAACGGTAAGTGGGGCACACTTGAGTTTAAACGTTGTCGTACAAGCACTGAAGGCTATCCCAGCAGTGGGCGTCCAAAAAGTGCAACAAAAATGGCATTATTGAAAAAATTTCATAGAGTGTTGGAAGACCTCATATTGAGGTGTGGATGACGTTGCTGGAATCACAGGCATCTCATATGAGTGGTGTATCATACTTTAACTCAAGAACTTGATGTGGAAAAGGGTTGTGCAAGATGGCTGCCGCATCTGGAGCTGTTCAATTTTTTGGGCGTCCAGTGCGACCACTTAGAAACCGTTGGTTTTGAAGTCGCAGCATCTCCTGACACATTTACAATTTCATTTTCAATTTCCGTCGGCGCTT